>CM075068.1:1883125-2515125 GCA_037428765.1 Rubia yunnanensis
GAACTAGGGGTGTAAATACACATTGTTCTATTTTTTAAAGAGGGGTAAATCAGTCATTTCCACTGAATCCGGCAAAGGCCATATTTGACAAAAACTTTCTAGTGAGGCCAGGCAGTTGACCAAATTTTCAGGTGGGACCAGGGGTATATGAGCACTTTCAAAAACTGGGGCATACCTGCACAAACACAAGAATTGGGGGGTGTAAATGCAATATGTGGAAAATATAGCACCGGTTTTTTAATTGGTGCTAAATTATTTACGACGACAAAAAAAATGCCGCTTTCAGAGGAAGGGAAAAAGACCCAAAATTAACAATTTATTTCCACATTAATTTAATAATAAAATCAACTTCACAAAATTGATAATATAGAAATAAAACCAAAAAAAATTTATGATGCAAAATTAATAATCAATGGGACTAAACATAACTATCACAAACATAACTATATACGGGACTAAACATAACTTTAGCTTGAGCTGGCAATTGAATCATGTGGCGTATACAAATCAAATCACAAGGCTAAACCACACAACTAATCTTCAATCTATGATCCTTAAAAATGCTCAGATGTACTGTTCCATATGCATCTACAAGACCATGCGACTACAAACTTCAATTTAGTTTGCAAAAATGGTAGGAGGAAAAGGTAAATGTAACTAAATCAGTAAATCTTACCTTGGAAGGTTCATTGTATATTCAGAAGCTAATGCCTGGAACATACTTAAGACAAATTGGAAATCCTCTATATATTCAAACAGACAAAGGAATCAAACATACACACAAAGGGGCTACGTAGTTTAGATCTAAATAAACATGGAGAAAAAATGAGTAATCAAAACTCCACTCAGCACACAGGTCTATCTCATTATGTTTTACCTTACGATTTGAAAATAATGTCACAGGGAGCCTATATAAATAAGAAAAGGTTTAGTGAATGCCTACTGACTACCTCCGCCAAGTCAATTCACCCTATGTTTAGCAATACCGAAATGTTTAGCAAGAAAACTCAATGCGTTCAACAATAATAAAAAAACAATTATGGTGTGATACCTCTGCCTTTGATTTCTCATATGCAGTTCAAGTTGTTTAAGGACTTCTTCATTTTCCTAAGCAATACTTTTATGATGACATAATAAATAGGAAAACTTAGCATATGCTTGATTCATGCTATAACGACAGAGTCAATCGGTACCTAAAGCATGTGATCATTATTCATTTGTGCCTCTTTCACCAACTTTACTATTTCTTCCTTCTGTTGAGCAATTACATAGTTCACAATGAAAAGGAGAATTAACAGTACCATGAACTATTTAGCATAAGCATGATATGAATCACAAATATAAGCATACGTTTAAATTTAAAGATTCTTTGATGCGTAAAAAGTTACACACGTATCATGTATGGTCTACTAGCACTATTGTTATAAGTTAGAAAGATTAAGCTTCTATATAGATGCTCCGAACCAATGCCAGAGTTGTTCAAGCAAGTCTTTAGTTATATTTACTGTCAATTCTACTACCAAATACAGTACTATGCATGAACAATCACAAGGGAAAAGGGAAAAGGTTCATTCGGTATCATTAACTTTACTAATGCCCTTATTGCTTTACTCAAGACTAAGAAGGGTTCACAATTTGAAGTGACATCCAATTTACCAATTAAATAGAACGCTAACCTTCCACCAGGTCTAATGTATGCATCACATGCTCTTCGAACCTGCATACAAATGGCAAAAGTCAATGATTAACTGAAAAAATCTTAGCCATCTTGCTCTACCGAAGCTTTCTCGCCTAGTTTTTAGAGATGATGTTCACTAGAACATTGAAATTTATTCAACTTTTCTCAGCACATTTTGCAACCAAAAAGAATGTATGAAGGCGTGCCCATATTGGCAATTTCTATTAATGGATTTGACTATTGAATTGACATCCAGAAACATATCAAGAATAGGGGAGATTGGCAATTTCGTAGTTCTTGCCATTTTACCACATTCAGCATTACCTCAAGCTGGATGTTAAATCAAATGAGCATTAAGAACTAGGGACAGGCAATTAACAACATGAGCACAAATAAATATTGCATACATTAGATCCTAATATTTTCTTCTCCTCTTTGCCCTTTTGTTTTGATATTCTCTTCATTTCTTCCACCTGAATGCACAAACCAACCAATTAGCCAGAAGCTATATTCAGTTCCCAACTGTATAGGAAACAATTCCAAGTGACAAGGAATAAAATAAAAGTCACACCTCTTGGCATGGATAAGTTAGAAGCTCGTGTAAGCTATACAATAACATTTGTGACTGGTTAAAAGCCAAGTCAGTTTACCCTATGCTACATCAGTTCTCAAAGACTAGAAGATAGGTGCAATAGGGAATCAAATAATGCATAACAGATTATATGAGTACAGTGAGTTCCATCTGATTGAAACATTTTACTATTTTGAGCAGTTTCTTACAGTGCTTTAGCGAGGCTGAAGGTTATGTGCAAGCTTTTAAGGGTCTCACGGACGTTGCTGGTGTTTCAAGAAGGCGCTCGACGGTGGAACCGGAGCCCACGGCGGCGAGGTGAACTTGCCGGGCATGAAGGAATTCATCGGCACGTGTAGCCACAATGTAAGATGTCGTGCTTCTTCAGCTTGTTTTAAGGCATTATTCATGCCTCTGTCCAAGCTCCACCACCTCCTAGCTCTGCCCTAGCTCCGCCAGAAACCCACGCCACCAGTCACCAAAAAGAACTGTGCCCCTACCTCCGCCCTAGCTCTGCCACCTCCTAGCTCTGCTCTAGCTCCACCAGAAACCCACACCACCAGCCACCAGAAAGAACCTAGCTCCTCCACCGCTGCCCTAGCTCCGCCACCCCCTACCTCCGGCCTAGCTCTTCCACCTCCTAGCTCCGCCAGAAACTCTATCCCCCACCGTACCGCGCCGCTTTCCCATCGCTTTTCCACAACTGCTCCAATCGAACCACCGTCGAGTCATCGCTGACTCATCTCCAATCAAACCACTGCGCCCACACCAATCAAACCACCGTCGATAGTCGATTAGTCAAGCAGCGGCAAGGAAAACACAAAGGATGAATTTTGGGAAGAAAGGAAATAAAGAAATGAGGGCAGGGTTTTCACAGGGGTATAATAGTCATTTCACTTATTTCCGGTCATTTTTTATTTGTATTTATATATACTAATTCAAATGAAGTTTGACCATGGATTAGTTAAAGTTAACTTAGTTATTAGTGTTTAACTATTGAAAATTGAGTAAACTTTGACCGTTGATTAGTTAAAGTTAGCTTAGTCCCTAGTATTTCTATACAGAGAGAGAGAGAGAGTCAAATAAAGTTTGATCGTTGATTAGTTAAAGTCAACATGGTTACTAGTATTTATATATAGAAAGTTAAGGTTTGACCGTCGATTAGACAAAGTCAAATATTATTATTAGTATTTAATATATACTAATTCGTTTGACTGTTAATTAGTTAAAGTCAACTTTTTTTATTAGTGTTTATTTATTGAAAGTCATGTAAATCTTGATCGTTAATTAGACAAAGTAAACCTAGTTGTTAGTTATATATTGAAAGTCGAGTAAAGTTTGACCGTTGATTAATTAAAGTCAACTTAGTCACTAGTATTTCTATGGAGAGAGAGAGAGAGAGAGAGTCAAGTAAAGTTTGACCGTTGTTTAGACAAAGTCAACCTAGTTATTACTGTTTATATATTGAAAATCGAGCAAAGCTTGACCGTTAATTAGACAAAGTCAACCTAGTTGTTAGTGTTTATATATTGAAAGTCGAGTAAAGTTTGACCGTTGATTAGTTAAAGTCAGCTTAGTTACTAGGATTAATATATAGAGTCAAATAAGGAGGTTCAAGTCCTCGAAGCAGGAGGTTCGAGGGCTCGAGACTTGAGGGTTTGAGGCTCGAGTGTGAAGTGGTTGAAAATCCCCACATTCGGGATCGAGGCTCGAGGCAAGAGGTTCAAGGGCTCGAGCTCGAGGTAGGAGGCTTGAGGTTTGAGGGCTCGAGGCAGAAGGTTTGAAGGCTCAAGCGTGAAGTTGTCAAAAATCTGAAAATTTTAAAATTAGGATTTTTTAATTGAAAATATTTGCTTATTAGTAAAATTACCATTATACCCCTGGCTATACCGAAAAACCATTAAGTCTTACCTGAAAACCAACTTTGGGAACCAAATAAATTGTTTTGAATTTGTTGGGTACCGTCTAAGGTTTGATTTACAAATGGGGACCAAAACATGGTATAAGATACTTTGTAGGGCACTAAAAATTTTTTTTGTCTTGTATTTATGTATACTAAATCAATTAAAGGTTGAACGTTAATTAGCTAATGTAAAAAATTTTAATTCTTATTTGTATATATTAGGTGAGTAAAGGTTGACCGTTGATTATTTTAACTTAACTTAGTTATTAGTTAAAGTCAACAAAAGAAGTGAACAATTTTTAAAGTTAAAAAAATAGTTTGTAGCGGTTGCGCAGCTGCTCCCAGCTCATGAAATTTCTCGGAATATTATTTGAAATTTTTGGCAAATTTTTTGAATTCTTTGGTGGAAAAATTAAACTTTAAAAAATTTCGACGAATATGTAGAATTTTTTGGCGGGAAGATAGAATTTTAAAATTTTTGGCGATTTCTTTGGTGGGAATATTTTTTTGGCGATTTTTTTGGCAGGAAAAATTTGAAATTTAAAGTTTTTTTAGCACCAGTTTAAACCGGTGCTATTTTCTTCCAAAACCAGTGCTATTTTTAAATTTTTAGCACAAGTTTTTAAAACCGGTGCTAATTTTTCCAAAACCCGGTGCTATTTTAAAATTTTTTAATATTTCTTTGGCGGGAAAAATGAAATTTTCAAATTTTTAGCACCGGTTTTTACCGGTGCTAATGTTTTCCAAAACCGGTGCTGTTGTAAAATTTAGTACCGATTTTTTAAAAATCAGTGTTAGAATTTTTTTTTAAATGATGTTAAATTAAAACCAATTTTAAAAACTGGTGTTAAAATTATAAAAATCGGTGCTATTAGATTTTTAGCACCGATTTTAAAAATAAGTGTTAAAAAACGGTGCTAAAGAGGGTGTGTTTCAAGTCAACTTGCATGAGAAGCTAGGTTTGGAGCTACAAAGCGTGTATACTGTATATTCCATCTCAAACTCGGATATGGAAGTAGACGGTTACTCTGTCCAACCCAACACAATTTATACTGTATTCCTGGGATATGGTTCACCATTATCTCCCCAAGTTAAAAATATGTATGCGTAGAAAGTTTAATTGTGGAGAATTACACGCCTAGGTAGTTGGGAAATTTATTAAATTTTACTGAAGCTAATTATTTACTGGGTATACAGTGTGGTGTGTATCCCTAGTGTAGCTTATACTAATTGCCAACCCATATTCATTAATTTCCTAAATTCGGGTTCTCTGTATGTAGATACATATGAAGCTAGGTTCGGATAAAATGCATGCTAGGTTCGGAGAAAGCATGCATATCCATTCTCAAACGCGGAATTAGTTAATTTGTGAGTAGGCGGTTACTCTATCCTATCCACATTTGTTAATTTCCTAATTTCGGGTTCCAGCGCTGTATATAAAGGCCTCAGGGATAACCTAATAATCACATAATCATTCTTCTTACATTCTTGCTAGGGCTCAAATTCAATCCCTTCATTAGCTGCCGGAAACATGAGAAGATCCGTGTCAGAAGGCGGTGCCGGAAGCATGAGCAGAGCGGCGTTGGAATGCGGTGCCGGAAACATGAGCAGAGCGGCGTCGGAAGGCGGTGCCGGAAAACCCAGTTTGGAAGAGATAGAGAATCTGAAGCTTGAGCGTGAGATCAGCGAAATCCGACCGGAGTATCTTCTTCCTTTCGAGAAAAGATTCCTGGAGAACGTTCGCAGAGAATTGGAAAGTTCGTCCGTCCCGAAAGTTGCCGATGTGATCGATGAGATGGAGATCAAGATCGGTAAAATCCGGTCGGAGTATCTTCTTCCTCATGAGAAGAAATTCATCGAGAGACTGCGCAAAGATGAAAAGATCGTGGAGGATCTCCGACTCCTGTGTGTTTCAGCAACCTTGAAGACCGATGATGAACTGGGAGGTGGCAACGGCGGTGCTGTGGCGGTTGATTCCTGTGCTCGGAGTGATTCCGGGAAGAAGCGTGGGCGGAAGCTCTTAGGGCGCTCTGGGTTTAGGGTTAAGTTGTTCAGAGGGTGTTTTGGAAAGTAGGTTAATTCTCGACCATCTTTACGGCGGTTCGATCGAGCAACGTTGAAGGCAACAAGAAGGCGGCGGCGGTGGTGGCTGCACGGCTCGGAGACACGGACGATAATCGCCAGATTGCGGCAGGGAAGAAACATGAAGACTGTGAGATGAAAGAATCAATACGAAAAGAGAAGAAGGGAAGGGAACTCTTGTTTTGCAAAATATGAAAGCTTAGTCTTGAAAGAGCAAGAGTACAATACATATAGATAAGAATGGTGAATGACTAAACTACCCTTAAGCTAAACTAATGTAAATACATATATGTTAACATCCCCCCTCAAACTCACGATGCTACAGCAAGAAGCATTGAGAGTTTGTCTGATAAGAAACGAAAGCGAGCAGTGGAGTGAGCCTTTGTGAAAAGATCCGCAATCTGGAGAAAAGAGGGAACAAATGGCAATGAGATCGTACCAAGGTGCAAGTGATGGCGCGTGAAGTGACAATCAATCTCAATGTGCTTGGTGCGCTCATGAAAGACGGAATTGCGTGCAATGTGAATAGCACTCTGATTATCACAATGCAACGGAGTGGGTCGTGAAAGTTTGATGCCAAAATCAGATAGTAACCAACGCAACCAAACAATCTCAGCTGTAGTCGAGGCCATGGCACGATACTCAGCTTCTGTAGAAGAGCGAGAAATGACATCCTGTTTCTTACTCTTCCAAGAAATGAGAGAGTCGCCAAGAAAGATACAGAATCCGGTAGTGGATTTGCGATCCTCAATATCACCAGCCCAATCAGCGTCAGAATAAGCACGCAACTCCAAAGATGATGATGAAGGAAATAGGAGACAACGAAACTGGGTGCCTCGGAGATATCTGAGAATGCGAAGAACAGCAGCCCAATGAACCGATGTAGGAGCAGTGACAAACTGACTAACCACATGTACAGCATGCGCAATGTCTGGGCGAGTGACTGTAAGATAAACCAAGCTACCAACCACTGTACGATAAAGTGTGGGATCTGACAGAGGAATCCCATCATCCGGAGAGTAATGAGCATGAGTCTCAAGAGGAGTGTCAACCGTCTTATTGTCTGTAAGACGGGCACGCTGAAAAATATCAGCTATATACTTCGACTGAGACAACAGATAACCCTTAGCAGAAGAAGCAACCTCAATACCCAAAAAATAACGGAGCACACCCAAATCTTTCATAGCAAAACAATAAGCCAAATCACGCTTCAATGATTCAATACCCTCGCAATCATCACCAGTAATAATCATATCATCAACATACAAAGAAAGGAGAATACGACCCTTACTTGTATGCTTGATGAACAAGGCCGAGTCATAAGAGCTGGGACGAAAGCCAAGAGAGGATACCACAGTGGAGAACTTCTCAAACCAAGCTCTAGGCGCCTGTTTGAGTCCATAAAGAGATCGGTGAAGCCTACAAACATGTCCCGGCTCATGTGGTACACCGGGAGGAGGAGTCATATAAACCTCCTCGTGAAGATCACCGTACAAAAAGGCATTTTTCACATCCATCTGTGAAATCTTCCACTGAGAAACAGAGGCAACTGCAATCAAGGTACGAATGGTGGTCATCTTGGCAACAGGAGCAAAGGTCTCATCATAATCCATCCCATGCTCCTGTGAATAGCCCTTTGCAACAAGGCGAGCCTTGTATCTCTCAACAGATCCATCAGACTTGGTCTTAATCTTATAGACCCAACGAGAACCAATGGTGTGCTTTCCCGAAGGCAAAGGTACCAAATCCCAAGTGTGAGTCTGATGCAGGGCAGCAAGCTCCTCAGCCATGGCAGCCTGCCAAAGAGGATTACAGACAGCCTCTCTATAGGATGTAGGTTCAGACAGAGAGTGAATGGAGACAAGAAATGAAGCAAATGAGGGAGAATAAGAAGAGTAAGCAAAATCAGGCTTCTGAGTGGACTTACAAATACGAGTAGACCGACGAGGGGGTGGATGCACCGCAATCTCAGAAGATGGTGGAACAGGCGGTGAAGGCAATGGAGGGGGAGAGCTCGGAGGAGTATCTGTATTCAGAGGATCAGAGTCTGGTGGCGGAACATCATCGGTGGTGACATCAAAAGGATCAATGCAACGAAGATCTGACTGAGTCAACTGATGGGAACTACGTGGAACAGAGAAAAAAGGAATATGCTCTAAGAACACAACATGACGAGAAACATATAATTTTTGACTGACTGGATCAAAGCAACGATATCCCTTCTGACCACTACCATAACCCAGAAAGACACACAAGGCAGACTTTGGGGACAACTTAGAGCGCTCAACATGAGGTTTAAGGACAAAACAAGTGCAACCAAAAACACGCAACAAAGTATAATCAGGTGCAACCCCATACAGCCTCTCAAAAGGTGACAAACCTGAGTTGTGAGAGGTTGGAATTCTATTAATGACATGTACAGCAGTGTGAATGGCTTCCCCCCAAAATATCCTAGGAACATCTGCTGACAACAAGAATGAGCGAGCTGTCTCAACCAGGTGACGGTGTTTCCTTTCGGCGACACCGTTCTGCTGAGGAGTATCCGTACAAGAAGTCTGACGTATGGTGCCATCAGAAGACAGAAGCTGGCAAAAAGCATTAGAGGTGTATTCACCTCCCAAATCACACCTAAAACACTTAATGACAGCAGAATGTTGTGTCCTAATAAGAGCTCTAAAATCACGATAAATATCCAAGAAATCAGATCTATGCTTCATAAGGTAAACCCAAGTATAACGAGTAAAATCATCAATAAAAGAGACGTAATATCTAGAGCCCCCTTTCGTAGGTACGGGAGAGGGTCCCCAAACATCAGAATGAACAAGATCAAAAGGAGCAAGAGATGATGAAGTACTGTTCTGAAAGGGTAAAGCAGAAAATTTTGCAAGTTTGCAACCACTACAATCAGAAATATCATGAGAGTTCAATGGTCCTAAAGCACCCGTAGAGGTTAGAAACCTTAAACGGGATGCAGAAACATGACCCAAACGAGAATGCCACAAATAAAAGAGTGAAGACGAACTACTCAAACGAAAAGATGACAAATCCACACTAGAGGCAGCAACATCATCTGACATTCTGAGGTGGTCCAAAACATAAAGTCTCCCCTGCCTATGGCCTGTCCCAATCATCATCTGAGATCGACGGTCCTGAATAAGACAATGAGAATCCGAAAACCAAACATTTAGACCAGAATCACACAATTGACCAACAGAACATAAATTTAAGGCAAGATTTGGTATGTAGTAAACATGATCAAGAAGGATAGAAGGGGTGACAACAGAACCAATACCTTCCAATGGCATAGAAGTGCCATCAGCGGTCACAATAGGAAGCGACAAATGAGGAGATAATGAAACAAAAGACTCAGACTGAGGGGACATATGATGAGTGGCACCAGAATCTATGATCCATGTACCTGAGACAGATGATGATGGTGGCAAACCTGAGGGAGAGGCAGACATAGCATGAGGCTGAGGCTGTGAGGCGAGGAACTCCTGGATCTTCTCTAGCAAATGAGGATCCACAGAAGGAGCAGCCGCTAGTGCATTAGGCATGTGAGGTGGACGAGATGCCCAAGGAGCCACGGGCCGAGTAAGGGGCCGATAAGGAGGTCGTGGCTGATAAGGAGGCCGCGGCTGATAAGGAGGCGGAGGACCACCACTGCGGGACAACAATGGACACTGAGACTTCCAATGACCCTTTTGATGGCAGAAAGCACACTCATCAGAAGAGACTCGAGCATAAGTACTAGATTTCCCACTTGAGGGTCGATGTGGGACAGCAAAAACTGATGACATAGGAAGGAGAGGAGTCTCCGTATCTCCCTTAGACTTAAGGCGAATTTCCTCAGCAAGCAACTCATTCACCACAGAATCAACCGAAGGCAGGGGACTACGATGGAGGATAGCCCCACGCAACCCCTCAAAGTCATTACGAAGGGCCATCAGAAACTGAACCAAACGCTGCTCTTCACGCCTCGCGATATAAGGCTCAAAGGCCCTCAATTCCTGGGACTCAGTGAGTGCCAACTGATCCCATAAGGAAGACATGGCAGAATAGAATTCCTGAATACTCAACTCATTCTGTCTAAGTGCTCGAATATCAGTCTCCAATTGGTATTGTTTTGCAAAGTTAGACTGTGTATAAATCCTCTCCAAATGCTCCCAAACCTCCTTTGCAGTCTCATACTTAGCCAACTGAGCACCAATCGAGTGAGTCACGGAGTTATTAATCCAAGTAAGAATCTTCGCATTCTCAGATTCCCAAGTATCCGACAAAGTATCATAATCCTCAACTCCTAACGTAGGCAGTCTCTTCACACCAGAGATATACCCCCACAAACATTTGCCACGCAAAAAATTCCGCATCACATAGCTCCAATGCGAGTAATTCTTACCGTCCAATTGCACACTAATTGACTGAAGGGAGTCATCCCTACCACCCACCATGATTACAATTCCAGAAATTCAAATGCACAAATAACACAACCAAACTCGGAGGTACAAATCCGAGAGCAACAAACTGGTCGAAAATAACTCAATCACCAAATCGACAACAACTATAAACCCCACAATCAGAAATCCAACAATCACAAACCCAAACGATCCCAACAATAAACTCCAATTAGAAAAACCCCAAATCAATAGCAAACCCTAAATACGCATACCAACAATCCAAGCAAACAGCCCCAATTCGAAAGAAATTGAACAACCCAATACCAATAATCCAAATATCAACTGTGAGATCCGAAAAATACCTTCACGAAAAACACAAGTCCGAAAATTTTTCGAGATAGAGGCTATTTTAACCAAGTGTTTAACGAACTTACAATGGTTAAGTGTCCGGATAAGTAAAAACTTCATAGGCAAAGTAAGAACTGCATCAGGTTTACAAGATCATGGCGTATACCTGTATCAACACAAGGTTTGCATATTGAGAATCACCAAAACAACAAAGGAAACAAACCAAGCTCATCTTATTCTCCAAAAACCAACAAAAACAAAGCCGCAAGCTCTCTGCGACATTTTATCGAACAGTTTAGGAGCCTCAGCCTTCGCAGACACGCTTAAGCTTCGCCGCCGCAGATTCATCCACTGAATACTGAAACAAACCAACCCTTGCTATGCAGCTTTCATAGTTCGATCGGCTCTGATACCATGTGAGATGAAAGAATCAATACGAAAAGAGAAGAAGGGAAGGGAACTCTTGTTTTGCAAAATATGAAAGCTTAGTCTTGAAAGAGCAAAAGTACAATACATATAGATAAGAATGGTGAATGACTAAACTACCCTTAAGCTAAACTAATGTAAATACATATATGTTAACAAAGACAAGATTAGTTTGTTTTTCAGGATATTTTGTGAAGTTGGCATTCTTGTAGTATGAACTTTGCGCTGCTTTGTAATAGATTCAGTTTTGTTTTAGTAGAGTATGGAAGAACAGATGATTGTTCTGTTCCGAATTCGATCCGATCCAGTATGTTTCTGAGATCGTTTGTACCCCTGACTAAAATGTTATCGATGAATCCAAATTGTTTTAGTTTACAATCTTGTTTCATCTTGAATAGGGTTTAGAGTTTGCATCTATGTTTCCAACTTATTTTTGCTTACAATCTTGTTTCATATTAATCCGGGTTTAGGGCTTAATAGATCAAAATGGAATTGTTTTTGTTCAAGATTAAATAGGAATCCGCTGGTGTTTTAAAAAATAATAAGAATATGATGTTATCCTTATTTCTGAGAAGAAACATGCTAACAAGCTTTTAGGCCGCTTGATCTGTTTGCACGATTTTTTTTATGAGATTTGTGAAGTAGAGGGAATATTGTAATTTGTTATGTCTCCAACTAGATAACTTGCTTAGCGAGCATTGAAGCAGTAGAAATGATGTTTGCAAAAGTTATTTTGGGTGTGGATATGGAATGAGGGTTTGGTGAGAGGGAAAACATCGTATTAGGACTTAAAAGATAGAGTAAAAGAGAGGCTTATGAAGATGAAATGGAAAAAAAACAAGATGGAGGGAAATGCCTGCAATATGCGGAAAAATATAGAACCTTCAATATCACCCAGAGCAGTATTCTTCAAGTGAGCGGAGGTTCCTTTTCTTTGCTGACCTTTTCGATGCATAAGGTTCCCAATCCCTTAGAACTCGAATTCAACCCTCAAAATTTCAAAATGAAATGAGAATGAATTGAGATTTGGGATTTAGAGTTTGGCGGGACAAAATGGTCAATACACTTTTTCATTTTTTAAAGGAGGGTAAATCGGTCATTTCAACTGAATTCGTTAAAGATCACAATTGACTAAATTTTTAGGTTAGACCAGAGGTATATGTGCACTTTCGGAAATGTGGGGCATACCTGCACAAAAACAAGAACTAGGGATGTAAATGAACATTGTTCTATTTTTTAAAAGAGGGGTAAATCAGTCATTTCAACTGAATCAGCAAACACCGTAGCCAACCAAAATTTTCATGTGAGACAAGGCAGTTGACCAAATTTTCAGGTGAAACCAAGGGTATATGTGTACTTTTGAAAAAATTAGGCATACATGCACAAACACAAGCATTGGAGGGTGTAAATGCACATTGTTCTATTTTTTAAGAGTAGTAAATCAGTCATTTCAACTTAATCCGACAATGACCAAGCTGACCAAAATTTTAGGCGAGAATAGGCAGTTGACCAAATTTTTAGGTGAGACCAGGCAGTTGACCAAATTTTTATGTGAGACCAGGGGTATATGTGCACTTTCAAAAAATTGGGGCATACCTGCACAGACACAGGAACTATGGGGTGTAGATGTACATTGTTTCATGTTTTTAAAGAGGGATAAATCAGTTATTTCAACTTAATCTGGCAAAGACCATAGCTGACCAAATTTCCAGGTAAGACCAGGCAGCTGTGGAGAAAGTTGAATTGTGGAGAATTACGTAGAAAGTTGAATTGTAGAGAATTACATGCCTACATAGTGGGAAAATTTATTAAATTTTCTGAAGCTAATTTATTTACTGGATATACAGTGTCTAGTTTCATAGAGAGAAAAAAAGTCAAACAAAGCAAGGGAAAACAAGAGGAGTTTAAAACAAGTGAACAAAAGGAGTTTTGGTTTGCAGTAAACCAAAAACAAACTTTACGTTGGTAAGTGAAGAAAGACAAAGGAGTATTTTGGTGCAGTTGAAGTTACTGCTTTTCTGATCCATAATTTATAAGTAAAATCAGTACTACAATCATGCAACACGTTCTAACTACACTGCAACAACCATGCAATCGTGCTAACTATTTTCATGCAACAACCATGCAAGTGCTTGCTACATTCATGCAACTAACTACTGACGTCTTGAAAACTTAAAGTGCAACAATTTACTAAAAATAGAGCCTAACAAATGTTGCAGTAAAGGAGAAGAAGAAGATTATTCAACAAATCACCCCTTAAGCTTCTTCTTCATTCCAAACTTGAATGATTCCAACTTTCTACCGCATCTCGACAAACTTGATCCTTGGAAATGCTTTTGTTAAGATTTCAGCTACTTGCCCGTTGGTGCCAACATGTTCGACATTCATCCTCCCGGTTTCGATACACTCTCGCATGTAGTGAAACTTGGTGTCAATGTGATTGCTCCTACTATGGTGCACCAGATTCTGAGTAAGAGCAATAGCCGATTTGTTATCTATAAGAAGTTTGAAACCAAGTTCTTCACACTCAACTAGTTCGCCGATGAGTCGTCCGACGCAAAATGCCTTGACATGCTGCACTTGCCGCTGCAACATACTCTGCTTCACAAGAAAACAAAGCAACAATCCTTTGCTTTTGTGAAGTCCACGAAACCATGTTGTTCTCAAGGAAGAAAGCTATCCCTGAAGTGCTTTTCCGATCATCTATGTCGCTGATGAAGTCACTATCACTGTAGCCAACTAGTTTAACATCGTCTCCACCTGACTTGTAGCAGAATCCATACCTTAGATTACCTTGAATGTACCTAAGTATTTGTTTCATTACAGCCCAATGTTGAGTACTTGGAGCTTCCATGTATCGACTTGCGACACCAACCGCATGAGCTAAGTCTGGCCGTGTGTTTACAAGGTAGCGAAGACTACCAATCACCTTCCGTTACATGGTTGCATCCACATTTGCGCTTCCATCTTGTTTTCTTAACCGGAGTCGATTCTCCATCGGTGTGTGACACGGGTTGCACCCATTCATGCCAGCTAACTCCAAGATTTTTTCAGCGTATGCACCTTGGCACATTGTGATCTCACCATTGCCTTGATGCACCTCGATCCCAAGATAGCAACTAAGAAGACCTAGATCACTCATCTTGAAAAGTTTCTGCATTTCTCCCTAGAACTCAACAATGTCTTGTACATTCGTCCCCATGATAATTAAGTCATCTACGCAAATGCCAACAAGAAGGAAACAATGAGTGTTACCTCTCCGATGTTGTATCAGAAACAAAGAAAAAAGAAACAAAGTGAAACCAAAACTTGTTTCAGAAAGAAAACAAACGAAAAATAAGAGTTTTGGTGCTGTATTTGCGTCTGCATTTCTGATGTTGAATTTATAAGGAAAAATACAACTTAGGGAGCTACATTCAGGCAATGACTCATGCAACAACCATGCAATGTGAGTCCTAAAATCATGCAACAAACTAGCTACTTGTTTGCTATATTAAAGCAACTAATATGCAACGTGATTTCTACTTCCATGCAACTAACCTACTGACTTGGTCTTGAGAAATGAAAGCTGCTAACATTCAAATACTAAAAATAGAACTTACTGCAGTAATGTTGCAGTAAACTTGAAGGAGATTATCTAACAAATCACCCCCTTAATCTTCTTCTTCATTCCGAACTCTAATGATCCCAAGTTTCTATCTCATCTGGACGAACTTTATCCATCCCAATGCCTTTGTTAGAATATCAGCTAATTGTCCATCAGTCCCGACATGATCGACAACCATCCTCCCGGTTTCAATGCAATGTAGTGAAACTTGGTATCAATGTGCTTGCTCCTACTATGATGCACCGGATTCTGAGTAAGAGCAATAGCCGATTTGTTATCTATCAAAAGTTTGAAACCAAGTTCTTCACGCCCAACTAGTTCGTCGATGAGTCGGCTGAGCCAAATGCCTTGACATGCTGCACTTGCCGCTGCAACATATTCAGCTTCGCAAGAAGACGAAGAAAAATATTTAGTGACTGAAAATACCAAAGAAGGAGTTTTCTGGCTTCAACTAGGCAAACTAGGGAATCAATGTAAGGACGGAAATATGTAGTAGAAGCTAACTAGGGCTCATTCCTAAATGCCTATATCATTTTCATACTCAAGTATAAAAAACAGTCTCGAAATCATGGCACAAACCAAAGAATAAATATCAATATGTGATCACTCAACAAAGAGATAAAGAGATATTTATGATCATTTTTTTTTCATATTTGCCTTTTTTTTTCACGGATTTCACTCTTTAAGGCTCAAATCCTCACAATATATCTAATTTCAAATCAAAATGACTTATTGCATATTCATCATCCTAGAACACATACAAGGAATCCATGATTTTTTTTTTCACAAAAAGAGAAACAATCATCCATCTTACTACATACCAAATTCCAGATCCAATCTTTCAAAGTTACAATTTAAGGCTGCCTTTTTTACTCAAATAATGAAAGAAAACAAAAAAAAAATCTTTTTGTGTTTTTCTTTTTCTTTTTTTTAAAAAAAATTCATTAATGAAAAATAAACCAATGATGTTGCACCTCTCCCCCACACTTAGACAATACAATATCCTTATTGGGAATAAATACATATTATTCTCTAAAATTTTGTCTTTAGTTATTTCATGAGTGCATTAATAACCAAATTATGCATGGACAATACTAGTTTAATTATTAGTACCACTGCCATGTCCATTTAGTTTATTTGGTGCTAAATTTATTTTATTAGTGGCGAATTTAGTTTATTGATGCTAAATTTAATTTTTTTGGTGCCGAATTGAGTTTATTGGTGTTGAATTGAAGAAAAAAAATTTGGTAGTTTATTTTTTTTCAAGAAAACAAAAAGAATGAATCCTAAAATGGTGTTGTACTCGTAAGATATTTTACTTTTAAACTTATTATTTAAACAATGACTGCTGAAACCCAAATGAATATTAATTTTTCAATTTTTTATTTCTGTGAATTTATTGATGTTGGATTTAGTTTATGAGTGGGTCTCCTGACAAACGACGTGATCATAAGCTTATGAACATGCCACTAATTTTTTACCTTATATACTTGTGACGATTCCATACCGAGGGTTCAAAATACATTTGTGGATTTTGACCCGTTAGAATGTTCCGGGATGGTTAAGTTGATTTTTAGATATACTTGTTTTTAGAATGTTTTCATAGATGTTCTTCGGGTTTGGGTTAGGGACGATTCTACGCATATAAAATCCTCCTAAACACTAAAAGTAACATTGTTGGCAATTGAAAATGACAAAGTAAAATCCCCTAGGTTTGTGAGAGAGGAGTGGGAATGGGTTGGATGGGAATGGACTGAATCATTCGTTGTGGGTCGAATTTTCTTTGATTCTAATTGCTTGGTGTTATTTGAAGTACTGTTGCTAAATCAGACTTTGGGCAGTTGATCAAATGAATGCTACTGTGATTGGGTACAAACGAATGACTTCCTCAGGTCGGTGGATTTAATTAAGTGGGACCGGGTCAACCTTGTTGGACGATTCCACAGTAGAGAAGCATTAATCTTTAATCACTAGTGGAGAAAGGGGTGATTAAAGGTGGTTCTATCGAATTAGAGAAGACACTTTAAAACCTCCTTCTCGGGTTCTGCCTTTGATCAAAGGCGGCTCCAAAACCGCCTTCTTTTGGGCTCAGAAATAGGTTCCAAAATCGATTAAAGGCGGTTCCAAAAACAACTTCTTTTGGGGTCCAAAATAGGTTCCAAATTTGGAACCTATTTTTTAGCTCTAAAAAAATGCTGATAAAATTTAGAGACGTTTTGGAAGCCCGAAGCAAAGTCGAGTTTGAAGTTCAAGCCCAAGAAAGAAAAAGGCGACCCATCATAGGTAGATCTAAAGCAAGCAAGGATAAGGTGGACCGAAGCAACGTCAAACATTGGTGGACGGTGACCCAGTGAAGCAGTGGCGGACAGATCCGCAGCGGCGGAGGGCTCCGCAGTGCGGTGGCAGACAAATCCACAGTGGCGGAGGGTGACGGTTTCAATGTCGGATGACATCGGGTTTGGTGGCTTGGTAGCGAACTCAGCGTATTCAGTGGTATACGACGTGAGAATGGTGGAGGGACGGCGGTGGAGGAAGAAGTTGGAGTTTAAGGTGGGGAGAGAGTGGCTGGAGAGAGGCATATGAGATTGGAGGAAAACTTTGAGAGTTTTTTAGTGTAAACATGTGGTGAAATCCCTAATGTTTTGGGTTTTTATATTGGGCCAAGAAGACAGCCAAAGAAGCACTTCTGAACTGGGAAGGGCTTTCATCTCTTCATTAATCGATTGCAATTAAAGGTTGTTCCGCCTTTAATTGATTTTGAACCGTCTTTACAATGAAAACCTGGGAGGGAATTCTGAACTCGAAACCTCTTTCCGCTCCTCATTAAAGGCAGCTCCTGAGGAACCACCTTCTAACGCTGCCTTTAATCAAGCTTTCTCCACTAGTGTATGTCCATTTTGTAATGCCATTTAGTCTATTGATTAGGATCTTTGTGTAAACTGGATTAGCTTATATCATGTTATAAAGATTACTTAAATGTTGCAACGTTTACATGTTTTAATGTGTTTATAAGTTCATATCATATCGTAAATATCACTCCAACGTAGACATATTTACCTAATCTAATTAATACAAATGATTTGATTCGCAAACATGCTTGTCACTGACGGTTTACAAAAAAAATATATAGTCATTCAATTTCATTTAATAAAATCCTAACTTGAAAACATAAAATTAAAAGGCAGTCCAACCATCTGTAATATAACTAAATTGATGTAATTTATTTCATTTAAATTATTCTACTTGTCTATAAATTTAGATAACATTACTGTTTATCGATACATCGAAATGCATGTATTTTGGTGATTTCCTATTTCCAGATTTTAGTATTTTTGTAATGTACCCCTAAATGGATTATTCATTAATTTTGAAAATAAAACTTTCAAGTCAACTTGCATGAGAAGGTAGATTTGGAGATAGAAAGCGTGTATACAGTATATTCCGTCTCAAACTCGGATTTGGAAGTAGGCTGTTACTCTGTCCAACTCAACGCAATTTATACTGTATTCCTGAAATATGGTCCATCATTATCTCTCCAAGTTAAAATATGTATAGGTAGAAAGTTAAATTGTGGAAAATTACACGCCTAAATAATGGGGAAATTTATTAAATTTTACTGAAGCTAATTATTTACTAGGTATACAGTGCGGTGTGTATCCCTAGTGTAGCTTATACTAATTGCCAACCTATATTCATTAATTTCCCAAATTCGGGTTCTCTGTATGTAGATACATATCAAGCTAGGTTCGGATAAAATGCATGCTAGGTTCGGAGAAAGCATGCATATCCATTCTCAAACGCGGGATTAGTTAATTTGTGAGTAGGCGGTTACTCTATCCTATCCACATTTGTTAATTTCCTAATTTCGGGTTCCAGCGCTGTATATAAAGGCCTCAGGGATAACCTAATAATCACATAATCATTCTTCTTACATTCTAGCTAGGGCTCAAATTCAATTCCTTCACTAGCTGCCGGAAACATGAGAAGATCCGTGTCAGAAGGCGGTGCCGGAAGCATGAGCAGAGCGGCGCTGGAATGCGGTGCCGTAAACATGAGCAGAGCGGCGTCAGAAGGCGGTGCCGGGAAACCCAGTTTGGAAGAGATAGAGAATCGGAAGCTTGAGCGTGAGATCAGCGAAATCCGACCGGAGTATCTTCTTCCTTTCGAGAAAAGATTCCTGGAGAACGTTCGCAGAGAATTGGAAACTTCGTCCGTCCCGAAAGTTGCCGATGTGATCGATGAGATGGAGATCAAGATCGGTAAAATCCGGTCGGAGTATCTTCTTCCTCATGAGAAGAAATTCATCGAGAGACTGCGCAAAGATGAAAAGATCGTGGAGGATCTCCGACTCCTGTGTGTTTCAGCAACCTTGAAGACCGATGATGAACTGGGAGGTGGCGACGGCGGTGCTGTGGCGGTTGATTCCTGTGCTCGGAGTGATTCCGGGAAGAAACGTGGGCGGAAGCTCTTAGGGCGCTCTGGGTTTAGGGTTAAGTTGTTCAGAGGGTGTTTTGGAAAGTAGGTTAATTCTCGACCATCTTCACGGCGGTTCGATCGAGCAACGTTGAAGGCAACAAGAAGGCGGCGGCGGTGGTGGCTGCACGGCTCGGAGACACGGACGATAATCGCCAGATTGCGGCAGGGAAGAAACATGAAGACAAGATTAGTTTGTTTTTCAGGATATTTTGTGAAGTTGGCATTCTTGTAGTATGAACTTTGCGCTGCTTTGTAATAGATTCAGTTTTGTTTTAGTAGAGTATGGAAGAACAGATGATTGTTCTGTTCCGAATTCGATCCGATCCAGTATGTTTCTGAGATCGTTTGTACCCCTGACTAAAATGTTATCGATGAATCCAAATTGTTTTAGTTTACAATCTTGTTTCATCTTGAATAGGGTTTAGAGTTTGCATCTATGTTTCCAACTTATTTTTGCTTACAATCTTGTTTCATATTAATCCGGGTTTAGGGCTTAATAGATCAAAATGGAATTGTTTTTGTTCAAGATTAAATAGGAATCCGCTGGTGTTTTAAAAAATAATAAGAATATGATGTTATCCTTATTTCTGAGAAGAAACATGCTAACAAGCTTTTAGGCCGCTTGATCTGTTTGCACGATTTTTTTTATGAGATTTTGTGAAGTAGAGGGAATATTGTAATTTGTTATGTCTCCAACTAGATAACTTGCTTAGCGAGCATTGAAGCAGTAGAAATGATGTTTGCAAAAGTTATTTTGGGTGTGGATATGGAATGAGGGTTTGGTGAGAGGGAAAACATCGTATTAGGACTTAAAAGATAGAGTAAAAGAGAGGCTTATGAAGATGAAATGGAAAAAAAACAAGATGGAGGGAAATGCCTGCAATATGCGGAAAAATATAGAACCTTCAATATCACCCAGAGCAGTATTCTTCAAGTGAGCGGAGGTTCCTTTTCTTTGCTGACCTTTTCGATGCATAAGGTTCCCAATCCCTTAGAACTCGAATTCAACCCTCAAAATTTCAAAATGAAATGAGAATGAATTGAGATTTGGGATTTAGAGTTTGGCGGGACAAAATGGTCAATACACTTTTTCATTTTTTAAAGGAGGGTAAATCGGTCATTTCAACTGAATTCGTTAAAGATCACAATTGACTAAATTTTTAGGTTAGACCAGAGGTATATGTGCACTTTCGGAAATGTGGGGAATACCTGCACAAAAACAAGAACTAGGGATGTAAATGAACATTGTTCTATTTTTTAAAAGAGGGGTAAATCAGTCATTTCAACTGAATCAGCAAACACCGTAGCCAACCAAAATTTTCATGTGAGACAAGGCAGTTGACCAAATTTTCAGGTGAAACCAAGGGTATATGTGTACTTTTGAAAAAATTAGGCATACATGCACAAACACAAGCATTGGAGGGTGTAAATGCACATTGTTCTATTTTTTAAGAGTAGTAAATCAGTCATTTCAACTTAATCCGACAATGACCAAGCTGACCAAAATTTTAGGCGAGAATAGGCAGTTGACCAAATTTTTAGGTGAGACCAGGCAGTTGACCAAATTTTTATGTGAGACCAGGGGTATATGTGCACTTTCAAAAAATTGGGGCATACCTGCACAGACACAGGAACTATGGGGTGTAGATGTACATTGTTTCATGTTTTTAAAGAGGGATAAATCAGTTATTTCAACTTAATCTGGCAAAGACCATAGCTGACCAAATTTCCAGGTAAGACCAGGCAGCTGTGGAGAAAGTTGAATTGTGGAGAATTACGTAGAAAGTTGAATTGTAGAGAATTACATGCCTACATAGTGGGAAAATTTATTAAATTTTCTGAAGCTAATTTATTTACTGGATATACAGTGTCTAGTTTCATAGAGAGAAAAAAAGTCAAACAAAGCAAGGGAAAACAAGAGGAGTTTAAAACAAGTGAACAAAAGGAGTTTTGGTTTGCAGTAAACCAAAAACAAACTTTACGTTGGTAAGTGAAGAAAGACAAAGGAGTATTTTGGTGCAGTTGAAGTTACTGCTTTTCTGATCCATAATTTATAAGTAAAATCAGTACTACAATCATGCAACACGTTCTAACTACACTGCAACAACCATGCAATCGTGCTAACTATTTTCATGCAACAACCATGCAAGTGCTTGCTACATTCATGCAACTAACTACTGACGTCTTGAAAACTTAAAGTGCAACAATTTACTAAAAATAGAGCCTAACAAATGCTGCAGTAAAGGAGAAGAAGAAGATTATTCAACAAATCACCCCTTAAGCTTCTTCTTCATTCCAAACTTGAATGATTCCAACTTTCTACCGCATCTCGACAAACTTGATCCTTGGAAATGCTTTTGTTAAGATTTCAGCTACTTGCCCGTTGGTGCCAACATGTTCGACATTCATCCTCCCGGTTTCGATACACTCTCGCATGTAGTGAAACTTGGTGTCAATGTGATTGCTCCTACTATGGTGCACCAGATTCTGAGTAAGAGCAATAGCCGATTTGTTATCTATAAGAAGTTTGAAACCAAGTTCTTCACACTCAACTAGTTCGCCGATGAGTCGTCCGACGCAAAATGCCTTGACATGCTGCACTTGCCGCTGCAACATACTCTGCTTCACAAGAAAACAAAGCAACAATCCTTTGCTTTTGTGAAGTCCACGAAACCATGTTGTTCTCAAGGAAGAAAGCTATCCCTGAAGTGCTTTTCCGATCATCTATGTCGCTGATGAAGTCACTATCACTGTAGCCAACTAGTTTAACATCGTCTCCACCTGACTTGTAGCAGCATCCATACCTTAGATTACCTTGAATGTACCTAAGTATTTGTTTCATTACAGCCCAATGTTGAGTACTTGGAGCTTCCATGTATCGACTTGCGACACCAACCGCATGAGCTAAGTCTGGCCGTGTGTTTACAAGGTAGCGAAGACTACCAATCACCTTCCGTTACATGGTTGCATCCACATTTGCGCTTCCATCTTGTTTTCTTAACCGGAGTCGATTCTCCATCGGTGTGTGACACGGGTTGCACCCATTCATGCCAGCTAACTCCAAGATTTTTTCAGCGTATGCACCTTGGCACATTGTGATCTCACCATTGCCTTGATGCACCTCGATCCCAAGATAGCAACTAAGAAGACCTAGATCACTCATCTTGAAAAGTTTCTGCATTTCTCCCTAGAACTCAACAATGTCTTGTACATTCGTCCCCATGATAATTAAGTCATCTACGCAAATGCCAACAAGAAGGAAACAATGAGTGTTACCTCTCCGATGTTGTATCAGAAACAAAGAAAAAAGAAACAAAGTGAAACCAAAACTTGTTTCAGAAAGAAAACAAACGAAAAATAAGAGTTTTGGTGCTGTATTTGCGTCTGCATTTCTGATGTTGAATTTATAAGGAAAAATACAACTTAGGGAGCTACATTCAGGCAATGACTCATGCAACAACCATGCAATGTGAGTCCTAAAATCATGCAACAAACTAGCTACTTGTTTGCTATATTAAAGCAACTAATATGCAACGTGATTTCTACTTCCATGCAACTAACCTACTGACTTGGTCTTGAGAAATGAAAGCTGCTAACATTCAAATACTAAAAATAGAACTTACTGCAGTAATGTTGCAGTAAACTTGAAGGAGATTATCTAACAAATCACCCCCTTAATCTTCTTCTTCATTCCGAACTCTAATGATCCCAAGTTTCTATCTCATCTGGACGAACTTTATCCATCCCAATGCCTTTGTTAGAATATCAGCTAATTGTCCATCAGTCCCGACATGATCGACAACCATCCTCCCGGTTTCAATGCAATGTAGTGAAACTTGGTATCAATGTGCTTGCTCCTACTATGATGCACCGGATTCTGAGTAAGAGCAATAGCCGATTTGTTATCTATCAAAAGTTTGAAACCAAGTTCTTCACGCCCAACTAGTTCGTCGATGAGTCGGCTGAGCCAAATGCCTTGACATGCTGCACTTGCCGCTGCAACATATTCAGCTTCGCAAGAAGACGAAGAAAAATATTTAGTGACTGAAAATACCAAAGAAGGAGTTTTCTGGCTTCAACTAGGCAAACTAGGGAATCAATGTAAGGACGGAAATATGTAGTAGAAGCTAACTAGGGCTCATTCCTAAATGCCTATATCATTTTCATACTCAAGTATAAAAAACAGTCTCGAAATCATGGCACAAACCAAAGAATAAATATCAATATGTGATCACTCAACAAAGAGATAAAGAGATATTTATGATCATTTTTTTTTCATATTTGCCTTTTTTTTTCACGGATTTCACTCTTTAAGGCTCAAATCCTCACAATATATCTAATTTCAAATCAAAATGACTTATTGCATATTCATCATCCTAGAACACATACAAGGAATCCATGATTTTTTTTTTCACAAAAAGAGAAACAATCATCCATCTTACTACATACCAAATTCCAGATCCAATCTTTCAAAGTTACAATTTAAGGCTGCCTTTTTTACTCAAATAATGAAAGAAAACAAAAAAAAAATCTTTTTGTGTTTTTCTTTTTCTTTTTTTTAAAAAAAATTCATTAATGAAAAATAAACCAATGATGTTGCACCTCTCCCCCACACTTAGACAATACAATATCCTTATTGGGAATAAATACATATTATTCTCTAAAATTTTGTCTTTAGTTATTTCATGAGTGCATTAATAACCAAATTATGCATGGACAATACTAGTTTAATTATTAGTACCACTGCCATGTCCATTTAGTTTATTTGGTGCTAAATTTATTTTATTAGTGGCGAATTTAGTTTATTGATGCTAAATTTAATTTTTTTGGTGCCGAATTGAGTTTATTGGTGTTGAATTGAAGAAAAAAAATTTGGTAGTTTATTTTTTTTCAAGAAAACAAAAAGAATGAATCCTAAAATGGTGTTGTACTCGTAAGATATTTTACTTTTAAACTTATTATTTAAACAATGACTGCTGAAACCCAAATGAATATTAATTTTTCAATTTTTTATTTCTGTGAATTTATTGATGTTGGATTTAGTTTATGAGTGGGTCTCCTGACAAACGACGTGATCATAAGCTTATGAACATGCCACTAATTTTTTACCTTATATACTTGTGACGATTCCATACCGAGGGTTCAAAATACATTTGTGGATTTTGACCCGTTAGAATGTTCCGGGATGGTTAAGTTGATTTTTAGATATACTTGTTTTTAGAATGTTTTCATAGATGTTCTTCGGGTTTGGGTTAGGGACGATTCTACGCATATAAAATCCTCCTAAACACTAAAAGTAACATTGTTGGCAATTGAAAATGACAAAGTAAAATCCCCTAGGTTTGTGAGAGAGGAGTGGGAATGGGTTGGATGGGAATGGACTGAATCATTCGTTGTGGGTCGAATTTTCTTTGATTCTAATTGCTTGGTGTTATTTGAAGTACTGTTGCTAAATCAGACTTTGGGCAGTTGATCAAATGAATGCTACTGTGATTGGGTACAAACGAATGACTTCCTCAGGTCGGTGGATTTAATTAAGTGGGACCGGGTCAACCTTGTTGGACGATTCCACAGTAGAGAAGCATTAATCTTTAATCACTAGTGGAGAAAGGGGTGATTAAAGGTGGTTCTATCGAATTAGAGAAGACACTTTAAAACCTCCTTCTCGGGTTCTGCCTTTGATCAAAGGCGGCTCCAAAACCGCCTTCTTTTGGGCTCAGAAATAGGTTCCAAAATCGATTAAAGGCGGTTCCAAAAACAACTTCTTTTGGGGTCCAAAATAGGTTCCAAATTTGGAACCTATTTTTTAGCTCTAAAAAAATGCTGATAAAATTTAGAGACGTTTTGGAAGCCCGAAGCAAAGTCGAGTTTGAAGTTCAAGCCCAAGAAAGAAAAAGGCGACCCATCATAGGTAGATCTAAAGCAAGCAAGGATAAGGTGGACCGAAGCAACGTCAAACATTGGTGGACGGTGACCCAGTGAAGCAGTGGCGGACAGATCCGCAGCGGCGGAGGGCTCCGCAGTGCGGTGGCAGACAAATCCACAGTGGCGGAGGGTGACGGTTTCAATGTCGGATGACATCGGGTTTGGTGGCTTGGTAGCGAACTCAGCGTATTCAGTGGTATACGACGTGAGAATGGTGGAGGGACGGCGGTGGAGGAAGAAGTTGGAGTTTAAGGTGGGGAGAGAGTGGCTGGAGAGAGGCATATGAGATTGGAGGAAAACTTTGAGAGTTTTTTAGTGTAAACATGTGGTGAAATCCCTAATGTTTTGGGTTTTTATATTGGGCCAAGAAGACAGCCAAAGAAGCACTTCTGAACTGGGAAGGGCTTTCATCTCTTCATTAATCGATTGCAATTAAAGGTTGTTCCGCCTTTAATTGATTTTGAACCGTCTTTACAATGAAAACCTGGGAGGGAATTCTGAACTCGAAACCTCTTTCCGCTCCTCATTAAAGGCAGCTCCTGAGGAACCACCTTCTAACGCTGCCTTTAATCAAGCTTTCTCCACTAGTGTATGTCCATTTTGTAATGCCATTTAGTCTATTGATTAGGATCTTTGTGTAAACTGGATTAGCTTATATCATGTTATAAAGATTACTTAAATGTTGCAACGTTTACATGTTTTAATGTGTTTATAAGTTCATATCATATCGTAAATATCACTCCAACGTAGACATATTTACCTAATCTAATTAATACAAATGATTTGATTCGCAAACATGCTTGTCACTGACGGTTTACAAAAAAAATATATAGTCATTCAATTTCATTTAATAAAATCCTAACTTGAAAACATAAAATTAAAAGGCAGTCCAACCATCTGTAATATAACTAAATTGATGTAATTTATTTCATTTAAATTATTCTACTTGTCTATAAATTTAGATAACATTACTGTTTATCGATACATCGAAATGCATGTATTTTGGTGATTTCCTATTTCCAGATTTTAGTATTTTTGTAATGTACCCCTAAATGGATTATTCATTAATTTTGAAAATAAAACTTTCAAGTCAACTTGCATGAGAAGGTAGATTTGGAGATAGAAAGCGTGTATACAGTATATTCCGTCTCAAACTCGGATTTGGAAGTAGGCTGTTACTCTGTCCAACTCAACGCAATTTATACTGTATTCCTGAAATATGGTCCATCATTATCTCTCCAAGTTAAAATATGTATAGGTAGAAAGTTAAATTGTGGAAAATTACACGCCTAAATAATGGGGAAATTTATTAAATTTTACTGAAGCTAATTATTTACTAGGTATACAGTGCGGTGTGTATCCCTAGTGTAGCTTATACTAATTGCCAACCTATATTCATTAATTTCCCAAATTCGGGTTCTCTGTATGTAGATACATATCAAGCTAGGTTCGGATAAAATGCATGCTAGGTTCGGAGAAAGCATGCATATCCATTCTCAAACGCGGGATTAGTTAATTTGTGAGTAGGCGGTTACTCTATCCTATCCACATTTGTTAATTTCCTAATTTCGGGTTCCAGCGCTGTATATAAAGGCCTCAGGGATAACCTAATAATCACATAATCATTCTTCTTACATTCTAGCTAGGGCTCAAATTCAATTCCTTCACTAGCTGCCGGAAACATGAGAAGATCCGTGTCAGAAGGCGGTGCCGGAAGCATGAGCAGAGCGGCGCTGGAATGCGGTGCCGTAAACATGAGCAGAGCGGCGTCAGAAGGCGGTGCCGGGAAACCCAGTTTGGAAGAGATAGAGAATCGGAAGCTTGAGCGTGAGATCAGCGAAATCCGACCGGAGTATCTTCTTCCTTTCGAGAAAAGATTCCTGGAGAACGTTCGCAGAGAATTGGAAACTTCGTCCGTCCCGAAAGTTGCCGATGTGATCGATGAGATGGAGATCAAGATCGGTAAAATCCGGTCGGAGTATCTTCTTCCTCATGAGAAGAAATTCATCGAGAGACTGCGCAAAGATGAAAAGATCGTGGAGGATCTCCGACTCCTGTGTGTTTCAGCAACCTTGAAGACCGATGATGAACTGGGAGGTGGCGACGGCGGTGCTGTGGCGGTTGATTCCTGTGCTCGGAGTGATTCCGGGAAGAAACGTGGGCGGAAGCTCTTAGGGCGCTCTGGGTTTAGGGTTAAGTTGTTCAGAGGGTGTTTTGGAAAGTAGGTTAATTCTCGACCATCTTCACGGCGGTTCGATCGAGCAACGTTGAAGGCAACAAGAAGGCGGCGGCGGTGGTGGCTGCACGGCTCGGAGACACGGACGATAATCGCCAGATTGCGGCAGGGAAGAAACATGAAGACAAGATTAGTTTGTTTTTCAGGATATTTTGTGAAGTTGGCATTCTTGTAGTATGAACTTTGCGCTGCTTTGTAATAGATTCAGTTTTGTTTTAGTAGAGTATGGAAGAACAGATGATTGTTCTGTTCCGAATTCGATCCGATCCAGTATGTTTCTGAGATCGTTTGTACCCCTGACTAAAATGTTATCGATGAATCCAAATTGTTTTAGTTTACAATCTTGTTTCATCTTGAATAGGGTTTAGAGTTTGCATCTATGTTTCCAACTTATTTTTGCTTACAATCTTGTTTCATATTAATCCGGGTTTAGGGCTTAATAGATCAAAATGGAATTGTTTTTGTTCAAGATTAAATAGGAATCCGCTGGTGTTTTAAAAAATAATAAGAATATGATGTTATCCTTATTTCTGAGAAGAAACATGCTAACAAGCTTTTAGGCCGCTTGATCTGTTTGCACGATTTTTTTTATGAGATTTTGTGAAGTAGAGGGAATATTGTAATTTGTTATGTCTCCAACTAGATAACTTGCTTAGCGAGCATTGAAGCAGTAGAAATGATGTTTGCAAAAGTTATTTTGGGTGTGGATATGGAATGAGGGTTTGGTGAGAGGGAAAACATCGTATTAGGACTTAAAAGATAGAGTAAAAGAGAGGCTTATGAAGATGAAATGGAAAAAAAACAAGATGGAGGGAAATGCCTGCAATATGCGGAAAAATATAGAACCTTCAATATCACCCAGAGCAGTATTCTTCAAGTGAGCGGAGGTTCCTTTTCTTTGCTGACCTTTTCGATGCATAAGGTTCCCAATCCCTTAGAACTCGAATTCAACCCTCAAAATTTCAAAATGAAATGAGAATGAATTGAGATTTGGGATTTAGAGTTTGGCGGGACAAAATGGTCAATACACTTTTTCATTTTTTTTAAAGGAGGGTAAATCGGTCATTTCAACTGAATTCGTCAAAGATCACAATTGACCAAATTTTCAGGTGAGGCCAAAGGTATATATGCACTTTCAAAAAAGTGGGCCTGCACAAACACAAGAACTATAGGTGTAAATGCACATTGTTCTATATTTTTAAAGAGGGGTAAATCAGTCATTTCAACTGAATCCGGCAAAGACCATAGTTGACCAAATATTTCAGGTGCGACTAGGCAGTTGACCAAATTTTCAAGTGAGACCGCGTGTATATGTGCACTTTCAAAAAACAGGGTCATACATGCACAAACACAAGAATTGGAGGGTGTAAATGCACATTGCTCTATTTTTAAGAGGGGTAAATCAGTCATTTCAACTTAATCTGGCAGTGACCAAGCTGACCAAAATTTTTAGGTGAGACCAGGCAGTTGACCAAATTTTCAGGTGAGATCAGGGGTGTATATGCACTTTCAAAAAATTGGGGCATAACACAAGAACTGGGAGTGTAAATGCACATTGTTCTATTTTTTAAGAAGGGTAAATCAGTAATTTCAACTGAAATCGGCAAAGACCATAGCTGACCAAATTTTTAGGTGAGACCAGGCAGTTGACCAAATTTTCAGGTGAGATCAGGGGTGTATGTGCACTTTCAAAAAATTGGGGCATAACACAAGAACTGGGAGTGTAAATGCACATTGTTCTATTTTTAAGAGGGGTAAATCAGTAATTTCAACTGAATTCGGCAAAGACCATAGCTGACCAAACTTTTCAGGTGGGACCAAGCAGTTGACCAAATTTTCATTTGAGTCCAGGGGTATATGTGCACTTTCAGAAAATTGGGGCATACCTGTGCAAACACAAGAACTGGGGGTGTAAATGCACATTGTTCTATTTTTTAGACGGGTAAATTACTCATTTTGACTGAATATGGCAAAGACTATAGCTGACTGAAATTTTCAAGTTAGACCAGGCAGTTGACCAAATTTTCAAGTGAGACCAGGGGTATATGTGCACTTTCGCAAAATTTGGACATACCTACACAAACACAAGAATTGGGGAAGGGGGTGAATGAACATTGTTTTCTTTTGTAAAGAGGGGTAAATCAGTCATTTCAACTAAATCTAGCAAAGACCATAGCTGACCAAAGTTTTCAGGTAAGATAAGGCAGTTGACCAAATTTTCAGGTGAGACCAGGGGTATATGTGCACTTTCTGAAAATTGGGGCATACCTGCGCAAACACAAGAACTGGGGGTGTAAATGCACATTGTTCTATTTTTTAAGAGGGGTAAATCAATCATTTCAACTGAATCATGCAAAGACCATAGCTGACAAAAATTTCAAGTGAGACCAGGCAGTTGACCAAATTTTCAAGTGAGACCAGGGGTATATGTGCACATTCGGAAAATTTGGGCATGTTTGCACAAACACAAGTACGGGAGTGCATGATTTTAATATAGCATAAAGTAAAATTTTGGTCCAAATTGTGGTACACGGTGGATGTGGAAGCAATGGGTTGAGGACGCATTTCCATAATGCGTCCTCCCCTTTTTTAATTTCCACCTCATTCTCCTTTTCTTTTTTCCAAGGGCTGGCCCCTTTCTATTTGTTTTTTATTCTTCCGAATTGTTTTCTTCTTCCGAATTGTTTTCTTCTTCCGAAATTTTTTCTTCTTCCGAAATTTTTTCTTCTTCCGAAATTTTTTTCTTCTTCCGAATTTTTTCTTCTGCCGAAATTTTTTCTTCCGAAATTTTTTAACGCAATTTAGCACTCGTTCTGGGGAGCGACTCCTCAGATCCGGCGAATTATTTTTTTGAAAGTATTTGGAGGAATCGTTTTTTACTGAAGAATTTAAATATACGGATAAATATATAAAAAATATATATATATATACGGATATATGTATAAATATATACGTAAATATAAATAATTATATATATATATATTACAAATATATAAATATATAAATATATATAAATATGTATACACGCGTAAATGTGTGGATGTATGCACGCGTAAATGTGTGGATGTACGCACGCGTAAATGTGTGGATGTACACACGCGTAAATGTGTGGATGTACGCACGCGTAAATGTGTGGATGTACACACGCGTAAATGCGTGGATGTACACACGCGTAAATGTGTGGATGTACACACGCGTAAATGTGTGGATGTACACACATATATAAATATAAATATAATTATGAATATAATTATAAATATAAAATAAATATAAATATGTACATATATATAAATACAAATACAAATATAAATATAAATATAAATAAAGATATATATGTATATATATATAAATATATATATACATAAATACATACATATATATAAAAATAAAATTATATATAAATATGAATATAAATAAAGATATATATATATATATGAATATATATATAAATATATACATATATATAAATATACATAAATATAAATATGAATGTAAATAAAGATATGTATACAAATATTTAAATATACAAATATATAAATATATATATATATATAAATATATAAATATGCACACACGTGAATGTGCGGATGTACATACATATATATATGTAACTTTATGTATATAAATATAAATAAAGATAATATAAATATAAATATATACATATATAAATATAAATGAAGATTGCGCATAAGCAGACTTTTGTTTGTTCGATGAAAATTTGGAAAATAGTCAAAAGATGATTTTGGGTCTCGTTGTTCGAATCTTTTTGAGTAGTCTTGAATGTCGGTGCAGGAACGGAGTGTTGCATAGTTAGAATGGATACTAGTTAGTATGAATGTACAGTGTAGAACAGTACGAGTGAAATGTAATGCCAATTAGTGGTGAATAGCATGTACTGTCCTATCGATGGTCTCTGCAAAGCTTTCCGCCCGTTCCACACGGGGGAGGACGTATGGTCCTGGATGTTCGTCGTGGTACAACCGTCTGTGCGGGTACATGTTCTTCCTCACGTGGAGCTCCCGCTGGTATGTCCTCCTCCATTTCGTATCCCGCTTCCTCGTTGGAATCATAGTAGACATATGGAATAGTACCTGTATGTGATGGATCGATATGGGACATGTACTGATGACTGGATGCCGGAGTGACATATGTATTGTAATCTGATGCATCCATGTTGTACTGTGAGGGTTCCCCGGCTGATGGTCCGCAAATGGGTGGACTCGCATGTGAGGGCCCCGCTTGTGATGGACCAATGTGTTCCGCATGCCCCCTAGCACGAGGCCTCCGACCTCCTTGCCGACCAGGTGGGGCCTGACGGTGGGTTCTGAGGTCAGTATATCTGACACCAGGGAGCGGTTCCTCACAGTGCACGAACGGTTGATAATGCTGCGGCCTGGAGGGCTGATGCGCTTGTTGTAGACTACGTGTGATAACATGATGCATCCCCCTTATGACGTCCGCACAATGTGGGGGCCAACTATCCAGATTAATGTCTGACATGCCATGCAACTGTGTCATTCCCTGCAACTACGGAATCGAGATGAATATGTCAGATATATAATTTTGAGGAGCTTTGTTGTATTCTTTCTTGACAATATTTGAAACTTAGGACATACCAAGTACTCGGTGGTTGCACCGTCCCCGTGGAAACCCTCAGCAGCTGTTACAGGCCGCCCTGGTTGATCAATGAGGGACACCGTCTTGCGGAAGTACCACTCCAAGTAATCACGGGTGGGTAGGTATGGATCCGCACTCTCCAGTGGGGGTAATTGTCGGTTGGACCGATGTTCCCAAGTGTCGAGATATCTTCTGAGCTCGACGCGCCAATCCATGCCCGACCTTCCGCGCCGGTCTCTAGTGTGGACCAAGTTGTACTCATCCCTACTGACCAACTGGGTGGGTATTGGCTGAATCAGACCGAACTGCCTGAGAACACGATGCGCATGATGGAACTCCACGGCATGCCAGCAGATGAGGTCGACGCAAAGCAGCCAATTGTTTCTACCATCCGTACAATACTGCGGGAGTTGCTGCAGGACGTCCTCCGCATATGGCTGCCAGATGAACTGAGACAAGATGCAAGTGTTGCCGTTAGGTATGGGAAACCAATTTCCGTGCGAAGTCTAGAAATCAAAATCCAATTATTCCTATACCTGATTATGGGTGAGAAACGTCAGTTGATCTCGGTATACTTTGAGAACGTGCATTGGCGATTGTGAACAATCGTAACGTGCCCTCCACCTATGAGGAACCGAGTGACACAAATTAGCCGAACTATGGAATTGCATGTGGACTTATGAATACCGCTTATTGAGGGATCAGACAAGTACCGGGATCCAAGAGCACTCATCGTCACTGTCACCGGCAGTGCCCCAGCCGGACGGATGGATGGTATGCGTTCCCATGCCCACAGCTGCCAGTAAATGCAATAGAAATGCCCGTTAATGTTAAGCACGGTATGTACGAACGGCTATGTTGACCAACAATTTTACCTGTAACAAGACAAGTGGCCCGGATATGGATTTAGATTGTGGGATTGCCGCGTCACACAACGACCTGTACAAGCATGCAAGAATCGAACTCCCCCAACTGTACCGATGGACTGCACCAAAATTCGTAAGTGCGGATAAGTAGAGCAACGGGATGAGGTGGCCGGACGTATCGGACATCAGCATTCCCCCAAGAAGCAGCAGAAGGAAAACCCTAGCCCGCTGTTGGCATTGTACATCAGTGGCATCATCGGGGAACGGACTGCGTAGTAGCGTTCCCAACCACCTGGCCTTAATGCGGCCCCCCCTGATACAAGTGAGGTCTGGTGTAGCTCCCAGGTAGTCTGTGCAGATGAGCTGCCACTCCTCCGGACGCCTGACGGTGTCAACCCCTGTTACTGGGATGCCATCGATCGGTAGACCCCACAGGACCCCTATATCCTGCAAGGTGACTGTGGCCTCCCCCATTGGTAGGTGAAACGTGTGCGTCTCTGGGCGCCAACGCTCCACTAGGGCGGTGATGAGGGAGTGGTCGATCTGTATTGCGGCAGAGTCCAGGAGTCCCTGAAATCCGGCGTCACGAACATACCGCATAACCTGTTCTGGCGGTTGGTCAGTCCAGCATGCCCCGTCGCACCGACGCACCTGCAGTGCCTCGTCATCTAGAGTGCCGTTGTATAGGGCACGAGCACGGTGCTCCTGGTGTAGGTACAACAAGTCCTCCTCAATCGGTCCTGGATGGTACATGGTGTTACCTGTGCGCAAATACCAACCCAAGTTAGATGTTTTTTCTGGAAGAATAACACAGATAAAAGTGACACTGCGTAATGTAACACATATTTGCCAATCATAAGTAATACAACAAAATCTGCCACATATATCATTTAGTACAAGGAATACTACATCAGACTACGAACGACAGACTACGCATGTACAATGCAAACCAAGTGAAAGATGGAGGTTCTATTACAGACACCGTATGACACCACGATACTAAGCACGACCACGCCTACGATTGCCCCTGGTTTCACCCGCCACCCTGTCATCCATCTGATTCCTTATCCGCCTCTCCGCAAACTGTCCACGCCTCCTGTTGCGAAACTTTTCTACATCCGGAATCAACCTCCAACTGGCACACTGCCACAGTGATGGATCTCGCACGGGCATGAACCCCTGACTGTATTGTTGGACATATGTGGTCGTGTGATACACCCGGTCATACAGGCTAGCAGGATCGTCACGCCTATGGCGACAAACGGCCAGGGCATGGGAACAAGGGAAACGAAATATTTGTCATTCGCGACAAGTGCACTCCCTGCTACGGTATTTGATCGTGTACTGTCGTTCACTAATGCTTCCGTCGATGTTCCTCGCCACAACCCTGTATGTCTGCGACGCGTGCCCGAACAGGGTGACGATATGTCCCCGTGCCAATGTATCCTGCTTCTGGAACTTTTTCCAGATCCTCTACGGGAACACGGACCTGGACAGACGGGCAATATCTCATAAGCATCGAACCGGCACACCGGTAAATCTGAAAATGCAATTAACTGACAGCGTACCTCCAATCCGTAGCGTCCGTAAGCCTCTGTGCAAACATTTCAACCGTTCGCTCGAACGTTGCTTTGACACACGCTGTTATTGGAAGGTGGCGTGCGCGCCGTAAGCAGTTGTTGAAGCTCTCCGACAGATTCGTTGTCAAAATTCCCCACCGCCGATCACCATCATCGAAGGCAAGACACCACCTACTCCTATCTTGCCGTTCCAGCCAAGCCCAAGCTGACGGATCCATACTCTCCAGCTCCTCCTTGTACTCCCTCCACCTGCTCTCGCGCCTGGCACTACCGAGCTGCCACACCAGAGACTTCATGAGCGCATTCTTGAACTTCCCTCGATCATGTGATAAGAAGTTTGACTGAAAATGCCGCAAGCAAATCCGGTGGTATCCGGCTGGCTCCATCCACTCCTCCATATTTGTCATCGCATTTACAAGTCCTGCGTGCCTATCTGATATGACACAGATTGGTCTGCTATCACCTCCAACAACGTGAAGACGCAATCTCCCCATGAACCAGTTCCAGCTTTCATTCGATTCCTCGTCGACAATTCCGTAAGCGATAGGGAGGATGTAATCATTTGCATCGTGGGTCACGGCGACCAGCATTGTCGACTTGTACGCACCTCTCAAATGAGTGCCGTCGACGCTGATCACTGGCCTGCAGTGGCGGAAGGCTGCAATTGCCTGACCGAATGCCCAGAACACAAATTTAAATTTCATACACCCGGGACCGTGTATTCTGTCAGGTACGCCAGCCCAATCAACAACGGTGGTCGGATTAGCCCTTACAAGTTCATCCATAAAAGTCGGGAGCTGTTCAAAAGAATCCTCCCACGTTCCAAATACCATGTCAATTGCCTTCTGCCGAGCATACCAGGCCTTCTTGTAGGAGATCGTGACGTTGAACTCATCATTCACTTGAGCTCGCACATCTTTCACCGTGTACGAAGGGTTAACATCAATGTGGTGGCGAATTGAACGGGCGATCATCACCGACGTCAGATTCACGTTACCCGTGGATCGACCAGCCCCGACACACCCATGGCTACTAGCCCATTTGGTGATCTGCCACATACCATGCGAAGCCTTTTTGGAAGCTCTGCAAACCCAAACACAATTCCCAGTTCCTTCGACGACGTCCTTGCATTTCGCATACCATGTGCGAGAACTGCTCTCCACAACCCTGTGTTCCCTGTTCATCATAGAACTCCACCGAGAAATAGCTTCGACCAACTGCGGCTTTGTCTGAAATCGCATACCCACTGCCACTTTACCAGTCTCCTGGACATAAGTAGAAACGCCGGACCCAAAATGGGTAGGGTCATAACTATCCTCATCGGGGCCCCCATAATCTCTGTAGTAGGCCTGTGTATCCGGGTTTGCCAGAATATGAAACGACGTCGGTACATTGTTCGTGCACACCAATTGCTCTTCCTCGTCCCCGGGGTTCGAATCGGTTGACAAGGAACGATCATCCTCGGTTCCACCATCAAGTCCAGGTGCTGAGCCGTCATCCTCGCTACTATCATGCCGAGCATCGCGGTCGCTAACGGCACCCACAAAATCATTGCAGAAGACATTCTGCTCGCCATAGTCTACCACGGCTCTACCACCACTTGTGGACGGCTCGGCACAATCCACGTGGGCATACTGTCCAGGTTGGCTGGACTCACCAAATTCACGACCCCAGCTACGAACAGGTGGTGGTATACTGGGCACAGCGGCGGAGTTCTGCACGTTGCTCAGCAATGACATGAACGTGCTTCCCCGCGCCCCGTGATTAGCGATTGGCAACTGTTCCGTAATAATGTAAAAATCCGCAGAGGACAATGCCATTCGATCAACAACGTTGAAGAAGAACGTGGTGGACGCATCATCTTCCACAGGATAACATCGATAGTATACCGCCGAACCGATCAGCTCGGGACACCGGTAATACATTTTCAACGAACAACTCTCCCTCACAATGGCCAGTCTCGTTACAATTAAATCAAACAATTCCAAGTAGTTCAGCCTCCGCTCGAGAGTCGTAACTCGCTCCGGCATTGGAGGATCATAATAAACCCCCACACCCAAATCAAACTTAATCTGGCCCCCTCTATACATATACACTGCCAAAAACATCGCAGAACTGCAACACACAAACACGTAACACATAACTCACAACGCAACGAACCAAGCTCAATCATGAAATGTACACACAATCAGACAACACAATCATACACATACAATTAAATTAACTAAATTACTCCAGCATGTCAACAGATTATAATTCAACCCAAACGGCAACAACTGACCGACGACCGGCAATGTGCGACACTCACATAATGTCGGAACACGTTCGTATAATTCTATAGGCCGCAAATACCTACTACATAAAGGATAACAGAGTGGGAGGGGTTCTGAGACTTACGGGTCAACGTCGGTCAACGCGGTCAACGTGGGTCAACGGCGGTCAACGGCGGGTCAACGGTTCGACGGGGTCAACACGGTCAACGCGGTCAATGCGGGTCAACGTCGTTGAACGCGGGTCACCGGCGGGTCAACGGGCCAACGGCGGTTCCACGGTGTCAAGAAACGCAGTCAACGTCAGGTCAACAAACGGGTCAACGACACGATCTCTGCAACCGAAATCCAATTAACAAATCAGTAGCAATTAACAAAAAAAAACACATATTCAGTGGAAAAAAGGAAAATCCCGGATCCCGAACAAAACTCGAACTGCAGATAAAAGGAAAACACGTTCGTATAATTCTATAGGCCGCAAATACCTACTACATAAAGGATAACAGAGTGGGAGGGGTTCTGAGACTTACGGGTCAACGTCGGTCAACGCGGTCAACGCGGGTCAATGGCGGTCAACGCGGGTCAACGGCGGGTCAACGGTTCGACGGGGTCAACACGGTCAACGCGGTCAATGCGGGTCAACGTCGTTGAACGCGGGTCACCGGTGGGTCAACGGGCCAACGGCGGTTCCACGGTGTCAAGAAACGCAGTCAACGTCAGGTCAACAAACGGGTCAACGACACGATCTCTGCAACCGAAATCCAATTAACAAATCAGTAGCAATTAACAAAAAAAAAACACATATTCAGCGGAAAAAAGGAAAATACCGGATCCCGAACAAAACTCGAACTGCAGATAAAAATGGAGGAACACCGGCAGAGCAATACTGGAGAACGAGTGCAGCGGAGAAAGAGTGCACCTGAAAAGGCGAAAGCACCCGAACACTGGCGAAAATGTGACTTACAGTGGGGGAAATGAGAGGAAGGAAGGCTGAAGAAGATGGTCAAGGCTGGAGAAGAAGAGCAATTCGGTGGGAGAAATGAGAGGAAGGAAGGCTGAAGAAGATGGAGAAGGATGGAGAAGAAGAATAGCAATTCGGGTGATTTAAACTCAAAAATTCTGACGCCTCCGCCACGTGGCAGCATGCCATTCGACCGAAAATTCCACCCAAAATGCTCACATGCAGCCGCGACACGTGGCAACTCCCCTGGCCGACACGTGGCCTGGGGATTTAAAGGAGAGGGCCGGATCTGGGTAAAAAAAAATTGACCGACACGTGGCATCTCCGGATTAGAGGACGCATTACCATAATGCGTCCTCTGCCACGTGGCGCGTCCCTATTCGGCCACGTGGCGCCGGATATTTTGGACCGAAATTTAAAAAAAAAAACCGCTCTGCCAGGGAGGACGCATTACAATAATGCGTCCTCTGCCACGTGGCGCGTCCCCATTCGGCCACGTGGCGCCTGACATTTTGGACCAAGAAGAAGAAAAAATAAACTCGGTCAGGGCCACGTGGCGCGTTCCCATTCGGCCACGTGGCGCCTGACATTTTGGACCGAAATTTTCAAAAAAAAAAAACGCTGGCAGTGAGGACGCATTACCATAATGCGTCCTCTGCCACGTGGCGCATTCCCATTCGGCCACGTGGCACCTGACATTGTGGACCTTGAAATCTTGACCAAAAAATGAAAAAAAAAACGGAAAAATGAGAGGACGCATTTCGGAAATGCGTCCTCTATATTGGGTAGCCATTTGTGGCTACTGTAGCAACAATTATAGCAATTTCTCCAAGTACTGGGGGTGTAAAATGTACATTGTTCTATATTTTTAAGAGGAGTAAATCAGTCATTTCAACTGAATCCAGCAAAATCAGTCATTTCAAGTGAGACCAGGCAGTTGACCAAATTTTTAGGTGAGATCAGGCAGTTGACCAAATTTTCAGGTGAGACCGGTGGTATATTCGCACTTTCAGAACTTTGGAGCATAACTGCACGAACACAAGAACAAGGAGGTGTAAATGCACATTGTTCTATTTTTTTAAAGAGGAGTAAATTATTTATTTCAACTGAATCCGGCAAAGACCATAGCTTACCAAAATTTTCAGGTGAGACCAAGCAGTTGACCAATTTTTCAGGTGAGACCAGGGGTACATGTGCATTTTCAGAAAATTGGGGCATACCTACACAAACACAAGAACAAGGGGATGTAAATGCACATTGTTCCATTTTTTTTAAAGAGGGGTAAATTAGTTATTTCAACTGAATCCGGCAAAGAACATAGCTGACCAAATTTTCAAGTAAGACCAAGTAGTTGACCAAATTTTCAATTGAGAGTAGGGGCATATGTGCATTTTCAAAAAACTGTGGACGTGCCTACACAAACATATAAACTAGGGATATAAATGCACATTATTTTATTTTTTAGAGGGATAAATCAGTTATTTCAAGCAAATACCACCGTTCACCAAATTTTCAGATGGGGGATAAGTGCATTTTCAAACTAATTTCCTAATTTCCGCTGGATAAGTATACGCGGTTTCTCATTCCAATCCAAATTCGTTAATTTCCTAATTTCAGATTCCAACGCCGCATATCTATATAAAGCCATTGGGATAACCTAACAATCACATAATCATTATACTTACTTTCTAGCTAGGGCTCACATTCATCGGAGCCATGAAATCCAGAATGTTCAAATCCAGAATGTTGGCCGGAAGAAGAAGAATCGTGGCCAACAAGAAAGCGGCGGCGGCGACGGATCCCCCATCCTCTCACGGTGAAGGCGCTGCCGGAAAGATGAGTTTGGAAGAGGCGGAGGAGATGGAGAGGGAGATCGTCATCGGAAACACCGAGCTCTGTTCCTTCTGCGGCCGTTTAGGGCACAATTTTAAGGTTTGCGAGCGCCGACTTCAGGCTATCGAGTATCTGGAGAGAGACAGGGAAGTCGCCGCATTCCGGGAAATGGTAGGGCTTCCACCTCCCAACCCAAGCTTTTGATCATTCGACGACGCAAGAATTCCGACCATCGCAACCGTGAAGACGACAAGAGGTGACGGCGCGACTCGAGACATGGAAGATTCTCGACGATCGCAAACTTGAAGATGACAAGAAGGTGGCGGTGGGCTTGGAGACACGGACGACGATCGCAACATTGGAGACGACAAGAAGTGGCGGCGCGCTCAGAGAAACATGAAGACAAGAATAATTTGTTTGAAGGATGTTTTGTGAAGTAGACATTGTTGTAATTTGTTACTTGATCTGCTCTGCAATAGATTCAGTATTGAAGAACAGATCATTGATCTCTGTTCCAAATTTGATCCGGTGCGGTGTGTTTCTGAGATCGATGGATTGCTTTGTTTGTACCCCTAATTACAATGTTATGAATGAATTCAGATTGTTGTAGTTTACTGTCGTGTTTTTTCTTAATCCGGGTTTAGGGTTTGGATTTACGAGTCCAAATTGTTTTAGTTTACTCCTAGGGTTTATAGATCAAACCGTTTAAACTAAAGGGTTTAGAGATCAAAAAGGCATTGTTTTTGGTTGGCAAGGATTAGAGCAGGGGTAAATTGTCCTGCTTCTGCATCTTGGAGTAATTTAATGATAATAGTCAACCGTGTTTCATGTTAACGAACTCTGATTATTGTTAGTTACCTTTGAATTTCAAGTTAACTTATTAGAATAACTGACGATTTCGTGTAAATATATTCTAGTTTGGCCTGTAGCCACTAGCCAGAAAAAGAGGTAATATATTAATATGGCAATACCAAATTAATTTACGATACCGAAACCTGTGACCAAAGTATTGCTAGTACATAATTGGTGGTTAAGAGAAACCAAAGTAACAACAATATTCCAATCCTGTAATCCCAGATGAACAAGTACTGCAAACATACAATCGCAAATCCGAATCACAAAAACAGCAAGGTCCTCTTGAAGCAGTATGGAACATATTCAGATGCTCAAAACTCGGACATCCAGCAGAAGGCGTAACCTAGACCTGAAAATTTGAAAGCAAACACCACGATAAATTTTGAGTAGACATTCTTTTCACCATGATACAAGGGGAATATCCGAAACACCAAAAGTGTAAAATCATCCACACACAATGGAATATTAAACTTGATTATAAAGATTCATATTGAAAATGCAATAAATGGTGTTGTAACTTAAAGATGATCACTTACTCAAGAATGGATGGGTAAAACATATGCTTCTGACACTCACAATTTCGTTGAATAACTAGCTTTTTCTGTAGCAGAAAATTGAAGCAATTTTTTCCACATGGAGGACAAGAAAGAAGGTTACTTTAATTTGGACGTCTTGTAAGTATAAGCTTTTAATGAGCAAAAAAGAAAAAGAAAAGCACCCAGACAACTTTCTGATAATTGAAAGCTGGCCACCATAAGAGCAGAATCCAGCCTAAGTCAAACTACAACAATATTGGCCACACAACATCACATAAAAACAAGAAACAAAAATAGCCAGAAGTATGTACATAAGGGAAAGGAAGCACAAATCAAAAGGATGTTAAGACTTAAAAGAACCCATGAGATTAAACAAGGTGGTTTCTTAAAGAGCAAAAGTAAGAGCATGAAAGACTGAAGCAAGAAAAGAATGAAGTGGTTGACATAAGAGTAAAGTGAAATTTACTCACATTCTCAACGCCTAGCCCGTCGATCATCTTCACTGTCATCATCACTGTGGCGTCTTCTTCTATCACGTCGATCATCTTCACTGTCATCATCGCTATGGCGTCTTCTTCTAGCCCGCCGATCATCTTCACTATCATCATCATTGCTATAGCGTCTTCTACCACTGGAATGAAAATCATCTGGTTTAGACCTCTTTGAAGACCCCTGTTCTCTATCCCCATAATGATGCCTCTTATTTCCAGGCTTCTCTTCCTTCAACCCTCCTTGATGCTCCCTGCCTTTAGAAGGTTCAACAGAGACTTCTTCTCTCTTGTATTTTTTCTCCCGTTCATCATGATCCTTACTACTTTTCCTATCCCGACCAAGCGTATCAAAATCTGCCTCAACTTTCCTACTATCACGATGCCTAGACACATCTTCTTCATCTCTGTTTCGTCTTTGTTCTCGATGACCGGACACATCTTCTTCATCTCTCTTTTGTCTTTTCTCCTGATGCCCGGACACTTCTTCTTCAACTCTTCTATGTCTCTTTTCCCGCTGCCCAGCCAAATCTTTGTTTCTTTTGTCTCTTTTCTCCTGCTGACCAGACACATCTTCTTCATCTCTTTTGTTCCTCTTCTCCAGCTGAGAAGACACATCTTCATCTCTTTTGTTTCTTTTCACCAACTGTCGAAAGACATCTTCTTCATCTCTTTCGTTTCTTTTCTCCAGCTGCCCGGATGCATCCTCTTCATCTTTTTTGTGTTTTATCTCCCGCTGGTCAGAACCCTCCTTGCTGCTTCTTTTATCCCTTCCATGTGCTTCAACATCTCTTTCAATTTTCCTGCTGTCATACTCTTCAACTCTCCTATCATCAGGTTGTGGCTCTCTCTTCTTCTGACTACCTCTGTTCTCATCCCTCTCAGCTTCACGACCTCGTTCATTTCGACTTCTTTCAGATACTCGGCCACGTTCTTCCTCCTTTCTAGATGATCTAACTTGCAAATCATCATTAGCATCTTTACCAGAATCGTGCCTCCTTGACTTCACAGCAGGCAATCCATCCAGGTTCTCATCATCCACCTTTCTCTTGCTTCTTGATATTTCCTTGTCATCATAAACAGATCTATCCATATCATACTTCACATGGTGGCTTCTTGATCTTTCCTTGTCATCATAAGGTGATCTCTCCTTCTCCTCATATCTATCCACAGCATCATGCTTTGAATACCGGCTTTTTGATCTCTCCTTCTCCTCATATCTATCCATAACATCATGCTTTGAATACCGGCTTTCCAATCTTTCCCTCTCCTCATATCTATCCATAACATCATGCTTCCCACGATGAAGGGAGTCTTTCAATGTGTCCAACTGATCATTCAAATCATGTCTGCTGGACTTAGGTCTTTCCCAATCATCCTCTTTAGCCTGCGAGTAACGTTTCTCTTTATCGTGAGAATCCCTTCTATTTGATCCTTCTCCATGAATATCTCTGCTCCTCTCCATGGATTTGTCATGAACACTACGTCTACTCTGTTTCCTCTCACCCTCTGAGTCACTTCTGTCAGTGTCATCACTCCTACTTTCATCCTCAGTGTCCACATCTGAATCGTGTCTTCTCGAAACCTCAATAATCTTCTTCTTTTTAATGTCATCCTTAGTGTCCTTGTCTGAAACATGTCTTCGGGAAGCCTCGATCGCCTTCTTCTGTTTCCTGCCATCATGATGTGAATCAGAATCATCTGCATCACTATCAGGCTGTCTTGTGCTCCTTTTTTTCTTCTCACTTTCCTTCACTTGTTCTTTATCACCACTATATTCATCCTCAGAGTCATGCTGCCTATTTTTCTTAAGCTGCTTGACTTTTTCATATTTATCCTTCTCATTAGAAGGCTTTCGCCGGGACCTGTCACGCACATCAGATTCCAACTCCAGATCAGACTCTGAATCTGAATCTGAACTTGATGAGTCGCTTTCATGCCTTCTACTTCTTTTCTGCTTCCTTGTGGACTTTTTCCCCTTCCTCTCAGCATCAGAATCATCACTAGGATCAACTTTTCTGCTTTTGCGGGTCTTTTTAGCATGTTTCACATCATCCTCTGAATCATCAGAACCCTCAGCTTTTCCTTTTCGTCTATTCTTATGGCTTTTCATCTCATCAATGTCATCTTGCCCATCCAGATCATGCTTATCCTTCACACCATTTTTCACATCATTCTTGAATCTGCTTCCCTCCTTTCCACGTCTCCCATCAAACTTGTCGACTCCACCATCAAGCTCACTTCCCATAATTTCATCATCACCATCCTGCTCTATATTCCTCTCATTTCCTCCTATTCCAAGGGCAGCCTTCAAGGTAGCCAACTGTTGTTCCTTCCGAGCGGCTATCTGATGTGTCTGTGTCTCTGAAACCCTAGTAGTCATTAACCAAACAATTTAGCTTTCAAAAACAACATCTAGTAGTAATAAGTAACTCAACAAAGAAACATCTGAATCCCACAAGCAGTTATGGCTAAAAAAGTGAGACAGCAAATGATCATCTATACACATGAACAGAGACAACTGAAAACCTCCTAAAATTTCCTATCTTAGTACTATCAAAAACATAAACTCAACTGCACATAGAAACTCAGTAGCAGAAATTCCTAATCACAGAAGCAATACAAGCTAATCATGAAAGCAGAAAACATCAAACAGTAAAACCGATAGCTAAATTAAGCATCTCATGAAAGCATAAAACATCAAACAGCAAAACTGATAGCTAAATTAAGCATCAAACATCAAGCGATTTTTCCTATAATTATCAGTCTTTGCAAACTCAACTGCACATAGATATTCGGTAGCAGGAAATTCTAATCACAGAATCGAAAGCTAAATTAAACATCAAACATCAAGCGATTTTTCCAACAATTATCAGTCTTTGCAAACTCAACTACACATAGAAACTCAGTAGCAGAAAATTCTAATCACAGAAGCAATTCTAGCTAATCGTGAAAGTATATAACATCAAACAGCAAAATCGACAGCTAAACTAAGCATCAAACATCAAGCAATTTTCCATACACATATCAGTCTATGCAAATTGATAGCTACTAAAAAGCCGCGGAAATTGCTACTCACTTAGCGCCGACGATGAGCGCGGTAGGAGCACCGGCGGCTTCGGCAGCAGCCGAGGCCTCGAGAGTGTCACGAGCCTCGCGAAGCCTGTCGGCGACCTCGGCGTCGGTGAATCCTTGATCGACGAGCTTCTCCTCGAGGACGAGGAGCTTGAGCTGGATCTGGCGCTTGCGGTCGTGCTCCAGGATCTCCTTGTTAGCCTTGCGCGAGACGCCGGCGGTGCCCTGGCCGTCGTCGAAGCCGCGGATGGAGGAGGTGTCCGCCGCCGCCTTGTTGTTTTTGTGCTTCACGAAGAACTTGTTCGTCTGGATGTAACCGTTCGTCCCCGAGCCTCGCGGCGTCTGGAGTCCGATTCCGTTGTACATTTTGGTGAATTTCTAGGGTTTCTTTTTTCTTCTTCTTCTGATGATGAGAATATGTAGAGCCCTAGACAGGATTTGAATCAACTCTGTTTTTCGAAAGGAAAATATCCGATTCAGACTCGGAAAACAACTTTTAGATAAGTTGATTAATCTACAAAGCGCCCGAAAGTTTAATAAATTACTAAATGGACTTCATAATTCCAAAAGAAACTACAACACAGCATAAAAAATAAATTGAAAGATATTTGTAGTCCTGACTTAAGGAGGAGTACGGAGAAAATTAAATTAAACTAAACTAAATTAAATATAATTAGACATAAGTGTTCACTTGAAAATTTTCAATCGCCAAATCCCTTTTGAGTGTCGAGATTATAAAGTTTAAATGTTCATCTGATAGTGGAGTTATATAAAATTTTATATGTGGACATGAGTATATCATGGGATGCTCTGTCCAGGCGCCCACCTTCCTATGAAATACTGTTGTACGATTTTGAGAATTTTGAAATTAAATATTTTATTCTCTGTGTTCCAATTGAAACTGTACATTTTTTTTTTTTGTTCATCTCAATTAAATCTGCACACTTTACTTTCATTTGTTTTTACACACAACCATATAAAACTATGTACTAACTAATGACATTTTGTGGAACCAAAAAAAGTAAAAATATTTAAGCCTCCATCATAATTATTAGGGTGATAAGTTGTGTCGTGTCCATTCTTCGCTATATGTCATTCATTTGAAATGTGTCCGAATAGGATGCTATTTCATGATAGTATCCAACATTCGGAATGAATAAAAAACAATACGGAGTATTACTAACTTCTCAAAATTTACTATAATCCGTTAGTTGTATTCAGACTCTAACCAAAACCAAAACAAAAAACTACAATACGTTAGTTCTAAAACTTCCGAATTCAGGTCATTTTTACAGAGCTAATGGCAAACCAAATGTTCCAGCTGGCTTGCTAATCTCCCCATTGAGAGCCTGTTCTACCTCGTGGCGAAGGCTCTCGACATCTGCAGCATGCTCCCCATGAATCTCGTCGCCTGTTAATCGCTGTAATCGCTCTCTCATCTTATTTAACGCGTTGTTTAATCCACAAACCTCATTGAGAATGGATGCATCTGTGGACTGCAACTTCAGAACGGTTTGCATGGCGTATAGTACCTGCTTACGCGTTTTATATCAGTAAATGCAGAGATTTAGCTAACGTAAACAGCATCCCGAGAAATGATGGTTTACCTTTTCCTGGAGATCAAGGTCCGTTGATGCTAGTAAGTCAACTAGTGATTTCAAGAACAATGAATTGCTGAAATGGGGAGGCTCGGGAGAACTCGGGTTTTCTAGTTGAGAATCGGCTAGGTCAGTTATGATGGACACTATTTTCTTGCTTATTCTTATGTCGATATGTGACTTGCTCAGCATGTCCTGAGAGGAAAGGAAAGGAAACTTAGTACACATGATGAAACTGAAACTGATCTTTTTAAGGTTTCTACGATGTTTTTACCTGAATCATTGAATCTCCAGCTTCAGCATAAAAAGTTTTTAGCCCAGCTAGGTTATTTCTGATCAGAGCGGAAATTGCGAATAATGCTTTGATAACTTCCTCAACAGACTCGGATTCTGTCATCCTCATTAGTTCAGAAAGTGCACCGAGTTCCAAAAACTGGAACCATATATGTTTCAGACACATGTGATACTGTAATGGATAGTTAAACTCAGGACTGCCACGAAGACGAGATACATGTAATCAAACTATACCTGGTTCTGAACAACTGGGTTGTTTTGACATGCTTTACCAAGAACCAACGCGGAAGTAGTCCTCACTTCTGCATCTGAATGATTCAACTCCTTAATGAGCACGACGGTGCCACCAAGTTTGTGCAGGTCTGCAAACCAAAGTTTTCTGTCACACAACCATTGAGGAATAACCAGTATAATCACATTCCAAAATGTAGCCATATGAGAAGTCGAACAAGTGAGATCATGAGCAAAAAAAACATACAGACTCAACTCTTCCACAAAGAATATTCTCAGATCAAATATTTTAAACATGTTGTGGGAAGCACCAAGGGCAATGTTCTTGGTTTAGAGAAGAAAAAAAACATTGAATAAGAAAATGCACTACCATTTGCATTATCTATTGGCTCAACCAAAATCGAAAGCTCCTCTAAAGCACGACGATGATCCTCAGACGACAACGACAGATTATTCAAGTCATCAATAGCGATTCTCATGATCTCTGCATCAGAGGGCACCCTCAACTTCTCCATCAGTTCCTGATCACACAATAAACTGTTAAAGTAAACAAATTGATGTTAAAAATCCTACAAACATATCTGCATACAACCATACCTTTATCTCATCACGACGCTTCTGAAGCTCCTCAGGAGATGATCGTTGAGCATCTTCCGCTCCTTCCTTCAACTTGGAAGGATCAGAGTGCCCTAATAAAATCATACAGCAAAGTAAACAACACAACATAATTCAACCTGCAAATCCAATTTTCGAGTAATTCAAGAACTCCAATTCTACCTATTGCCCACTGCAACATCCCATCGAGGGATGAAAAACCGCCATCCAATCCTTCAGGCTCTCCATCGTTCCAAATCGAAGGAGACTCCGCCGCCTTAGTTTTCAACCCGATGTCATCTCCCTCCTCACTGGAATTCGACAAATACAATCCCGCCCTCGAAGAAGTCTCATTAACAACTTCCCCTACAGCAACCCTTGCAACAACCACGAACGCCGCGATTGCAAATGCCACTGCAAATGAGCAGCTGATTCGCATCGCCTTCGAGCTAGAAACACTCCTTGATTTTCCGCAGCTGGAATATCAGCTCATCAGGTTTCAAAAATCAGTAAACTTTCCTATGAATTTGATGCAATTTAAACAGTGTTGATTGCAGAAAATCACACACTAATTTCACAGTAAAAAAAATCAAAACCTAGTTAGACCTTAGAAATGAATCCTTAGTACAGTCCATTTGCTGATGAAAGAATTCATCACAATATCACCAGAAACGGGCAATTAGCTGTACCTTATCAGCATATTAAACGGTTTTCAGAACTGCGAACAGCTCGAGCTCGACGGCGGCGGTGGATTTTGTTTCCCGGCGGCGATTTTATGGATTTCGGTTCCTCGGCGGTGGCGGTAAATATGGTGCGGTGTCGTTTTGAGAGCGGGAGTGGCGTTGAGATTTTAAAGATGTCGTTTTGTGAATGTCCGTATGGTTACATCATACTCGCCAATCTAAAGTCACCACGTGTACATAACTGAATCATTCAAAATAAAATGAGGAAATTACAGTTTAGGACTTAATTTTATGCGAAATTATACATTTAGTTCTTCTTTTACAAAATATTTCCATAGTGTTTCTACTCCCTCCGTTCCAGCAGATTCTGCAGAGAGAGAAGATGGGTGTTTTAATTTTGGACATGTGAAGGACTAAAATGCACCTGCCTCCAACATCGAGTTTTCTTCCTCCAGATCTCCGCCTCCTTGATTAGGGTTTTGCCGCCTCCTCCTGCCTCCCGCATCCCTCCTCCTCCTGTCTCCCGCCTCCCTCCGCCTCTCCACCTCCTCCTTCACCCCCTCCTCTACCTCTCCGCCTCCCACCTCGACACCTCTCACCTCCGCTTCTCTACCACCCACCACTCCACCGCCCGCCTCTCTTCGCCTGGCTTGAGTTACTTTAATTTTGTAAGGATAATAATGTATTGTTACTTTTTGAACATTTCCAGAAAAGGGAAGTGTGCAAATTCGACTAAGACGGAGGGAGTAACTTATTGTGTGTTCTTTTTTTAAACGAAGTGGATACATATATTATAAGATATGGTTGTGGTAATGATCACCACTTATGACTCGAGCAAGATTGTGTGCATTCCCTACAGAAGTTTTAGTAACTTTCATTTCATGGAATCTAGTAAAAACTACGGCTAGCATAATTATGCTTTTAACTAGTCCCTTATGCCCCGGTTGGATGCCAGCGAACTTGTTTATGTGGTTCAGTGTCATTTCTCAGTCAGTGCATTTTAGAATGTGCGTGGCTTGTCAATGCCTGGCTTGAGTTATTGCCTCGTGTATTGCGACTAGTTGTGCTTGTACTGCTGATAATGCCTGCATGGATCTTATTCCTTTCTAGGTGTTTGCAGTTGTGCCTTGTTCCGAGCACTTCTCTTGGGCTCTGAATGTCGCCTCGGTGTTCATGCACGTCCAGTTTGTGTAATCTTGGTCTCCTACCCTTGCCTCCTTTGGATGTTCTGTTAACTGGATTCCCATCTGTCCCAATACTTCTTCTGGCGAATCTGGGTGGATTTTCCTCCCTTGACCTGCCTTCATGGTCCCTCCATTGTGTTTCCTTTGCGATGGTTAAGATTGATTGAATAGGCGATGGACGGTTGGTGTTGCTCTATCTTTTGTACGAATAATTTTGCAGATTAATTTTATTAAAATAACTACAAATATGGTCAATTTTTATACCAACTGTTTGACCTTTTATAATTACTCTTGACTATTTCACAGCAACAAATCTCATTAAAACAAGCATTTTAGCTATTAATTTCTTATTTGACCATTCAAGTTTAACTGATTCCATATGCTCGTTTCTTGCAACTTAATGTTGTTCAGTTGAATTCAATATAATTTATAGTTTACTTCTATCTTATTATTCAGTTTGCTTAATTTCATTTCATCTCAATTCAATTTAGCTCAAATCAGACAAGAAAGACATAACCTAAATGTATTTTGATATTACAAATGGTTTGTTTTCTTTATTGGGATAGAGGAAGCAGTAAAGTAACTATCACAAGCATTAACATTAATGCCAACAAGGAGGCATGCTGTCAATCACAAAAATTAGCAGTTCTCCAGATGACTACATTCAGTTTCGAAGATTTATGCACATTGATCACTATCTAAACAAACATAGTCTACAAGCCTTTTTTATCAACTTAAGAAGGCTGGATGAAACTCGGATAATATGGACATTCATCAGGAACAGTTTGTTTCGGCCCCTCCATCGACCACCTCTCACTTCCACTTCCATCAGCTGAAGCGTTCATGTAGCGTGTAGCGTGTATCGGGGGATATAGGTCGGGTTTTAAACTTCAGCGCTTATTTTCAGGTCGGAAGTAAATTCTCCGGCTTCAGCTGCTGCAGCTGATTCTTTCTTGTCAGTCCCGAAAAAGGAGCAGTTTTGAAATGCATCCAGACTGCTAGCTATGAGGCGATTAAGACCACCGAGGCTATCACTTAAGATCATATCATCGCTACGGTATCTACAAGAAGGTATGTCCAGATCTAGTGCCCCTAAAGAATCAGGCTGCAGAATTGAAAAGACCGAATTAGATCATTAGAAGAAAAGGTCCATGTATATACAAATACAACTACCCTGGTACGACGGTTATTAAAGAAGTAAAACACGCAGAAACGAAAACTAAAGTTCAAGGAGTTTACCCAGTATATATCAGTCAACCCGTTGAAGTCCTTTGCGGAGTTGTCAAATGTAAGTTGGTAAGGTTGACAATTACCAACTATGTCAGCGTCTTGCATAGGATTATTGGTTAAGAGTTCCTTGGGATTAGGCTGCTTGAACAACGTAAAATCCATGATGTTAGATTTCAACATAAAGGTAAAAGGAAGAAGAAATTGCAAGAATGTTTTGAGAAATTAACCTCTTCTGCTCCGTCAGATTCCCCAGCGTTTGTCTTCGCGATCCCTCCAGATGTCTCTGGAGAAGATTTTCCAAACTTTTGAAAGGAAAATGCATCACATGTGTCCTCAGCATCCCATATTGATGATGTATGAGACATAATTGTTGGCTGAGCGGTAGACATTTTTTGCTGTTTGAGTATGTGAGCAGCAATTGCAGCATCAAAAGAGTCGCAACTCTGTGATATCTGCTGGAGGCACTGAAAGTTCCCTGGTCCAGCTGATTCAATGCAATCTAGCTCACTTCTGTGTGGTAACTCTAAGAGTAGATCTCCGACGCTAATGTTGGTTGGGCTATCAGGCCATTCCTCAGTTGCCAATGCTGCCTCGTCTCTTCTGAGGTCATCCTACACAGTTCGATAAAGAAATTATAGAATTGTGGTCAGACTAGACATGGTTCTCTCACATTTCTACCAGGAAAAAGTCGGGGAACATGAAATGGAAATATGACATTTTCCTGTTTCTAGGAAATAAAAAATTGCCTCAAATTTCACGATTATAGAATCGGTATCTTAATTTGACTTCTTGAATACTACCCTTCACGACAATAAACGGTCGAGCAACTAACCAACTGAAAGGAGACTTGTGTGGAACAAGATCAATGCAGTAAAGACAGACACGGATCACGTGATTGGAACCGCTAGTACAATGAAGTAACAGTAGGAGTCACTTCTTTACCTGAATTTGATCTTCCACAATTGTGCAAGTTATCATCTCCCTATTATCCAACATGACAGTTGAAGTATGCTCAGTTAATTTGGCAATGTTGATATTTTCTGGGCTTGTGCTAGCACTTATGGGGGTTTCCTCGGGCATTGCTGTAGGGGATGTCACTTTGATAATTTCATGACCAGAGAGCAAGTCTTCGGAGGTATTGAAGAGCTGCTGGGAACCTTGACAAGGCTGAGGGAAAGATCTAGGTGTTGCATCCTGAACCTGTTCATTAGGAACACTGGCATCCACATCTCTTTCAGTCCCACATGATAGTGAAGCTTTAGAAAACCACACGTACCTAAAAGAGAGAAAAATCAATATTTTGTCCTCTAAAAAAATTCAAGGTAGGGTGCTTAAGATAGTACCTAAGACGGAAAACTGGTGGCTTTCCAATATGCGAATATACATCTGCTGCACTAAGAGTAGAATCTTTTGTCCACTTATGACAGTCATCCAGGTTCACCGGTTGCACAAAGTACGGAAGAAGCATTAGTTCTCCACATGCAATGCTTGAATGACCCCATTTGCGGTGAAGGTGTTCCACTACAGATGATATCTTTTTCCGTGTACTCAAAGTGAGCTCCAGGTGCGGATTATGACTATCCTGGAAGAAGATAGAAATCCATCGTTACAGAAAAAGCTGTTCGGGTGAGCTTAAGTTAAAGCGTCCTAAAGCAAAATCTTTGTCAGATGCTCACCGATTCTAAGGCTCTTCGGGTGGCTTCATCATAGGGGAACAACTGAAGCTTAAGCTTTCCCGAACTATGTATATTATCCATCGTCGAGGGAACATCTTTTGTACAATACTCAAAACCATTTTGAGCTGAAAAGTGAATAAGAAAGTTCAGATGCAAGATAGAAAAACTAAAAAATCAGTTCCAAGTAACTTTAGAAACTCATTACTAACAACTAACCTGGAATATCCTGCACATGGTGTTCAACCTCTTTATCAGTAGATGATCGTTCTACTTGCTCAGCAGCAAGAGCAACCAGTGAAATACCTGCAGCCATTGCAGCCTTCTCCCATCTTTTAAATGCAGCTTTCGTAGCAATACCTGCAGCAGATTAGCAGAAACAAACCAATCAATATACTTAATGAGTTTACGGTGTAGACAAAAACAATAGCTGAATATCTTGCATAAATGACTCACTTCAAAGGATCAGTTTCTAAAATTATCACTAAAAATCTTATAAGCTACTCATTAATCATGCACCTTTGAAGATTAGTGCGGGCATAATCCATGGTTATCAGCAGAAAAGAACATGTTCTTTACTATCCAGCAAAAATGGTTGTATTCAACAAAACAAAAAGAATCTTGACCGGACAAAATGGAAAGATATAATCGATACATGTGAGATTTAGGCTTGATTGTGTTCTTTTACAATTTATACCTATTGCTGATGTTATACATTCAAAATAACGCCAAGATTTTAAAATTATTTTCTTCCATTAAATATCAATACCATAACTAACAAAACCTATAGAAATGAAAATAGAGAAGCGGACTAAAATAAAGTCCAAAAAGAACTTTTAGCATCTCAATCATTAAGTATAAAGGAACTAACCTGCTTTTGGCTGATACTTTGTAGTTTTCAGAGCCGAAGTGCGTGCTTTTGTGTTGCCTCGATTAATACCTAAGCTTAGATTTCGATTTAAAGAGGGTCCCTTTGTAGTTCCAAATTTCTGAATGTTCTGGTTATCAACAAGAACTGCTTTAACAGCACGACTTTCAGGGCCACAAACTCTGCTTTGGTTTGAGGCACTAGTTGCAGAAATAATAGGACAGTTTTCTCCCTGAGAAGCTCGCCTTCTGACATTCTTTTTCCTATCTTTCAAGAGTTGGCTCTCCTTTAAGTGAAAATAAATAATTCAGTAAGATGAACAAAGTTGAAGAAGTTATCAAGATATATCCTCATACATCCAGACTTACCAAGGCTTCTGCAAACAACTTGAATCTTCGAGGCTTCAAGTGAAGCTTTGATGCTTTACAGCTGTACTTCTCCAGTAAAGACCACCTGCGGCATAATAAAGAGAGAAAAGACACATCAATAATACATATCACTGATGTAGTACAAAATAAAATATAAGGACAAATGTCCAAAGAAGTGATGTTACCATCTAAGCATTGCAGCATTTGTTTCTTTACAGTTTTTTGCATCAAGGTGAAGACCTGGACCCAACACTTTGTTCATACGCCTCACAAGTCGATAATAGTAGTGTCTGACCTATAATTCCAGTCATAAAGAAACAGTAACAGTTAGACAACTCAGCTTCTCAAGCATTGCAAGTTAGTATACACAACAGACTTAGGAACGAACTTACCTGATCTTTGTTTTTACTCTGAACTCGAGAAGTGATCTTTTCAAAATTCTGCACCAATAATATTTCAAACCAATATTAGCAAATCGGTGCAACTAAAGTTTCCCTGATCTTTTTACATCAACAATAGTTTATAAAAGTAATATCGACTAGTGAATTGCCTTGCCAACTTGTCGAAGTGCAGAGAAAAAACTTTCTTCCTCTTGATGAGTCCAGGCAGCCCATTGGCGCGTAGGCTTTTTAACTGCATTCAGGCCAAGATATTACTCAACAACCCTAAACATTAAACGATTCTAAGAAGGACCAGATAATTCGAAATATAACCAACCTTTTTCCTTCACCTCACCATTGTCCTGCAAAGAGACGGGTACAGCAGAACCTTCCTCCAAATTTACATGATTCTCGGGGTTGGGAGATGGATTGTTGCTCAATGAGATCGGCAGCTCCATTGCCACATCCAAGTCATCCACAGAACATCTGGTCCCTGAGTTCTCTACCCAACAAAATGTCAAAAACTACCGATATCAACATCTTCAAAATGTAATTTTTTGTGATAACAGTACACATATTTCTAGCTAAAAAACCCAAAAAAAAAAAAAACTCAATGACAGCAGAATTTCTGCAATTCCGTCTCAGCTTAACTTTTTCTTTATTTCTCAATTAATCATGTTGCTTCCGCATGGCAGTCGTGACATTTTCACATGCGCTAAAGCAAAAAATCAAATTCTTCGCAATGCGTAGTTTAACTAGAAACAGCACGGCAAATCACCAGCATTTCGCACGCTAAAAAAAATAGAATTCAAAATAAATCAATTCAATTGAATCCAAAATTAAATTACAAAATACCTAAACATAAATTCAAAATTCAAGTACACCACTAAACGAAGTAGCGGATAAAAATTCTGCGGACAGTTCACGCAAATACCGAGCTCGAAGAATCGGCAGAAAAAAAAAATTAACGGAAAATTTAAGAAAAAACTGGAGAGGAAATACCTGAGCAAATTAAGTGATAAATTCGAACAGGAAATTTAAAAAAGCAAAAACTGGAGCAGCGATTGGGAATTAGGGCAAACAAATTGGGGGAGAAAAAGACGGGAATATTAGGGGAGAATTAAGGACGGTTTGGAATTGAGGGGTTTGTTTGAAAAGCCAAAGACAAAGGAAGAACTTAGAAGCTACTTGTGTTTTATTAAACACTCATTAACACAATTATTATAAGTTTTTGTTGATAACCATCTATTATAAGTTTATATCTAGCATTATATTTTATTCAACCTATCTTTCAAACACGAGATTTTCATTAACAGATATATGTATAAGATATTATTTGGTTTTTACAGTCATTACTACCAGCGAATATGAAATCTTTGAAAATTTCAACTTCACTACTCAAACACGAGAATTGCTAAGCGTGACTAGCATGTTGATAGTAATCTAAAACTTCACTAACATTCAGAAACTTAAGTTAATGGTATGGGAGAAGAAAATGCAGTTAGGGTTAAGTATCACGTACCTTGAAATCTCCGACCTTTCATGTATGAAAAAGTGTTGTACTTCTCTAAAAAGCTTTCCTACGATCTAAATTTAATTAAGGTAACTTGATTGGATCTAAGGTTCAACCTCTTCACCTTTAGTTTGCTAACTAGAAATAGAAACTTAGGAACTCACGCTGGTTAAATCCCGTACTTCAATAAAACGAAAATCATAAAGATTTTGCTTTCCTCGGATAGAAACCTTAGCTAGTAACCGGAATAACTCCCACTGTTGTTCTGATGTTCAAGCCAGGAAGAATTGTACAGGAGCTTAGATTGTATCGAAAAGGTTGTTGGGAGCATACTTGATGAAACATAAGATCCCTTTTATAGACTTAATATTACGTTGAGACTACTAAGTACTAACTATGGTAGGTTCCATTTTATAATAGGAATAGGATTACTCTGCTTCAAGAACCTTAAAGTGAGAGTCTTTTAGTAGTGGGCTTGTCTGGACCTAGAGATCCATTAGCAAATTGGCGGACTGGGCCACCCTTAATTATTGGACTGGGGTATTCTAAGATGGAAACTTCTGAGAGGTTGCATATCATCTCAACATTCTCAAAAATAACCACTCATTCTTCTGTTAATTCATTCAAACCATACTTTTTTTATAAAAAAAAAAGATAAATAGAGGATGATTTAATATTTTATTATGGACAACGAGGAAATTTTAACGATATATTAAATATAAAAATTAACGCGTTAGGATCAAGGTTTAATGAGTTAGCAGCTATGATTTTGAAACATCTTGAGAATAAAAAAAATCAAAGGGACTAATCATAAATTCCAAAAATTATATATACTCCAGTGACATTTGTGCTACCCGATTTATGAAATTTAGGAAAAACAATAGCAGGAACAAAAAGTTTATAGGAAAACCGATAGATTATTCACCACGATATATATAATCTGCCAAGTGTTTTCGCCAACATTTAAATCGTACGAGGCAAGAAGTCTGCCCCAAAAACAGTAATTGTGTTCATTTGTAGATTCAAACGCCTCTGGATCAAATCATAAGAGAAAGGATCGGTTAGTTATCCTTGAAGGAAAATATATAAGTTAGTCATGTCACAAAAATGGTACTCCTTCCGTCCCACCCGAATCTGCACACTTTTTGGTCGACTTTCTCAAGACATATTTGACCATAAATTTCAACTAGTATATAGACATCAATATCATCATGTGAGATATTGTTGGATTCCCTGCATGATGTATTTTCTAAATATCAAATTTTAACACACCGTTAATATACGCAACTAAAGTTATCGTTGGTCAAACATGACCTGAGAAAGTTGACCAAAAAGTGTGCACATTTGGGTGGGACGGAGGGAGTACAATGTACAGAAATGTGCCTTCTGTCACCTCTACCCCGATTATTCTGATTATTTCTTCTGTAGGGCTGCCATCGATTCACCTGAGGCCTCGAAGGTGCGACCTAATTCCTGGGCCCTTGCCCTCTAAACCGTCATTCTCGCTCACATCTATCAATTTCAATTCTCAACTGCATGCAATCATTTATATCATGACCGTAATATCTGTGATGATCACAATATCGGTTTTTCGCCCTCCTGGCCATAATCGCACTGTGCGAATTCTGCAAAGGTGGGGGTGGTTGAAACAACCCTTTATGTATACTTAGAATCTGCGTGGGGGTTCTTCCCCCAATGGTTGGCAACATGGGGGCATACCTCTCGAATGGGGTTCTAGTTGGTTCTCCCCACCTTCTCCCTTGAAGATCCACATGTCTCCTTACCTTTTCCTTAAGGGTATCCCTTTTCTTCCGAGTAGCCTCCTCTACTCTTGCATGCTGTTCCAAAACCTCCTAGAGTTTTTTGAAAGGTTTTGGGAGTGTTCGTACTCAATTTCTTGTACAACTCCATAACCTACATTCCCAGAAAATATCCCTGAATCGCTTCATTTTCCATTGTTTCCACTACTCCCAGGCTCTCGTCCACATACCAATGGTAAAAAGCTTCTATACTTTCTCTGGGCTTCTGCTTCGTTTGGTATAGTTCCAACAGGGTTTTTGTGAACTTCTTCTGTGCGTACTAGCTTAACAAGGTTCCATTGAAGTCTCGGTACGAGTGGAGAGATCCTCTCGGCAACTTGTTGAACCATTCATGAGCTTTCCCTCGGAGATAGTTTCCCACTAGCTTACATGTCAGTTTTTCTTCAAAGTCCCTCAAGCTCATCAAGCTTAGGAATGTTTTTATGAACTCGTGAGGATCTGTCTCACCGTTGTAAGTGGGGAGCCCTTCCGGGGGTTTAATTTCCATTGGCCAGCGAACCCCTGTTATCAGGGCACTGAACGGTGAACCTGCGGCCTGCCCCAATGGCATGATCTACCTATCTTCGAAGGGTATCACTTGCATCATTTTCTGGTTCTTGCAGTCTCCCTACCACATTCTGGCCCCTGTCGTGGCCTCCAAACTGTGACAAGTGAATAGGATGGTCTCCCATATACCCAAAATTTGCCCAAGTCTGTCCGAAACTCGGGTGTGTTGGTAATTGCCTATAGGGGTTGTAATGTCACTGGTTAGCCATCGCCCCCTGAAATCATGTATTTCCATATCTCTGGATACCCGAAAAAACCACCATCCCATATGCTGCCTCTATTCCTGGGAGCGTGAAGGTTGAAGCAAATGGGGCTAGTGAAGGCACTGGGTACGCCTGACCCTGTGAGTAATCTGGGAAAGAAGGCTAGGCCTCGTCTGTTGTGCCTCTCCTGCATACGCCGAATAAGAGCATGTTATCACGGGATGAGAAGTTAACCCTATATTCCCTCCCACAGGCGAAGGTAGCAATACATCATATGTGACTCCTACAACCCTCGAATGAGGGGGTAACTCGATACCCTGCTATCGCGAGAACTTACGCTGCCCGCTCCACATCCTGACTTGGGCCCGTCGCCCCTGCATTCTTATTTTCTTGTGTGTTGAACCCATGGGCCTCCATGTACGAATCCTCGGAAACCTCAGTGAACCTTCTATCCATATCATCCCTCAAACCAGTTGGCCCACCCTGCGTGTGTTCGAGGTTCCCTGAATCATGTCCTGTAGTTACCTCCGGGTGTCTCGAGGACCCTGCAACATCCTCTCGCATGGGTGCGACCGTGCTTGGAATGAATCTGGTCGATGCTAGTATCTCTTTGCGTTCTACAACCGGAAAAGACTCTGCCCTTGATTCAACCACCGGCATTTGAGCATCACTTATCGAGGGACCTTGCATCTCCTAGGGGTTAACTATGTCTGTCTTCTCTGGTTGTGTTGTACTACCAGTTTGTCTACCCTTTAAACTTAACCTTTTACTCTTTCCAGGAGGCTGTGACATGTTACTGGCTCCTGTGCCTTTTGATTTTAACCTTTCACTCCTTCGAGCAACTGTAGACATAAACTTTAAGAACCCAAATTGGCTTAGTCGTCCCCACAAACGGCACCACTTGATCTGTCTCGAATAACCGTCCAACTAATGGGCTTGAGCTCCTCGAACCGACCTACAATGTAAACTATCCCTGGGGGTTCCAGGGGTCAGTCCTCCGATGGCTAAGTAAATCAAAGAGTTCAAAATGTGATTAAGACAGAATGAATAGTAATGAATACATACCTTGTATTTAAACTATAAGTCCTAAATAACAGCTTCTTTAATTATCGTCATTAATGTCCCAATAAAAACCCCAATTAAGCCACAACTAATACGGCCCATCATGCCTTCTGGGCCGGACCTTCATCAAAATGCTTGTCAGCCTCTCCACCCCGCCATCTGCTCATGTTATGAAGCCGGCCACCGGCACTCTGCATGTAACTGTAGCTTTGAAAACACCTCTCCTCCATCTTAACCGCCACCGCTCCACGATGGGATTATAGATTTAGTCTTTTCGGTCAAAATCTTTGTCCCGCAAAGGAGGGTGTTATAAGCAAAACTCGCTTCTTTTACTATTTTGTTTTATAGTAAAACATTGGGATTTTTACACCCCTAACCCTAACTTGGGGGATGAAAGTGTCAAATCCTGCAAAATGAGAAAATACCAAAATAACTCTAACTTTATGACCAAATGTGCAGTTGTAACCTTTTGTCACTATTTCCGCGCTAGCTCATCAATTTGGGCATTGATCAGACTTGAAATGACAAAAATACCCTTGCTTAAAATTACCTTCTCTCTTATTTTTTTATCTTTTATTTTTTAAATCCTGGGGTAAAATCGTCACTCCTTTAAACTCCGCCTAAATCTTTCCGTTGACAATTGAAGTCAACAGCTCCCGAGGCTAGATTGGCACATACATCACAAAGTTAGGATTGTTTTGACACTTTCTCATTTTGTAGGGTTATATTGACACTTTCAATCTAAAGTTAGAATCAACACTTGACTTAAAAATGTTTTATAAGTTCCTTCAAATAACTGAGGGCACTCTTTTAAACTTATCACTTTAACTTTTAAAGTAAAGAGAGTGACAGATCTAGCCATCAAAGATATTTGTCCCACAAAAAGAGGCACTATAACAAACTCGTTTCCTTTACTATTTTGTTTAATAGTAAAACAATTTATATACGTGAAGGTACTCTTTTAAATTTCTCACTTTGACTTTTAAAGTAAAAAATACAAATGTATGATTATTAATATCTTTAAGTTTGTATTTTCAAATAGAGTGGATCTCGTGACAGGCGGTCTGTCCATAAGCTTATGGACAGGCCACTTATTTCTTACCTTATACACTGCATTTCTTAAATTACATACAAATTTTAAATTTTTTAAAAATATTTTTTTATATCATATAATTTTATATTTTTACCTTCAAATACATATTATTACTTATTTTAACTTATAAAATGCAATATTTAAATTTTATAAAAAATTACAACATTTAAGTCAAATGCCCATGAGGACTGCCCATAAGCTTATGGAAAGACCGCCTTTTCTGATACTTTCCCTTACAAATATATGTGCTTAAAAGTTATAAAAATACATACCACCATAAACTTAGCTAAATCTTTCGTGATATTATTCTAATTTATACATGAATAAAAATTTACAGCAAATAACACATAATTTCACCTCTTAAAAAGTCAAAAGTAGAAAGATAAAAAATGGAGGCAGATGGAGCAGAGCATAATTAGCATCCAACAAGATTTGTCCAAATTTGCCAAAGGCTCTCTTGTGCTGCTAACAACATACTTTATACTATTTCCAGTGTAGTGTTGAAAAAGGGCTCCATAGGTAGAAACTACACTATATCAACATCTCATTTTTCCACCTAAACACAGAATCTACAAAGAACCTAATCAAAGCCCTTGTGATCACATCACTTCTGAACCCTCTTATGCTTTTGTCTCCTACTTCTCTTTCCCCACACAAACAACCAGCTCTGATCAACTCCATGACCATCCAGCAGCAGCTGCTGCTGCTTCTTCTTCGAGCCCGAGCGAACCCTTTTTCCTCTAGCTTCATCATTCTTCGCGACATCTACATTTCTCCCGCCTTTCACAGTTTTACCCGGCTTCCTTGTTTTCCGGTCTCTGGTTTGCATTTCCTCCTGCTGCCCTGTATTTCTAAGCCATTGGCCTCTCTGTCGTAGCCTTGGCCCTGGGGACTTGAATGTCCCGAATTCATCCTCCGCGTTACCTGCAACAGAAGAGACAATCCCGGCGAACCAGTTTATGCTGTTCTCGAGGCAATGCTGGTCCCAAGATAGCGACATTGAGACAATAGTCTCTGCTGCAATCTTTTCGAGTTCATTCTTGTCTGGACTAACAGGAGCTTCCAAACCTTTTTCTACTCCATCAGATACTGTGCTTTCTTTTACCTTTTCATCATTGTTACAGCTTGGCATTGCAACAATTGAAGGAATTGCAGACTTTTCGAGCTTCTGGACGGGTTCAAATTCGGATGAACTTGAGGCTGAAGTAACTGAAGTGAGAGCAGATAACTGACTGCTCGAACTAATGGGCTCCAACAGTTTGGAATTCAGATCTATCATCTTACCATCGAATCCGGACTTATCCACGTTGTTGTTACCATCCATACTTTCGACATGTTTATCAGAAACTCCAGTTTCCGAGGAAGAGCTATCAGGCACAACATTAAGGTCCAGATTCAATCCTCCATTACTAAACTCAACATTTTCTTGACAAGCTTCAGTTTCTGGCGAAAAGTCCGAAGGCATATCATTCAGATCCAGATCTATCCTTGTTTTCTTACAATCAGAATGCAGAGAAGACTTTGCAGCACAGTAACCCTCATTGGCGAAATGATTCTCAGTTTCACAGCTAGCACGGGAGCTATTACTTCCGAAACTCCGATAACCTGCATTAATCTCCTGTTTAATCCTAACCCTTTTACATGATGCACTAGGAATCCCATTCAGTGCTGAAGCAGTAAAGCAAGGAAGAGCTTGAATTACTACTTTTGGATCATCCCTTGGTTTGTCGAACAATCTCTTGGCATCAGCACCAATGGAGTATGGTAGAACAGAAGATGAGGTGCTCATGGGAAGCGTAAGACATCTCCGTTTGCTAGAATCAACTAAATTTTGTCCATGTCTCGCGACCTCTGGACTCAAACCAACTCTCTCATTACATGAAAACGGCCATTTTCCGGAAAGCTGATGGCCAGGGGAGAAGGGTTTTCCTGCAGGGTCAGGATCACTAGACAGTGAGAAACATTGAAAAGTTTAAAGAAGAACTTAATGATCATTAGTCACAGAACTATTAGGAATGCAACAAAAAGGAACCAACCATTACCTCTCTCCTTCAGAACACCATGATCCTCTTGTTTGATCTTTCTACTGATCATACTAGAAGGCATCGAACTTTTGGATACTATCAACTCATCTGCCTGTACAGGATCATTCAAATCAAAAACGCATCTCCTTCTTTGGTGTCGTGAACTAGAATTGATTGAAGTTCCTTCTCTGCTTACAGCCACGTGATTTATTGACGGACTGTGCAGAACTGGATGTATTTGGGAAATTCTCTTCTCTTCAACCTGCTCCTCATCATCAGAGTCCAAGTACACTTCAGCCGGGAGTTCCAGATCCAATATTCTCTTCCTGGACTTGTTCTTCCCCGAAGATGATGATTCCGGCTGCTTGAAATCGCTTTTGACAGTGTGATGTTGAACAGAACTGACATGATGGATGTTCCCTGGAACAAAAGCTGAGGGGCTTCGGAAGTTTTCCACTCCTTGGCGCTCACCATATTGAGGGCCCGAGAATAGCCAGCTTGGAATCTTCTGCTGCATAGGCACTTGAGGCATGAAGCAACGTGCCGGTGGCTTATTCATTTGCATTCCATCCATCAGCTCCCTTTGCCTCCCATACAAACGATGCATTTCATACATCTGGAAAAGAAGCCCGTCACGTTGATTTAGTATCTACAGTCAAGATCAAAGACCCATAGGGGAGAAATATCCATAATCATCGGCATCAAGACAGAAATAACTCTCGAAAAATCATTACGATCATCAACAAACATAACAAACTACAGGACTACACAACTCATTACATAGTCTGGTGCTTGAAATGCTTTTACCTGATACTTGAATGCAGCTTCATTCTTTGGCATCATTTCCCTTAATAAACCCTTCTTATAATTTAAACACTGTTCAATCTTAGGAGGCTGGAACAAGAAATTAGAGTCCCTGCTACCTCTACAAGAAATACCATTCAAAGCTCTGGTTTGATCCCCCGAGTAGTGATGGCCAGAATAACTTGTAGACTGCATTATCCCTCCACGTCCTAGAAACAGAACATAAAACATTACCCAATTAGATACAAATGGCAGAACAGAGAGAAAGCAAGCTCACGAATGCATCCATTTCCAAGCAAACACGTGTCGAACAAAGTAGCATTTTCTATTTCTGTTTTAAACAGGGTCAAGATTTACAAATAACACAGGTCATGCAATGCAGAACGGAACTCAGGAAAAGTATTCCAATCCTTAAGAATCAATTGGAGCATGATACAACAAGTAGAGCTGACAGATAACGATCAACTTGTTTTCAACCAAGAAACTGAATCAGAACACTGCAAAAAAGCTACAACAACAAACAATGGAGGTACAAAACAGTACAATAGCAATCTTCACCGGCTCACCACAATACTAGAAGGTTAAGATCAAGCACCAAATAGTAGAAACAACATTTTACACAGCGAAATAGAATGTGGGAGAATGGTCGCAACCAATAGCAAACACGAAAGTGAAATCAAAGGATCCAAATCCACGTCTATCCCCTGTTTAAACCCCCATTTCAGGTAACATTAGATTCGAAACCAACCAACAACCGATTACTCGAATCAATGGATCATTGCATCAAAAGATGTTTCCAGAATGCACATCGATTATTATACTTAGTTTTAAAATCCAAAACTGGGAGAAGAAATTGAAGAAAAACGTCATTGAAAATACACAGATCTCAATTTCACCATTTACCATTAGATCCATTAATTCATCAAATGATACAAACCAGCCCACAATCTCCCAACTCTTAGCACATGCAAATCTCGAACAAAACATGCACAACACACAGAAACCAGTCAAACAAGAACACGCAACCCCACACCCAGAAAATCAAAACCACCCAGAACAGCAAACGACAAAAAAAAAATCAAAACCCACTACATCAAAAGCTGATTCCAGAGCAACACACACAGAGCACCAAGAACACGCAGTAACCCATCAAACAAAGACACAAAACCCCATCTCACAAAAAACCACCAGAAGCATATTCAAGACCCATTACATCAAAAGCCTATTCAAGAGCAACACACACAGGGAGCACCAAAAACACGCAGTAACCCAAGAAAGCACCCAGAACACCAAATGACAAAACAAATCAAAACCCGATTCCAAATCAAAAACCAGCCAGAACCCAGCTCAAAACCACTCACTCTGAAAAACCCCACCTCGAAAAAACAGCCGGAATCAATCTCCATTCTCCACGCACTCGAAAACCCATTTCAAAAAGACAAAAAGCCAGCACAGGAAAAGGGAGAGAGAGAGCTCTTACATGACTGGTTTTTCGCCAGCTTTGAATGCAGAAGAATGGGGGAGAGGAATATTAATGACAGACTTGGAAGGAAAGGGAAAAGGGAGGAATGGAAAGCAACAAATTAGTACTAACAATAAAGGAAGTGGCAGGGGGGTTTGATTGTCATGTAGCAGAAGAAGCAGGTGGGAGCTGAAAGTGTGTGAGAAGAAATTGGAGCTTCTGGATCTGGTGGGGTCCACATTCTAGAGAGAGAAAGGCTTGGAAGGGCTAGAGAGAGAAAGGCTTGGAAGGGAGAGGGAGAAAGAGAGAGAATTATGGAAACTTACGTTGGAAGAGAGACATAGGATTTGTCAAGTGTGATGGGTCATTCATTTCACTATCTTGGTTATCATTTTTTTTGGGTTTGATCTTTTTCTCTTTTTTGGATCTTTTTGATGAATTCTTTCGTACTTAAGTAGACGTTAAGATGATAAAATTCATTGTTATTGAGGGTAGCATGTGATGTAATCATAAAAGCACTGTAGTTAGAGCATCTAGAATGACAGATTGTTAAGATTTAGGTTCGATAACATTTATTTAGAGTAATTTGATATTTGACGGTTTGAATAGCCTTTGACATATACAAACATTTTCAACTTTCGGAGGTTATAAATCATCCGTTATTAATCTTTCAATCACATACGATTATTAATCGTTCATCCTCTATCTCAAGGGATTCTGCAGGGGGGGGGGGGGGGAAACTTGAACTAAAATTTTTAGAAAGTTGAAATGTCCTTTTTACCCTTGTATTCTTCAACTTGGGACAGGTTGAGACAGACAGCAGTGAACAAGATATTAATGTAAACTACCATCATCTTCAACCTCTCCATCTCACCATCTCACCGGTCACCAACTTCTCCCTCTCTTTATCCTTCCGCCGCCACCGCTCCTCCTCCTTCGTCCTCCTCTTCTGCCGCCACATATGCCCACAACTGAACCCAAATCAGAGGAGCATTGGAACTCGGAGGATGATGAGGTGTTGTTATCTTCTTCCTCATCCTGCAATTTTCATCTTCCCCCTGGTTTAAATCTATCGGTGTCTTCTTCTAAGCTCTTCGTCGAAGTACTTCTTCTGGGCCCTTCGATTTCGAAATGGGATGTCAACCGCCGAAGCTTCGTAGATGGAGCTCCGGCGCCATATTCGATCTTTTTCCATGGGAAGGCGGAGGAAGATCTGTGAGAGGATCCCTTGCGTTTGGAGAAGTGATGTGATGCAGAAGAAGATGGAGGAGGAGGAGGAGGAAAAGAAAAAGAAGAAGATGGAGGAGGAGGATGAGGAGACGGCGACGGCGACGGCGACGGCTTAGGGAGAAGTAGATATGTAGATGGGTAGCGTAAAGAGAAGAAAATGAATGGTTTTGGTGGGAAAGGAATGGTTAGGAGAGTCACGTGGGTGAGGATAGAAACTAGGGTTTGAGTGTAAAATTTTTATTTTTAAAGGGCAAGTTTGTCTTTTAATATGAAAAGTGTGCATAATTGCTTGAGACACTCCTAGAAGGAAAGTGTGCATAATTGCTTGAGACACTCCTAAAAGGAAAGTGTGCAGAATTGGGTGGGATGGAGGGAGTATAATTGTTTAGTTGACTCGTATCGTAAAATTTGAGAAACTATTGTAAAAGACTGGTTAGGTAACACCGCGCGATGCGCGGTGAGCTTGATAATAAATTATAGAAATATTGTAGGAATGTTGCTACAATATAGGAATGTAAAAAGAGTTGCAATTGAAGCTACAAGTGTACCAATTTTACATGTAATTGAAGTTCATAATTAACTCAAGCTATCAACTAAAGCAACGTACAATTCTCTCACTTTTCGAACCCTCCACTCGAACTCTTACCGCTCGAACCCTCCACTCGAACCTTCACCTCTCGAACCATCCAATGGAACCTTCACCTCTTGAATCCGTACCTCTTGAACCAGTACCCTTCGAACCCACTACCTCTCGAACCTCCACTCGAACTCTCACCGCTCGAACCTCCAATGGAACCTTTATCTCTTGAACCGTCTAATGGAACCTTCATCTCTAGAATCCATACCTCTCGAACCTCCAATGGAACCTTGACCTGTCGAACCGTCCAATGGAACCTTCACCTCTTGAATCCATACCTCTCGAACTAGTACCACTCGAACCTCCACTCGAAACCAAGGGGCGTTTGAAAGATATTGACTATCCTTTTGTAGGGAATCCCTTTCAGCAAGCAGGGTTAGCATTTATTCCATGCATCATATGAGGTTAATCTTTTTTTTATGAACCCTGAACCTGGTTTTGCCCTTTTCATTTCTTTTCTGTTACGACATATTGTCAATCTTGCAGTGTCGTTTGAGAGGTGGAGGGGGTTCGAGAGAAACTGATTCGAGAGGTGGAGGTTCAGGTGAAGAGGTCGAGAGGTACTAATTAGAGAGGGTTCAAGTGGAGGGGTTGATGGGTACTAATTCGAGAGGTGAAGATTCAGGTGGAGAGGTTTTTTTAAGTGGAGGGATTCCAATGGAGGGGGTTCGAGAGGTACTAATTCGAGATGTGAAGGTTCGGGTGGAGAGGGTTCAAGGGGTGAGAACCCTCTCGAACCAGTACCACACAAACCCTCCAGTCGAGCCCACAACCTCTCAAACCCTCCAGTCGAACCCACAACCTCTCACACCCTCCACTGGAACCTTCACCTCTCGAACCTCCAATAAAACCTTCACCTCTCGAATCCGTACCACTCGAACCGTCCACTCGAACTCTCACCTCTCGAACCTCCACTCGAACCTTCACCTCTCGAACTGTCCAATGGAACCTTTACATCTCGAATATGTACCTCTAGAACCAGTACCACTAGAACCTCCCGCCGAACTCTCACCTCTCGAACATCCACTGAGACCTTCACCTGTCGAACCCTCTAATGGAACCTTCACCTCTTGAATCTGTAACTCTCGAACCGGTACCACTCAAACCCAATACCTCTCGAACCTCTACTGGAACCTTCCCCTCTTGAATCCGTACCTCTCGAACCTCCAATGGAACCTTCACCTCTCGAACCTCCACGGGAACCTTCACATCTCGAATCCGTACCTCTCAAACCAGTACCATTCGAACCCTCCACTCGAACTCTCACTGCTTGAACCTCCAATGGAACCTTCACCTCTTGAACCGTCCAATGGAACCTTCACCTCTCGAACTGTCTAATGTAACATTCACCTCTCGAACCGTCCAATGGAACCTTCACCCCTTGAATCCTTACCTCTCAAACCAGTACAACTCAAACCCTCCACTCGAACTCGCACCTCTCGAACTTCCACTGGAACCTTCATCCTCGAATACATACCTCTCGAACCAGTACCACTCGAACACTCTACCTCTCGAATCCTCCACTAGAACCTTCACCTCTCAAACCTCCAATAGAACCTTCAGCTCTAGAATCTCTCCACTCGAACCCTCTACTCGAGCTCGCACCTCTCGAACCTCCACTAGAACCTTCATCCTCGAATCCATACCTCTCGAACCAGTACCACTCGAACACTCTACCTCCTGAATCCTCCAGTGGAACCTTCACCCCTCAAACCTCTAATAGAACCTTAACCTCTTGAATCTCTCCACTCGAACCCACTACCACTCGAACCTCCACTCGAACCTCCACTCGAACCTCTACTCGAACTCTCACCTCTCGAACCTCCACTAGAACCTTCACCTCTCAAATCCGTACCACTCGAACCACTCTAACCCTCACCTCTCAAACCTCCACTAGAAATTTCACCTCTCGAATTCGTACCTTCGAGCCAGTACGACTCGAACCCACTACCTCTCGAACCCTCCACTGGAACCATCACCTCTCGAACCTCCAATAGAACCTTCACCTCTCGAATCCTTACCACTCGAACCCACTACCTCTCGAACCTCCAATGGAACCTTCACCTCTCAGATCCGTACCTCTCAAACCAGTACCACTCGAACCCTCCACTAGAACCTTCACCTCCCGAATCCATACCTCCACTGGAACGTTCAATTCTCAAACCAGTACCACTCGAACCCACTACATCTCGAACCCTCAACTCAAACCTTCACCTCTCGAATCTGCAATGGAACCTTCACCCCTCGAATCTGTACCTCTCGAATCCTCCACTCGAACCCACTACCTCTCAAACCTTCACTGAAACCTTCACCTCTCGAATCAGTACCTCTCGAACCTCCAATAGAACCTTCACCTCTCGAATCCGTACCAGTGGTGAAGGTTCAAGCGGAGAGGTTCCAGTGGAGGGGTTCGAGAGGTGAATGTTAGGGTGGAGAGGTTCAAGTGGAGGGGTTCGAGAGGTACTGATTCGAGAGGTGAAGGTTCAGGTAGAAAGGGTTCAAGTGGTGAGAACCCTCTCGAACCAGTACCACTCAAACCCTCCAGTCACCCACAACCTCTCGAACCCCACCCCCTCACTGGAACCTTCACCTCTCGAACCTCCATAGAACCTTCACCTCTCGAACCCGTACCACTTGAACTCGAACTTGAACCTCTCGAACCTTCACCTCTCGAACCGTCCAATGGAACCTTTACCTCTCGAATCCGTACCTCTGAAACCAATACCACTCGAACCTCTAGCCAAACTCTGACCTCTCGAACCTCCACTGGGACCTTCATCTATCGAACCCTCAAATGGAACCTTCACATCTCGAATCTGTACCTCTAGAACCGGTACCACTCGAACTCACTACCTCTCGAACCTCCATTGGAACCTTCCCTTCTCTAATCCGTACCTCTCGAACCTCCAATGGAACATTCACCTCTCGAACCTCCACTGGAACCTTCACCTCTCGAACCTCCAATTAAACCTTCACCTCTTGAATCTGAACCTCTCGAACCTCTAATTAAACCTTCACCTCTCGAATCTGAACCTCTCGAACCTCCAATTAAACCTTCACCTCTCGAATCTGAACCTCTCAAACCAGTACCACTGGAACCTTCACCTCTCGAACCAGTACCACTCGAACCCTGCACTCGAACTTTCACCGCTCGAACCTCTAATGAAACCTTCATCTCTCGAACCGTCCAATAGAACCTTCACTTCTCGAACCGTCCAATGGTACCTTCACCTCTCGAACCGTTTAATGGAACTGTTGGTATGCCTTGAATACTGTAATAGCCACTTTTGCGATCCTGGCCTGGGGGTCCGGGGGGCGGCAGATGCCCCCGGCTAAACGGGAGTCTCGCTGCCCGATCAGCGAGTCGGGGGGTCCAGGGGGGTGAGCGCACCCTGGCCTGGGGGTCCGGGGGGGCGGAGACGCCCCCGATCCGACGGTATAGCTTGTCTCTTCATTGGACTGCTGTTGATTTGGGCCGAATTGCATTTTGGCCCAGTTTGTTAGGATTTAGTGGAGACAGCATATAAAGTGTCTCTCTCCTCTCTATAAACACTAATTCTGTTCTACACTTAGATAGGTAGAAATCTGGCCAATTTCTTGGCGTCTGTAACTTGCTACCTACTATAGTGAATCCGTCTCCCGTGGATGTAGCCAAAATTGGTGATCCACATAAATCTTGTGTCGTGTTATTTTCGTTCATATTTTCTGTTCTTTCTCCATTCCGCACAACAGGAACCTTCACCTCTCAAACAGTTCAATGGAACCTTCACCTCTCGAACCGTCTAATGGAACATTTACCTCTCAAACCAATACCACTCGAACCCCATGCCGAACTCGAACCTCAACCTCTCGAACCTCCAATGTGACCTTCACCTGACGAACCCTCCAATGGAACCTTCACCTCTCGAATCCGTACCTCTCAAACCAGTACCACTCGAACTAACTACCTCTCGAACATCCACTGGAACCTTCCTCTCTCAAATATGTACCTCCAATGGAACCTTCACCTCTCGAACCTTCAATTGAACCTTCACCTTTCAAATATGAACCTTTCGAACCAGTACCACTGGAACCTTCACCTCTCGAATCCGTACCTCTCGAACCGGTACCACTCAAACTCACTACCTCTCGAACCTCCACTGGAACCTTCCCCTCTCAAATCTGTACCTCTAATGGAACCTTCACCTCTCGAATCCGTACCTCTCGAACCGGTACCACTCGAACTCACTACCTCTCGAGCCTCCACTGGAACCTTCCCTTCTCGAATTCGTACCTCTCGAAGCTCCAATGGAGCCTTCACCTCTCGGACCTCCACTGGAACCTTCACCTCTTGAACCTCCAATTGAACATTCACCTCTCGAACCAGTACCACTGGAACCTTCACCTCTCGATTATGTACCTCTCAAACCAATACCACTCAAACCCTCCACTCAAACTCTCACCGCTCGAACCTCCAATGGAACCTTCACCTCTTGAACCGTTCAATGGAACCTTCACCTCTCAAACCGTCCAATGGAACCTTCACCTCTCAAACCGTCCAATGGTACCTTCACCTCTCAAACCGTCCAATAGAACCTTCACCTCTCAAACCTCCAATGGAACCTTCACCTCTCGAACCTCCACTGGAACATTCACCCCTCGAACTTTCAATTGAACCTTCACCTCTCGAATCCGAACCTCTCAAACCAGTACCACTAGAATATTCACCTCTCGAATCTGTACCTCTCAAACCAATACCACTCGAACCCTCCACTCGAACTCTCACCGCTTGAACCTCGAATGGAACCTTCACCTCTCGAACCGTTCAATGAGGCCTTCACCTCTCGAACCGTCCAATGGTACCTTCACCTCTCGAACCGTCCAATGGAACCTTCACATCTCAAACCGTCCAATGGAACCTTCACCTCTCGAACCAGTACAACTCGAACCATCCACTCAAACTCGCACCTCTCGAACCTCCACTGGAACCTTCATCCTCGAATCCATACCTCTCGAATCAGTACCACTTGAACACTTTACCTCTCAAATCCTCCACTGGAACCTTCACCTCTCGAACCTCCAATGGAACCTTCACCTCTCGAACCTCCAATAGAACCTTCACCTCTCGAACCTCCAATAGAACCTCCACCTCTCGAACCTCCAATAGAACCTCCACCTCTCGAACCTCCAATAGAACCTTCACCTCTCGAACCTCCAATAGAACCTTCACCTCTCGAACCTCCAATAGAACCTTCACCTCTCAAATCTGTACCTCTCCAACCATCCACTGGAACGTTCGCCTCTCGAACCAGTACTACTCAAACCCTTCACTCGAATCCACTACCTCTCGAACCCTCCACTGGAACCTTCATCTCTCAAACCTGCAATGGAACCTTCACCTCTCAAATTCGTACCTCTCAAACCAGTACCACTCGAACCCTCCACTCGAACTCTCATCGCTCAAACCTCCAATGGAACCTTCACCTCTCGAATCCTTACCTCTTGAACCAGTACAACTCGAACCCTCTACTCAAACTCTCACCTCTTGAACCTTCACTGGAACCTTCACCTCTCAAATTCGTACCTCTCAAATTCTCCACTCGAATCCACTACCTCTCGAACCTCCACTGGAACCTTCACCTCTCAAATCAGTACCTCTCAAACCTTCACTGGAACCTTCACCTCTCGAACCTCTAATTGAACCTTCACCTCTCAAATCCGTACCTCTCAAACCAGTACCACTTGAACCCTCCACTCGAACTCTCACCGCTCAAACTCTCACCGCTCGAACCTCCAATGGAACCTTCACCACTCGAACCTCCAATGGAACCTTCACCACTCGAACCTCCAATGGAACCTTCACCGCTCGAACCTCCAATGGAACCTTCACTTCTCGAATCCTTACAACTCAAACTCTCCACTCGAACTCTCACCTCCACTGGAACCTTCACCTCTTGAACCGTCCAATGGAACCTTCACCTCTTGAATCCGTACCCTCGAACCAGTACCACTCGAACCTTCAGTCGAACTCTCACCTCTCAAACCTTCCATTAGAACCTTCACCTCTTGACCCTCTATTAGAACCTTCACCTCTCAAGAGGTACCTCTCGAACCCTCCACTCGAACCCACTACCTCTCGAACCCTCCACTCGAACCTTCACCTCTCGAACCCTCCAATGAAACCTTCACCTCTCGAGAGATACCTCTCGAACCAATACCACTCAAACCATCCACTCAAACCCACTACTTCTCGAACCCTCCACTGGAACCTTCACCCGTCAAACTGTCCAATGGTATATTATAATTGTTTTTTAAAATGCCCAAAACAATGTCATTTTGGGCAGCCACCTGTAGATGCATATGGTTAGGCAGCCTTTTTTTTTTAAAAAAAATGCCCAAAACGATGTCGTTTTGGGCAGCCACTTGGCAGATCTTGTGGACGCACATGCTGAGGCAGCCATGTGCGTCTACAGTAGCCTACAAAATTATGCTTCTACCCCTGACGACCATTTGTGTCAACCATGGGGTTGGGAGGATTTCTTTTATATAGTACCCTAAGATAATACGAGGTAAGTTATGTGGCTATGTGAGAATGAAGAATGGAGATAATAATAAAAAGTGGATTAAGTAAGAAAAAAATAATGTTGATATATTGTATACATGGGAATTTTAAGTAGAAAAGGTGTCACTTTTGTGGAGATGTGAATGATTTTTTTTATCTTATATATTTTTAAAGCATCTCAAATGAGTAGTAAGTAAAATGAAAAATGAAATGGAGGATGAATGGGATGCTAAAATGGGAGAATGGATGGGTGGGGGAAGTGAGGATAAGATTTCTCATTTCAATGGAAAAGCTTATTTCAACTTCATTCTTGATTGTGGGCACAATATTTACTTAATTCTTTGTTTATGAAAGCTAAAATAGCCACATAAATTTTTAAATAGTCAAATGAGTGGAAAAAATTGAATTAAAGAATAAAAATATATTGAATGAATGAAAAATATATAATTTGCCAAAAAAGGGAAGATATCATTAAAAGAAATATCTCAAAATGAAAAGAGGACAATTATAAGAGGGCCAAAGAAACTATTTATTTTTTAAAAGACCATTATAAATTTGTCACGTGTCTCACTAAATATAGGGTATTAAAGTGTGTGTGTATATAATTGTAGAGGCGGCGTGAAATAGAAATGACAGGTGGGGTAAACTCGAGGTGAAAGATTTAATATACCAATTACAAATAATAATAAGAATAATTATAGATGCTCTTAGAGTTTCTCCAATAGGACTTGAGTTAAGTGGACCTGATCATGTTTGGGCATATCTTAGTCTAATTGAATATTTATGATCACTGTTCATACTTCATCACAACGTGCACCAAAACTATTGTATTCCAAAATAGATAGTACATAGTACATAATATGGGTGGGCATTTTGACTAGTGGCTCGAGGCAAGTCAGTTATCACTGCTCAAATTGGTCTAAAATTTTGAGTCAAGGACGGATCAAGTTTTATTTCTACGATTATGAGACATATTCTGACTGGTTAGGTTTTTTTCTTAAAGAAGTGAAAAAGTAATTTAGCCGGTTCGAAGCAAAATCCAACTAAACCCAATTCCAATCAAAATTCACACACACACACACATGTATGTATTTAGTATTTTTACATGATTCAAACTAGTCAGGTTAGTTTATTCTTTTCAAACACCTCTAAATTACAGGAGACGAAATCTATGATATCTCTAATAATGTCGCAACATCATTATTTATTTAGAAAATATCCCTCAATATTTGCATTAATTACTAAGCAGTGTTGTTGATAGTCATAGTGGTGCATTGCGGCTATCAATCATGGCAACTGCTAGCGACTACTAGTAAACCATCGAAATTTCGGTCAAATCATGTAGAACTATCGAGTAGGTAGTTGACAGAGGTTTGATTGTAGGTGTTGATGGAATTTGGTCACAATCTTGGTATTAAATATGCACAAGATAACGATTCAATGTCGACACTTCATTATAACTTTATTTCAATTATGATTTGGTCAAGGTTGTTGACAATAATAATGAATTAATATAAAATCTTATATGATAAAGTGTAACATTTATATGCTAACATTTTTATTTACAATTTGAAAATTGATTTTACCTAACTAGTTCAATAATTACTACCGTGTTCCAATATAGCTTATCTACTAAGTATGCAATAAAGTAAACCATGAACACACAAGACTTGGCCACGCGGTTCGGTGAAATCCACCTACATCTGCAGGGTTTGTCCCAGTTCAAAATAAATCCACTAATCAGAAAAATGCAGTGCAAAGTATACCATATAATATACTTATCTTAACTAACTATAACACGTGAATTCTGGTAGCTACTCTAGCTACCGATCTGCCTTGATTGGACTCCCTTTGACTTCGAAACTCATCGATGCTAGATCTCCTCTTCTCGAGGAATTAAGGTATGCGATTCTGAACTTGATCAACAGTTTAAGTTCATGTTGGAACACAGACAAATGACTCTAGAGAACTTCTCAAAAGATATGAAAATCCGAAGCTAATTTTATTCTATTGAATCCATAAGTTACACAGTCGTGATGTCCATCAATATATACCATGAGCAGATTATAATTCTCCACATTTGTCTTCAAAAGATTTCATTTCCAAATATGCTTCTAAAGCATATCCAAATCTCATAAATAAAGGAATTTTCCTTATTTAAATTATCCCATAATATTCCATAAATCCAATTCCATAATTATATGGATTTTTCCATAAATCCAATATGCTTCAATCACACGTACAATCATATATTGCAAAATCTCTAAACTTCCATAATATCCTTGCAATATTCTTCATGCGGATAGCACTTCTAAATCCCTGATTTCCATATGTTTCAATATGGAAAGTTGTGTACGCATGAAGTCTTGTGCGAATATAATTCCTGCTCGACATAATATTCTGATTATAATCAAATTATTTGGAGATAGGAATTACCAAATATAATCCCTTTAAGTAAGGAATTAGATTGTCTTGTCCAAGTACTAACCATAACTGAATATTCCAATTCCATAACTCTAATCCAATCCCACAAATATAGGAATTGATACATTATCTTAATCAAATACAATTCGACAAGATATATACTTCTTAGATTCAGTCTTCAACCCTTCCTTATATCACTGAAATTCCTCCCTTGATGTTGCAACACAATAATACCATTTTGCATAATTACCACAAATTTCCAACTAGATAAATATGAACTTTACAATCTCCCCCTTTGACATTTTGTGGACCAATCCCCTTTTGGCATTTCATCACAAGAGCTTATGCAAATACAAACATCAATCTTTGAATATCACTCTGAATGTTGGAACATAGAAACATAATATCTCCCCATGAATTCCAGAACTTCCTCGTTGGAACATCAACCCAATAGAGCCAATGAAGTCATAAAAAAAGAAATCCAAAATATCTTTCCCTTGGGACCATAAACATGTCAAAGACAATCGACACAGATAACCAATAAATGTAGCTCCCCCTGAAACAAATATCTAGCCTATGTTGGAACATAGCCACAACAGAACATTCAAACCTCTTCAGGAGCAGCTATACGTGCCTCAAAGTATGCCTTATCCTCATTTTATTTGGACATAAGCTTGGCTTTCTCCTCATCAACACCAGAAGTTTCACCGTTAGGATTCCATGGCAGATCATGCACATGTCTTAGATGAAATGTCCTCTTGTTTGGCCGATTCTCGAGTAAGATTTGTAGTGTTTCAAAAGAGAATCCAGCAGTTTACATCAATCTGCAATAGAAAAAAAAACCTGGTAGTCAAGATAGATGAAGTAGCATTCCTTTAAGTGGGCACTGAGATTGAAATTCTCCATAACTTGAACCTCTTTTTTGAATACCTCAGTGCTGGTAGATGGTTTTTCGCAGTCTATCCCTTGCGATTTTTAGAACTCTGACCCATGGTGAGAATGTCATCCAATTTTGCTTTTCCAAAATTCAATATTTTAATAGTTGTCTTAGTAACTTCAACCCTCTTTGCCATCGAACTCAGATTTAATTCTAACAACTCAATTTCCCTTCGAAGTCATTCCACTAGGGATGTCATCTCTCTTCCTTCTTCAGCTAAAATAATTTTCTCCCTCTTTAAGTGTTTTTTAACATCAACAACTTTCACCCACATTTCATACATATTTTCATATGCAGCATAAACATCCTCATCACTCACAATCTTGTCTTCATCATCACTCAAGGAGTATTCTTCACATACCTTCTCTGTGTTGGAACATTGGACTTCAGCAACCTAAACCATGTTGGAACATCGATCCACTTCTTCTTGTTCGATGTTGGAACATTCAATGACAATTTCTGAATCTCCATAAAGTTTTCCCCCAAAAGCCACATAATTACCGATCAGTTCCTCTTCATCATCTTCACTCCATGGATTAACGTATGATTTTCCTTGCTTCTTCCAAATGTTCTCATATTCAGCCTGGTTATGTCCATACTCTTGACATTCTCTGCATTGAATCCTTCCTGACTGCCTTGATTCGCCATTTTGATTTCTTAATAATTGCTGAGTGGTTTGTACCATCCCAGGTTCATGGTTGTTGCCAAAGTCTTGAAATAGTGATATGTTCTCGTCAAAACTTTCATGAGAATTAATATTTACCACCTTCATCAGCATCCTTGAGAAATTCTTTGTGATAAAAGCAAGGTCTTCATTTACATCATCACTATCCTCTTCATAACTCTTTCTTGATGACGATATTTTGAATGTCATCTCATTTGTTGGATGTTCCAACGTCACTTCATAGGTTTGTAATGATCTCATCAACTCATCCAAAGTTATTGTGGCCACGTCCCCTGCTTCTTCATTTGCTGTTACTTTCATGGAAAATATTTGGGGAAGTGATCTTAGCGTCTTCTTTGCCAGCTTAGACTCTTTGTAAATTTTTCCCAACTGATGCGCCATATTTGCGATATCTCGAAGTCTTCCTTTAAATACTGCAATAGTCTCATCTTCTTCCATTTTTCAGCTCTTCGAATTTTGTGGCCAGCATTTGTAGCTTTGACTCACGTACACAACTTGTCCCCCTCATGTGTGGTTTGTAGGATATCTCATGCTTTCTTTGCTTGATGGCACGTATCTATGAGTTTGAACTGATTTTCATCTACTGTAGTAAATATGACATTTAATGCTTTAGAGTTCTCCTAACCACCCATTTTTCAACTAGTGTCCACGACTCTTTAGGCTTAACTACTGGCTCTTTAGAACTAGATTCTTCTCCTTCAGAACTTCGAATCACTGGGGGTTTCCATTCCGTTTCAACATAGTGCCAAGCCAATTCATCCAGTGAATTTATGAACACCCGCATGCAAGTATTCCAGTAGTTGTAATCCGTTCCTTCTATCAGTGATGGCCGAGACACAGGGACTCCTTCTCTAGTCGCCATTGGTAAAACCGAATAACAATTTCCTTGTCAAAACCAAGGTAAAACAAGTGACTTAGCTCTAATACCAATTGAAAATTAGGTTTTACCTAACTAGTTCAATAATTACTATTGTGTTCCAACATAACGTATCTAACCAAATATGCAATAAAGTAAAGTATGAACACATGAGACTTGGTTATGTAGTTCGGTGAAATCTACCTACATCTGCGGGGTCTGACTCAGTTCAGAATGAATGCACTAATCAGAAAGATATAGTACAAAGTACACCATACAATATACTTATATTAACTAATTTTAACACGTGAATTCTGCTAGCTCCCCTAGCTACCGATTCGCCTTGATCAGACTCCCTCTGACCTCGAAACTCGTCAACGCTGGATCTCTTCCTCCAGAGGAATTAAGGTATATGATTCTGAACTTGATCAACAGTTTAAGTTCATGTTGGAACAGAGACGAATGGTTCTAGAGAACTTCTCAAAAGATATGAAAATCTGAAAGCTGATTTTCTTCTATTAAATCTGTAAGTTACACAGCCATGATTTACATCAATATATACCATGATGAGATTGTAATTCTCCAAATTTCTCTTCAAAAGATTCTGTTTCCAAATATGTTTCTGAATCATATCTGAAACCCATAAATAAAGGGACTTTCCTTATCTCAATTATCCAATAATATTCCATCAATCAAATTCCATAATTATATGGATTTTCCATAAAATATAATTTACTTCAATCGCATGCACAATCATATATTGCAAAATCTCCAAACTTCCATAATATCCACACAATATTCTTCATGGGATATCACTTCTAAATCCCAACTTTCCATATGTTTCAACATGGAAAGTTTTGTTCGCATGAAGTCTTGTGCGAATATAATTTCTTCTCCACATAATATTCCGATTACAATCAAATCCATTGGCGATAGAAATTACCAAATCTAATCCCTTTACGTAATGAATTAGATTATCTCGTCCAAATCCTAACCATAACAGAATATTCCAATTTCATAACTTTAATCCAATCCCACAAATATAGGAATTGATATATTCTCTGAATCAAATACAATTGGACAAGATATATACTTCTCGGATTCAGTCTTTAATATTTCCTTATATCAACAAAATTCCTTCTTTGATGTTACTACGCAATAATACCATTTTGCATAATTACCACAGATTGTCAACTAGATAAATATGGACTTTACACAATCGAAGCGACAAAATTAGGCATTTTTTAACAAAAATAACAATGCTAAGATTGTTTAAAATCCTATAAAATTTTAAAGAATAAATTTTTTTTGGTCCCCTACATAGCATCTTATATCATGTTTTGGTGCTTGTTTGCAAAACAACCCTTAGAAAATACCAAACAAATTCAGAATATTTTGTTTGGTCGCCAAATGTGATTTTCAGGTAAAGTCAACGGTAAAATTGGTCAAAATATGTAAAATAATCATTATACCCCTAAGTTAAAAAAATTAAGAATGAAAATACCGCTGGAGACAAAATGGTTCCCAAATTGATCTTCCTCGGAGGTATCCCATCCTCAAAGGTGGTCCCCATCACCCACTCCAACTGCTCCAGCTTCTCCGCCACATCCGCCATGTCCGATGACTTCACCTTGTATCTTGGCACCGCCAGAAGCTCGTTCATCCCGCCCGGCTGCTGCTCCTCCCACATCATCTTCCCCTTTCCCGCGCCAGAGCCGCCATGGATGAGCCTGACGAAGCCTACCCTTTGTCACGATCGTGATCCCTTTTCATTTTCATGGCCCAAAATTGGCAAAGCAAATTTAATTTTCATTTCGCACAAGCCATTTTTCTCTGCCACTTGGGACCGCCGGCATCGAGAATTTTGGTCAAGCAGTGGCGGTGGCGATGATAGACTTAGGCCAATTTGTAAGGGCGCAGAGGGAGTATGCAGGTGACGAAAAAGAAAGGGAAAACTGTACGCTTGCACAGGCCATTTTTCTCCGTCGCTTGGGACCGCTGATGTAGAGAATTTTGGTCAAACAGCGGCAGCGACGATGATGAATTTGGGTAGAGAATTTTGGTCAAAGGTTCAGGTGAACCGGAACTGTGAGAATTTTTTGTTGTGGTCCTCAAACAGTTATGAATTTAGTGGCGGCGGCGATGGTGGTTGACAGCACGCAGTGTCGGCAACGGAATAACATTACTAGTGGAGAAGGAAACTGGTTTAACAAAAAAATGTTAAAAGAAAATTAAAAGGAAAGGATAATTAAAATGTTTTAATATGTAAAATTATGAAAATACCCCTGACTATATCGGAAAACAGTTTCGGTTTACCTACCTGAAAACTACACTTGGGGACGAAACAAAATGTTCTGAATTTGTTTGGTACTGTCTGAGGGTTGATTTGCAAACGGGAACCAAAACATGGTATAAGATGCTATGTGGGGACCAAAAAAACAATTTTCAATATTATATATGTAGAGATAACTCGGTTTATGAGAATGATATAGAAAATTTTGCAATATAACCCCAATTCCTTGATAGTGCGGATATAACTTCCAATATTCTTTAGTGCATATATAGCCCTGATTTTGCCCTGGATTTTGGTCAATGTTGGTCAAAATTGATGGAAGCTAGAAAGACTAATACACCCTTAAAATTAAAAGTTTTAAAATTTGGAAAAGAAAAAAGAATGGTGTCTTCCTCTTTCTCGTGTCGTTAGGCTCTTGCATCTTCCTCAATAGACCCTTTCTCAACCTTCCTCAAGAGGTTTTCGCTAGTATCCCATAGGTTGAAGGTTGTCGCAATATCAAAGTAGAGGTTGGAGGTTGTCACAATATCAAAGCGGAGGTTTTCGCCATATTTTTGCGAGGACAAAATTAGAGTGTGAGCAACGAAATCAGAGGTTTGAATGGAAGTTTCATCACATCGGAGGTTTGAGCAGCGGATTTTGTGAGGATGAAATCAAAGGGTAAGCAACGAAATCAAAGGGAATAAGTGAGCTAAACCTAATTCTTGCACCGCCACATCACCACATTGCACAACCACCATGTCACCACATTGCACCACTTCAGTCACCGCATTGCACCACCGTGCTCGCCAATCTTGAACTGGTGGTAGTCCCATCACTATCGTGTCGCATTCTCCATTACCGGATAATATTCAATTATCCTCCAAATTGAATTGGAAAAATTAGTCAATGAATTTTGAATTCTAATGAATGTTGGGCTTTTGGTGAATAAGTTGTTAAGATGGTTTTGCCTAATAAAATTCATTCTAAATATAATGAACATTTCAATCATTTCATAAATAAATATCAAGGTAGGATTGTGTCTTGTTCGTTCTATATCGTATTTATATTATGTTGTTGCGTTTGGGCTCGAGATTTGACCAAGCCCAATGTGCCTTGTTGTGCCTAGGTTTGGGACTAAAACTACTCTATAAATTAACCACAAATAATATAAATAGAGTAAAGTGACCTCTAAAATATTGTCTTCGTTGACATTTTGGTCTTTTATTTTATTTTTAAGCGTTCTTGACTCTGAACTAACAGCAGTTTTAAGTTGTGTCACTTCCATCTAGTTAAACCGTTAAATTTAACCTTTGTTAACATTTTGAGGGGCAAAAATATCTTTTTCCTTTTCAACCTCAAAATCTTTGCAATTCAAAAGAATGTCTTCTTGAGCCGTGCGTGCGGCGTGTGATACATCTCAATCTGGATCTCATCGTTGTCAATGCCATATGAACGGTCAGAGAAGAAATCTCAACTCGAATCTCTCAAACTTTCAATATTACTATTTGAAACCTCATTCCAATTAAAATTCACTATATTAATTACATGTTAACTTGATAACACTCTGAGACAATTTTATACAAAGATTTATCAAACATTATTATTTGTTATTCAATAATCATCTTTATCCTCTCTACTTATGCTTTAAATATTTCTCACTCTACATAGTATATTTATATACATATTTATAAATCAATAGCAAAAAAAGTTGCACTCCCTCCGTCCCAGCCCATTCTGCATATTTTATGGTCAACTTTTTCAATGCACGTTTGATCTTAAATTTCAATTTGTATATAAGCACCGATGTCATCATGTGATATACTGTTAGATTATCCGCATTATGTATTTTCAAAATATCAAATTTTAATACACATTTACTACACGTAACTAAAGTTATGGTGGTTAAACATGACATGGTAGATAGTTGATCAAAAAGTATGAAGAAATGACTGGGACGGAGGGAGTACTACAAAATTCCATTAATTTCACATGGTTGTAGAAAACAGTGGAAAATGAAGAACACTCCCTACATAGAAGCAAGCCAAAAACAAAACTCAAACAAAAAGGGCTATTCAAGCTAATACTTATATAATGATGCCTCTAGATTAAAGGGGCTCATATATTTTTTTTAATGAATATCAATCTTAACTATTTTATTAGCTCATTCAACCAAATCCTGATCATGATCAGCAGAAGCAGGATACTTTAGGGCATTTTTGTGTATTTTGGTTAGGGCAGCTTGACCTAAATCAAGCCCACAAACATCAGCCAATTGAACAAGGTAGAGCAAAACATCTGATATTTCCTCTTCCAAGTGCTCTTTTTCATTAGGGCTCCAATTTGGTAGTCCTCTTGCCACTTCTCCTTTCCATTGGAACACCTCTGACAGCTCTCCCACCTCCCCAACCTATACAAAAAGGCCACCAGTTTCATAAAATTAGTCCGACTTCAAATTTCATACTTTCCCGACATTTTTCTACAAGACACGGTTGAAGATTTTGAAATAATATGTAAGCAATTATACCATCACGTATAATATTGATGGTTATATACCTAGTGGTAGTATATATAGTTTTAATTTCCGTCAGAATGAAAAGGTTAAGAAGAGTATTTTTCTTATCGACTATTGACGTTATTGTTTTCATAATTACATTTTGCATTAAACAAGCAAAACCTAATAGTCGTTTAGTAAACACAGTTTTCAAAATCAAACAACTAACATAAGCATCTCGTAAAACGGTCAATCAGTCCTAACAGCTGCCATCTGGCAGCTGTTTGCCAAGCAGAATCTTAATGTTATTCAATTACATAAGTTGTGAGCAACTTACCAATGCTAGAAGAAGATTCCTTGGGCTGTGGAATTTTTCCCATCCTCTAACCCTAGCAAACTCAACAAGCCTAACTCTGAGTTCTTGAAGAGAAACATCACTCTTCTTTGAAAACCCATTACAATTCTCCATCTCTATGTTTGCTTCTCCCATTTGCTTGTGTATTTTGTTGTTGCATTTCCTTCTTTATTTATAATGCATAAATTGGAGGTTGGCATATTCTTTTTCTTTATTTTATTAGTGGAGAGGGGTCACATTGTCATCTTTTTTTCCCTAGGTTTCAGAAACCACTTGTGGAATGACTTTGATCTATGACTTGATGCCACTAAATAGTTAGATCATATCCATTTCTTTTGATTGTTTTGTTTGATGGATTTGATTAACGATTTGATTATCTATTTATGTTCATTATTTAATTGAGTCTGTCTCTTGAAACACGATTTTTTCGTAAGTTATGGAAGGATCAAGGTTTAAAGTGCAAATTAGAAGAAATGAAGATGGAATTTTCAGGTTGCATGGATCGGGTTATAACTTTATAACTACTACACATTGCATAATAATTTTTTAATACTGCAACTAAAATCGTTTGCCTTTTATTATTCTAATTAAACTCCGTCTTTCCATAAACTTATGAAAATACGATCTTTCCATTATAAATTTTATTTGATAATAAATTTGAGCTGATTCAAACAAAATATATTAGCTAATATTAAAAGGTTAAAATTTAATCTAAGTAGATGCTTTCATTAATCTTTTTTAGCCGGAATTTGTTTTACGTGACTAGTTTAGTCGGAATTTAAGGAAGCGGCAGTTTTACCCATGGATTAAAAAGAAAAAAATTAAAAAAGAGAAAAGGGTCAGCTTATGAGGGCAAGGGTATTTTCATCATTTCCCATCTAATCAACACCCAAATTGATGGGTCAACGCCGTAATAGTGACAAAATGTTATAACTACACATTTTGTCATAAAGTTAGAATTATTTTGGTACATTCTCATTTTGCAGGGCTATACTGACACTTTCAGCCTAAAGTTAGGAATAAAAGTGTAAAAACCGTTCAACTATTTTTTTAACTTGCTTAACTAAATTGAGAAGAGTTCGTCTCTTGAAAGACGGTCTTTCCATATGTCATGGAAAGACCAAGGTTTAAAGTGTAAATTAGAAGAAATGAAGATAAAATTTCCGGGTTGCATGAATTGGGTTATAAACTTCATTACTATTACATGTTGCATAATAAATTTGTAATATTGCAACTTAGACCTTTTATCTTTTAGTATTCTAGTTAAACCTCGTCTTTCCATAAACTTATGGAAAGACCGTCTTTCCCAAAACGTTGCCAAATGAGAAATTAAAAATTAAAATCCAAATCAAAAATTAAAAATTAAAAATTAGGCATCAAAGGCTCTCTTAACTCTCATAGCTGGTCTGCATATTGCATCTTGATAACGAATCTGGCATTACCTCAACTCACATATGTGCGCCATATACTCAACAATATAAGGTTCATCATGATTTAAACCTTGAAAAATATAATTCCCACTTCTCTCCTACCTCTCTATCCAATTAAGCCTATTTAGGCAAGTGTTTTTTTTACCATAATAGGGGTAAAATTTTACGTGTCAATAGGAGACTATAAAACTGGATGGGTCTAAATTTTGAATGGTAGAACCAGTAAGATTTACTTAAATTCCATTTCACATTGACAAGTGGTACCTCCTTACATATAATTAGGGATGCATTAGAAAATATTTTAGAAGTGAATTAGTTTTGATTCAGTGGTCAATCTAGGGGTGTAAACGAACCGAGTTGTTCATGTAGGACTCGCAAACAACTCGGTTAAAGCTTGTTTCAAATTTGAATTTGACCGACACTGGTGGAAAGCTTGTGATTAAAGGTAGCATTCAAAGGCAGTTATAAAATTTTGGGAAGGAACCGCCTTTGAAAGAGGACTTGAAAGGGCTTCCAAAGCCGGAAGTGGTTCCGGGTTACATTAAAGGCGGTTCTACATTGATCAAAGGCAGTTCTTGAGGAACCGCCTTTGATGAACATCAATTAAAGGCGGTGGAGCTTCTGATACCGGAAGTATTTTTGGGTCCAATTTTTAATGGGGTGCACTTGGGCCATATAAATAGGGTTTATCTCCCTCATCTCCCGATCTCCTCATCTCCCGATCTCCTCATCTCCCTCATCTCCCGATCTCCTCATCTCCCTCGTCTTTACCTTCCCGATCTCCTCCCTGAAAACCATAACACCGTCGTCTTATCCTCCACCACCACCGCCGCCTTATCCTCATCCATTCATTCACTCACCCCCGCGCCTTAACCTCTTCCACCACCGTCGCGTCGGAGAAGAAGCTTCGATCCGCCAACGATCTTCGACTGGCCATCGGCCAAGATCCGTTGCCACCGCTCCAGTGCCACCGTGCCAGTGCCAATGCGAGTCTCCAGCGCCACCGCCCCATCTAGCGCCACCTCCCCAGGGCCACCACTCGCTTCCACTGCTCGACCACTACTCTGTTCCTTCTCCTCCGACCCAGCAACGCACACCCGAGCCAGTGGCAGAAACTTCTCTCTTTCAAACATTTGTTCTGTAAATTATTTAGATCTATTAGAATGATTTGGATATGTTCCATTTTTTATTATTGAAGATATGTTAATGGTTTTTGGTCTGTTTATGTGTTTATTGAAGAAACTTGTTCGATCTGTTTGTTTGCTGTGTGTTTATGTGTTTATTGAAGAAACACTTCAATCTGTTTGTCTGTTGTTTGTTTCTTTGGTTCGACTAAGGCTGCCAGAAACCTAGCTATTCATTTTTTTTATGGCTCAGGACTTAGGTTCCGAACTCAGAACTCAGGTTCTGAACTCGGAGCTGCTTCAGGTCCAATTAAAAGCGGTTCTCGGAACCGCCTTTGAATCAAAGGCAGTACCAGAGAAGGCACCAAAAAAGTGCATTCTCTGTTCCAATAAAACCTCCTTTAATCAAGGCTTTTCCACTAGTGTGAGCTCGAGTTGAACGCTTGCCGAACTCGAGCTCAACTAATAATGTTCGTTAAGTTTGTCGAGCTTATCGAGCCAATATAATATTATATTTAATATATTTTTATTAAATATAATATATAAGAGATATATAACAATATAACCCTATCTACTTGTGGAAGTGCTAATATAACCTTCAAACAATTTTTATTACAAAAATAACCCTAACTAGTTAATGAAGGTGTCAATAAAACCCTAAGACACAATTTACGGCGGTGACCACACATAAAAGGACTAAAATGCCCTTTAGCCTAAAACTTAAAAGTGTTAGGTCAATTTTACCCTTGTGCCACCCACCCCCTCCATTGGCCACCACCACCACCCCTCCATCGGCCACTACCACACCTTTCCACTGACCACCATCACCACACGTGGGATGGACAACTGGAACTGCCTCTCCAGCTGCTGCCCTATTGCCTCCATTCCCATGACAGCAACCTTCACGTCGGAAAATGGATGCATGAGACAATTGGGGAACTTGAAGTCGGGGGTTGTCGGCATAGTAGAATATAACGTGTTTGTCATCGATGCAAATATGAAGTTGGACAATCGACGTCTTCTCCTAGCGTCTCCCTTCCCGATATCACCGTTCTTATAGCCATCGCCGGCGTCGGCGACGAGGTCGATGAGGACCTTAGTGTTATCCTTCTCACTAGCTTAGTACAATCTTATTTTTATCTTCGACCAACTTCTTAATGTCGCGTACCGCAATAGCAACCTCCACCGGCATATGACGACGGAGTGGATCTTGATCTAGCTCACAACATTTTGGGGGAACTCGAACCAAGCTCGAGCTCGATAAATTTCAAACGAGCTCGAACTCGAACAAAGGTTGTTCGAGTTTGGCTTGACTCGTTTACAACCCTAGGTTAATATATCATCGCTATAATAATATAGAGGTTTAATATTTAAGTTACACCCATGTTAATTATTGAATTGTAGAGAAATTTTTTAATAGGAATTATCCAACGTGTGACTGTGTCGATGATCTCTGTTGTGATTTCCCATCATGAAGGTGCGATCTTTGTAGGTTGTAACTGTGGATTTGCAGTTAATTTGCAGGTGGTACATGAGAGTGTGATCGTGGTGGTTAGATTCAGTAGTGGTGGATCCAATTTCTCTATAAGGATTATCAAACATGGGACCGTATCGGGGATTCCCGGTGTGGTTTTCCAACATGGATGTGCGATCGTTGTGAGTTCCTACTATGATTTCCCTTGCTGTAGGGTCCACGAAGGTATAATCGTGATGATTACAGATTCAGTGGTGTGATGGTTTGTTGGTAGTGTGAGTGTACCCCAACTAGTCATATACTCCATCAGTCCACAATAAACTTCCTAATTTAACTTTTAAAAGTCAACAATATTATTTTTAGTTACCAATATACATGCTTATGTATATAAAGAAATTGTGGGGAAAAATAGTTTAAATATATATGCTATGATTAATTTAAAAACATATCATATGATAACAGTCTTGCATATATATTAAGGAGAAAGTCTCAGGAAATGCGTCATTTCCTTAAACTTATGGACAGTTACAGTGGCCTTTACCTCAAATGTTGTAATTTTTAAATAAAATTTAAATATTATATTTTTAAAGTTAAAACAAGTAATAATATGTATTTGAATGTGAAAATATAAAAATATATAATACAAACAAATTATTTTCTAAATTTCTAAATTTTGCATGTATTTTAACAAATGCAATGTATAAGGTAAAAAATAAGTTACCTGTCCATATACTTATAGACATACCGCCTGTCAGGAGACCCACTTTATATTAAGAGAATTTAATAATTAAATTTGGATTAATTTGACTTTAGAAATTCAAATTAAGAAGTTTATTCTGGAACGAAGGTATAACATGGCATGGATGGAGTAATTACTACCTTCAATGAATTTCAATAGAAAAACAATAATGCTCCTCATTTAGTCTTATCAATAGAATAGGATGTTCGTGTGTAATTTGATTGTTTCGTGAATTTTTCTTACGAAAAAACTTATTTAAAAACAGAGTAAGACTAAATTAATTAGGTTCAAAATTACCAACGTCCAGGGACGGATGTAGGCTCCAAACCCCGCTGGATGAAACTTACGGAAAATATGGGAGTAAATTTTTAACAGTACCCTCTAATATTAAGAAAAAGTAAAAGAAAATAACTTTCTTTGTCCGTCTATATAGTTTTCTTGAGACAGTTAAAGGTGCCTAGAATGAATTTGTCAGTTGGTTGATATTCTGTAGGATAAATTACGTAGATTAGGCATATTCATGAGCCATATATTTGTAGGATTTGTAATGAAAATTGTGCCATTTGATTGTAGGAAATCATGGCAAAATGTTGGGGTAAATCTATAGAGTTGATCCTTTGTCGCTTGGCCTGATTTTTCAATTTTAACCTATGTTAATTTATCGAGAAAAGCGGTAAAATAACTACTCTTTCCGTTCCGGATTAAATTGCAGAGAATTTTTTTCACGGTCTCCAACACATACATTGATCGTTAATGTAAATACGTATAATATCGGCAAACTAAAAGTTACTTTTTAGAAACTACATGTCATGGCGAATCCAACAATATCACATACAACAATATTATTATTTATATATCTATTCAAATATGCAGTCAAAACTTTCTTAGTTTGACTGAATCTTTATTTTGTTGCAATTTATTCCGGGACGGAGGGAATACTATATATTTTGAATGAAAGTGTCAATATAACTCTATAAAATACGAAAGTGTCAAACTAACCCTAACTATTTGATGTATGTGCAAACTATCCCTGTGCGCCTTTAACTTCAATTCTCAGCGGAAAATTTGGCCCAAAATAACTAAAATGACCACTTTACCCCAAAAATAGAAAAAAAAAAGACAAAAAAACAAAAATACCCTCAATCATATTAAATCACATTTTCCCCCGTTTTCTACTTATTTCTTCTTTCTTCTTCTTCTTCCCACTAAACCTCTTCCTCCTCAACCAAAAAAATTCCATACGAACATGTTCCTTTTTCTTTTTTTTACTATTAATGGGGAAAAAAAACAGAAGAAGAATAACATCTACTTTTGAATTTGGTTGGGACAGAAGTCGACAAAGATAAGAGTTGCTCCCAAGTGCGATAGATCCCATGTTATGCGGCTCCTATGTGGACGATTGTCGGGCGTGCCCAAACATGATCACCAATTAGGAGAGGGGAAAAAAAACTCAATTTGAGGAAGTGAATTATTGTGAAATCTGGTGATACTATCACAGTGATGTGGGTCCATTGTTCAAATTTTCATCCTCAATCAGATTATTTTGTAGATAAGTTTGTGAATCGGGTGTGGGTCGATATTTTTATGCAAAGCCTATTACAGAATATATCGAGAGCGTTACACAAAGTGTTACAGAATATCACGGCCCATAGAAGAAAGTAGACTCACCCCCTTTCCCCTGATCTTTATTACTAATGCAATCCGCAAACATTTTCTTGATCATATTGATTTCTCTACCTCCAAAGACTAAAAATAAATAGTTAGATTTATACCTTTTAAAATTAGCATGATTAAACTTCACAATCCAATTCAAAGCAGCAGATCAAACAAGCAATGTTCTTCAACATGAAACAGAGAAGAAAACACAAATGAAAGTTCTTATGCAAAGCCTATTACATCATGTATCATGGTTTCTGATCAAGAACTCGGGCGTCGAGCATCTTCGCTTTGTGCTTCCGACCACTGAAATGCATCCTTAAACCGTTTTCATCAGTGCACCAGATCTCACAAAGCTCACATTTTTTATGTTTATTTCTCTTCTTGATCCCTATCGCGCCCGTTGCACTCAGTTGCTCGAATTTCAGCTTATTCCTGTGCTTATGGCCTTTCAGGTGCTGCTTGTAGTTGAAAGGGCTCGAGCAATCGACTTTGCAGATGTCGCAGAAAATTTTACCACGATTTATAGCAGCACGAGGAATCGACTGAGATATTAGAGCGCTTGGAGAAGCTTCTGGCACGAGAGAACGCGATTCATCTGCTGCAGAAGTTGAATAGGGCTTGTTGTTTGGCTTTGGAGGGGAAATGAAACTTCTTGGATGAGCCCTAAATGCACTTGGAGTCGCGGGAGGGATCTAAGCAAAATTTCCTTAAATTATTCAAAAAAATTGATATAAAACCGAATGGATTTGGTGTAACGCTATGCGTGTCACATTGCTGTAAACGTTATGCACACAAAAGTGTTACAGAAAGTCCCGCGTGAAAGATGGAATCATACTCACCCGCCCTTTTGGCCTTTGTTGCCATGGCTTTGGTGTTGCATGCAAGCTCTTGTTTGTGTGATTTGGAGTCTACATATGATTCAACATATTATTACAAGAGAAAAGCATTAGGAAGAAATCAAATTGTGCAAACAGTGTTAGAAGATGTAAAACTTACTCTTTCTACCCTTCGCACTTGCTTTTCGAGTTTTCGATCACCTTCCAATGCTGGAAATGGTGCTTGATCATTCCTCCTTGTTGGATATGAACCCTACATGAAAAGGTTCGCGCGATCAATCATTATAAAGATGAACATTCTTCTATCGAACCCTAATTTGGACGGGAAATGCGAGTTTTAACCTGAAAAGGTAAGAGATGATCAGCTGTTTCTTTCTTTTGCAAGATGTTTGCAACCCTATTTCTGCATTCTATTTCTCTTTGAGCTGCAATTTCTGATGGCATGTTTTTTTCTTCCCTTTGTTCAGCCATTTTTCTTCTCAGTTTTGTGCTAATGTTGAGAAATGAGAAATCATGGAAAGCTACATTATAAAGGCCTGTAAAGATTACAAAAAGAAAAGAAAAATTGAAAGGTTACAAATTGTGTAAAACATTTTAGAGAATGAATCATGATTTTCTCTGCAAAATGTTATGGAATATTAGTTGTTTGTAGTACTACATAATTTGCGTAGAACGTTTTAGAGAATTGAAACAATTTTCCTACAAAAGTTGTTTGTACTAACAACTTCACAGATGCATGTTGTCCTTTGAGCTTTTCAGTTGTTGATAGTTTTAAGTTACAAATATCTTCTGACACTTTCATATACTTTCAAAAAAAATGATAATAGTTTACAGTCTTTTCTATTTTTACTAGTGTTAAATTAACTCCGAGTCGATTAAGAGGGTGATAGAAGGGTGTCTCGTTTTTTAGTTCACAGGTCGAAGTGACTAGAAATTTTGTCTAATGAACAACAGTGAACGATGATGATAGTTTAAAGAACTTTAGGTGTATATATAGTGGCGTTGATCAATAATGTATTTAGTTTACACTGTCTCGAGCCGGTGGGATCAAATCGAGCTTGTAGGACGGTTTTACAGTAGACGACCATTTATCATTTATAAACCATTCCTAGTGCCATTTAAGTCATTGCTTTGAGTTTCATTTTTAGTGTCTTTGTTTCAGCCCATATCATGTTGTAAATATCACTCCAATATAAGCATTTTTTTCCAGTATGATCTTAAGAAAAAGGTTGAAACACCCGTGGGTGTACCCCAGTGGTTGGGAGTTGGGTGACCTTTCACGAGGTCAGTGGTTCGACGCTCGGCATCCACCGTGTGGGAATGTCCTGAGTTAACTTGGCCTTTGGGCCAAGGGCTGTTTGGGCTTCCTGGTGGGCACCGAGTATAACTGCCCCCCCTAGTGCTGGGCTACCTTGACTTACCTCTTACATAATAGCTGTGGTGTCGACTGGTGTGGGCCGCTCAGCGCGAGCGGTGATCGCCCTTACAAAAAAGGTTGAATTCTACGATTTTTATTTATTAAAAAGAAAAGCCCTATTATATAACTCATAAAAGCATCTTATCTTATCATGTGTTGTAATGAGACACCTTTATAAAAGGTCCTATAAAAACACTCACATGGTACCAGAGAAAGCACACAACACTAACATGGTACTTCTAATATGTCCTCTTTTTTTGCAGCAAAAGAAAAAGATGAGTACCCAAACACAGAAAACCAAAAAACAACTGATAATTCAGAAGTTTCAGCTCTCCATTTGCCAAAATCAAATCATTCTTAATCTTCAACATCAGAAATCTTAATAAAATCAGCAAAAACAATAGAAACACAGGAGAATTTCCAAATTCTTAGAAACATCGACGAAGAAATCACAGATGTCCGAAGACACTAAGTTCAAATATGCAACCAAGAGTAAAACAATCCAAAATCGGACTACATATCGCGTAAATCAGGATTTATCGACACGAATCAGGGCTGATATTGCACTAATGAAGTTCATATCAGTAACACAATATCAGAAATACCCAAAAAAGTATGATTGAACTACAAATTTCTACTTCAAAACACAATGTTAATTCTTCAACATTGCAAATGTTTCATGCAATGCTGTTATGGCTGATCAAGTTCTTCTGCTTCGAGCATCTTCGCCTTGTGCTTCTTACCATTGAAGTGAAGCCTAAAACTACCTTCATCTTCGCACCAAATCTCGCATACTTCACAAGTTAAATGCCTGTTCCTCTTCCTCCATGTCGCGCTTGCTGCACTTTTATTGATCATTTGCACGTATTTTAGCTTAGCTTTATGCTTATGGCCTCTTACATGGTTCTTGTAGTTGAAAGAGTTCGTGCAATTCACTTTGCACACGCGACAGAAAAACACGAGTCCATGTTGTTTTGGTAGAGATACGCCTGGATTTTGTAGCGACGGGGAAGTTCTTGAATGATTTTGGAATGTGTTTGAAGTTGAAGGAAGAAGAACCTAGCAAAAAAAAAAAAAAAAACCCTCAAATGTGTCACTAAAGGTTTGAATATGGTATTACATGTATTACTTTTGTAACGCTTTTAGTGTAACACTTTAGAAAATCGCACGTGTCAATCTATTAACAGTGTTGCATAAAGTGTTACACCAAAAGTGTCGCGAGAAATGTAATTAAACTCACCCCTTTTCCCTTTTCCTCATGTATATCAAGTTTGGAACTTTGCAATGCCTCTTGTGTTACTCGAATGCTCTTCTCTGTTGCATTTGGAGTCTGCATATATTATTCAATAAAATCACAAGAAGTTAAGCAAATTATGAGATAAAACATATTTGGTAGAAATCAAATTGTGCAAAAAAAGTGTAGCTAAATGGACTTGCAGCTTCTCCCTTCTCTTCTCCATCGTCGAGTTTTGGACCCTCCAATACTGGAAATGACACTTGATCATCCTTCCCTCTTGGGTATGGAATCTACATGTAAAATCGTGCGTGTCAATCTATTAACAGCGCTGCACAAAGTGTCACACCACAAGTGTCGTAGAAAATCGTGTTTATGTATATATATGATATATCCAAGTGCAAGAAATGAAATTAAACACACCCCTTGTGTCACTTGAATGCTCTTTTCTGTTGCATTTGGAGTCTACATATATGATTTAATAAACACACAAGAAATTTAGCATATTATGATCAGATGAAGCATATTTGGTAGAAATCAAAATGTGCAAATAAGTGTAGCTAAATGGACTTACAGTTTCTCCCTTTTCCTCTTGATTGTCGAGGTTGATGACAGATGCGCCTGGATTTTGTAGCGACATGGAACTTCTCGAATAATTTTTAAATGTATTTGAAGTAGAAGGAAGAAGAACCTAGGGAAAAATTCCTCAAATGTGTCACCAAAACTTTGAATTTATTGAAAACGTTGAATAAAGTGTCACACAAAAAAGTGTCGTAGAAAATTGTGTTTATGCAAGAATTGAAATTAAACTCACCCCTTTTCCCTTTTTCTCATGGATTTCAAGTTTTGAGATTTTCAATGCATCTTCTGTTGCATTTGGAGCCATCATATACTTCAATAAACACACAAGGAATTGAACTAATTATGAGATGAAACATTTTTGGTAGAATTCAAATTGTGCAAAAAAAGTGTAGCTAAATGGACTTACACTTTCTCTTTCTTCCTCGTTGAGTTTTGGACCCTCCAATGCTGGAAATGATTCTTGATCATCCTTCCTTGTTGGATATGAAACCTAAATGTAATAGAACAAACATCATGTGTTAGATTGGCGCCTTACGATTCACGCGTAAAAATGAAACACGCGTAAATAAGGCACGAGTTTGAGTTCTTACCTGCAATGGTAAAAGTTCTGCTGTTTCTTTCTCAGATAAGAAGCCTGCAACCTTTTTCCTGTATGCTAATTCTCTGCGAATCGCGAGCTCCGCGGACATGGTTTTTACCTCCCTTTCTCTAGCCATTTTTGGTCCAAAGAGAAACCAATGAAGAGCAGTTTAACTTCTTTCTACTTAATGTTTGTATGGTACTGAACAAAATGTACTATGTTAAAGAACTCAAAAAGAAAACTTTTAGAACATTATAGAAAAATGACACTTTTGTTACAAACATTATGGAATAATGGAATATATGTTGTTTGTAGCTAATTATAGACGTTAGATCTAATTCAACGGTGGATCGTGTCTATGGTGCTATCGCGTCACGTGTCATATTCTGATTTGATTTTCTGTTGACTGAACGTTCAATTGACAAGATTGTAAAACCTAAATGTAAAAATCTGATGCAACAAATTTATAACTAATCAGAAAACTCTTGTAGATATTTACATCACAGCCAAAATTGTAAACAAATTCAAGAAACAATGAATGATGAGTATACTTTTTTGTGCACAAGAAGAATCACATCTTGAAAAACCTACATTTCCTACACATTTCTGTCAACTTGTGGGAGGAGAAGAATCATTACTGCTGCTACAACTCTGATGATGCCTTCTGCTTCCTCCTGATCGGCTCGAGATCCCGAAAAGCATGGCCAAAACCTCCTTCATGTTAGGCCTCAAATGTGGCGCGTCGTTCGTGCACCAAATACCGATCCTCAGCAACTCCCACATATGTTCAGCTCCCTTCTCAACACCAGACACCAAAAGCGCGACGGGAATGAGGGATCTCGTGAAGCCTTGGCGCCCGTCTCCCACCACCCGTCGTGCCCATTCAAGAAGGCACTCCTCCCCTCCATCCACGGCCCTCCGGCCCGTGGCCAGCTCCATGATCAGGACTCCATAGCTGTACACGTCGCCCTTGGTTGTCGCGTGCCAAATCTGCCCATACTCGGGTGCCACGTACCCCACTGTCCCGGCCACCATCGTGCTAACATGGGTGTTTCCGCCATTGATGACACGTGCAAGCCCGAAATCAGTCACTCTTGCCTTGCCATTCTTGTCAAGAAGCACATTGCTTGCTTTCACATCTCTATGAACTATAGGAGGGTAGCATTCATGGTGCAAGTACACTAAAGCGCGCGCCACGTCTATTGCAACTTCCACGCGCCTTTTCCACGCGAAACTTGCCATATCCGTGATGTGATCATCTAAGCTACCTCCTTCCATGTACTCGTAAACCAACAGCTTCTCCGATCCATCAAGACACCACCCGAAAAGTGGTACTAGGTTGGGATGAGGCCACCCGAAGCCATTTCCGCTTAGCACCTCCATTTCAGCCTGAAACTCTTTCTCCCCCTCAGGTCCCTCCCTCTGCAGCTTCTTCACAGCTATCTCAATCCCATCGGGCAAAACCCCGCGATAAACTATACCATACCCTCCCTTTCCAATGATCCTATCATTGGAGAAGTTCAATGTGGCCTGAAGGATATCAGCATGAGTGAAAGCTGTTTTATCCAAGCGAATCACCTTTACGCTCTCTGAAATCCATGGCGACGAAAAGCTTGAAGTTGACACCATTTCATGGATTCCCTTTGATCCCTCCAGCAGATATCCTGATGTCTCAGCTGGGCTTTTCAGCACGAGGCACGCGACGAGTGTCATCACTCCACACACTAGAAATGCCATTAAAACAGCTAAGAACACCAGGAAAGCGCCTAACTTCGAATGCCTTCTCTGATTCACCATCTGCCCTCCCTGAGAGCCATTAGTACTGTTGTCAATGAAGGGTGGGAGCACCAAAAGAGGGTCCCCGAGGAAAGAGGACTTCTCGAATGTAGCCAACTGCCCGGTACTAGGAATTACCCCGGAGATGTAAGGATTGTAGGAAATATTAAACTTGCTCAGATCAGCCAAGTTGTTCAAGCTCGCGGGAAAACTGCCCGAGAAGTTGTTGTAAGAGAGATCAAGATTGAGCAAGCAGTTGATCCCTCCAATCTCAGTAGGAATCTCACCAGAAAACTTGTTTCGCGTAAGATTCAGCACAACCAATCCCATTAGGCCAATCTCGTGAGGAAGTTTGCCATAAAAGCCATTCATTCCCAAATGGATCATGCTCACCTTACTCATGGAGCCTATTTCAGGAGGTACATTTCCGGACAACCTATTGCCACTCAGCTGAAGGTATCCGGTAATGGTTGAGGTTCGAAGATTGGAACCCGGGACACATGTCTGAAACAGACCAGCTCCTGTCAGCAACATGTCCCATAAGCTGCTGCATTTCTTCCTTGTCAGAAGCTTGTAAACAAAGCTAAACGGTCCATAATCAGCCGGTATCCACCTCCTCATCTCCCCGCATTCGCCCGTGCCAGCAAAAGTCCCATAATGCTCCCTGTTGTAAGAGAATGTAGGCAGTGGATCATTCCCCATCTTCGTGATCTCTCTCGGGATTGGACCCGAGAGCTGATTGTTAGCCAGGTTCAGCCATAATAAACTGCTGCAGTTTCCCAGTTCACCAGGGATTTCGCCTGACATTTCATTGTTCGCGAGTGTCAACCACAGCAATGACTTCAATCTCCCTAAACTTGAAGGAATGGAGCCATTTAACCGGTTGAAGGAGAGATCAATGGCTTGGATTCCCTGGAAATCGCCATACTCGGGTGGGATTGGACCCGAAAACTGGTTGTATGCAAGAATCAAGGACTTCAAATTCGCCATTCGCGAAACTTCGACAGGCAAAGGACCAGAAAGGCTGTTGTTGCTCAAATCCAACCGATAAATGCTGGGAAGATTAAGGATCCCGGATGAATGCAAACCTCCTGAATACGAGTTTCCGTGCAACACGAAGAATTTCACCTGCTTAAATTCCCCAAGAATGCTTTGCATTTCCCCTCCAAAACTGTTCCCACTTAGGTCAAGAATAGTTAGGTTATTCAAACCAGCTAAGGAAACAGGAATTTCCCTGGAGAAATTGTTGCTCCCTAAATAAAGCGACTGAAGCCCTGAAATCGAGCCGATTTCATCAGGGATTTTCCCTGAGAAAGAGTTCCCCCACAAGTTCAGAATCACCAAACTCTTGCAGTTTGAGATCTCCCTAGGAAATGATCCAAGAAACTGATTCTCAGACAAATCCAATGTCTCCAAACTGCAGTTCTCTGCGAGAAACGACGAATCAACAGCTCCTGAGAAGTTGTTCCCTGAAAGAGACAGATCCTTAAGCCTGTCGAAACCATCCCACAAACTTCCTGTCAGATTGTTGGTGCTCAGATCAAGATACTTCAGATTCCAGCATTTCACAAAAGCATCCCCTACATGACCTGGGAATTCGTTGTTGGAGAGATTCGCAACAACCAGATTGTTGCAGATTCCAGGGACAGCTGAGCTGACAGGCACCTGGATTCGATTCAGGGACAGATCAAGAACCTCCAAACTTATGAGCCCCGAGAAGTTGAGCCCCTCATTGATGAGATTATGGGACAGATTGAGGAACTTGAGGTTCTGACACCTTCCTAGATCATCAGGAACTCCCCCGCCAATCGTGTTGTTCGAAAGATCCAGGTAGGTTAACCTTGTCAGCTCAGAAAAGCTTGGAAAGAACTTCCCATCTATTCTGCTTCCTGATAGATCAATCCTTGTAACTCTACTTCCTTCACATGATATTCTATTCCATGTGCAGGGATCAGAACCCGTGGCGTTCCATTCGGAGTATTTCCCTTGATTCACAGGATTACGGTCTTGAAGAAATGACTTCAGTTTCAGTAACACTTCCCTGTCTGTATCCAGAGAATCTCCAGCAACCAGATGAAAACCTACAAGAATTCAACAAGTCAACTCAAAAAACAGAACTGAAAGAGCCTTACAAAAACCTTAATCCCCACAAACTCAAGAACTGAAAGAAACCATGCACAACCTTAAATCTCCCAAATGCAAAATAAGTAAGAATACTATCACGCGGGGTGTTTTTACCGTTTAGATTCTCTGTAACGCGTAGTTTTGCAAATATCAACTTTTTATCAACTTCGATTCTATGTAAGTAAACATGCCCAAGAAACACAATCAAGAAGCATGCACAAATACTAAATGTCCAAAAACAGTGTAGATTTCTTCCAAGATCATAACTTTTTGGCCTTAACATCTCCAAAAAACAAAACCCAGAAAAACCCAGAAACCATTTCACCAGCTTACCTGTAAGCAACACCAAGAAGCTGAAAAATGCTGCAAAACCTTCTGGCATGATCTCTTTCTTCCTTCTCTGAACTTCCGTTTTGCAGGGCTATCTTAAGCTCTGTTGAATCCTTCTAATCACCATGTTTAGTAATTGTTTTCTCAAGAATTTTAAACTATAAGCAACCAAAAACAAAAGGGGCGCCTGCAAGTGCAGATTGAAGGTTAGAAAATGGAGAACAAAAAAATTCACAATTTGGACCAAACCCAACAAACTTACAAGAAATGCACGTACGCCACAATATAATACAAGTACTGTAGTTTTCTTGGTTAGTTTTCGCTTCTTTTTCTAAAACTTTAGTTTAGTGGGATAATGTTATGTATCATGTATGTATGTACTATAATCTTTATGTATGTTTGTCCTCTTCATAAAGGAAAAGTACTATTCCATTAATTATTCCATCCGCCTCAGAGTGCTGTTCACATTTTTCAACCTCATTTGTGGTAATTTCTCTGTTCTTTTAAATCCGTCGCATCAAATTTGCGTGTGTTCTAATGTTGTTGCTCCTTCCATTTCCATGGGGTTGACACAGTTTTCTTACGGGAGCGTTTTTTATCTTTTCGACACACTTTGTTCATTATGCCCATTTTAACCTTGAAACATCGCCTTTTACTTCCACTCCTAACTAGTGCATTAGTCTCATAAACTAAGTAATAGGGGTGTATTTTCTCTTACGGCAAATTCTGTCTGTATATTTCAACTTGTAAAACTGGCAACACTTGAAATCAGTGTGTAAAACTTAAGAAAATTACTTTCTTCTTTAAATATCTCTCCCTTTACCAAATTTCAATCCATTTTTTTCAAAATTTTATACTAATTTATATGAAAATATGTATTATCTTTAAAAAAAATTTATGAAGAATGCTTTGAGATGGAAGAGGAAATAGGACACCACCCAATGACCCTTCAAAATTGTTGTCCTTGAAATGTTTTGGTAGAAGTTGGAATTTAGCCGCCCAAGTTGACCATTTAGTTAGTACCTTAAACCGGCTTTTTGGTTTTTCATGTTTGAACTCGATTTGTTTATTATATAATATGGTTAGACTGAGACTATTATTTGTCTGTGTTCAATGTTCTTCGCTTTCTTCTGATTTCTGCTAGGTTTGGTGAACCGTAAATTTGGAAATTTCTTGGCTGATGGGTCTTTTTCTTGAACCCTAGAGGAAAGAAGTGAGACAAAAATCACATTCTTCTTTATTTTCCTTTTCAATACTTCTACTCGTGGATATTTTCTTTAAATTAAATCGTCAATAATTAGTAATATATAATTTAGAATACATAAATTTTAAAGTTAGAGGAGATCTCTTGACATGTGTCATATCCTTAAATTATGGACAATTTACTTTATTTTGTAACTTATTCATTGCATTTATTTAATTAGACACTAAAATTTTAAATTTAAACAAAGTAGTATTTTTTAAGTTGATGTTTACATGACCCTCAGTTCTTTGATAAGTGCTAATATAACCTCCGATTTTTCAAAAGTGTTCTTATATGCACAGCTAACATTCAAAAGTGCAAATATAACCCTCTCGCTGAAACCGGCATTGATTGGATTGAAAATGACAAAAATGCCCCTGTTTTTTATTCAGTTTAATTTTGGCCAGTTTCACCCCTAAAGTGGCCTCCACTGTTAGAACATAAATAAAAATCTTAGCGTTATTTCAACACTTATTTTAACTGAGGGTCGGATCAGAACATTATGATTAGATAGTGGGGCCACTTCAAGGGTGAAACCGACCAAAATTAAACATGAAGATTAGTATTTTGGTCATTTTCAATCCGGTCAATGCCAAAATTTGATTTGTGAATGCCGATTTTCAGTGAGAGGGTTATGTTTACACTTTTGAATGCTGATCGTGGGGTATAAGAGCACTTTAAAAAACTGAGAGTTATATTAGCATGCACTTATCAAAGAACTAAGGGTTATATAAGCACTTTTTCTATACTTTTATATAATACTGGAGACAAGATGAAAATAACATTGAATAACTGAGAATGATTTATTCTTTTGCCATAAAATAAAAGATATAATAGTGTAACAGTTTTTAAAAAACGAATTGAGTTTAGAGTTTTATAATCACGTGTGATATGTAACGCCAAACCCCCAAAGTCAAAGGGCACCATATAGTTTAGATTAAACTTGCTGTCCGTGCGTTTGTTGGTATTCTTGCTTTGCTTACCTGGGTACATCAATTAAGTGTACAAATTCACGTACCTTAATTAATTGTCTCAATTAGGAGTTGTTAGCATTAGGATTATTTTAAATTAATTTGCAGAATTGACAATCAATGAGGCTTCCATGACTATACCTCATAATTGATGAAAAAAAGTCAGAGCAGAAGTAGAAATCTTGTAAAACGTTGGGTCCAATCAGATTGTGAAGGGCCTAAACAAATGATATTCCTCCAAATGGACCAATTGCTTCCCATGTTTTCTCAGCTAATATCATTTTTTAATTTTAATCAATCAAGCTAAGGTATTGAAATTTCGATCAACAGCTATTAAAGTGAGTGAAATTAATATGCAATTTAATTAACAGATCGTGCTGCTGCTCCATTGGAAAGTCAGTCGGTTTAGAGGCAGACAAACCTGTATCAGATGAAATGTCCAAGACATATTTCCTTTGTGAAAGAAACATTCCATCCGGTCTTCTAGCAATCTCTATGCCCAAGAAATACTTAAGTAGGCCAAGATCTTTCATATGGAAACAGAAACTCAAGTATTTCTTGAACTCAGAGACTAGCGCAAAAGAGCTACCAGCAATGACCAAATCATCCACATAAACCAGAACATGCAAAGAAATCGATCCACGGGAAAAGACAAATAAAGAGTAATCTGCCTTACTCTGAACAAAACCAAATGCTTGTAAAGCTTGAGCCAATTAGGCAAACCAATTTCTGGGAGCCTAGGGAAGACCGTAAAGAGATTTCTAAAGGAGACATACCTGACCATGGGGCGCGGCATAGCCTGGTGGGGGTCACATAAAAACCTCTTCATGCAAGAAAACATCATGGGCATCCATCTGATGCAGTTCTCAACCATGAATCGACGGGGCGAAGGAGAAGGATGGACGGCGGTGGGGCTAGGGTTTTGCTGCGGACGAGGGACGGCAGATGAGGCATGGTGGTGGCGGTGGCAAGACCGCCAGAGAAGACGAAGAAGAAGAGAAGAAGGTGGTGGCGCACGGCGGTGACGGAGACCGGTGGCGGAGACCGGCGGTGGTGGTGGCGCACTGCGTCAGCGGTGGCTATTTTTTTTGTTTTTGATTGAAAATTTAATATTAGTATTATATGTGTATATACGTATTAGGGCGTAAACTAGTAAAATACAAGACGTGATATAGCAATACCCCTTATTTATTGTGTTTAATAAATAAATACATAATAAATTCAGCAATGGAATATAGATACCGAAATCAGATCTGGCGCATCCCTGTTACACAAAAAGGAGCTGGCGTGTGGTTACACACACTGAGGAGTGACTACGCATCCCTGTAATGGCACATGGTTACACACGCTGAAGAGGATTCACGCACGTGCCAATCGGAGTGGCCACGGACCTGGTCGAACGGTGAAAAGCGGAGGAGGACGGCCAGTACGGACGAACGGCAGAAAGTGGGGAGAACAAACTTCTTGGTGCCGGAGGAGGAGTCGGATCTGCTCAGCGGAGAAGAACGAACGGCGCAAGCGGAGGAGGACGGCCGGTATTGACGAACGGCGGAAGTCGGTCTGCTCGACGGAGGAATTGGGAGTGCAGAACGAGGCTCCGGCAAGCTGATCGGGAAAGCTGGTCGAGAACGAGGCTGATTTTTTTTGGAAGGAGGAAAGCAAATCGGATCGGCGGCGTGTCACACGACGGCAGTAGTGTTTACGTAGTTTAAGACGAAAAGTTTATGTACTTAGGTTTCGTTACTCTGATACCATATAGAAAATAAGGGTAATAATGTTTGTTTATTCATGACTCCAGGGTATATTATATAGTAGTACAAAATACCTATACAAGCTAGAAAAAAGAAATAGAACTTAATTGCAATCACAAGTAATATTTATATTTCTTAACAAGTGTAAACTATTTGTCAATTAGACTAGTTTTTTTTTTCCCATTATAAATCTTAAATTCTATAAAGCTTAGATTGTGGGCAGAAAAACCTCGTAAATCCTATAACATGGAAGTGTACCTCATGCATCGGTCCATCATATTAGTTAGGAATATATAACATCCACAACACTATAACTGTAGAGATTAGTATCATTCCAATTGTAAACAAATTAAAAGACACGAACTCATGCATTCCAATAGCTAGAAACACCGAAACAAAATCAGGAACTACAGATAAAATGAAAAGTAAATATTATATTTCGCTCTGAGATGAATTTTTGTGAAATCAATTTTTTTTATTTGGACTAATTACATGGGTAACCCTCACTTCTTGCATATGTACCAATATAATCTCAAGTTTCATGAAAGTGCTCATATAACTCTTAACCAAAATTGACTTAAATAAAATAACCTCTCTAACCTTTGATCGACGTCGACTCGAAAATTATGAGCAGAGATTCAATGTAAATGACATAGATACCGTTTATAGTTTGTTTGACCTTTCCTGGTGAGAAATATGACCTCTAGTTTTTCAAAACAATGGCCATATAACCTTGACCAACGTATATGTTTTTAGAAAGTGTCAATATAACTCTAACCAAATTAAAATGTCATGACTCTCCTTGCTTTTCGGCCCAAAAACCAAATGGCAAAAATAGATTTGTTTGTTTGGTAACCCCAACTTATTCATTTCATCCACCACCAACGTTGTTTACCAATGTCACTCAACTCAGCAATACCTATGTAGCGCCTTGTTGCACTACATCACCCTCCTCGCCCACCGCCCCCTTCCTTTGGGGTCCCCTTTCTCTCTTCCTGCCATCGTGGATTCCCGTCACTCTGTGTCTCCGTCGAATATTTCAAACGCCCCCTAACAAACACCAAACGCACAGAGTCTTCAATTTCTTTGTCTTTCCTCAACAGAACCATCCCAAATCATCATTAACATGGGATCCGTACCCATTTATCTCAGCCACCACCATCACTAAAAACACTATACTTTGCTTGTTTCTATGCCACGAGAGAAATCGAGAAGTACTTTGGTCTATAAAGGCCATTCGATCGGAAAATTATGTTGAATTCGTTGTCGATTCCTTCAATTCTGAATCAGTGCCTGCTGGATAACTCATCCCGAGACAATAGTCGATGGTGTAATGGTGGCATTGAGTTATCGAAAGAAGATGGCGTGGATGAAGGAGATTATGATGCCTCATAATTAATGTGATTAGTTGTATTCCGTCGGTCGAGTCTGGGCATACTTCTCTCCTGCTTCAAATAAATCATATCCCATGGTTTGATTACTTATCTTCTCTCCGTTTTTTTTTTTTAAATAATGGAAAATATGAGTTAAGTTGTATCAAAATGATGATCGGTGAGTGCTCTCACGATGATATTTAGACGAGAAACGCGATCTCTTCTTTCTTTTCATAATATTTAACAAATTAAATTGAGAATTTTTAGATCATTTTAACAGGGATTGACTATGAGATTATGTAACCTTAGGGGTATTTTGACAATTCAACAAAGTTCGAGGCTATAGAACCACACATGAAGAAACTTATAACGGTTACATAAGCTTTTTTTTTTATTAAAAAAACTTTTTTAACTGATGAAATTTTAAGGCGTTTTGAACATTTCACTACTGGTTGACATTAATAAGCGTTGACTGCGATTCCAGCCAACTTAAAGTTATTTCAATACTTTTAAAAAATTTGAAACTATATTATTATATAGTATGAAATTGGCGTTAAATACAAAAAAGTCTTTTTTCTTTTTATTTTATAGGAAGACACCGAGTAGCTAATGACAAAGTGTTGGGAAAGATAGTCTTTCCATAGGATTATGGAAAGACGAGTTCAATTGAAAAAGTAAAAGGTAAAAAGTCTTAGTTACAATATTAAAGTTTTATTATGCAACGTGTAGTAGTTATATGTTATATAACTCGGTTCATGCAACCCAAAAATTGTATCTTCATTTCTTCTAATTTACACTTTAAACCTTGGTCTTTTCATGACTTATGGAAAAACCGTCTTTCAAGAGACGAACTCGTAACTAATATATTCAACAGAGTAAATCAATATATTCTAGCAGATATTAGGATTTGAGAAAGCCCCAAGAAAGGTGGGACAGTTCACAGATGTTTTTACCCTAAATATTATAATTTTTTAATCAAATTTAAATATTATATTTTATAAATTAAAACAAGTAATATTATGTATTTAAATATAAAAATATAAAAATATAAAATATAAAAAATATTTGTAACAATTCTAAATTTTATATAAAATTTAATAAATACAGTATATAATGTTAAAAAAAATGGTCTTCCAGGATATCGCCACTATTTTGTTTTTAACTGCGAAAATCAATCGATTTCTTTCATATGTACACACGTGGTTTACCAATACGTTAGAGAGCCATCAAAGTCAAAAGTATTTGCTCAAACGTTAGAATTAAATTTAAAATGTAATAATATTCTTTGCATTAAAAATAAATTAGATACAGAAAAAGCCAAAAGGATCCAAAATGTTTCTAAAACATCAAATTAACTACTTATCAATCCCAATATATTAATCTAGAAATGTTTCCGTTGACTGATTCCCGAAGAATGTTAATTTGTCACCACAAGTCTTCATCTTCCGCCATATTTCCTAGATTAATACAAAGATTATACGACAAAATATCCTGCTAATTTAGGCCAGTCAATTCAAAGACTGATAAATATAAATACGCCACTATACTATTAAATAATAATTACCTAATAAAGGTCGGCTCAAAATTAGTTTTCAATTGGAAAATGAGAGTATAATCTATTCCTTTGCTGTGCAACTTGACAAGGCACTAATTAATAATTTCACAAAGTACTCCATTAAGACAAGGAAAAAAGATAAATTAGTCTAATCTTAAAAAGATCTCTTGAACAACGTTAGTTATGTAATTAGTATTGTATTTTTAAAACTTGAAGAGTCAAGTGCTAAAATAACTATAACTTTAGGTTGAAAGTGTCAATCTAACCTTGCAAAATGAAAAAGTGTCAATCTATCCCTGGACGCCGTTGACTTCGATTGTCAATGAAAATTTTGATTGAAAATCAATGAAATGATCATTTTAAGATTATTTAAAAAAGAAAAAAATGGAAAAGACTGAAATGTCCTATTCTTCTTTCTTCCTCACCTTTCTTCCTCACCTTTCTTCCTCACCTTTCTTCTTCCATGCTCCATAATTAGGGTTTTCCCTATCGAAAAGTTTATCATCTTTGTCTCATCGCCGTGGATGCTGCGATGGGGAGGGGTTGTGCATTGTTGAGGTGGCACAGATCTGGGACTTGACAGTATCACGTTTGTGAATTACAATATCACGTTGACTGACTTCACAGCAGAATTTGCGAAGGCGAAGAAGCCTACAGAGACAGAGAGATTTTAAAACGAAGGAGAGAACAATTTGAGCAGAGGTACTGAGCGGTGTGACGGATGCGGTGGTGGTGGGCGGTGGTTGAGGCAGGTGGTGGAGGGTGATGAGCAGCTGGAAGAGGGAGAGGCTGACAGTGAGTGGTAGCGGAGACGGGGGTAGTGGCAGGTGGGAAGGCAATAAAGAATGTGACGGAGGTGGAGGTGTTTCTGTGGTGGTGGGTGACAAAATATTTTATATATTAAGGAGGGGTAAAATGGGAATAAAATTTTAGCTCAAATGGGCGAGGGTTTTTTATCATTTTGGATCCTGTCAATACCCAAATTGACGAGTCAACAATGGATTTTGGCCAAAAAGTTATATCTGCACAATTTATCATAAAGTGTGGATTATTTTAGGAGTGCGTCTCTTGAAAGACGGCCTTTCCATAAGTCATGGAAAGACCAAGGTTTAAAGTGTAAATTAGAAGAAATAAAGATAAAATTTTTGGGTTGCATGAACCGGGTTATAAATTTTATAACTACTACATGTTGCATACTAAATTTTTAATGTTGCAACTAAGACCTTTTACCTTTTGTTATTCAAATTAAACCCCATCTTTCCATAAGCCTATGGAAAGACCGTCTTTCCCAAGACTTTGCCTTATTTGAGCACTTTCTCATTTTATAAAGTTATATTGGCACTTTAGCCCTAAGTTAGGGTTAAAAATGTAAAAATTCCAAACTTAAAATACTATATCTTCCAATTGAATACGATACTTTCTAATTAAAATATCATATTTTTAATTAAAATATTATATATTGAGTGCGTCTCTTGAAAGACGGTCTTTCCATAAGTCATGGAAAGACCAAGGTTTAAAGTGTAAATTAGAAGAAATTAAGATAAAATTTTTCGGGTTGCATGAACCGGGTTATAAATTTTATAACTACTACATGTTGCATACTAAAATTTTCATGTTGCAACTAAGACCTTTTACCTTTTATTATTCGAATTAAACTCGACTTTCCATAAGCCTATGGAAAGACCGTCTTTCCCAAGACTTTGCCTTATATATTTAATATAATATTTCTTGTACACACATTCAAATCAATTTTATTAGAAAGAAGATATTTATTAAAATTAAGGTTTTTTTGAAAAAAATTGAATTGGTAACTGGACAAAAAATAAACTACCAGAAAAGTACTCACTCTGTCCCACCAGAATTTGCACCCTCATCATTATTACGCTGTTATTAAGGAATTAGAATATTACTTGTAATTGTAATTATATTCTATTACCTTTTCCTAGCTTGTATAGGTATCATGTACCACTATATAATGTATCATGAGTTCATGAATAAATATACACATCATTACCCTTATTTTCTACATGGTATCAGAGACTAAAATCCTAAAACCTTAAAAGAAAATTCCGCTGCCATTTTTCTCGAGCTCCTGCTGCCACCAATGACAGCACATTTCTCCACGTGCCTCCGTCGATCTCCACGTGAACCAATTTCCACGCGCCGTCGCTCGTTCAACGCGCCGTCGCTCGTTCAACGCGCCGTCGCTCGTTCAACGCGCCGTCACTCGTTCAACGCGCCGTCGCTCGTTCAATGCACCGGTGTGTCTTGTCAATCCGATCTGCTGCTGGTTATTGTACCTGCTACTGATCTGTACATGATTTTACACTATGTCTGACTCCGAAAGAAATCCCGAAGAACAGGCCCGTATTGATGCTACTCCCGAGGTTATAAAACTTTGGGATATGAGTGGTTATGATGTGATTGCGACTTTACTGAAGCAGTTGCAATTGCAATCTGACCTTCAGACTACTATACATATTGGTCGTATGTCGACTGATCCTTACTTTATTGGCTCTAGCGATGGTCCGGGTTTATAACTTATATCGAACATGCTGAAAGGTCAAGAACATTACATTGAATGGTCTGACGCGATGTGCAGTGCATTCCTTGCCAAGAACAAAATTGGGTTCATTGATGGATCCATTACCAAACTCCAGGATGGTCATCCTAATGCTGCTGATTGGTCTGGGGTTAATGTTACTCTTGTCTGCTGGATCTTGCAAACCCTGGATCCGGTGATGAGACCTTCTACAAGCTCGTTTGCCACAGTTAAGGAACTATGGGATGACATGAAGACACGATTTATTCTTTGGAATGGTATGAAAGTTTTGCAAATGCAAGAGGCTATTCGGAGTTGCAGGCAGAACGGTCAGCCCATCGACATTTACTTTGGCAAACTGATAAAGTTGTTTGCAGATTATCACTGCATGCGGCCTCCCCTAGTTTGTGACTGTGAAGAAAGCAAAGCACCGTGCCATTGCAATATTTCTGCGAGAGTCTTCCGAGAGAGAGAAGGATTTGATCTACCAATTCATCTCTAGCCTCGACGAAGGCTTTCACATGCATTGATCCAATGTCACCTGCCATGAAAGTGTATTCCCTTGTTGCCCGGGAGGAGAATCATGGAGTTGTCATTCGAGCTCGTGAGCCTTCTTCTAACTCCATGCGTATGCTGCACGACGCACACCACCTATAAGTTCTTCGCCAATTGGTCTTTCTGCATCTGATCGCAAGAATCTTGTTTGTACACATTGTCATCGCAAGGGGTCACAATAAGGATTCTTGCTTCCAGATCTTTGGTGTACCAGAATGGCTCAAGGAGTTGAAGGAGAAAGCCAACGCCGCCAAGAAGACGGCGCCAGCCTCTCGGCCAACTGCCACTGACAAAACCTGAGGTTTTGGCACGACACTTCCTCTCCCATCACCGTTTGCCAGCACTGCCATGTTGCCGCCTGGTCTAGTGGCAGCGGTTTCCTCTGGCCGCATCCCTACCCGATCAGATTTTGGCCTTGCTCTGTCTGATGACCACTGGAGCACGACTATGCATTTGTTTAATCAGTTTAATCTCTTACTAACAATGAGTCTGGTAAGTCTACTTTACCATGGATACTTGATTCGGGAGCCTCATATCACATGATTTGTGACAAAAGTTCTCTTACTGATCTTACTACTGCTATTGATAATGTGAATGTTGTTCTACCTGATGGCTTTGTGTTGTTCTACCTGATGGCTTTGTGTTGTTCTACCTGATGGCTTTGTGTCATCCACCACCCAATATGGGTCTATTTTCTTTGGTTTTGTCACCCTTACTCATGTGCTATATATGCCTACTTTGCGGTGCAACTTATTATCATGTTCTACATTGTTATCTGCCTTGAAATGTCTAGCTTTGTTTACTGAAAATTATTGCATTTTACAGAAAATCGGTACGAGGAAAGTGATTGGCATGGGTGAATAGAAGGGGGGGGGGGTGTGTTTTGGCTTCGTCTACTGGATACTCGTGATCATCTTCCTATCCTGCAGTCTCTTCCGACAGTTGCTTATGTATCTTCTTCTGATTTATGGCATCAGGGTTTTGGACATCCTTCCTCTACGATGTTGTCTTCTATTTCTTCTCTTGATTTTAGCACTAATAAGAGCTATGTTCCTTGCTCCATATGTTATAGAGCAAAACAGACTAAACATAGTTTTTCATTAAGTTCTACAAATACTACTGCACTATTTCAATTAATTCATCGTGATGTTTGGGGTTCTCTTAGAACACCATCTTCTAGTGGTGCATTTTATTTTTTTACTATCATTGATGATTATTCCTGAGCTGTTTGGGTTTATTTATTAATGGCTAAATCAGAAGTAGCTTCTAGATTTTTAGAATTTAGTGCCTTGGTGAAGAACTAGTAGGGCCGAACCATACAACGTGTTTGGGCTGATAACGAAACTGAATTTTTGCCTTTGAGATCTCATTTTGCTGCATCTGGGATAATTTTTTAGAAATCTATGGTTGACACACCGTAGCAGAATGGTCGAGTTGAAAGAAAACATCGTCATTTACTCAATGTGGCATGTGATTTACGGTTCCAAGCCAGTCTTCCTATTGATTTTTGGGGAGAATGTGTTCTTACTGCTGCTTATCTGATTAACCGGACACCGACAAAGCATCTCAATGGTCGTACTCCCTTTGAGTTGCTCTATAGGCAAGCTCCTAATTACTCATCCTTAAGATTTTTTGGGTGCTTGGGTTTTGCCGCTCATGATATATCTGACTATTACTCGTCTTGAACTTAGTTATTCGATGCATACCCTTGCGCAATTCATGAAGTCTCTTTGTGTTCCTCACTGGCAAGCTGCTGTTCGTGTGTTACACTACCTGAAGAGCCATCATGGTCAAGGTCTCTCTTCTCGTAGTACGTTACAGTTGACTGCTTACTGTGATTCAGATTGGGCTGAATGCCCGATTACTCGACGTTCTCTTTTCGGATATTTTGTGATGATTGACAATTCTCCGATTTCATGGAAGATTAAGAAGCAACATACTGTTTCTCGTCTTCTGCTGAAGCGGGAGTATCGTGCTATGGTTGTTACCTGTTGTGAGCTGTTATGGCTTAATTCTTTACTGAAAGACTTAGGGGTTATGCACTCTTCTCCTATGCGACTGTTTTGTGACAGTCAATCTGCTCTTCATGTTGCGGCAAATCCAGTTTTCCATGAACGCACAAAACACATTGAAGTTGATTGTCATTTTGTCCGGGATCTCGCTCAATCTGGCACTATTGTTACTCAGCATATCCGCACGTCAGACCAACATGCAGACTTGTTCACTAAGACTCTCGGACGTAACCAGTTTCATTCCTTGCTTGGCAAGTTGGGCATTTCTGATCCCCATCCTCCAACTTGAGGACGAGTATTAAGGAATTAGAATATTACTTGTAATTGTAATTATATTCTATTACCCTTTTCTAACTTGTATAGGTATCATGTACCACTATATAATGTATCATGAGTTCATGAATAAATATACACATCATTACCCTTATTTTCTACCGTTGTTCAAGAAACATGTTTGACCGTTAACATGTTTACTTACGTATAATAACGACAAATAAAAAGTTGATATTAAGAAACTTGTTACGATGAATTGAACAATGTCATATCCGATCATATTGTTGTTCATATAGCTATTCAAATATGCGATTAAACTTTAATAGAGAATATTGTTAAAAAAGTAAGAGTGCAAATTTAACTGGGACACAGGCAACTGTGGCTCAGATAAATATAATAAGATCCACTCTGAATATGTTCGAAGGAAGCTTTCCTTTTACATATTTGGGAGTTCAAATCTATCAAGGTAGAATAAAATCATTATTATATTTCCAAAATCTGAAAGAAGCCTAAGATTCCAAGCTCCTTCATTGGAAAAACCGATGATTGAAGGCAATAAGATTTGTGCAGCAAGAAGGCACATTTTTAAACTGCTACTCACTCAAACACAGTACCAGCTTTTGATGATTTCAGCAGCAACATTGAAGATTTCTGCAACTAATGCACTATATAGAATACCAGGACTCAATTCAAGGATAATAGATGTCCGGCCAAAGTTAGCTGTTATCACACGGGGTAGAGATTTCAATCTTTGGAAACGCATTTCATATTATGCTAATATCAGTATATGTACTCCCTCTGTCCCAGTCATTTCAACACATTTTTTGGTCAACTTTCTCACACTATATTTGACCATCGATAACTTTAGCTATGTATATTAATGATGCATCAAAATTTGATATTTTGAAAATACATGATACAGAGAATATAACAATATCTTAAAAATGACATTGGCATATTTATATTAATTGAAATTTATGGTCAAACATGTATTGATAAAGTTAACAAAACAATATGCAGATATGGTTGAAACAGAGGGAGTACAATAGTTCTTCATATATTGGAGGCAAGTAGGTTGGCCTATGTGTCCAATGGCGCAAAGAATGAACTTAAAATGTATCTATTTCTTTTCTAAAGGGTTGAGGTCCTAATAAACACTTCCCACCACCAATGGTGGTTTTAATTTTTTAAAAAAATCATTTTTCTACATTTTTACTTATGACATATAATATTTAAATTAATATATAATGCAACATTTTAATTAGTTATATATAGTGATTTTTTTAGTATAAGTTTAGAAAATGTCATATTTTTTGAAATTTATCTTTGTCTTAGTTTTTTCTCTCTATAAGATCAAGAAATAATTTTAAACTTAAGGGTGATTTTTGTTTTACCGGGTATTATAAAATAAGATAAAGTCTTGAAAAATACCGCTATTTCATAGAAATGTGAGGTAGAATTAAAATTGTAAGAAAGTAAAATATTTTACTTATAATATTAAAATTTTATTATGTAACGTGGATGAATTATTATAACCTGATTAATACAACTCAAAAATTTTATCTTAACTTTATCTAATTTAAAATTTAAACCTTAATTTCTTTTTTATAATTTATGGAAAGACCGGATTCATAAAATAAACCCTTAAAATGGTGATGATGAAAAAGTACCGTATAAATTTAAAATTTCTGTGTGCTTAATTAGTTTAAAGAATTTGTGATGGAAGAACACCTGGTGATTTAGATATTTTTACATGGCCAACATGTGATTAAATGGCCATAATTTATTGGTCAAAATGTTTTCGAATTGATATGGTGGTTTGGTCAGCAAATGCTTTTATTTTCTCTCTTGCCTTACTAGCAGCCACACGTGCGCGTATTTTTTTTTTCTTTTTCCTTTTGGTCGGAAGTGTTCTCATTCTCATTAAATTGTAAGATCATTACATTTTGAGCTAAGTATAAATCACACAATCCCTAGCTAACAAACTGTAACTGATCTCGGAAGGACTATTCTAGAACACATTCTTTGGCTCACATAGTATGGGGTGAGCCTCCCACAAACGAACCTATCGTAAGGTTCTCATGCCATATTGGCAATCCTGATACTTGACGCATGCCTCCAATCTACATCTCAACCGAGCTGCAACAACTCTGTCCTTTTTGAAGAGATTGTGCCAGGATTTCTCCAAACTACGATGGGAAGGGCCTGTTGAAGGAGTTCCGAGGGCAAGTCCGTTTTGGTTAGAAGCAGATTGGTACTGCATGCCTCCATGTTTATTCCTCGTTGGTTAGGTTGATCCTCGCTGGGATGCCACAACTCCACAGTTCCAGTAAGAATCATTTTTGGAAGCTGTCACTGGATTTCTCCAATCAGTAGCAGGGAAGAGCCCAAATCTCGCCGAAGTCGCGAAAGCACCAATATTAGACCTAGGAAATAAAAAACATCAAACTCTTTTAATAAGGATTTCAAACTCTAGTCGATAATATTTTTCCTCCAGAAATTGCTCAATGAACCCTCACCATGAGGATTTCAAAGCTTATATCAGTAGATTCTCAGCAACAAGATAGTATCATTTAGATGGGATCAGATTCTGGTAATTATTTTGTCAAGGTAGGATATAGATAAGCCCAGTCTGTCAAAAACCAGCCATCACCTGAATCTTCAACTCATGCAAATTTTAATCAGCCAATTTTCTGGAAGAAATTATGGAAACTCAAAATACCTATGCGGTTATGGTTTCTTCTTTGGAGAATTCTAAACAACTTGGGTCCAATAGCAAAGGAGCTTTTCAAGAGAAATCACCAAGCATATAAAAATATCCAGTCAACGAACGACACGTAATAGGGCAGGCTGTCCAATCTGAATCACAAAAAGCAGTAAGACAGTGGATGGCTCTTCAAAAAATGCAAAACTCGAAATGTGGCGTGCCAGTGTGCCACACGCGATTTTGCTATGAACTGCACCAAAGTGTGCACTGAATAACTAAGCTCTGGGCGAGTGATACTCAGATAAATCAGCTTCCCAACAAGTCTTCTATATTGCACATGATCAGTATAGGCTGGTTCATCCGCGTGCGCTAAAAAGTGTTGTTGTTCCATTGGAAAATCCGTAGGCTTGGCAGCTAACAAACCAGTATCATTCAAAATATCAATAGCATATTTCCGCTGAAAAAGAAACATTCCATCAGGCCTCATAGCAATCTCAATCTCCAAAAAAAAAAAATTCAAAACACCAAGATCCTTCACAGGAAAGCAAGATGAGAGATACTTCTTGAACTCTGCAATCAGAGAGGAAGAAGAATCAGTAATAATCAAGTTATCAACATAAACCAAAGCATGAAGAGAAACATCACCATGCAAATATGTAAACAAAGAGCAGTCTGCCTTACTCTGAACAAAGGCATAAATGCGTAGGGCTACAGTAAGCTTGGCAAACCAATTCCTGGGCGCCTAACGAAGACCATAAAGAGATTTGCGAACCTTACAGACCAATCCGGGTGCAGGAAGAGTATAAGCAGGATTGGCTGCATGCACACCTCCTCATATAGATCCCTATGCAGAAATGCATTGTGTACGTCCATCCGATGAAGATCCCATCCACGAATAACCGTAACCACCAAAAAAAGATGAATTGAGCTCATCTTGACAACCAAAGCAAAAGTCTAGGCATAATTAGTTCTCTCAATCTGACGGTTTCCTAAGAAAACCAAACGAGCCTTGTATCGCTCGATGGAACCATCATACTTGTACTTGGTTTGAAACACCCATTTACTCCCAATAGCATGTTTACAAGGCGATATAGAAGACAGAACCCGGGTACTTTTCTCTCAACTACATCAATCTTATCCATCATTGCCAATTGCCAATGTGAATGTCGAGAGGCCTAAGAATAGTCACAGGGTCCGTGCCATCTGTAACTGCCGCTGAAAATCTAGAATGCGAGACCAAAAAATTATTAAAGGAAAGATAATCAGCAATAGGGCAACGACTACCTGAAGATGGTTCAGGTGCAGATGGAAGAGCAGTACATGGGGGGTTTATTGCACAAGTAGAAGTGCAGACGTAATCCTTCAACTTAACAAGTGGATGACGAATGTGAGTACTAGGAGGACGAGTAGGCCAGGGTGACAGAGAAAGCTCAATCTCAGAGTTAGACAAATCGACCTGCTCAGCCCGCAGCTCAGGGGGAGCTGACCGCTGCTAAGGAGAGGTAAGTCGTGGCTTAGGTTCGGCTTGGATGATGGCGGCAGAGACCTGGCGAACGGCAGCAGCTGCGCTAGAGGTAGAGATGACGACAAGCTGGACTCGGGTGGAGTAATTGGCGGCATAGGGGACGGCAACATTGGCCCAGAAGTTGGCAACCCAGAAACATGCGGTGGCATCGTCAGAGTTGGCGGCCCGGAGTGTGGCAGCGGCACTAATGACGGCAGTGGAAATGCATCATAAACCGTCGGCAATGGCATCAAATTAGCTGAAGTGAGCACCTCAAGGACAAATGCGTATGGGAAACAATCTTCATATAACACCACATCTCGACTATCAAATATAGTACGAGACTCCAAGTCGTAAACAAGCCAAGCCTTCTTGTCAAGCGGATAACCAAGAAAAACACATTTGCGACTTCTGGATGCAAACTTATCTCGCGGCTTTGGAAGCTGAGAAGCGAAGCAAAAACAACCAAACACCCAAAAATGGTTGTAATGAGGCAAACGACCATTCAACACCGATGTTGGAGTGTAATTGATGAGGTAAGCAGTTGTAAGGATCCATTCTCCCCAAATGTTAATGGGCAAATGAGCTTAGAACCGAAGAGCACGAGCCACATTTAAGATATGGCAGTGCTTTCATTCCACTCACCTATTCTGATGTGGCGTGTAGACAGTGGAAGTATCAAACTGAATTCCTTTCTCTACAAAGCAAGACTTGAGAGGAAGAAACTCAATTACATTGTCATATCGAACACACTGAACTGTATGATGAAACTGTTTCTGAATGAAAACAAATGACTCCTTCATCTTGGCAGGTACGTAAGCCTTGGATACTACTAAATAAACCCAAGTAGCTCAGGAATAATCATCAACAATAGTCAAAAATGAAAAAGCCCCACTAGAATAAGGTGAGGCAAAAGGCCCCCAATCATCATAATGTATAAGTTCAAATAACCGACTAGCTTTATAAGTACTCAAAGGAAAACTAGCTCTAGATTGCTTTTCTCGATGACAAATGGAGCAAGAATCAGTTTATTCAAATAACTATGACTCAAAGCTATAACTGGGAAAGAAGACAACACCGAAGAGGATGGATTCCCAAAGCATTTATGCCATAAATTAGACGACACAATGGCGGCAAATGAGATTGACGACGGCGAAGATTTTAGACCTCCCAATCTGCGCAACCAATAAACCCCACCTTGCTGATCACCCGCGCCAATCACCGTCCTCGTGTTGATATCCTATAATATACACAACTTTTTGGTAAGAAAAACTAGACATTTTAAAGCAACGGTTAACTTAGAAAAAGACAATAAGTTGCAACGTAATTTCGAAATGAACAAAACACGAGAAACAATGAGGTCTCCAAAGTATAAGTTTCCGTGTTGAGTAGCAATAGAGACAAATCTATCTGGTAGAATGACATCAACATTATCAGCAGGCTCAAGATCATATAGAAGATCAATCCACAGTGAAATGTGCTTACCTAACATATTGTCAGAAGTATTCATCTTAGAGAACATGTTAAGAGCCGTACTCTATTGTTATTTGGAAAAGGTGGGACGAAAGCTATCCAATCAACATCAGAGAAGACGATGACAACGTTGACCGTCAATGGAGTGACAACAGCAGCATAGGCGACTTTGACAAGTGGTGCGGCTGTAGGGGCACGGGTTCACTGGTTCTGAGCCCGTGGGCCTAATCCCGAAGCTCTATTTTCAACAACCCAGTCGGGATGCTGATTTCAAAATTTTGAACTTTTTGGGGTTTCGGAACTTTTATCTCTGATACCATATAAAATATGAACGGTTGAATTTATTCATGATACAAGGATACAATGTATACAGTACAATGTACAAAATCACAAATGAAAAACAATTTCATGTATATACAAGATTTACATAAAATATAACAAAATCCGTCATTTAACGACTTAACTCATTTATTTGCAGAATGTCCCACAAGTAGAAGAGCCTGGAGGATCAGTTCGTTGAGGTCAAGGAAACTTTATTCTTTGGCAAAATAATTGGATCTGATTATGTCAGCCTTTATGTTGTGGAGTATCTGGGATAAGTGGGAGAAAATGCAAGAGGATCTGATCGATCCAAAAGGATCTAAATGCAATTAACAAAGAATAACACCAATCTATATGAATATAGGTGCAAATTCAATCAAAATACATCAAGAGGATCGAATCAGATTCTATATACATAATTATTATTAGATAGGTTCATTGTTATCTTTTATTGTTAATAATTTTATGTGTGTGTTTTTTACTTAATCAAATTTTAATTGATATAACTTTTTGACAAAGTTGAATTTGTCTAATTCACTCGTTATAAAAGTTTTATAAAAGTGCATGCTCACGTTCATAATTATCTTTTCAGTTCGGAATTATATTAAAAGGCTTGACTATGATTTACGATCTCACGTTCCTGCACAATAAAGTTGAGTTTTATTGATTAATTGTTTGTGGACTTTATAAATATTAATGTCCATCCATTGATAAACATCAAATCACTCATTAATTACATAAATTATTAAATGACCCCATCTAACGATCACTTTAATAGGTCTAAAACAAGATTTTATGTTATAAAATAATATATATTATTTGCACACAAACATAAAATATTTTATAATTTTATCAATAAATATTAAATTTTATATAATTATAAACCAACTTACTAGTAGATATAGTATCTACTTACGATTTAAAAAAAAAAAGTAGAATCAAAGCATATTTCCACCTAAGATAGAATTAGAAACCATTAAACAAACCATCTTTGTAAATTTTTAATTAAAAGAATTTACCACATTATTGTCTATTGAATTGACCATACCAATAATCAACATATATTTAGAGGGGATATGGAATTATGGATATCAAAGAGTCCAAGGCTATTGTTCTTCTTCTTCTCTTCTTCTGGTTACTATATAAAAGATATACTTTGAAATTGCACGCTTGTGTCAACATCGTCAGGGGCATAATGGTCATTTCTTAGGCAAGCCGAATGTGTGCTCCTGCATGTGCTCTGAAGTGGCCGCTAAAATGACGTCGTTTTGGGCACCATTTTTGTCATTTTGTGCATGCCCTTTGCCAAACATTGTGGGGCCGCCATGTGCATCTACATGTGCTGTCAAGCGGCTGCCCAAAACGGTGTCGTTTTGGGCACCCATTCGAGATGTGAGCTTCTTGGTGGAGGGGTTCGATAGGATGGGTTCGAGATGTACCCATTTGAGATGTGAACTTTCAGGTGGAGGGGTTCGATTGGATGGGTTCGAGAGGTACCTATTCGAGAGGTTAAGTTTCAGGTTGAGGGGTTTGAGACATTGAGGTTCGAGTGATGGATACTTACCGTGCGTGTGCCAATGGCTCGACAGGTGGAAGACTCGAGGGATAGATGGGGGATCCTCGAAGGGGTAGATGGGGATCCTCGAAGGGGTTGAGTTCTCGGCCCTCGAAGGGATGGAGTCTTCAGTCCTCAAGGGGGTCGAGTTCTCTGCCCTCGAAGGGATGAAGTATTCTGTCCTCGAGGAGGTCGAGTTCTCGGCCCTCAAAGGGATGGAGTCTTCTGTCCTCGAAGGAGTCGAGGTATGGGCCCTCGAAGGGATGAAGTCTTCTGTCTTCGAAGGGGTCGAGGTCTAGGCTCTCGAAGGGATGAAGTCTTCTGTCCTCGAAGGGAGGGGTTCCTCAAAGTGGTAGATGGGGATCTTCGAAGGGGTTGAGTTCTTGGCCTTCGAAGGGATGGAGTCTTCTGTCCTCGAGGGGGTCGAGTTCTCGGCCCTCGAAGGGATGGAGTCTTCTGTCCTCAAAGGGGTCGAGGTCTCGGCCCTCGAAGGGATGGAGTCTTCTGTCATCGAAGGGGTCGAGGTCTCGGCCCTTGAAGGGATGGAGTCTTCTTTCCTAGAAATGAGGGGTTCCATTGGACATGTTCGAGAGGTACCTACTTGAGAGGTTAAGTTTCAGGTGGAGGTGTTCGAGACATTGAGGATTCGAGTGATGGATACTTAGCGTGTGTATACCAATGGCTCGACAGGTGAAAGACTCGAGGGGTAGATGGGGGATCCTCGAAAGGGTAGATGGGGATCCTCAAAGGTATGGAGTCTTCTGTCCTCAAGGGGGTCGAGTTCTCTGTCCTCGAAGGGATGAAGTATTTTTTCCTCGAGAGGGTCGAGTTCTCGGCCCTTGAAGGGATGTAGTCTTCTGTCCTCGAAGGGGTTGAGGTCTGGGCCTTTGAAGGGATGGAGTCTTCTGTCTTCGAAGGTGTCGAGGTCTGGGCCCTCGAAGGGATGAAGTCTTCTGTCCTCGAAGGGAGGGGTTCCTTTAAGGGAGGGGTTCCTCGAAGTGGAAGATGGGGATCCTCAAAGGGGTTGAGTTCTCGGCCTTCAAAGGGATGGAGTCTTTTGTCCTTGAGGGGGTCGAGTTCTTGGCCCTCGAAGGGATGGAGTCTTCTGTCCTCGAAGGGGTCGAGGTCTTGGCCCTCGAAGGGGTCGAGGTCTCGGCCCTTGAAGGGATGAAGTCTTCTGTCCTCGAAGGGAGGGGTTCCATTGGACATGTTCGAGAGGTAAAGTTTCAGGTGGAGGGGTTCGAGACATTGAGGATTCGAGTGATGGATACTTAGCGTGCGTGCGCCAATGGCTCGACAGGTGTAAGACTCGAGGTGTAGATGTGGAATCCTTAAAGGAGTTCAGTTCTCGGCCCTCGAAGGGATGAAGTCTCCTGTCCTTGAAGGGGTCGAGGTCTCGGCCCTCGAAGGGATGAAGTATTCTGTCCTCGAAGGGGTCGAGTTCTAGGCCCTCAAAAGGATGGAGGTTTCTATCCTCGAAGGGGTCGACATCTCGGTCCTCGAAGGGATGGAGTCTTCTGTCCTCGAAGGGGTAGATTTCTCGGCCCTCAAAAGGATGGAGTCTTCTGTCATCGAGGGGGTGGAGTCCTCGGTGGCCATTCGATAGGTGGCCATTCGAGAGGTACACATTCGAGAGGTTCCCACTCGAGAGATACCCACCAGGTGGGACACATGAATTGATCCTCGATGGAACCACCCCTCGAGGATCTCGCATGCACCCCTTGAGCATTCTACCTCTGAACCATTTCCACCAACTCAAACACTCAGTACCCTCGAGGGCAATCCACGAACCACCCCTCGGGGGGTTATACATCCAGCAGTCGAGATTACGTCATCTTCGAGGGGTCAGCAGTCAAGGTTACATACACGTCATCCATGAACCACCACTCGAGGAGTTATACATCCACCCCTCGAGAGCATTTCATGTTATTCATACCACCTGTCTAAGGGGTTTGTCAACCACCCCTCGAGGGGTTAGTGAACCACCCTTCAAGGATCTAATCTAGACATCTAACAGTCAAGGTTACATTTACGTCACCTTCGAACCACCACTCGAGGAGTTAAACATCCACCCCTCGAGAAGTTATACCTCCAGCACTCGAAGGGCTACCCTTTGAGAGGATAGACATCTAGCACTCGAAGGGTTAAACAGCAACCCCTCAAGGTTTAAACATCCAGCACTCGAAGGGTTAACCAACTACCCCTCGAGGGTTAAACATCCAGCACTCGAAGGGTTAACCAACCACCCCTCGAGGATAGACATCCAGCACTCGAGAGGATGGACATCCAGCACTCGAGAGCACATCAACACATGAATCACTCCTCAAGGATGTAGATTTCCACCATTATTTCGAGCCATATACCTCTCGAGAGATTCATGTCTCTAATCAATAATCATCCATAACTCGAGAGTGTATGTTCCCTCTCGAATCCATTATGCACGATCCACCTGTCATGGGTATAGTTTCCACTTTGAGAGAATCCACACCTCGCGAGTGCATTCATTCAAGAGCAATTGTACCTTGCATCCACACCATTCAAGGCATCATTCCACCACTCGAACTACCATTCGAGACTTCAAACTGCTAGGGTTTAAGACCCCTAACCTGGCCTTATCTTTTAACAGGTCATTTGACCCGGCCGCCTTGAACCCTAGGGAGCCTCTGCCTCGTATCTTCTTTCTCATGTTGAATGGCCCGACGACACCCTAAAATGGGTCGAGCGCCCAGGTTTGAGTCCTTGCCTACAACGCATTTTTCTGGCACTGGTGAGTTGTCGAAAACTGGGCAAAATTCAAAGAATCCACCAATTATGAAAAAAATCTGCTCCTCCATTCGTCTTGATCTGGGCATCATGAAATTAAAAAACATTGACAACACATTCAATAAAAAAACAATCCACCATGGTCGGCCGTCGAACGACTCAATTCAACCAACACATAGCAAAACATCTCCTAACATCCATCTTGAACCTGACTAGCCCCAAAGCATGAGCCCCATCCAACAATAACATTCCAACACCCAAAATCAAGAATTCCAATTCTCGAACCTACTATTTAACCTTTACCACTCGAAATCATACCTCCGGAACCTTCCGCTCTAACCAACTACCTCTCGAACTTCCACTGCAACCTTCACATCTCGAATCCGTACCTCTCGAACCCCTACACTTGAAATCTCTCCACCTGAACCTGAACCTCTCGTCATCTTCACACTTCAATTACATGTATAATTGGTACATTTATAGCTTAAATTACAGCTTTTTTAACATTCATATAAAATTTCTATAATTTTTTATCAAGCTCACCTTGCAATGCGCGATGTAGCCAAACTAGTTTCTATACAACAAGTAAAACTTAAGCAACATCAGAAATCTCGAATCGCCCATTCCGAAAAAGAGGAGAAGAGTCATATAAATTTCAATCTGCTTACAGTATTTTCGCTCGGAAAGAAATCACAAAAGCACAGCTCTTGGCGCCCAAAGTTTTGTTTCCACTCAATTTTACATTGAAGAGTAAGATTTTGGAGCCTAGAGCATGGTAATCCATTGTAATCATCTCCAAATCCGGTGGAATTCAGCCCCATATCTGCAACTAATCTCGTTTATGAAGGAATATACATATTGACACCTCCTCCAAATCACTCCCCAAATCTGCCACCCTCGACACCGACTAGTTGGAGGCACCACCGCAGCGCTGGAGGAAATCGTCGATGCGTTGAACACCGATGGAGGAGAGAACACACCACCAAGTCATCGTCGGCGATGAGCGGAGGAAGACAAAAATGGGAAGAAGTGATAGATCTAAAGGGTCTAAAGGATCTAAACGGGAAGCCGAGAGTTATAGATCTAAAAAGTCCTCTTCTGGTTTGATATAAAGGAGAAGGCACCACCGGCAAGATAATTCTCGGTTCCAAAGGAATAAATCAAACTTGATGAGGGTATAAACACCTTTCCCGTTTTGTGGAAATATTTTTTTATTGAAAGAGTATAATCGTCATTTCAAGTTTTTCTGGCCAAATTAAGTTCTCCAAGGTTATATTGGCACTTTCAAGCAAAACACAAGGTTATAATATCTTCACATGGCCTTATTGACACTTTTGACTAGGGTTATATGAGCACTTAACTCTATTATTTACTATTTATAAACCCCCCCCCCCCCCCAAATATTAATGTTTTGACACACTTTTTAGATACTGGCCCTGTTTGGCAATTAGCTGTTATTGGTTGTTTCATGTAGTTGGTTTTACCAGTTGTTTGACCATTAGCTATTTAAAAAATGTTTTTGCCAAATATAATTGTTGACTATTAGCAGTTTTATGCAAAATAACATTTAAGGACACGACGGTCATTCATTATTTATTAGCTCATTTTACATATTTTATTATTGTTGTTTTCATTAATATTAATATAATTTATTTTTAATTATTTAACATATTCACTAATATTGAAAACAATATATTTACTAATTTATTTTAAATATATTCTTACTGTTATTCATTATGAGCATTAATATAAGAGAATAAATATAAACCATATTAGTTGACTCTTTTTAATTATATATAAGATATTTTAATTATATTTAAAATGAAAAAGTTACAATATTGTATGAATATCAAATAATTATATGAAATTGATACATATTTAAAAATTATAATTTTATATCTAATTATTTATAATATAAATTATTAATGTGTGTTAGTATTAGTTCGTACCAAAAATGTATATTAGTATTAGTAAATCACATAAATCTAAGAGTCTGTTTCTTGAAAGACGGTCTTTCCATAAGTCATGGAAAGACCAAGGTTTAAAGTGTAAATTACAAAAAATGAAGATAAATTTTTTGGGTTGCATGAATTGGGTTATAAAAAGGTAAAAGGTTTAAAAAGGTAATTGTTAAAGGTAAAAGCCATACACTAAGAAAAAAACGCTACTTATATTAGTGTTTCGTATTTGGCAAAAATGCCATGTGAAAAAGTTAAGCAACCAAACAATTTTTTTCATATTCTTTGGCTGTTTGAACGAGTGAAAACGCCAAGAACCAAAAGTCAATAAAAACAGCAATAAAAATGCTAATGACAAATGGAGCCACTCCCTAGAAAAATATTAATGTTTAAACACACGTTCCTACTTTCCATTTCCGTCTGCTCAACCAAAGATTCATAGTTTAACTATTTTTTTATTTGGGCAGAAATTTGGCCAACTCATTTCAATTTCCCATCTTTGACCGAAACTTAGCCACATGAACATACATAAATGTCCGCCCAAAAATGGTGATATATGCCTTTGGCTGGGCAGCCGAAGAGGTACTAGTATATACTCCCTCCCATAATTGTTGGCATATTTATTTTTTTACGGTATTCAATGATTATGTTTGACCGTTGATATTTCTAGATACGTATAATATTTTTGCATATAAAATTGATATTTATAAAATAAATGTTAAGATGAATCTAACAATATTTCAAATGATATTTTTATTATACATATATTAATTTATATCTAAGATAAGAGTTTACCAAATTTGACTTTGAAAAAATAAATATGCTAATAATCTTGAGACGGAGGGAGTAGCAAAATAGATGTGACAATATTAGTGAACATATTTATAAGGGCCGCCTCAATCTCAATCCAAGTAGGACTATGTGACTTCATTGGGCCTGGATTGGAAAGGATCCGAATTATTTGGGTCCAATAATTTTTCAAATTTTAATTTATAAAGTTTTTTTAAAAGCTTTTAAAAGTTTGAATACAATCAATTGTAACAAATCCAATTAAATAAAAAGTTATGTAGCCCTTATAGACAAGTATTTTTTACCTTATAACTTCATTTGTTAAAATATATACTAAATTAAGTAATTTAAAAATAGGTATTTTCACATTCAAATGCACATTATTACTTGTTTTAACTTTTAAAATACAATAATTTAATTTTATAAAAAAATTACAACATTTAATATAAAAAGTACAGTGAAATGTACATAAGTTTCAGGAAAAACCGTCTGTCCTGAAACTTTCTCTTAAACGAATTCAGAGATTATGCATAATGCATCATTTCATTGAAAAATGAACAAATCTCCAACCTCTCTACAATTTCATATTAAGCATTTTACTCAAAGGCTGATAAACCTTAGAATCTTCAGCATATCTGTAAGTATTATTAGCCCCTTTCGAACTAGAAGCTTCAGCAATCTCTTTCAGAACTGATGCCTCATGTAATGCAGCCAATGCAGCCTTCCTCTTTGCCTTATGTTCCCTGAACTTCTTCACCTGTTCTTCGAGATCCACCCGACATCTTTCTGCTACCTCGGCTCTGCTTATCGCCTGTTCTGCGCGCGCCCTGAGTTCCGCAACCTTCAAAGCTGCATTTTCGAGCTCCTTCTTGCTGTCCTGGCATGGAATCAGGCCTTTTTCCGCCTCTTCAGCCTTTGCGAGTAGAATGTCATACTCATTTCTCGAGATTGTGATTAGGGTTTCAGTGTTTGGGTTTTCCAGGCCTGGATTCAGGGCTTTTTCCGCGTGTTGAGTTTTCGTGACTAAAGCATCGTATTCATCCTTTGAGATTGTGATCTGCCCTGGATTTAGGTTTGTTTCCGCTGCCAGTTTAGCCTTCGCGACTAAAATGTCGTATTCATCCTTTGAGACTGTGATTAGGGTTTTGGGATTTTCCAGGCCTGGATTTAGGGCATTTTTTGCCTGTTCGGCATTCATGACTAGAATGTTTTGATCCGAACGTTCCAGGCCTGGATTTTGGACTGTCTCTTCCTGTTCTGCTTTCATGGCTGAATTTCTGATCCGGGGATCGGAAATCTTGTTTTCCAAGCCTGGATTCGGATCCTTTTCAGCCTTTGCGACTAAAACGTCGCATTCATCCACTGAGACTGTGGTTTGAGTACTGAATGTATCTTTTTCAGCCTCTTCATTTCCTGGATCATTGCTTTCTGGGATTCTACAAACCTTTTTCGCTTCATCGGCTTTTACAGTTAGTTTCTGAAGTGCTGCATAGACTTCAGACTTCTCCATCTTTGCCCTTTCTTCAGCAGCCTCAGCAGAAGCCACTCTTGATCTGCCCTTATGTATTTCAGATTTCAGCACCGCTATCGCGATCTGTAACGCATTTTCCCTTTCGCGGCCCTCATCAATCTCATTTCTCGCCTGCTCTAGCTCCCCTTTCACGCGATCCAGTTCACTAATCGCGTCAAATGCAGCTTTCTCAGATGATTCGCGAAGCGCATTGGCGTTTTCAAGCTCCTCATTCTCGATCTTCTCCAAGATCAGGGAATTTTTCAGGGCTTCAACTTTTTTCATGGCCTCAAATTCGGCGTCTTTTGAGGCTGAGAGGTCAATGTCCAACTGAAGGAGCTGCCCTTGTGTATCCTTCAACTCCCTCAGAACACTCGAGAGCTGTTCGCGCAAATTCGTGCACTCGGATGACTGATTCGCTATCTTCTCCTCCATCGTTGCTTGCATTTCGCGAGCTCGAGTTCTTGATTCTTGGCATTCATTTGTGAGGGCAGCTTTCTCAATCTCATAGGCCTTGAGTTGAGTGGAAAGTGCATCTGATGATTTCTGATATTGATCAAGTTTGAGGAGATCTTTCTTGTGAGCTGAATCCTTTGCCTCTAATTGAGCTTTCAAGTTTGCCAAATCTTTCATTAGGGTTTCAATCTCCTTTTCTTTGTCCAATTCCTAGAGATGAAAATGAGAAATCTATGAAAACTTGAGATATTTTACAGAATCAAGATTTCCTCAAACTTGGGAAACAGAGAAATTTCAATTCATCTACCTTCCGCGACTTTTTGAACAAATTACGAATCAATTCCTGAATTTTTGGGTATTTGCGTCTAGGTTTCTGAACGGATTAAAATGTTAGTCGGTGACATTTAAAGGGGTGAAATGACAAATTTAAACAAAATTTGATCATTTGTCACACCATATGAATACTAGTCGGGAACATCCAAACTTCCCATCAGTTTTATGAATGTTTGATTTCAAAAAAAAAAAAAAATACATAATTTCAGGCGGGGGCGGAGCCAGGATACACTTATGGCGGGGGCTGATCTGTCCGTAAAAAAAATTCTCAATTTTTTCTCTTATTAGAGTAGGCTGATAATTTTTTTAAAAAAAATTTACTGCCCGTATTCCCCATAATTTTCGTCTCAACGGGGGCTGGAGCCCTCTCCAACCCCCATGTAGATCCGCCTCTGATTTCAGGTACATTCAAACCAGCGAAAAAGTTGATGCACAGAATGAATAAGAAACGAGAGTGGTTTTTCTAATAAGAACATGGCCTTACTCTGATTTAATAAGGGACCTAAATGCAAGTATTGAAAAATTCAGGATTTGATTTGTAATGATTTAGAATTTTGAAGGATGTGAAAGTAATTATTTACCCTAAAGAATAAACAAGCTTGCTTGAAATTCTGAGTGAGACATACATGAGTTGCATCTTTGTTGATGGACTTTATTTTCCTCTCATCATCTTTCTCACCAAAGAATGAAATTGCAGCTTGGACTGATTCAATGGAGGTTGTGTCAATCTCTGCCATTTTGAATATACCTGAAAAGAACCATCAAACCGACTATATTCAGTAGCGGATCCATAATTATAACACAGATACGCATTTTGTTAATTGACGGAAATCCGTATGAGATAGATTCAATTTATATCTATCGTTTCCCCGAGAAAAAAATGGGCAACATTTAGAAGATTGATCTCAATCTAGAAGAAGTAGAGGCTTTGCTTCTAGTATCAACCTACTTTATCCCGCTTATGGCATCAAATCAATACGTTCTAAGAATAAATAATTAAATATCAATCTCATCAATATTGTCGATTTCATAACAAATCCAACTAAATCTAAATCCAGCAAAGACATTTCTAACATAAAATGCTTGCCAAGATGCATGAGATTCACTCAAAATCCTAACCAAGAGAGTGCATTTTTCAAATCAAAATGTGAATTGCATGATGAAATAGAGAGAATGCCTTTACCTGAAAACCTAGTTGGTCTATTATGAAAGATTGAAGGAAAGATTTAAGGGTCCATTTTTAAGGCCTACAAAAACTGAAAATTATAGTCTTTTTGTAGTGTAATGGAATCCAGATTTTGCCGACTTTTTGTGTTTATGGGAAATTACAAATGAAAATTCCAAATTTGTTATATTGTCATAGAAACAAGATCAATGGAATGATGAGTCTACTTCAACAAGAAACCTTTGTAGTAATCGTCCTATGAAACAATTTATGTTGTGTTTGAACATTTTTTCTGGGCGGCAAACTGAGTTGGGGATCAGGTCGGTGGATTTAGTTTGGCGAGTTCGTGTTATTCAAGTCTAGCTCGACTCATTTAGGTATTTAAGTCATTAAAATTGATCTGATTAACTTGTTGGATTATTTAATGTGAACCTGAATTTATTTAATATGGGTCGTATTAAACTTCTCAATATTTGAATTTGGCAAATTAAGTTGGACTAACAAGTTGACAATTTTTTTTATTTGAATCTAATAGTGATATATTTCATGATTTAAATCATGAGCAACAATTTGACATGTGAACTAATCGTGATCTAATGGTTCTAACTATGAATCAAATCCTACTATTTGGGATTTGGACATGACTAAATTATTTTTTAATTCCCCTATAAAGTATCTTATACTATGTTTTGGTCCTCATTTACAAATCAACTCTTAGACAGTGCCCCATAAATTCAAAACGATTTGTTTGGTCCCCAAATGTGGTTTTTAAGTAAATTGGAACTATTTTCTGATATAGTTAGGGGTATTTCATAATTTTACTTATTAAAAAATATTTTCAAGTAAATTCTAGGGTCAACACACAAATAGTCTATATTTGTTGAGGGGCTTAATTGCAAATAAACTAAAATCTTGTGTGCCCGGTGAAACAAAGCCCGCCACCGTAATTCTATTTTTGGTGAACCAAAGCCCACCGTCCTAACTCTCCTGCGCTCGGCGATCAACCGGCTCGCCCCCACCTGCCCCGGCCGCACCGACACCACAGCCATAACCGGAGAGGTAAATCACAGCAGACACCCGACAAAACCCCTGAACCCTCGACTGTACTCGCTGCCCACAAGGGATCCCTCCACTGGAGAAATTCCCACACTGCGACTGACGAGAGTCGAACCCGGGATCAATAGGAGTAAGATCCAAAGGCCTAACCACTGGGCCGATCGTGTGGGTGTAACTCTCCCACGCTCGGAACGCCATTGCCGCCGGTCCCAACGCCGACATTTTTGCCAAAGCCCGCCGTTCTAGCCTCGACATCCGCTACACCACCGTCCCTGGAGCCTTCCCGCTCTCGTTTGATCGGTCCCTAAACCACGACTAGTTCGTGGACGACCTCAATCAATTGGTGTTACCCTTGCTTCATGGGACACAACCACGTGGATTCCGCCGCCGAATTGGAACCTACTCCCACCTCATTCAATTGGTATTTCCGCCGCCGAATTTAAATCTCCTCCCACTCGCATCCAAGTATAAATTTTGACAGTGGTTCAAGGGCTCACCGCTAGCGGCACGAGCTTCATCTGGGTTCTCCGGCCCAACATCGCGAGCTCCGACGAGATGGATTTCCTCAGATGGATTTCCTCCCGACGGGGTTCGAGGAGCGGGTGAGGGACCGCGGCGTGGTGGTGCCGGTGGGGAAGAAGGGGGCCAATTTTGATTTTTAATTTTTTTTAAACTTAGGGTATAATGGTCAATTTATATATTTTAACCAATTTTACCGATGACTTTACCTGAAAAATACATTTGGGGACCAAACCAATCGTTCTGAATTTGTGGGGTACTGTCTAAGGGTTGATTTACAAATATAAACTAAAACATGGTATAAGATAATTTGTAGGGGATTAAAAAAATAATTTACTAATAGAAAACTAAGGGTTTATCGTCGCCACCCTTAATATCGGTTACCCCTTTTCTTCTAGGGTTCAGGGAAGCAATAGTTTTAAAGCAACGTACGAAATGATAATTTCAAACTTTCTTGATAAAATATTAAATGTAATTGATATTATGCGCAAGGATCATGCTATAGTTGTTTCTAGCTACAAAAGTGAGTTATCCCTTTTTTATAAGAAAATTTCAAATGCAAGCATGCAACTTTTGCTTAATCTTTGAGCTAATTTGTTGTTTAATGTTCCCAAACGTAAAGACATTACCATCACATGATAGCCTCATTATACAAAAGAGAGGCACTGTGGGAGCTCTTACTTTGCAAGGCTCCCTTGTGCGCACCGAGTCTGTGGATTGGTCGGCCCATAGGTCCTGGTGCTGGGCTACCGTGAATTACCTCTCATACGATGGTCGGGGTGTCGGCTGGTATGGGCCGTTGAGGGCGAGCGGTGATCGCCTTTTGACAAAAGAGAGCACTCCCTCCATCCCAAATTTATTTATTTTTCATAGATATCAAACTTTGACAATATATTTAAATATGTATATGAACAATAATTTTATCGTATGAGATATGTTGGATTTGTCGAAATATGTAGTTTTTATATATCAAATTTTTGTGTGTCATTATTATCCGTAGCTACATATATTTATAATTTAATATATTTATTGGAGATCGTGAAAAGATTATATGCAAATTAGGATGGAACGGTGGGACACTATGAGGCAACCCACATGATTACTCTCAAGTCTTAATAGAGAAGTGACGACAAAATGGTTGTTTCTTTTTTATATATAAAGAAAAAATCAAACTTAAGTCCCACAAAAATCCTAACCAATTGTAAATCAACATTTCATTGTCCAATAGCCCATTTCCATGATCACCAAGTAACGTCTAAAAGCGGAATACTGATGACAAATATGATGTAAAAAAACTGACGTTAGTTGAGTTTATTTGAAAATATTATACAGTTCTATTTAGATAAGTGGAGTAACAAGATATATTTGAAAAAATGACTAAAATAATATGAAAATTGATATGTTAAACTAAATACAAATTTATTTTTTCCTTATTTTACATACTCCTTGTGTTTCACTGATATTGACATTATTGGTTTAGGTAAAGAAAATGAGTGATAGAAATTGAATTTGAAAAGTAAAAAGTAGAATGATTCGAAGAAAATGAAGGAATCTTTCTAAAATGAAAAATGTGTCATTAAAAAAGAAACACCCATTAAGACAAGTGTGACGCTATTAAAGAAACGGAAGGAGTGGCATAGATATCTTCAACTGATATTCTAATTAATTGAACAATTTAGATGTCACTAACAAAAGTCAAGGGTGGTTAATATGGAGCATATCAAATTAAATGATATAAAAGGGACTTTTCTTCTGTAATAAAGAGGAGATGTCTTTCTCAGTTCAATTATGCTTGCAAAATAATTCACTTGAGGCAAAATCTTGGTAAAAATAGGGTTGAATTAGAATCATAAAAAGGTAAAAGGTGTTTGTTGCAATATTAAAAGTTTATGATGCAATGTGCAATAGTTATAAGCCTATGGCTTGATTAATGCAAATCAAAAACATTAATTTAATTTATTCTAATTTGTAATTTAAACACGACAAGATCTTGGGAAAGCCCGTCTTATCATGGGCTTATGGAAAGACATGATTTAACTATAATAATAAAATGTAAAAAGTTTTAGTTAGAATATTAAAATTTTATTATACAACGTGTTGTAGTTATAAAGTTTATAACCTGATTCATGCAACCCAAAAATTTCATCTTGATTTTTTCTAATTTGCACTTTAAATCTTAGTCTTTCCATATGTAAAGTCAAAGGAGTTGCAAGTAAATATTTTATTGGCAATTTTGTGTGAATTAATTTTGAACAGCAAATCAGACCATGTTGGAACATGGTAGTGCATCAGAGTTACGCAAAAGAGTTACGCCAAAGTTTTTTATGGAAATCAAAGTCAGAATATTGCAGTAGTTTGGTATAAATGGAATTCGTATATTCTGCTATATGTTTAGCCGTATGAAGCATAATTGGTTTATGGAAAATCCCTACTTATATGGAGAAGATTTATTCGAATATATGGGATAGAATGAGATAAGGTAAATCCCTTTATTTATGGGATTTGGATATGCTTCAAGAATTAGATTTGGAATAGGAATATTGTGGAGATAATCAAGGTGTATTCCAATCTGATTCATGGATATAAATTGGGGACAATCACGGCTGCATACTCACGGATTTAACAGAGCAAAAATCTACACACAGGTTTTTGAGACTTTCGAGAAGTTGCAAAGAGTCAGAACACTGTGTTCCAACACACTGACCTGCCGCACTAAGTTCATAATCGGAAACCTTAATTCCTCGGGAGGAGGAGATCCAGCGTCGACGGAGTTCGAGGTCAGAGGGAGTCTGATCAAGGCGGATCGGTAGCTAGGGGAGCTAGCAGAGTCCACACGATATAGTTAGTAAAGATAAGTATTTTGTAAACTATACTTTGTACTGTATCTTTCTAATTAGTAGATTCATTCTGAACTGGGTCAGGCCCCACAGATGTAGGTGGATTACACCGAACTGCGTAACCAAGTCGTGTGTCTTTTACGTATTACGTTATTATGCACTTGGTTAAACTAGGCATGTTGGAACACACTAGTGAAGACTAGAAAAATTGGTAAAACTAAATTTCAATTGGTATCAGAGCTGAGTCACTTATTGTTCCCTTGGTTGTTTCAAGGAAAGTGAGATCCAGTTTTACCATGACGACAAGAAAAGGAGCTTCAGTCTCTCGACCACCCCTACTAGAAGGCAGCAACTACAACTATTGGAAGACACGCATGAGGGTCTTCATCAATTTGCTGGATGAACTGGCATGGTTTTATGTTGAGAATGAATGGTGTCATTCTACAGAAGATGCCGATACAAGTTCTAAGGCGGTAGAAGGAGAGTCAAGTCAAAGGAGTCAAAAACCCAAAGACAAGTCTAGATGGACTCCAGATGACCTTAAAGAATCCCTGGCAAATTCGAAGGCACTTAATGCGATCTTCACTGCTGTTGATGAAAATCAGTTCAAGCTTATATCTACATGTCACCAAGCAAAGAAAGCATGGGATATTCTACAGACTGTTCACGAAGGAACCAGTCGTGTACGTGAATCAAAACTACAGATGCTTGCCACCAAATTTGAAGAACTCAAAATGGAGGAGGACCTTACGATTGCTACATTCAATGGAAAGCTCAGGGATATCTCCAACATGGCTTACCAACATGGAAAGGTGTACAAAGAAACAAAGCTGGTAAAAAAGACCCTGCGATCTCTTCCCAAAAGATTTGCAATGAAAGTAGCAGCAATAGAGGAGGCAAGAGACGTAGCCACCATGAGTCTAGATGAACTAATGGGTTCGTTACAGACATATGAGATGACATTTCAGCAACCCACAAAAAGATTCTCCAAGGAATATGCGTTCAAAGCTTCTCCGGCTAAGGAAAGTCACGAGTCTGACAACGATGATGAGATTGAAAAACTGGCACTCATCACAAAGAATTTCTCAAGGATGCTAAAGAAGGTGGTCAATAAGAAATCTCAGGAAAGGTTTGGCGGAAGTAGACAAAAACAACAAGATTCGAGCAACAATCATGGAATGAGATTTGAACAAAGGAATATGCAGTTCGGGAGAAATCATAACAACGAACCAAAACAGGCTGGACATATTCAATGTAGAGAATATGAAGGATATGGTCATATTCAGGCAGAATGTGCTAACACTCGCAAGAAACAAGGAAAATCATATGTCACCTCTTGGAGTGAATATGAAGATGATGAAAAAGAAGAAGAGGAACTTACCAGTAATTATGTAGCCTTTGGAGCAAAAGTCCATGATATGTCAGAGGATCAGTGTTCCAACACACTTGACAAAGGTAAAGCTGTATGTTCCAACATAGATCTGGACGATGCACACAGCGACGAAGATGATGATCTGTCTATAAGTGATGAAGAAATCTATAGCACATATGAACAAATGTATGCCATGTGGGTTCAAGTAGCTGACACAAACAAAGAGCTGAATGAAGAGAAAAGAAAGCTAAAATTCACGGTTGCAGATCTTGAAAAACGTAATGAAGAACTGAACATGAAACTGTTAGCAGCAGTCAAGAGGGCCAAAATGTCTGAAGCAACTATCTTTAAATTGAATTCCGAAAAGGCAAAGCTTGATGATATTCTGGATATGGGAAGAAACTTTGGTGATAGACATGGGATTGGATACAGGAAAGAATCCAAGACTGAATTTCATGAAAAATCAGTAACTCTCAAAGCTAGGATTCGAGAAGTAAAACGGAAGTATGGGATGCCGTATCAAAGAAAGCCACTCATCTGCATATATTGTACGTTCCAAGGACATGCGGAACAACAGTGCAGAAGACTGATCAGAGATCAAATGACAAGAAGACAACTATGTTCCAACACAGGCGATACTTATACGGGAAAAATGATCAGAAAGATATGGGTTGTTAAAAAATCCAGTATGTGTCTGGTGGCAAACACTTCTCTAACAGCCTATTCTAGTGATTCGTGGTACTTTGATAGTGGTTGTTCTCGCCACATGACTGGCACTCCAAAATACCTCACGAACATTACTCCTATGATGGCGGATATGTAACCTTTGATGATGGAAAGAGAAGCAGAGTAATTGGCAAGGGCGAACTGAAAATTGAAGGCTTTCCAGTATTCACAAGTGTATTATTTGTTGAAGATCTAAAGGCAAACTTGCTAAGTATAAGTTAGCTGTGTGACGACAATATGATAGTGGAATTTCAGAAGGACAAGTGTATAGTGAAGCATGGAGAAAACAAGGTTCTTTCTGGAACAAGATCAGCAGACAATTGCTATCTGCTAGAACAAGAAGTTCGATGTATGATTTCCAAGCAGGATGAAGGAATTCTTTGGCACAGGAAGCTCGGTTACATCAACTACAAAACACTGGTGAAAATCGCAAATGTGAAAGCTGTACGAGGAATGCCTACCTTAACCAGCAAGGATGGAGTTGTATGTGGACCATGTCAACAAGGTAAACAAATTCAATCTCCTCATTCTTCAGTTTAGTATATTACTACATCTAGAAATCTGGAATTATTGCATATGGATTTGATGGGTCTGGTTAATACACCTAGTATAGGTGGAAAGAAATATATATTTGTATGTGTTGATGACTTCTCTAGATTCACATGGGTAGCCTTCTTGAAAGAGAAATCTGATACAATAGAAGTTTTTAGAAGTCTTGTAGTGAAATTACAAACTGAAAAAGGGAGTCCAGTTGGAAAGATAATTCGAATCCGAAGTGATCATGGTAGAGAATTTGAGAATGAAAAGTTCAGTTCCTTCTGCGATGAGCTAGGAATCCAACACGAGTTCTCGGCTCCGATCACCCCTCAACAGAATGGCATCGTCAAAAGGAAGAACAGAACTCTACAAGAGATGGCTCGAGTTATGTTGGCAGAAAAAGATGTTCACAAGAAATGGTGGGCAGAAGCGATCAATACAGCTTGTTATACAATCAATAGAGTGTATCTTCGACCATTCACAAGCAAGACATCCTATAAGATCTGGAAAGGCAGGAAACCAAATGTCTCATACTTTCATGTGTTCGGAAGCACTTGCTATATTCTCAGAGATAGAGAACAATTGGAAAAATTTGATAATCGGAGTGATCCAGGAACGTTTCTCGGGTATTCCATCAAAAGCCGTGCATATAGAGTTTTTAATCATCGAACCAACACTCTCATGGAATCCATAAATGTTATTGTGGATGATTCAGAAAAGGAACAACATCCAGAAGGTGTAGAGGAAGAATCTGTCAACACACATGTTCCAACACAGTCTCAAACTCCAGACAAAGAAAAGTCATCAGTTGACCTTCGCCAACATGCTGAACCAAATGAGCAACAGGATCCTAACTCTGCCGAAGCTGACCATGTTGGAACACAGTCCCCTACTACTGACGACCATGTTCCAACATACGACCAACCTGGTTCCACCATGAGAAGTACTCGATCAGTGCCTCGAGTTGATTATCGACGACTGGCTGGATTACACTGCTTTGTTTCTCTAATTGAACCAAAGAACTATAAAGAAGCCTTACTTGATGAGTATTGGATTGCTGCAATGCAAGATGAACTCGGTCAGTTTACAAGGAATGATGTTTGGTATCTTACTCCTCGCCCCAAAGGCATTAATGTTATTGGTACGAAGTGGATCTTCAAGAATAAATCAGATGCAGATGGCCTAGTCACCCGTAACAAAGCAAGACTTGTTGCTCAAGGCTATACACAAGTGGAAGGTGTTGATTTTGATGAAACCTTTGCGCCAGTTGCCAGGTTAGAATCCATTCGAATTCTACTAGCTATTGCTTGCTCTATGAATTTTACTTTGTATCAAATGGATGTCAAGAGTGCCTTTTTAAATGGAGTGGTGAATGAAGAAGTATATGTGGAACAACCGAAAGGCTTTGAAGATCCTCATTATCCACAACATGTATATCATCTCAAAAAGGCGTTGTACGGACTCAAGCAAGCACCCAGGGCATAGTATGAACGACTTAATACCTTTCTTCTTCAGAAAGGTTATCGTCGAGGGGGAGTAGATCGCACCTTGTTCGTGCTTGACAAAGCTTCAAGGTTTCTGATTGCTCAAATATATGTTGATGACATAGTTTTTGGTTCTACCTCACAATCAATGGTACAGGATTTTGTCACCATTATGCAATCTGAATTTGAAATGAGCATGGTTGGAGAGCTAACTTACTTTCTTGGACTGCAAGTCAAACAAGGACGGAATGGCCTATTCATAAATCAAAGTAAGTATGCCTTGAATTTGGTTTAAAAAATTCGGACTCAGTATTGTTCGATCGGTTCGAACACCTATGAGAGTGTCTGATAAATTGGTGAAGGATGAAAAAGGAGTTTCGGTCGATCAAAAGTTATACAGAGGCATGATTGGAAGTCTATTGTATCTCACCGCAAGCAGACCAGATATATGTTTCAGTGTCGGAATATGTGCAAGATTTCAAGCTGATCCTAAGGAATCTCATCTTACTGCAGTGAAAAGGGTTATTCGATATGTAAGTGGGACTTCAGAATATGGTGTTTGGTATTCTAAGAATCAAGATTTAGAGTTGATTGGGTACAGTGATTCTGATTGGGCTGGTAATGCTGATGATCGAAAAAGTACCACAGGTGGCTGTTTCTTTATTGGAACAAATTTGGTGTCTTGGTATAGCAAGAAACAGAATTCAATCTCTCTATCTACTGCAGAAACGGAGTATCTTGCAGGAGGGAGCTGTTGTGCACAATTGTTATGGATAAAACAAATGTTGAAAGATTATGGAGTTCACCAAGGACCTTTGAAGATTCTGTGTGACAACACAAGTGCAATTGATATTTCGAAGAATCCAGTTCAGCACTCGAGAACCAAACATATTGACATAAGGCATCATTTTATTAGAGATCTGGTTGAAAGAAAAGAAGTGGAAGTAGCCTATGTTCCAACACACGAGCAACTTGCAGATATATTTACAAAGCCGTTGGATGCCACCACTTTTGAGAGCCTTCGACAACACTTAGGTGTGTGTCAAATTTGAGGTAATTTTACCAAAATTATTTTCCCTGTAAATATGTCTTTTTGGTTATTTTCGTTTTGCAAAATCAGAAAAGAACAAAAAATATGGAAGGAGCAAAGGTGTACAAAAATAGGAGTTGGTTAGTATGGTGTGTTGGAAGTTAATTAAGGAAGACAAAGTGATATGACAAGTAGAGAAAGGGCCATCATTACCATGTGTGGGAAATCTAAAAAGGGACTTCGCGGGAAAAGAGGTGAATAAGATGAAGAGTTAAAGAGGGATTCAAATTAGCATACAACCTTTCGCATCTCTCTCGACCAAATATTTTTCTCCCCAAAATCCTTGCCGGAAAAAAAATCTAATACTCAACACTCCTCTCCATCTCGGCATTGTGCCTAAGAATGTCAAACCCAAACTCTTCAATGTTGGAAGCTGTTGCGGCAGAACTCATGGGGGGAGATCAAGGCTCCTTGAATTTGGAATTGGTGGTGTTTAATGAGCCAAGAAGATGTGTCGAATCGGGTAAGGCACAAACTCAAGATCAGAACAAAGGAAACACTAACCATGAGGAGAATGAGGAGAGAGCTGTAGCAGAGGCTGATGAAGCTGAAGATAAAAAGGAAGAGGAAAAGGATTATGTCAATAAACAGAATGGGGATTCTGATGGTAAATCTGATGCCCAAGAAGAAGTTTCTGAAGGCAAGAAAAAGAAAAAACCTAAGGTAACTGGTCCTGAACCTCGTCCGTTGAAATTTTTGGGTTTTGAATGTAGAAGTGTGGACGAAGTGTTTGAATGGCTAGAAGCTAATAGAGTTGCAGTTGATTTAACCAAGATTAAGATGGTTAGAGGAAAATATTTGACTGTTAAAGTACAGGAGTTAGTGACTGGGAATCTAGGAGGAATAAGGCTTGAGAATCATACTGTGAGATTTGTTATGGGACGATATGCTGAGTTCCGAAAAAAGGACAAATTTTATGTACATTGTTATATTCCGATGCCGAGGTTTGCTCATTTGAAAGAGATTGATGAAAGTGAAATTGCTGGTAGCAAAGTTGTAAGGATTGAAGGGAAAACGCAGTTAGGATTTTATGATTCAAACTGTGCCAATCTGATGGAAGAATTAAGAAAACCGGTCATAATAGAGTTGTCTGATAGTGATGAGAGTGTTCCAGCACATAAGGATGAACCAGAATATATAGACTTAGACTCTGATGCTGATTTAAGAGGAGAGCATAATGATGAGTTTGAGGATCATGAAGCATCTGATAAAAAAATGTCTGCCCAGAATGATGAGTCTGAGAGTGGTGAGGACACTCAGTCAGAAGAAGAATCTGAGAATGAAAAGAAAGCTGAAGGATCAGGGTGTGTTCTAACACAGGATGTTCCTGACCTGACATATTCCAGTGATGAGGTACTGGATGAGTTTTATCAGAAGGCAAAAGGAAAGAGGAAGGCTGGCCCAGCTAAGGATTCTGCTCAAGCAAAAAGGAGCAAGAAAAGGCACGACAGCAAAGAACAGAAGGTATTACCTCCACCCTCGGCCAGCAAGGCATACTCTGCTGTGTTTTGATGAAAAGGCTGCAGAAATGGGAGATTTTTTCTCCGAGAAGAAATTCATAGCTGAAAGACCATTGGATCTAAAAGCCTATCAGGAGAGCGGATTCTCAGATTTTCTAAAGATGATGGGCATGACAACAGCAACAACAATCCAGCTACATTACAATAGACAGGTTGTACTAGAGGTATATTCCAATCTTATGCCTGGTAATTTAGAGGTTACCTCTCCATGGTTTGGTAGAGTATATGTTAGGGGGAAGGTCATTGACATCTCTGCTGCTAGGATTAACATGTTGTTTGGTCTAAAAACACCTGAGACAGGGGGAGTTTTTCCCAAAAATTTGGAATTGTCTGATAATGAGATATTAGGTGTTATATCTGGTGGTTATAAGGTGGAGTGGCCAGCAGTCGGGTACTCACAAGCATCCTGCTTGTCATCAAGATTTTTTTGTTTATATCAGGTGGCAGTGCACTGTTAGTTGCCCTCGAGTAATACAACAGCCTTGACAAGGGAGATGGCAAAACTGCTGTACTGTGTTGGAACACAGAAAGAAGTTAACCTTGGTCTTCTCATTCAGCAGCACTTAGTCAGACAGGCTACAACTCCAAAAGTAAATGATGTTGTTATCTACCCTGCCTTAATATCTGCCCTAGCCAAGAGTGCCAAAGTGAAGGGAAAGGCATCAGATGTGATAATTGATATTGAGTTTCTACGGCCCAACAAAAAGACTTTCTGGATGAGACAGGTTCATGATCTTCCGTGGAAATCTTCTGGATCAACCTCGTCATCAGTAGCAGACAAGAAGGCTCGGCTGATGGTTCTCAATGCCAGACTTGGTGCTTTAGGTATACAGATGGCTGCTTTGCAGGCAGAGAAAGCAAGTTTGGAGGAAGAGAAGTCCAGATTGGAAGATTGAATTTGTATGTTTAATGCAGGGGGAGTACTACAGACTGATGTTTTTTTAAAAAATTTTGATGATCTTGTTTGATGCATCTGTGGTACCTTTGGCCTATGTGTGGTCCCAGGGGGAGAAATTTTGGATTTGGATGATTAAGACTTTGATTCAATATGGTTGTACTTTGTTTATTTTGGAATTCTGGTTTTTGGTTTCTGGGTTTCGAATTTATGTATAAGGAAATTCTGGAATTTATGTTTCGAATACTGTTTGGGAATTGCATGTCCAAAATATTATGGGTCCACAAAAATGCCAAAGGGGGAGATTGTAAAGTCAAAGGAGTTGCAAGTAAATATTTTATTGGCAATTTTGTATGAATTAATTTTGAACAACAAATCAGACCATGTTGGAACATGGTAGTGCATCAGAGTTACGCAAAAGAGTTACGCCAAAGTTTTTTATGGAAATCAAAGTCAGAATATTGCAGTAGTTTGGTATAAATGGAATTCATATATTCTGCTATATTTTTAGGCGTATGAAGCATAATTGGTTTATGGAAAATCCCTACTTATATGGAGAAGATTTATTCGAATATATGGGATAGAATGAGATAAGGTAAATCCCTTTATTTATGGGATTTGGATATGCTTCAAGAATTAGATTTGGAATAGGAATATTGTGGAGATAATCAAGGTGTATTCCAATCTGATTCATGGATATAAATTGGGGACAATCACGGCTGCATACTCACGGATTTAACAGAGCAAAAATCTGCACACAGGTTTTTGAGACTTTCGAGAAGTTGCAAAGAGTCAGAACACTGTGTTCCAACACACTGACCTGCCGCACTAAGTTCATAATCGGAAACCTTAATTCCTCGGGAGGAGGAGATCCAGCGTCGACGGAGTTCGAGGTCAGAGGGAGTCTGATCAAGGCGGATCGGTAGCTAGGAGAGCTAGCAGAGTCCACACGATATAGTTAGTAAAGATAAGTATTTTGTAAAGTGTACTTTGTACTGTATCTTTCTAATTAGTGGATTCATTATGAACTGGGTCAGGTCCCGCAGATGTAGGTGGATTACACCGAACTGCGTAACCAAGTCGTGTATCTTTTACGCATTACGTTATTATGCACTTGGTTAAACTAGGCATGTTGGAACACACTAGTGTAGACTAGAAAAATTGGTAAAACTAAATTTCACCATGATTTATGGAAATACCATCTTTAAAAAAATATACTATTGATTTTTACTTAACTTTGAAACAGACCTCAAACTCAAGTTTGAATGAAATCAATAAATGGCTATTATTAGAGCTCACAGTTTGTTTGTTTCAACACTTGCTGAGCTGCAATGACAGCGAGAGAAGTGGACAGAATCTAACTGCACAACACACATTACACACAGTGGAGAGCGAGCTTCTTGAATCTGGCAATGGAGAAAGCTCTGACAAAAGTTGGGAGCTTGAAAGCTAGCACATTCTGGGTATCCAAGAAAGCCAAGGAAGAGATCTCCAACATCTCCCAAGACCTCTCTGTATGTCCCTTTTGATTCCTTTCCATTTCCGTCATTTCAATTCTGATGCTCAATCTTGTTGTTCGTGTCTGTTTTGGATTTGTTGGCAAAAATGGAAAGAGGGTTTCTTGGATTTGGTGTGTTGTAGTTGGGAATTTAGATGGGATTTTCTTAGGATTTGATTCATTCATGTCTGAACTGATTGATGGATGTGAATAACTGAATACGATGGCGAGATATGATTCATATAGCTGATTGCCTGATCCTACATGGTGAGATAAAGGCTCAGTTGTTGTATTGGAAATTTTTGAATGCGAAGTAGATTGAGAGGTTTTTGCATTCTTGGTTGATTTGGATGATGAGATTCAGGAACCATTTAGCTGCATGCAACTGTATTCGACAAACAGTTAAAGAGAAAGCGAAAAAAGTTGTTCTTGGACCATAGATACCACCATATCCCTTTTGATTACTTTCCACATCTGTCATTTCAAATTTGCTGATAAATCTTGTTGTTTGTCTGTTGTTGGATTAATTGCAGAAAATGGAAAGAGGGTCTCTTGGATCTGGTGTTGTAGTTGAGAATTTAGATGGGATTTTTTAGGATTTGATTTCATCATATCAGAACTGATTGGAGGATGTGAATAACTGAAATTCATGGCGAGATATGATTCATATAGCCGATACTAGACTTAGTTGTTATGTTGGAAATTTGGAGACAATTAGCTCCAATGCGGAGTAGATCAAGAGGTTTTTGTGTTCTTGGTTAATTTGGATGATAAGATTCGGGAATCATTTAGCTGCTTGAAACTGTATACGACATAATAAAGAGAAATCGAAAAAAGTTGTTTTCTTGGACCATAGATACCACCATGTAGCCTTTATATTTGGATCTGTGATGCAATTATCATGCTTCTTGGATGCTTAAGTTACAGCAATCAATTCTACGGTTTTTGTTCCATACATTAAGCATTTGTGCTAGAGTTGAGATATGTATCCTCGCGAGTGTCTTTTTATTCCGAAAGTTAGCTACTTATGTATCTTCTGTTTAAGCCTCTGTATTATTTCGCTTTTGTTCTCTGCAAAAGACTTAAGGTTTTTTGTAGTACTCTGGACAAAATTTAACCTTTGACTCACTTTGGCTGATTCTTTCAGACTTTCTCAAGTACAGTTGAAGAAAAGGCAAAATGGGTCTTCAACAAGCTAAAAGGTATGAATAAGTTTGATGAAAACGCTCTAAATGAATTGCTAGTAAATAAGTTTCCCTATTTCATCTGCATTGTTCCTCAGGTAAGCCGACGAAATCCTTATCAGCCCTGCTGCGAGAATTCAACCTACCACCCGGCCTCTTTCCCCGGAACATTATATGCTACGAGTTTGACGAATCAAAGTCCAAGATCATCGTCTACCTCCCGTCTCCCTGCGAAGTTTGCTTCAAGGACTCCTCCATTGTAAGGTACGCGCCACGCGTTAAAGCCACATTGGCAAAGGGAAAGCTCTCCGGGATCGAAGGAATGAAGACCAAGGTTTTGGTTTGGGTCAAAGTTACAGGTGTTAACGTTGAGGGGATCAAATCTGACAAGGTGTGGTTCACAGCAGGGGTAAAGAAATCCAGGCCTAAAGATGCATATGAAATGCCTACTGAAGCCATCAAAGTTGAAGAATTCTGATCCTGATGTTTCAAATCTTTGGTGCCTGTTATGTGTTAATAATGCTTTTGTTGCATGACCTTATTCATTATTCTTTGGTACAATTGCATCTTTTTTGTTATATTTTTTGAATTTGATAAAAACTTAGCTAATTACCAATATTCTTTTCAAAGACGGTATAGGAGAAAACCAGTCAAAATCATTTTTACTGCGGACTTATGGCGATTTTGTCCTGTGAATGTCCGTTAAGATGTATCGGACCAGTTAAACTGATTAAGTGCTTTTACCGTGCTGATCTTTATACCATTTTTACGGGCATCCTCTAGATTCAAATTAGAGACGATTATATGCACAAACGATGTCTCCTGTACACCTACTGATCATTATTCAATGGATCATTATCCAATTAACCCGTTTATTAAATGGGTCATAATGGGTTGGGTCATTAAATGGATAACTCATTGGATAACCCATGAGATATTCATATGACCCAATGGGTTAAAATATATTATCCAATAAGTCATTATCCAATAAATCATTATATAATTAACCCAATAAGTTATCATTAAACATTTTCTATCGATTTGGATTACAAGTTGTCATTATCCAATGGGATCAGGTATTAAATGCTCATTAGTTTTTGAGATTGAGCGGGATGAAAAAATTGTGTTAATGGAAAATTTTGATCTCCATGGGTCCCATATTATGTTAATTCAATAAGAACGTAACAAATACCCAATAAATATCCAAAATTACCCAATTAAATGCATGTGTAATATTTAACATAAATATTCACTATAATTCACAAATTATACAAATTATAATTCACAAATTATTCAAGCTCAATCTCGTACAATATTCGACTTCGTACAGTATTCGATCTCGTACAGTATTTTAAATCAATCTCGTGCAGTATTCGAACTCAATCTCGTGCAGTATTCGAACTCAATCTCGTACAGTATTCGAACTCAATCTCGTACAGTATTCGAGTTCGTACAAAATTCATACTCAATCTCGTACAGTATTCGAGTTCGTACAATATTCGAGTTCAATCTCGTACAGTATTCGAGTTCATACAGTATTCGAGTTCAATCTCGTACAGTATTCGAGTTCGTACAGGATTCGAGCTCAATCTCGTACAGTATTCGAGTTAATACAATATTCGAGGTTAATCTCGTACAGTATTCGAGTTCATAGAGTATTCGAGTTCGTACAGTATTCGAGCTCAATCTCGTACAGTATTCGAGCTCAATCTCGTACAGTATTCGAGTTCATACAGTATTCGAGCTCAATCTCGTACAGTATTCAATTCATATAGTATTCAAGCTCAATCTCGTACAATATTCGAGTTCGTACAGTATTTGAGCTCGAGCTCATCCCAAGTAATATTGTTCGTTAGTTTCATCGAGTTTACAAAGCCAACGTATTATATATATATTTTTTTTATTAAATATAATATAATGTATATAATATTATATTACATAATATAAGATTATGAACTCGAATATGAACAAAACGCAGATCGATTGATGAACAAAACGCAGACTGATTGATGAACAAAATGCGGACTGATGAAACAAAACGTAGTCTGGAAAGTGAGAACTGAGAAAGAACGCGGACTTGATGGGTAATTCACGTTTCACCCAAATAAATGACATATACCCAATTGGTCATTTAGTTCGACCCAATGGATAATTAGTATAGACCCAATGGATAATTAATATATACCCAATGGATAATTCAGTATATACCCAATGGATAATTCAGTATATACTCAATGGATAATTCATTATATACTCAATGGATAATTGGTGTTTTCAACCATTTAAACTTTAAATGGATAAGCCACGTAACATTTTACTTGGAGTGAAAAATTACGATTAACCGTAATCATTCTTTGATATAGGCTAAATCGTGTATATAACTACAAAAAAAAGAAATATTTATTGGAGTGGCCAAATGTGGGGATTTCATTTATTATTTTCTTATGTTCAATAAAAGAAAATATTTTTAAAAATCTTCATATTTCGAGATTTTTCAAATTTAGTAAAAGTTTCTTATATACTACTTCTACTTCTTTCGTCAAGATCATTTATCAAATTTTAATTGGTTCAAATTAAAATTGATTAAAACATGAACCGAAATCGACAAATATGATGAATCGAGAATTTGATCGTTTCTAAGTTGATTATATGTGTTAGGGAAGAATTAAATCATTCGTAATCAAATTCGTGAAAATTTTGTTATCTTATGATATGAAATTATCCACGGGTCACCCGTTATCCAACCCAACTCGACCCACCCAAAATTATCCAACGGATAACCAATTATCCAACCAAACTAAACCCAATAACTACAACCCAATTATATCCATTAACCCAATGGGTCATTATCCAATAAGTCTTATCCAATAAGTGAAATTAGTGTATGGGTAACGGTTATCCAATGGGTGACCCAACCCGTTTGACTGGCCTACCTACTGAGATGCACTTTTGGCGATAAAAAATGATTGGGTACGGTTCCTTATCTTAGTGGCAGGAGCATGAGCGATGGGTATCTTTCGTGGTGGAGTTACATGAAGTGTTGATGGATCAAAGTTTGAGTGGTTGATTTCATACTTGCTTATGTGACTTGTTTGAAGCGGGTGAGCGTCGCAATGTGGTAACTGTGGTTTGATAGAATCGGCTCGAGTTTGTTGGACGGTTCCACAATACGACAATATATCATTCATATACCCTTCTGAATGCCACTTTGAGCACTACTTAGAATTTTATTTTTAGCACATTTGTGTAAATGTGATCATCTCATAATATGTTTTAGAGATCGATGTAGCATAGACATTTTTGAGTTACTTCTTATGCCATTTTGGCTTACAAATGTACCATCTACTTTCCAAACTACTTACCATCTAATTTATGCGAATTGTCGTTTACACTAGCTGAATTTGATTTAGATTACATTTTGTTCTAGTGGAGGCGGAGGGAGAAGGAGGGGGTGGGGTACGATGGTGGGGACGGATTTGCTGAATATACGGTGGCAGATCTATGGCGACGGCGACGAGGGGGAGGGAGCTGGCTTATCGCAAAGGCGGGGGGAGGGGAGGGGTGGGTCTACGGTTCCGACGGTGGTGGATGTCGGGAAAGGAGGGTGGTGGTGGCAGGGGAAGAGGATGGCGGTGACGAGGGGGAGGAGAGAGTGTGGGTCTAGGGTTCCAGCGGAGACAGTGGAGAAGGAGGGGTGGGGTACAACGACGGGGACGGATTGCTGAATATGCGGTGGTGGATCTATGGCGGCACTGAGCTTTCTAGCGGCGCCGGATGAACAACGGCGGCGACGCATGACGGCAACAACATTAGGATTTAAAGAAGAAAGATATTAGGTTTTGAAGAAAAAAGACATAAGGGTATTTTTGTCTTTTCATATTCTGATTAAGCCTGAATTCATTTGGCCAATGCCAGAATTAGGGATTTTGGCTATATCAGCACAAATTTGTCAAAAGTTAAGGTTAAACTGACACATACAATAATTAGTTGGGGTTAAATTAGCACTTTATGAGATTGTAGGGTTATATTAGCACTTTCATCTTAAAGTTAAGGTTATAAATGTATTTATCCCTAAATTTTATTATAACTAATTTTAAAACAAAACCCATACATCAATACTTTAAACAACTAAATAAATGGTTTTTTTTCACCTACCTCTGCTTATTTTAACTAAGCACAATTTACACATATATAAACTGTGCAAAAGTATTGTGGTTCTTCTTGTTACTTTCTGAGAGATTTCTGATATTGTATTAGAGGTTATGTTCGGTGAGATTACTCAGATGAACTGGAAATTGCTTCTAGGTCTAAAGCTTATGGAAGAAACCACAAACTGTAGTCTGAGGTACATAGTATCGCAATGTTGTTGTGGAGAGTCTCATCCTACACTGTTTGAATCAAACTTTTACAGTTTGTACTATTATTGTCGAGAATCTCATCCTACGCTAGCTTATTACATTAGTGTGCAAGGGTTCGGAATAAAGAACTTAGTGAGAGAATCCGTTGTTATCTCCTCCTAACTTAAGAAATGTAATAGTAACTCAACCGTTTGAATTTTACATTTTGCTGCTGTCGTATTTTGTTCTGTTTTCGTCGAGAGTCTCATCCTACTACTAGCTTATTACGTTAGTGTGCACGAGTGAGAGAATCCGTTGTTATCCTCCCAAATTAAAAAAAATGTACACCCTCCGTCCCAGCCGAATCTGCACACTTTTTGGTCGACTTTCTCAAGACGCATTTGACCATAAATTTCAACTAGTAAATAGATACCAATATCATCATGTGAGATATTGTTGGATATTTTCTAAATATCAAATTTTAACACACCGTTAATATACGTAACTAAAGTTATCGTTGGTCAAACATGACCCGAGAAAGTTGACCAAAAAGTGTGCACATTCGGATGGGACGGAGTAATAATATTGTTGGTCATGCACTTCAATATTATGAATTTCTTCTTTTCTTGTCTGGTTTTTGAGAATGACTTGGTCCAAGATGATGAAGCCGCCCAATTACGACTCGCATCTCTATTCACTTGCAAGTCTTTGCATTAACTTGAGTACATGAACAAAAACCGCACACATTCCCATCAAGTGATGCTTGAATTTCTTGCCAAGATCGTTACTTTGATAGTTATACTTTTTTCTAATATCATCACATTTTTCATAAATATCAGTATATATTGTCATCATTTTTTTTAATGTTACATTCTTTATATTGGTATGCTATTTTGACATCGTTCTTTCCGTCTTTATATTCTACACTTAATTATCTCCACCCATTCAATTTACTTGCATAATTGGTAAAATGGTGGTTTTAGGAGAGCGTATAAACTATTTTATACCTTGATGAAAAGATTAATTATTGTTGATGATCATTTTACAATCGGAATTTCAAGAAGAGTACAGTTAAATTCTAATGATTAGTCATAGGTTTGGGGCCACGAAGGAATCTTTAGTAAACAAAACAGTTGACTAGTAGTTTGGAAATGAAAAGGCAAAACCAACACACTTCTCTTTTCATGCTTTGACTGTATCATATGAAACTGTAAAGTCAAGCGATGAATTTTATTGACAATTTTGTGTGAATTAATTTTAACCAAGGAGATCTAGCGTTGACGGAGTTCGAGGTCTCGGGAGGAGGAGATCTAGCGTCGACGGAGTTCGAGGTCAGAGGGAGTCTGATCAAGGCGGATCGGTAGCTAGGGGAGCTAGCAGAGTCCACACGTTATAGTTAGTAAAGATAAGTATTTTGTAAACTGTACTTTGTACTGTATCTTTCTAATTAGTGGATTCATTCTCAACTGGATCAGGCCCAGCAGATATAGGTGGATTACACCGAACTGCGTAACCAAGTTGTGTGTCTTTTACGTATTACGTTATTATGCACTTGGTTAAACTAGGCATGTTAGAACACACCAATAAAAACTAGAAAAATTGGTAAAACTAAATTTCAGGAACCAAGAAATGTCTAATCTTCTAGAATTCTGCAGCCAATCACTGCCTTTTTAGTTCAAAAAGACTTTAGTTCAAAAAGACAAGAAGATGATAGTGTAAAGGATGCAATAACATCCCTTTTCTTCTTTTTGGAGAGTAGAATTTGAGCATGGTGTTACTCAAACTCGAACTTTTGTTCATAGTTTCTGCTCTCGCTAGCTTTGCATCTCCTTCGCAGGATTTCAGCATCACCTACAATGGATTCAGTTCGGCGAAGTTAACCTTGGATGGAATCGCGGAGCTCACCTCCAACGGGCTTTTGGAGCTCACCAATGGCACGAAGCAGGAGAAAGGCCACGCCTTCTACCCTGACGAAGTAGCCTTCAAGAACTCGCCCAACGGCTCTGTCAATTCTTTCTCAACATCCTTCGTGTTCGCGATACAGCCCGAGTATCCTGATCTGAGCGGTCATGGGATCGCCTTTGTGATCGCGCCTCAGAGAGGCTTCCCGGAGGCGCTCCCCAGCCAGTACCTCGGCCTCTTCAACAAGAACAACACGGGAAACGACACGAACCATGTAGTTGCTGTCGAGCTCGACACCATCCTGAGTAGCGAGTTCAGAGACATTAATGATAATCATGTCGGGATTGACATCAACGGGTTGATATCGGATCAGAGTGCACCAGCCGGGTACCATATCGATGATGGATCATTTCGGAATCTCAGTCTCATCAGTGGAAAACCAATGCAGGTATGGGTGGAGTATAGCTCGAGTTCATTCGAACTCGAAGTCACTTTAGCTCCTGTTGACGTTATCAAACCAAAAAAGCCTCTTTTATTACTGAAAAGTGATCTTTCCCCTGTCTTGAATCAACTTATGTTTATTGGATTTTCCTCGGCCACCGGATCAGTAGTTACATCCCATTATGTTCTTGGCTGGAGCTTCCAAATGAACGGAATGGCTCGCGAACTCGATCTCTCTCAGCTTCCTAAACTTCCTCGAGTCGGGCCGAAGCAGAAATCCAAGCTTCTCACCATAGCTTTGCCTGTCGTCCTGATTCTGATCTTTTCAGTAGCAATGGCGGGACTAATCTACCATATCAGGATCAAGAAGAAGTTCGCAGAAGTGCTTGAAGATTGGGAGCGCGAATACGGGCCTCACAGGTTCAAGTACAAGGTTCTTTACATGGCTACGAAAGGATTCCGAAACAAGGAGCTACTAGGGAGCGGGGGATTCGGGCGGGTGTATCACGGCGTGCTGCCCGGTTCCAAGCTCGAGGTCGCGGTGAAGCAAGTGTCGCATGAATCCAGACAGGGAATGAAGGAATTCGTGGCGGAAATCGCAAGCATCGGGCGAATGCGCCATCGCAACCTCGTACCACTCCTAGGTTACTGTCGTCGAAAAGGCGAGTTGCTGTTAGTTTACGAGTACATGCCTAATGGAAGCCTGGACAGGTTCCTGTTCTGCTCCGGCGAGCTCTCGCCCGAGCAGACGCTGACGTGGAAGCAGCGCTTTCGGGTCATCAAAGGCGTGGCATCCGGGCTGTTCTACCTGCACGAAGGCTGGGAACAGCTCGTGATCCACCGCGATGTGAAGGCCAGCAATGTGCTTCTAGACAGCCAATTCAACGCGAAATTGGGCGATTTTGGGCTTGCTAGGCTGTATGATCATGGGACAGCCCCGCAGACGACTCATGTCGTGGGGACTTTAGGGTACCTCGCCCCGGAACACACCAGGACGGGTAAGGCCACGACGAGTACCGATGTGTACTCGTTCGGGGCCTTCTTGCTCGAGGTGGTCTGCGGGAGGAGGCCTATAGAGCCCCAGGGATCACCCGAGGACGCGATCCTGGTGGACCGGGTGGTTTCTTGTTGGACTTCAGGGAGAATGCTCGATGTTGTGGACCCGAAAATGGTTGAGTATGTGAAGGAGGAAGTGGAAATGGTGATGAAGTTGGGGCTGTTGTGCTCGCATTGCGAGGCTGATTCGCGGCCGAGTATGCGTCAGGTGGTTTTGTATCTCGACGGGGCGTTGGCATTGCCAGAATTAGGCTGTTTGGGTGTGCCTTCGAGTGGTTTGAGGTTTGGGAGTAAGGATGGTTTTAGTGATTTTGTGCATTCATATCCTGTTTCCATGGAGAAAGGGTACTCAGAGGTCTCATCTGCTAGCGCTTCCCTTTTGTCTGGAGGTCGATGATGCGATGTTTTCAGTATTATAAACACGACCCTTATTTCAATTCGGACAAAGTTAATAAAATGTAATGCTACTGATGTTTGGAGCAACTGATTGATGAAAAGTGAGCAATTATTAATATGTATCTTCAAATAAACGTATATCTTCAAATAATTAACATTGACGAAAAGTAAGCAATAGAGGATCAACAATGTACTTTTTAATCGATCTGATATAAGATTTACAGCAAAATGTACCTGTGCACTTATGATCAACAAAAGAGAAGTACTCTGATCCAGTTCCAACTGCACTTTTTTTTTATTATGATTTGCAAGACATGTTTGACGACTTTCATCGACAGTAAATATGTTTTCTTGGACCATAAATACCACCATGTAGTCTTTATTTTTGGATCTTTGAAGCAAATATCATGCTTCTTGGATGCTAAAGTTACCTCAATCAATTCTATGGTTTTCGTTCAATACATTAAGCATTTGTGCTAGAGTTGAGATATTTATCCTCATGAGTGTCTTAATATGCAGAAAGTTAGCTATGTATCTTCTGTATAAACCTCTGTATTGTTTCTCTTTTGTTCTCTGCAAAAAACTTAAGGTTTTTTGTAATACTTGCACAAAATTTAACCTTTGACTCACTTTGGCTGATTCTCAGACTTTCTCAAGTACAGTAGAAGAAAGGGTTAAATGGGTCTTCAACAAGCTAAAAGGTATGAATGAGTATAAAGAAAATGCTCTGTATGTCCCTATTTCATTAGATTCTCACAATGAATGATATGCATTTCATTTGCGTGTAAGCCGATGAAATCCTTACCAGCCCTTCTGGAGGGACAGGGACGGATTGCTGAATATGCGGTGGTGGATCTGTGGCGGCACGGAGGTTTCCGGCAGTGGACTTTCCGGCAGCACCGGATGAACAACGGCGCAGGCGCATGGTGGCAGAGGCGATATTAGGTTTTAAAGAAGAAAGATATTAGGTTTTGAAGAAAAAAGATATAAGGGGTATTTTTGTCATTTCATATTCTAATTAAGCGAATTTATTTGGCCATTGCTAGAATTAGGAATTTTGGCTATATCAGCACAAATGTTTTAAAAGTTAAGGTTAGACAGACATATACAATAATTAGTTAGGGTTAAATTAGCACCTTCTGAGATTGTAGGGTTATATTAGCATTTTCATCCTAAAGTTAGAGTTATAATGTATTTATTCCTAAATTTTATTATAACTAATTTTAAAACAAAACCCATACATCAATACTTTAAACAACTAAATACATGGTTTTTTTTTCACCTAGCTCTGCTTATTTTAACAGAGCACAATTAATTCTCCAGTCGAATTTATACATGTATAAACTGTGCAGAAGTATTGTGTTTCTTCTTGTTACTTTCTGAGAGATTTCTGATATTGTATTAGAGGTTATGTTTGGTGAGATTACTCAGATGAACTGGGAATTGCTTCTAGGTCTAAAGCTTAGAAGAAATCACAAACTGTATTCTGAGGTACATATTAACGTAATGTTGTTGTCGAGTCTCATCCTACATTGTTTCAAGCAAACTTTTACAGTTTGTACTGTTATTGTCGAGAATCTCATCCTACCCTACTTTATTATATTAGTGTGCACGGGTTTGAAAAAAATAACTTAGTGAGAGAATCCGTTGTTATTTCCTCCTAACTTAAGAAACGTAATATTATTCGTCATGTAATTCAACCATTTGAATTTTACATTTTGTATTGTTATCGATGAGAGTCGCATCCTACACTAGCTTATTACATTAGTGTGCACGGGGTTCGAAAAAAAGAGCACAGTGAGAGAATTTGTTGTTATCTCCTCCTAACTTAAGAAACATAATATTATTCGCCATGCAATTCAACTGTTTGAATTTTACATTTTGTACTGTTATCGACGAGAGTCTCATCATGCCGCTAGCTTATTACATTAGTGTGCACGGGTTAAAAAAAAAGAAGTTAGTAAGAGAAACCGTTGTTATTTCCTCCAAACTTTAAAAAACGTAATATTATTCGTCATGCAATTCAACCGTCTAAATTTCTTCATTTCTGGTCTGGTTTTTTAAAAGACTAAATTGTTTTTTTAGCCCCATACAAAGTATCTTATACCATGTTTTGGTCTCCTTTTGCAAATCAACCCTTAGACGGTATCCAACAAATTCAAAATAATTTGTTTGGTCCCCAGAAGCGGTTTTCAGGGAAAGTCAACTATAAAATTGGTCTAATTATGTAAAATAACCAGTATACCCCTGAGTTTAAAAAAAAGAAAAATTTTCGTCTTCTTCGCGCTTCATCTCTGTCGTCGTGGCTTTGTGATTGCACGCGCTAGTCACCTTCTTCAATACATGTGTGGATCTCGCCTGTCGGAAGAGGTGGCAGCGCCACCGCCGTCGCCTCGCTGTAAGCAAACTATAGCTCTGCAATTTAAATGGAGAAGAAGAAGGTGTGATGCCGATGCAGTTTGAACGCTCGAGCACGCCAGCTTCGCGATGAAATCCGCCGGAGAAGACTCGAGCAATGCCAGAGACAAAGCATCCAAATCTGTCGGAGTAGACTCGAATCAGAGAAGTAAGAATTCGCCGAAGAAGACTGAGCTGTGAACATTAGGGTTCCGGTGCTCTCTGCAATGAAGGCTAGGATTTTGGCGCTCTGTAAATCCGACGCTCTGTGCGATGTCATCGCTAGGCTTCGACAGCGAGGCAGTGAAGGCTAGGGTTTGGCGGATTTGGATGCAGCGTGGCGAGGAATGACAACAATAAGGTGCGGCGGTGGCAGAGGTGAGTTTTGTGTCTCAACGGATTGCTGAATATGCGGTGGTGGAGCTGTGGCGGCACGGAGGTTTCCGGCAGTGGACTTTCCGGCAGCACCGGATGAACAACGGCGCTGGCGCATGGCGGCAGAGGCGATATTAGATTTTAAAGAAGAAAGATATTGGGCTTTGAAGAAAAAAGACTCAGGGGGTATTTTTGTCATTCATATTCTGATTAAGCTTGAATTCATTTGGCCATTGCCAGAGTTATGAATTTTGGCTATATCAGCACAAATTTTTCAAAAGTTAAGGTTAGACTGACACTTACAATAATTAGTTAGGGTTAAATTAGCACTTTCTGATATTGTAAGGTTACATTAGCATTTTCATCATAAAGTTAGGGTTATAATGTATTTATTCCTAAATTTTATTATTACTAATTTTAAAACAAAACCCATACATCAATACTTTAAACAACTAAATACATGATTTTTTTCACCTAGCTCTGCTTATTTTAACTAAGCACAATTAACTCTCCATTCGAATTTACACATATATAAACTGTGCAGAAGTATTGTGGTTCTTCTTGTTACTTTCTGAGAGATTTCTGATATTGTATTAGAGGTTATGTTTGGTGAGATTACTCAGATGAATTGGGAATTGCTTCTAGGTCTAAAGCTTATGGAAGAAATCACAAACTGTATTCTGAGGTACATATTAACGTAATGTTGTTGTCGAGAGTCTCATCCTATACACTGTTTGAATCAAACTTTTATATTTTGTACTGTTATTGTCAAGAATTTCATCCTCCCCTAGCTTATTACATTAGTGTGCACGGGTTCGGAAAAATGAACTTAGTGAGAGAATCCGTTGTTATCTCCTCCTAACTTAAGAAATGTAATATTATTCGTTATGCAATTCAGCCGTTTGAATTTTACCTTTTGTATTGTTATCGTTGAGAGTCGCATCCTACGCTGGCTTATTACATTAGGGTGCACGGGTTCGGAAAAAAGAACTTAGTGAGAGAATATGTTGTTATCTCCTCCTAACTTAAGAAACGTTATATTATTTGTCATGCAATTCAACCGTTTGAATTTTATATTTTGTACTATTATCGTCGAGAGTCTCATCCTACCGCTAGCTTATTGTAAAGTCAGGTAGTGTTCATTGAATATTTTAATTGGCAATTTGTGAACATATTTGGAAACGAAAAACTTTCTATGTTTGAACATGCACAAGCCATAAATACGCCAAGCAGGTCTTACGAAAAAAGGACAGAATATTATGGTATTTGTAATTTATGAAAATTTGAATATTCTGCTATATGTTAAGCGTCGGTAGAAGTATAGTTGATTTATGGAAAATCCCTACAAATATGGTATTGAGATTATCGAATATATGGGAGATATTGTGATGAGGAAAATCCCTTTATTTATGAGATTTTGATATGCTTCACAAGCAGATAAGGAATATGAATATTATGGAGATAATCACGGAGAGTTCCGATCTGCTCATGGCTTTAAAAGGGGACATCACGGCTGCATTAAACTCACGAATTTAACAGAGAAAATCTGCACACAGATTTTCATTCTTCCGAGAGTATTGCAAAGAGCCAGATCTATCTTCTAACATACATGACATGCCATTCAAAGTTCAGAATCGTATGCCTTAACTCCTCGGGAGGAGGAGATCTAGCAACGACGAGTTTCGAGGTCGGGAGTCTAATCAAGGCGGATCGGTAGGTTGGGGAGTTAGCAGAATTCACACGTTCTATTAGTAAAAATGAATATTTTGTATAGTGTACTTTGTACTGTATCTTTCTGATTAGTGGATTCATTTTGAACTGGGACAGGCCACGCAGATGTTGGTGGATTTCACCAAACTGCATAACCAAGTCTCGTGTCTTTAATGATTTACTTTATTGCATACTTGGTTAGATATGTTATATTTGAACATACTAGTGATAATTAAGAAAATTCGGTAAAATCAAAGTTCACTTATTACATTATTACATCAGTGTGCACGAGCTCGATAAATAGAACCTAATAAGTAAGAGAATCCATTGTTATCTCCTCCTAACTTAAAATATATATATAATATTATTCGTCATTCAATTCAACCGACCGTCTGAATTTCTTCATTTTTGGTATGATTTTTGAGAATGACTTGATCCAAGATGAAGACCCTACCCAAACATGACGCATTACTTATTTTAGTATCTAGGTTGACTTGCAAGTCTTTGCAGTGACTTGATGTGCATGAACAAAAACCACACATATTCCCATCAAGTGATGCTTGGCTGGTAGAGTTTAGTGAAATAAAAATTGATTTACTTTGTCTACATACCTTTTATAATTAGAATTTCTTGCCAAGATAAATATTTTTTTCTAATATCGTCACATTTTTTATAAACATCGGTATACATTATTATTTTTTAAAAAAAAACTGTCACATCTTTCATATTGATTTGCTATTCTAAAATCGTTTGATTAATATTTTCACTCTTTACATTCTGCACTCAATTCTCTCCCTACATTCAATTTGCTTATAGAATCAATTTGAATGGTAAGACGCTGATTTTAAGAGAACGGATGAACTATTTTATACCTTCATAAAAAGATTAATTACCGTTGATGATCATTTTATAATCTGAATTTCAAGAATAGTACAGTTCAATTCTAAAGATTAGTCATAGGTTTGGGGCCATGAAGGAATCTTTAGCGAACAAAACACTGGACTAGTAGTTTGGAAATGACAAAGCAAAACCATAACACTTCTCTTTTCATATGCTTTCACTTCATCCTATGAAACCAAGAAATGTGCTAATCCTCTAGAGATTTGCAGCCAAACACTGCCTTCTTAGTCCAAAAAGACAAGTATTTGAGCATGGTGTTACTCGAACTCTATTAATAAATAGAAAATATAGTGAATTGATTGATTATATTTATCTGTACGTGTGCCTTTTATAGGCAGAAGAATGGTACAACTGCAGTCCTATTCTATAGGAAACAGCTACAACAAATATGGCCTATTCTAATGGAAACGAGTACAACAGAATAAGTACATACTGACCAAGTCATACATTTAATACCCTCCCGCAAGCTCAAGATCGGGTGCGAACGAGAAGCTTGGTCCTCAGTGAACGAAAACGAGATGTACCAACAGCTTTGGTGAAGATGTCCGCAACTTGATCAACAGATTTGACATGTCGAACAATGAGCTCGCCGTCTTGAACTTGTTCTCGAACAAAGTGAAAGTCAATCTTGATGTGCTTGGACCTCTGATGGAAGACAGGATTGGCCGTGAGATAGGTAGCACTGAGATTGTCACAAAGGAGAATGGGAGGACCACAGGAAGGAGCAGTCATTTCCTTAAGAAGTTGTTGGAGCCAAATGAGCTCAGCAGTGGCAAAGGCAATGGCTCTATATTCAGCCTCAGTACTAGAGCGAGCAACAACGTTCTGTTTGTGGGATGACCAACTGACCAGATTACCACCAAGATAGATAGCGAAGCCATGCTGGGAGCGGCAGTCTTCAGGATCAGAAGCCCAACCTGCATCAGTGAAGCAGATAAGACGGGAGTCACGAGTTGGTCGGAAAAAGAGACCAGTATCAAGAGATCCTTTGAGATAACGGAGAATCCTCTTTACAGCTGCCCAATGATGGTCAGATGGCTGATGCATGAACTGACAGACCCTGTTGACCGAGTAGGAGATTTCAGGTCGGGTGATGGTGGCATACTGAAGAGCACCAACAATGCTGCGGTAGAGATGAACATCAGAAAATGAGTCACCACCAGAAACAAGGCGCGAACCGGGAACTGCTGGAGAGGCAATGGGTTTGGCCCCCATCATCTTGCTGCGATGAAGAAGGTCCAGAATTTACTTCCGTTGAAAGAGCAAAATGCCCGAGGAATGTCGATGAACCTCAATGCCCAGGAAGTAGTTAAGATCACCCAAGTCCTTCAGAGAGAAAACAGAGTTGAGAAACTGAATGAAGTCCTCAATGAAAGCCGAGTTCGAGCCAGTGATGATCAGATCGTCAACGTAAACCAGAACATGCACTATATCCGTGCCATGATGCTTAATGAAGAGCGAAGTATCAGAAATGCACTGTTTGAAGCCATGACGACGAAGAGCCTGGTGTAGTTTCTGGAACCATGCACGAGGTGCCTATTTGAGACCATAGATAGCCTTTTTGAGTCGACAGACATGTGTGGGATGTGCAGAAGAAATGAACCCAGGAGCCTGGTCCATAAAGACGGTCTCAGTGAGATCACCATTGAGAAAGGCATTATTGATATCAACTTGTCGAAGTGGCCAACTACGAGTGACTGCAAGAGTCAAGACAACTCGAATGGTGGTAGGTTTGATAACTGGGCTGAAAGTATCAAAGTAGTCAACGCCTTCCTCCTGATTGTAGCCCTTGGCCACTAAGCGAGCCTTATACCTGTCAACAGAACCGTCTGGCTTCGTTTTGATCCTGTAGACCCACTTACAACCAACAACATTAGAAGTGGGAGGCCGAGGAACAAGGTCCCAAGTCCCATTAGCAATCAAAGCATCAAATTCTAATTGCATAGCATGCTACCAATTGGGGTTCTTTTTGGCTTGGAGAAAGGTTTTGGGCTCAAAATCAGAAGAGTCACAAGGAACAGAGTGCTTAGTGACAATGTGGACTTTGGGCTTTAGAGACTGAGTGGAAGCCCGAGTAACCATACCATGCACAGAGGACTCAGATGGCCGAAGATAAGAGGGGACCTGAGGATGGGGAATAATGACTGTGGAAGGGAGTGATGGAGACGATGATGTGGTCGTGGCTGAAGGAGGAGTGGGAGATGGTGGTGTGACAGTATCGGATGAGTGGTCGGGGAAATGAGGGTCAGATGAAAGAGGTACCAACAGAGTGGGAAAATGAGAGGCGACCTGAAGTGGCTGAAGAGTGAGATTCACAGTAGGCATGGAAGTGAATGGAACTGAGCCTGATGAGAGGGGTAGGGAAAGGATGTTTCATCAAAGACTATGAGACGAGAAATGTAGGTTTTGGAGGTAGGGATATGATGACAGAGATATCCTTTGTGTTTGGCACTATAACCGAGGAAGATACAGGCTGCGGAACGGAATTCTAATTTGCTGCTGTTGTAGGGACGAAGGTAGGGATAGCAGAGACAACCAAAAGATTTAAGGAAGGCATAGTCAGGTTGGCGATTATATAGACATGCATAAGGGGATTTGTGTTGGAGAGTTGAGGTGATGGTGCGGTTATGGATATAAACAACGGTGTGAAATGCATGTTCCCAAAAGAGCATAGGAAGATTGGAATGAGCTAGAAGGGATAGGCTTTTTTTGACAATGATTCGATTCCGACGTTCCGCAGCTCCATTTTGTTCAGGGGTATGTGGACGGGAAACTCGATGAATAATGCCATTGGTTTCAAGAAAGGTAGAGACATTTCGAAACTCACCCCCCCCCCCAATCAGATTGAAAAGCTTTGATTTTGGTAGAAAACTGAGTCTCAACCATAGTTTTAAAAGACTGAAAAATAGATAAAACCTGAGACTTTGTAGTAAGAAAGTAAATCCAAATAAATTTTGTGCAATCATCAATAAAAAACACAAAATAACGATTTCCATTAAGAGATGGAACAGAGGTAGGGCCCCAAACATCCGAATAAACAAGGTCAAAAGGTTTGTTGGAAACAGTATGACAAGAGGGAAGATAATGTCTATGACTCTTGCCTAACTGACATACACTACACACAGGAAGCGATTTATTTGAAACAGGTAAATCAAATTCAGCAAGTTGACAACGTAGCACAGACTCATGAGGATGCGCAAAACGATGATGCCAACATGCAACAGAAGCTCGTTCACCAATAAAAGCACGGGGACCAAAAGAATGAGTCGGAATCCGGTATAAACCATCCTCAGCAATCCCCTTTAGGACCATTGTTCCCTGTAAGGTCTTAACATAGCAGTGATCAGCATGCAGTTCTACAAACACGTTATTATCTTTGCATAACTGACAAACACTAAGCAAATTTTTAGACACTTTGGGAACAACAAGGATATCTTTGAGAGTAACAGGATTAACAGCATGCTTTGAAATTAGATTAAGATTACATGTATGCGTAATAGGAAGAGACTGACCATTTGCAACAGTGAGATTGTCCGTGCCAACATAGGGAGCCGAGAGATTGAGGCCGGAAATGTCCGCTGCGACATGATTGGTGGCACCAGAGTCTACAATCCACGGGTCAGTGAGAGCTGACGGACTGTCATGATAAGCGGCAAAGGCAGCTGGTGGCGGGCGAGACGCCGCTGACTGGCGTAGACGATCAGCAGCTCGGCGGTTGGTCGGCGGGAATAGGGCCATGTTGAGGCGCTAATGGCAGTTGCGTGCATCGTGTCCAGCTTTTTCACATAACTGGCAGATGACGCGAGGACGATCAGCGAGCCCTGTAGAGGTCCCCGACGCTGGGTGAGTGAACTGTCGGCGTTGGGCAGCGTAAGCAGTCGGAGCTCCTGGGACAGCAGAGTCGGTGAGGCGTTGTTCTTCCTGAAGCAGGAGGCCGAGGAGATCCGTTGACGAAACCGGCGTGATTCTTATGCTGATGGCGGTGCGGAAAACTCCAAATTCCGGTCCGAGCCCAAATAAGATGTTGTCGACGAGTTCGGAATCGGAGACGGTGACCATACACTCGGCGAGTCCATCGGAAATAGCCCTCTTTTTCTCGACGTATTCCAGCACAGTCATCCCGCCCTTCGACAATGATTGGAGGTGCTACCGGAGATGTTGTTGACGAGCCCTGGACTGCGACTGGAAAGTTGAGGTGAGTGCTGACCAGCATTCAGCCGTGGACGATGCCCGGGAGACAAGTGATAGCATCGGCACAGAGAGAGTGGAGCGGATCCACAAGAGGATCAGTCGATCGTTGCGCCGCCACGATGCAAACTTCGGGTTCGGATTACTGGTGGTTGCACCTGCAGTAGATGACAGCAAGGGATCGGGAGCGCCGCCGGTGACGAGGAAGCCATCAAGCTCATAAGCCTCCAATGCAGAACGAACTGTGCTGCTCCACAGAGTGTAGTTGCCGTGATCAAGCCGAATAGCCAACGCCGGAAAGGTGAGCGACGGGTTGGCAGAGTCGCCGGCTGCAGTGGACAGAAGTTGAGATGCGGAAGCCATGAAAACGAAAAACTAGCTTTTGTAATTTGCTGGGAAAGATAAAGTTCAGCAAATGAAAACTGATACCATATTAATAAATAGAAAATATAGTGAATTGATTGATTATATTTATCTATACATGTGCCTTTTATAGGCAGAAGAATGGTACAACTGCAGTCCTATTCTATGGGAAACAGATACAACAGAATAAGTACATACTGACCAAGTCATACATTTAATAAACTCAAACTTTTGTTCATAGTCTCTGCTCTTGCTAGCTTTGCATCTTCTTCACATGATTTCAGCATCACCTACAATGGATTCAGTTCCGCAAAGTTAACCTTGGATGGAATGGCGGAGCTCACCTCCAACAGGATTTTGGCACTCACCAATCGCACGAAGCAGCAGGAGAAAGGCCACGCCTTCTACCCTGATCAAGTAACCTTCAAGAACTCGCCCAACGGCTCTGTCAATTCTTTCTCAACATCCTTCGTGTTCGCGATACAGCCCAAGTATCCTGATCTGAGCGGTTATGGAATCGCCTTTGTGATCGCGCTACCCAGCCAGTACCTCGGCCTCTCCAACCAGAACAACACGGGAAACGCGCTACCCAGCCAGTACCTCGGCCTTTTCAACAAGAACAACACGGGAAACGACACGAACCATATAATTGCTGTCGAACTCCTCTCCATCCTAAGTAGCGAGTTCGGAGACAATGTTAATATTGTCGGAATTGACATTAACGGGTTGACATCAGATCAGTATGCACCAGCCGGGTACGATGATGGATCATTTCGGAATCTCAGTCTCATCAGTGGGAAACCAATGCAGGTATGGGTGGAGTATAGCTCGAGTTCATTTGAACTCGATGTCACTTTAGCTCCTGTTAACGTTATCAAACCCAAAAAGCCTCTTTTATTATTGAGAAGAGATCTTTCTCCGGTCTTGAATCAATATATGTTTATCGGATTTTCCTCGGTCACCGGATTAGCAGTTGCATCCCATTATGTTCTTGGCTGGAGCTTCAAGATGAACGGAATGGCTCGCGAACTCGATCTCTCTCAGCTCCCTAAACTTCCTCGAGTCGGTCCAAAGCAGAAATCCAAGCTTCTCACCATAGCTTTGCCTATCGTCCTGATTCTGATCTTTTTAGTAGCAACGGCGGGATTAATCTACCATATCAGGATCAAGAAGAAGTTCGCAGAAGTGCTTGAAGATTGGGAGCGCGAATACGGGGCCTCACAGATTCAAGTACAAGGATCTATACAAGGCTATGAAAGGGTTCCGAAACAAGGAGCTATTAGGTAGCGGGGGATTTGGGCGGGTGTATCGCGGCGTGCTGCCAGGTTCCAAGCTTGAGGTCGCGGTGAAGCAAGTGTCGCATGAATCCAAGCAGGGAATGAAGGAATTCATGGAAGAAATCGCGAGCATCGGGCGAATGCGCCATCGCAACCTCGTGCCACTCCTAGGTTACTGCCGTCGAAAAGGCGAGTTGCTATTAGTTTACGAGTACATGCCTAATGGAAGCCTGGACAGGTTCCTGTTCTGCTCGGGCGAGCTCTCGCCCGAGCAGATGCTGACCTGGAAGCAGCGCTTTCGGGTCATCAAAGGCGTGGCATCCGGGCTGTTCTACCTGCACGAAGGCTGGGAACAGCTCGTGATCCACCGCGATGTGAAGGCCAGCAATGTGCTTCTAGACAGCCAATTCAACGCAAAACTGGGCGATTTTGGGCTTGCTAGGCTGTATGATCACGGGACAGCCCCGCAGATGACTCATGTCGTGGGGACTTTAGGGTACCTCGCCCCGGAACACACCAGGATGGGTAAGGCCACGACGAGTACCGATGTGTACTCGTTCGGGGCCTTCTTGCTCGAGGTGGTCTGCGGGAGGAGGCCTATAGAGCCCCAGGATCACCCGAGGACGCGATCCTGGTGGACCGGGTGGTTTCTTGTTGGACTTCAGGGAGAATGCTCGATGTTGTGGACCCGAAAATGGTTGAGTATGTGAAGGAGGAAGTGGAAATGGTGATGAAGTTGGGGCTGTTGTGCGAGGTACCCTAAAGTCCGAAGTGGAAATGGCGAGGCTGATTCGCGACCGAGTATGCATCAGGTGGTTTTGTATCTCGACGGGGCGTTGGCATTGCCAGAATTAGGCTGTTTGGGTGTGCCTAATAAGGTGCGGCCAGGAGTGAGAACAATAAGGTGCGGCGGTGGCAGAGGTGAGTTTTGTGTCTCAACTGTGCGGCGGCGGTGGAAGGCAGCGGCAACGGCAGTGAAAAATAAAGAAAAAAATTATAATTATAATTTTTTAATTGAAAATATTTTTTAGGGTAATATGCAGATATAACCCTATATGTTGAGGAAAGTGCAAATATAACCCTGAGTTATTTTTTAGTGCAAATATAACCCTATCTATTACACATAAGTGCAAATATAACCCTAAAACCACTATTCTGGCATTGACTAGCCATTTTCGGCCATTGACCTACCGAAAATAACCAAAATGCCCTTCTAACCTAATACAAAAATTTAAAAGACAAAAATACCCCCCACCACCAATCTGCCACCACCACCAATCCGCCCGCCACCACCACCAATCCGCCACCATCAATCTGCCTGCCACCACCTGAGCCCATCCTAGGCACCAGCCACACCACCACCAATCTGCCTGCCACCACCTAAGCCCATCCCCGCCACCAGCCACACCACCACCAATCCCCCTGCTACCACCTGAGCCCATCCCCCGCCACCAGCCACACCACCACTAATCCGCCTGCCACCACCTGAGCCCATCCCCGCCACCAACCACACCACCACCAATCCGTCTGCCACCACCTGAGCCCATCCCCGCCACCAGCCACACCACCACCAATCCGCCTGCCACCACCTGAGCTCATTCCGCCACCAGCCACCACCACCTGAGCCCATCCCCGCCACCAGCCACCACCACCTGAGCCCATTCCCCCCGCCACCACCTGAGCCCATCCCCTCCGCCACCACCTGAGCCCATCCCCGCCGCCACCACCTGAGTCCATCCCCAGCGCCACCACCTGAGCCCATCCCAGTCGCCACTACCTGAGCCTATCCCCGCCGCTACCACCTGAGCCCATCCCCGCACCTCTGACCACCAATCCCAAACTTCGCCGCCGCTCAACGCCACCCACCGCAAACCCTAGCGCCACCACCTGCTCCGAACCATAGCGCCACCTCGCGCCACCACCTGCCCTGAACCCTAGCGCCACCTTGCACCACCCCACCATAGCGCCACCAACCCCAAACTCCTCGCCATCGCCTCATCCTCCTCTGCCCTATCCCCGCCTCCACCATCACCAAGCCCCGAATCCACAACACCACCGGTGAACCCCTAGCCGCGAGCTCTCCACCACCACCATCTGCAGATTGGATTCAGAGAGGGAAGGGGTTTGGAGCGGGGAAGGAAGGAAAGAGAAAAGAAAGGAAGAAAAGAGAAAAGAGAATGGAGCAGAAGAAAGAGAAAAGGAAAGAGAAAAAGGGGTAAGGGGGTAATATTGTCATTTGATAAGTGGGGTTTTTTCAGTTTTTTTAAAAAAATCATCAGGGGCAAATTGGTCATTTCACTGTATTCCGGCCTCAAATCGGCTAAAAAGGTTAAATTTGCACATAACCTGAATAGATAGGGTTATATTTGCACTTTCGAATAGCGCAGGGTTATATCTGCACTTTTTTCAATTATATAGGGTTATATTTGCACTTTTCTCTATTTTTTTAATTAGTAAAATTTCTATTATACCCTTGCCTATACTAGAAAATTATTTAGGCTCATCGAAAAATCACCTTTGGGAACTAAACAAATTATTTTAAATTTATTGGGTATTGTCTAAAGGTTAATTTACAAATAGCGATCAAAATATAGTATAAGATATTTTGTACGTACGAGACTAAAAAAATAATTTAATTTTTTTTGAATGACTTTGCCCAGGATGATGAAGCCACCCAAACATGACTCATTACTTATTTTATTATCTCTGTTGACTTGCAAGTCTTTGCATTGACTTGATGTACATGAACAAAAACCGCATACATTCCCATCAAGTAATGCTTGGCTGGTAGAGTTTAGTGAAATAAAAATTGATTTAGTTTGTCTACATACCATTTATAATTTGAATTTCTTGCCAAGATCATCATTTTGATAGTTATACTTTTTTCTAATATCATCATATTTTTTATAAATATCAGTATATATTATTATTGTTTTTTAAAAATTGGTTACATTTTTTATATTAGTCTGCTATTCTAACATCGTTCTTTCTGTCTCTACATTCTGCAATTAATTTTCCCCACACATTCAATTTGCTTACAGAATCAATTTGAATGGTAAAATGCTGGTTTTAGGAGAACGTATAAACTATTTTATACCTTCGTGAAAAGATAATTATTGTTGATTATCATTTTACAATCTGAATTTCAAGAATAGTACAGTTAAATTCATAGGTTTGATTTTATCATGCGAAAATTAAATAATGAAAATTAAATGAGCAATTTACATATGGAAGAATAATATACTTTTATTAATTATTCCGGCATACAATCAAAAAGCTTAAATTACGAATAATTAAAGTAATACATGTGAGAAATAAATCACGTTTCAATCAATAACAAATTGATGGAGTCACGAGTAAACTCGCTGCCCTTGAAACGAATGAGTCTCGTCGTGGACATCGTTCCCTAGGATAAAACCATCGAAGGTAACAATTAACACGTAAGAGTTACCTCATATTCACGCAAGACCCGAAGGACTATCACCTCGACAAAGTAACAAATGGAAATTTCGAGAAAGACAGAAAGAAGACTCAAGTTTAGAATATGGAGGGACTTGAGAAAATGGTGTTAAAATTTTCTGACTAACTTAGAGGCTCTATTTATACTGCTCTAAGAGACCCTAATCATGGAAACATGATATTCTAATTTTCTGTAATTAGAGAAGAATATTCTCCAATCACCAACTCACCAAATCCGAGACATTCCATGAATACTCGAATCAAATCTGCTGGAAAAAGAAGAAATATTCGCACAAATATTCTTCATCGTATTAAACATGGTAAACCGCATATTTATTTAAGACAAGATATCTCACAAAATAAGGAAATATTTTGTTCTTATCTCTTAAAAATTACACACAAGTAATTCTATATATATTATGCGGTTGGGCCTTCCAGAGACTTCCATGCGGTCTATACGCATTTTGGACAGTCCAGAGAAAAATTAATCTGGGCCAATTTCTGCCTAATTTTTTCTCTTTCAAGAGTGACATTTCAAACATCCATATCTCATTCACCCTTGATCCATTTTGAGAGTTTAAATAGTCGATTTTATAGTACTCGCGGAGGAGAACCCAAAAATGACATTCACCGACCTAAAATCCATTCGGGTCCCACTCAAAATGATACCCAAAAGTTGACAAATTTTAACCTTTTAACCATTATTTTCCAACAATCCCCCACATGAATAGATATTGATGTAGGAAACAGAATAATCATGCCAGATGTCCTTGAACTTCCCCTACCGCTTGTGTGAACGACAATGCACTTCCCATAAACATCTTTCCTAGCCCTTGTGTTTTCCTCCGTTGTGTCCATTAATCAGGCCATGGCACACACCTGATTCTGTAAGGTTTCTAAAGAATTGTGTCCCAACAATTCCCTTTCGAAGCGGCCACACTTCTCGTATACATAGGTGATTCTTGGCGTAAGAGTAGTTCCGTAAACTATTGCGCTCTTTCGAGTACTACATACTCGATGCCTTGAATCATTAAAAATAATTTAATGCTTAACCTCCATTTACATCACTGTTTCTTCATCATAGGAATAAGACAAGAGGTATGAAACCCCCACAGTAGTCGCGATGGGTCTTTGCAGTTTAGTTGTCCCTTTGAACCTAGATCTTGGGATCTCCAGTCACATAGGTTGGGTGTCCACGTACGTAACCCACCATTTATTAGATTTAGTCCTATTCTTTTCGATGAGTTCTCAACTAACTCTCGATTCAATTTCTTCGTCAAGAAATCAATTCAATCCTTTCGTCAAAGAATCACAACTCTTATCATATTGACCTCACGTAGTCAACATCGATAATTCTTGTAAAGAGTAGTCATCCAATGGTAAAGTGTCTTTGTCGAGACACACCATCATCGACATGGCATTACGCTACACTAATAAGCATACAAGTGCTTTGGTCATCCTAGGGTATATCTTTTCCAATTTTTGTCCAACACAATGGACTTAGATTCCTCTATGAATCTAGCAGGAGAGAACCATTTCTCTACACAACTGAAGCCATATCCACGAGTCTTACACACAGCTTTTTTCCAGTGATCATTTCTGGAATACTCGTGTATCATCTTACTATCCATTGTAAGAATAGTCTAATGTGCACTTTAATATGTACAATAGACTATCAATGACTCTTGAGTTCTCTTCTTAAGAGATACCTCACCTTTACAAAAAGGTAACTCATAATGTTTAGAGTCATTCCATTGAATATGACATATCTCCAAGAGACTCAATCATCGTATCAATTTTACTATCAATGAGAAAACCATCAATTCAAAGACATAAATGACATGGTCATTTTTCATGTCTCTTAGCATATCTGCCTTCATCAAACTCAGTGATTAATATCACTGGCTAAACAACAATTAGTTTGGTCACATGATGGGTCATTTAGGAGCATTGAGCTTTTCATTTTTGCTCTATTCAGATTTTAATATCTAAGTCTCCAAATAACCATTTTGGTCCATTAGATGTACTTCAAGCTTTCACAAATCCTTGATAGCAGGTACCATCACTCTTGCACTCATTCTCGCGTCCATAGAACACCCACCAAGTACACAAATATACTTACTAATTGTTCGAATCTACTAGTACTCTAGTGATTTGCACTCATGGTAGATCAATCTCTCTATTGATCACCGCTTTCCACAAACGTCATTTCATGGAATCTTGTTTCCTTCGTTGGTTTATCCCCAATCCTTAATGATTCTATCTATTGACTCTTAAGTCCATTTAAGATAAATCGGGATCTCTAACAGAAACTTCCACAAAATACACTTTCCATCAAGATGTATTTCTAGTTTTCGTATATTATTTCTTGTGAATTTCAAGAAACTGATAGCACTTCAACATTGTGCATGTCTAGTGAAGATACTGTTTAAGTATTCCTTTTACTACTTTCACAATACGCTAACCCCTACATTCGAAAGAACTTTTAGGATGGCTCTATGAGGAGCTTTATTGTCCTCCTTCTTGTGGTATCTTATTTAAAAGATTGCCAGCAACTTAAAGGCTCCCCCATATCACTTGATCATTTCTAGCAATTTCCTTTAATCACCATATGACCTTGCAAATGTCTACATTGTGAATCACATTCCCCAAAGGATTCTATTTATTCACATCATGGTCACGGATAACTTCATATGTTTTCTGTGCATCACGTAAGTGGTTTCGCTAATATGCAAACCCAACTTACTAAAAGTATGTGTGTTCAATAATTAATCAAACACTAGGTTCTTACCCATGAAATTTCTTTTAGGGCTAGATCCTTTCAACAATAAAAACACCTTCATGTATTAATCTTTTATCGTGGAAGACTCTCTTATTCCTTCAACTCCCTTGGGATTTCAGATAACTAAACTTCCTGATCTCAATTAATCGTTCTTCCTCGCATAACCAAACCACACCCGATGTAGTATCAATCAATCGAGGATTCGATTAACTCTCACTAGGGTAAACTCACACAATTTCATGCTCATTTTAAAGCCAAGTTTCAGTACAACTGCACTTTACTTTCAGACTACTCAAATCAAAATTGAGTGTCTTTATGCTCAAAACACATTCAAGTTCATTGCTCGACTCAAGTTTGAGTGAACTGCTCGACTCAATTTTGGGTTTACCCTTTTGGTTCGAGTTAAATTCCTCCCAACTTGAACAACTTGATTCAAGTCTCTCGTGACGATTTTTCATCTCAAGTACCTATCAAAATTCATATGGTCGTTGAATTTTTAGGTTTTTGTCTACCCCTCACATTGGGCTGGTTTTATTAAACATCTCCACACGTGTTAAGTTTCTCAAAACCTCGTGTCTTGGGGTTTCTAGACTAAATGTCTTAGGATTCCTCATCTCAGAATTCTAAGGCTTTCCGACCAAAAATCTAGAGAATTGACCAAATGTCTTGGGATTCCCTATCTCATAATTCTTAGATTTTTCAACCATAAATCAAGAGATTTGACCAAAAGTCTTGGGATTCCCATTCTCGGGATTCTTAGTTTTCTAAACCAAATTCTTGAGATTTTTCCCTCAATTCTTTGATTACAAGTAATCAAAGTTTTTAGCATACTCATGATAACTCATGCTTTAGGGTTTATACCATGGTTCACTAGAACCAATACCCTAGACATAGTCGTAAACTAATGTCTTCACGTTCAATTTATCAGGTCATACAAAATAACCAGAATATGTCGAACTTCGAGCCCATATGCTCTATCCGTGCAATCTAATAATTGTCACTCGTGAGCCATATGCTCGTAAACGATCGATCAAGATAGCCAATTATCGGGACAAGCCTTCTCAAACCTTTCATTGCATAAAAAAGGGCATTTTTCCAAACAATTAATATAATCATAGCATGTAAAAGCATAAAACAATTTTAGACACAACATAGAACGAGAATACATCATGGATCAAATAACCCAATGTCACATCCTTCATTCATGCACGGATATTTTACACTCTTGCCGAGAGATGCCATGTTTAAGTGCAAATGAAGTTTGCCATTTTTTCGCATGCGATTTTCAGACCAAACATATAAAAGTCATGAATCACTAGCAGCACATTCTCACACAAATATGGTTTAAAATCTTTAACCATAATGAGCAGCCCACACAACCAAATTATTATACCATGCAAAATAGGTATTTCTACATTTGATCAAGTATTTAAGCAAATACTCTAACATTTTGAGGGCTTAGGAAATTTAAATGTCTCATAATTTTCAACACACATGCACTGCTTTCATGTAATTTCATAATTAAAAGGAATAGTAATGTTTGATTCAATATTCCAAACTCATGACATTTTTTTTCTAACTTTAAGCTATTCATGCAAAGAATCAAATATGATTTATTACCGTATCAACATTTAATCTCATAAGCATGAATATCACGAAATTAACATATTTCCATAATTACGACATGTAATTTAACATACATGCTCAACTCAGTTTTCCAGATAATCAAGTGATTAATATAACCAAATCCATTCACTATCAAATATGATGGCCTTAGTGTACTGGACACATATGTGCATATATTATTCATATAACTCTCTTTGTAACAAAGTCATGTTCACGTCCAAATTCACGCAAATGGTTATCAACTATAATCCAAGCAATATATGTATATATAGAATATGTCATTATTCACTTTAATTAGCGTGCATACATATCATAGTTTGCAAAACCGTGGTTACAACTCTTAACTCTTTCATGTCACCAAGCAAAAATCTTGCCGCACCTCCGTGCCACCAAGTTTCTCTTCCATATATAAAGCTATACAACCCTGTCTCGCAATCACCAGTGTGTACATACAAAATATTATTCATCGTTAAATATATGTTCACATCTAATATCGCATATAAACATTACACATAAGGTTTTCAAACCAAATATAACAAATTGCTCAACATGGTTTTGCAACCAAACTCCGAGAAATTTTTGAAGTATATAGGAATATACATAATTCTCGTTTTGGCATTGCATATGGCATGCAGCATACATCAAATGTTTAGCATGTTTAGCATACATCAAATGTTAAAAGTTGAAGCTAACGGTCTCATTACTGTGCCTGTGTGCGATTTCGGTGCGATTTCACACAGTCATCCTTCTTCTTCTTCACCTCCATTTCTAATTGCAACTGATCTCACCAATTCACACTGATTCCACCATTTGCCTGATACGAATTCACTATCTGCGAGATAGACACATCGGCGGACGATCATGGCGTCGCCGACGCCTCCTCCGCCTCCGGATCCTATCCCTAAGCCACTGGTCGCTCGAAGCTTTGCCCAAGCTCTCAACACAAAACAACCCCCCCTCCTCTCGTCCCTTCCGGATACCCCAAACTTACACCCGACAACAGAATACAAGGGAAAGATAGCATTCATACTCCCTCCCGAAGAAGGAGAAATCCTAGCCTCACACTACCAGAATGCCCTTGTCGGAAAGTTTAGCAGAGGGAAACCGCAGATGGAATCGCTACTTCAGTCCTTCAAATCAATAGGTTTTAAATCTAAATTTCAAATTGGTTCTATTGATTATCGTCACGTTTTGATTCGATTTCAGGAAAACGAAGACTACCAAAGGTGTTGGATGAAGGGACAGTGGTCAATACAAGGTTACACAATGAAGATGCAAAAATGGACACCAGATTTCTCCCCATCAGTGGAATCCTCGATAGTACCAGTTTGGGTAACATTTCACAAACTACCACTCCATTTCTATAATAACTCTGCTATAATCGGAATAAGTAGTCAGGTAGGAAGGTTTCTTAAGATGGATGCAGCAACAATGGCATTAACAAGACCTTCAGCAATTAAAGTTTGTGTAGAAATAGACTTGTTAGCTCAGCTCCCTAAATCAATAATGGTAGGGATAGGAAACAAGGTAGCTGAATATCCTATAGAATACGAGGAATTGCCAACATATTGCACTCACTGCAAAATAATTGGTCATAGTAACTCAAGCTGCAATTTTTTGCATCCTAATCTGAGGAAAACAGCTAATAAGAAGTTAGAAAATGCTGCCACTATTAAGCTGAGAACTGGCCCTCACCCAACAGAGGAAACTAACTTGGGAGGGACATCAGCTCTAACAGTTTCTCAAAAGGAAAAGGATGTGCAAAATCAAACAATAAACACAGGAATCTTAACTGATAGCAACATAAATTTCTTTAAGGTAAGTCATAGAAAACGTAATGGTCCATTTTACTCACTAGATGATATATCTAAGCCAATAACCACATCCATTTGGAGAAAAAAGAACCATTCCCCTACCCATTCCCCCACAAGGGAAAAGGAAACAAATATTAGCACAGTTACAATTTCTAATGCTTTCCAATCCTTGGAAGACAGTGATGATGAACAGGTAGAGAAGGAAGGGGAGATTGCAGAGATCTACCATGAAACAGTTGAGTCACAGGAAGTTACATTACCAATTGATATTAATACTAACCAAAATACTTCCCCTGTGTTTCTTAAAGAACAAGTACAAACGGAGTTGGAAGAGCAAGTACATAAATGTTCAGCAGAGGAAAGCTCCAGCATAGAGGATGAACTGAAAGAAAAAACATCAGACTACTCTGAGATGGTAAGTTTGGAGAAAGAAAGTGAGCAGCCACAGGCTCAGGTAAGACCCTCAGAGCAGAACCTTTCATCTGTGATTACTAATAACAATGGTAAGTCAGGAGAAAAAGGTAAAAACTCAGCTAAGACTAGTAGAAATCTCAGATCTACACAAAAAGCCAACCCCAAAATTTTTAAATGATAACACACACCATAATTGGGAATGTGTTAGTTTGGAATGTAAGGGGAGTTGGTACCTCAATAGAGAGACTTAAGATACTGAAACAAAAACATAAGATAGACATAATGTGCCTAATTGAACCATGGCAAGAAAACCAGAAGATCATAAAGTTTAAATATGATCTAGGATATCAGAATGCTTACTCTGCTCAGAGAGCTAAAATCTGGCTATTTTGGAACCAGTCTTATAGTATCTCAGTGTTAAGTGAGACAGATCAGTATGTACAAGTAAATATAATTGATTCATCATCTTCTCTGAGCTGGAATTGTGTATTTATTTATGCAAGTGTACATAGATCAATCAGAGAATCCTTATGGCAGGACCTAAAGGCAACTAATATTCCTCATTCTATTTTTATTGGTGACTTTAACACAGTAGCTTTAGTATCTGAGTATAGAGGGAGGAAGTCAACCCCTAAAAAAAGCATGAAACAATTTAATAATTTTCTAAGGGATCTGGATTTGCATGATATTCCCACTGTAGGTAACTCCTTTACATGGTGCAATAACAGATATAAGGAACGAGGTAAAGAGTTAATATTCCAAAGGTTAGATAGGGGACTTTGCTCATTAGAATGGTTTGAAAACTTTCCTAACAGCTCAATTCATGTTCTAAATAGACTTTCATCGGATCATGCTCCTCTTTTATTATCCATACAATCATCTGAGGAACAAGCCCCTAGACCATTTAGATTTCAGGAGATGTGGATTAGTAGACAGGACTTTCTTAATTTAGTGAAATCGAATTGGAGCCTGGACACCCCTTATAGAGGAATGTATAGGATGGTTTATAAATTAAAAAGGCTTAAAAAGGAAATAAAGCAGTGGAATATAACACACTTTGGTAATGTTGATCAGAATCTGATTCAATATGAGAATAAGGTTAATGATTTGGAAATCTCTTTTCAACAAACACCAACTGATTCCATATTGACAGACCTGAATAACACAAAACAGCTGCTGATGAGGGCTCAAAAGGAGAAAGTAACCTACCTTAGGCAAAAGGCTAGACTGAATTGGTTTAAATATGGTGATGCCAATACTAGTTATTTTCATCACTCAATTAGGGAAAGAAGAACTAAATCCAGAATCAGTAAAATTAGAGATGAAAATGGAATTTGGATCTCTGATCCAACAAAGATTAAAGAGGAAGCAGTGGGATTTTATAGAGCTCTATTTAATGAAGAAGAACCACAGAAGCAAGGAACTTATATGAATCATTTTCTAGCTGAAATACCTGGAATAATAACTGAACAAGAAAATGATCAACTGTTATCTCCCTTCCTGATCCACGAGCTTAAGTTTGCAGTCTTCGACCTTAATAAACACAGCTCACCTGGTCCTGATGGATATCCTGGTTTTTTCTATACCACCTTTTGGGATAATGTTAAAACAGATTTACTTGAGGCTGCAAATGACTTTCTGAAAAATGGTAAAATTCCTAATGCTATTTCTAGTACATGGCTAGCATTAATTCCTAAAAGAACAGTACCTGTCACATTCTCAGATTTCAGACCAATAAGTCTTTCAAATTTTGTGAACAAGGTTTTTTCCAAGATGATGATGGAAAGGATTAAGCCTTTCATGTCTCAACTAATATCTCTTGAGCAAAGTGCTTTCATGAAAGGGAGGGATATCACAGATAACATAATATTGATGCAAGAAATGACCAGAATGTTAAAAAGGAAATCAAGGAAGCAGAACCTAATCATCAAATTAGATATGCAGAAAGCTTTTGATAGGGTATCATGGTCTTTTCTTAATTCAATTCTCCTTAAATTTGGTTTCCATGGAGTTTTTGTGAACCGGATACTGCAGAATATAGCCTCAGCCCATTTTTCAGTGATAATTAATGGTGTAGCATCAGGATACTTTGCATCAAATAGAGGAATAAAACAGGGAGATCCCCTCTCCCCATTTCTGTATAATATACTATCTGAGGCCTTCTCCAGAGGAATTAAAAAACTTTTCAAAATTGGCTTTCTGAAAAATTTTGATCTACCTAAGACATGTCCACAGATAACTCACCTAATGTATGCAGATGATACAGCTGTATTTCTCAGTGGAAATAAGGAAAACCTGAAAAGATTTAAAAGATTTCTTAGTGCATATGAGCAAACAACAGGTCAGAAAGTTAATTTCTCTAAATCCAACTTCTATGTTGATCCTGCCACCCCAGCTGATAGAATTCAGATTATAAGAAGGTCTTTAGGAATGACTATGGGAGAGTTTCCTTTTCAATACCTAGGTATTCCCATATTCACAGGAAGGAACACTCAGAGATATTACTACCCTATACTGGAGAGATTAGAAAAAAGCATAAATAACTGGAAAAATAGGTGGCTTAGCACAGGAGGGAAGATCATATTAATAAACCATTGCTTTCTTTCAATCCCAACCCACTTGTTTGCTGTACTAAGACCTCCTAAGGTAGTTTTGAGGAAGATGGAAAGGATGGCATCTGGTCTGTTCTGGGGTGCAACTGAAAGTTCAGAGGCAAGAAAAAAATGGAGAGCTTGGAGTAAAATGAGTATGCCTATACAAGAGAATGGGATAGGGTTTAGAGACCTTCAAGCCACAGTTGATTCATTCTCCTGCAAGTTATGGTGGAAGCTCCAAAAGAACACCACTCAATGGTCTCACCATCTGTGGTCAATACCTGACTCCTACAAGACATCTCAGGTATGGAAGAGAATCTGCTCCATTACTGAAAAAACAAATAGATTGACTAGAGTAATTCATGGAAAAGGGGAATGCTCCTTCTGGAATGCAAATTGGTCAGGAGAAGGTGCTTTATTTTATGAATGGCCTGAGGATGTGGAACTTCCCTTCCCTAATATCACCTTAAGCACCTTCATCCTGAACAAAGACTCTAATATTACTTCTCTGGAGCCACATTTGGCTACCAATATAGTTTCAATATTGCAGGAGGTAGCCATCAAGAATTCACATGAGGACAGACTGATCTGGGAACCTTCTATGGATGGGAATTTTTCAGTCAGCTCAGCTTACAAGATACTGAGGCAGAGGGGTACAAGCATCAGAAGTTTACACAAGGTATGGTCAAATTTCATACCAGTTAAAATGTCTATATTAATGTGGAGAGCTTTGAATGGAATTTTGCCTTTTGAAAATGTTCTATGTAAGCTTGGTTTTTCACTAGCTTCTAAATGCCCCTTTTGCTCGAACCACTCGGATTCAATCAACCACTTTTTTAACTCATGTCACCAGGCAACTGCAGTGTGGAAAAAAGTTAATAGCATTCTGAATTTACATCCACCTGGTTTTAGGAGTTTCTGTCATTTAGTTGATCATTACCTCTCCATTCAGGTAGGGACTAACAGTCTGAATTATGTATACATAGCTGCACTCATTGTAACAACATGGTCTCTTTGGACACATAGGAATAAACTACTATATGAAAATCTTGCTTTTTCAGTAGAAGCATGTTTTCAGAATATTAAGGACCTGTTGTTCATAATTTTTACTGCAAACCCGTTGAAAGGAAATCCTGATAAACATAAGAAGCTAATTCAGGCAGGAATCATTCCTAGTATAACTCTAAAAAGGACCAAAGAAATCTCAATCTCAGCAGTTAAATGGGAAAAACCAACAAATGGTCTTAAGTTGAACATGGATGCTTCATGGGTAAAGGGGGGAAACTCTTCTTGTGCTGTAATAATTAGAGATTGGAGGGGAGATGTGAAACTAATGAGAGTTAAAACCTTTAAATCAGACTCCCCTCTACAAGCAGAGCTGGAAGGTATTTTATTTGCATATCAAATCTGCTTAGAAATGGAAATCAGAGGTAGTGTACTAGAGTCAGATTGTCAGCAAGCAATAAGAGCTATACATGATCCTTACTCTGGCTCATGGAGACTATTTTCTCTTTACTATCATTTGCATGAGATGCATACAGAAAACCAAATCCAATATGTCTCTAGGGAAGCAAACACAGTGGCTGATTTTTTGGCAAAATATGCTAGGGAGAATTCCATAACAGGAGATTTAGACTCAAGCAATACTCCACCTTTTCTAAAAGGATTGATTATGCTAGATAAAAATGGAGTTCATGGGGTCAAAATAGGAACAGCAAGTGGAAACATAATCCATACATAATATGTTATCTCGGGCACATGTTTTCTACAGGACCAGATACTGCTTCCTTCTTGTTTACTTCATTGCAGATTAAAAGGCTGAGGAGGAAGAGGTTAACCAGCGTATGATCATAGGAAGAACGGCGACAAATGGCAGGATTTTTACTCAGGAAGATTACGGGCAGCCACCTTCAAAAGATTTTCCAAAGTAAAAGCTATCGTATAGCATTGGCAAAGTTTTCACGAAGACTTAGAGGATAGGCTTCTGGTTTAGGTTAAGGTTGTCTCTGACTGACTTGTGTCTCTTCGGATTCACTAACAAGTTCGAGCGCCAACTACCAAGCCATTAGTATTTGTAATCCTCTAGTTTTACTTATGGTTTTTTCAACTATTTTGGAAGCAACAAGGTGTTGCTTTAAGAGCAATATGCTCTCATTTTGTAAACAAACTAAGCCTCGGCTTCTTTATTGTTTATTAAGGGTCTGGGAAGCCTAATATAACTTTCCTCCATCTCAGGATGGTTTAATTTTAAAAAAAAAATGTTTAGCATGTTTAGCATCAAATAGCTATGCAAATTTCGGGTGTAATTTCCGAACTTCGGAGGAAATCGACATGTAAATGATTTAAGGATATCCGAATCAATATAATTCAACAAATGTCATTTGTTTCAAGACTGTTGGACATATATTGATTTTATCATGCGAAAATTAAATAATGAAAATTGAATGAGCAATTTACATATGCAAGAATAATATACTTTTATTAATTATTCTGGCATACAATCAGAAAGCTTAAATTACGAATAATTAAAGCAATACATGTGAGAAATAAATCACGTTTCAATCAATAACAAATTGATGGAGTCACGAGTAAACTCGCTGCTCTTGAAACGAATGAAATTTGTTGATTTATATTTGATTTTTCACATTATATAATCAATATATATCCAACAAGTCTGCTATTCTAACATCGTTCTTTCCGTCTCTACCTTCTGCACTTAATTTTTCCCACACATTCAATTTGCTTACCGGATCAATTTGAATGGTAAAATGCTGGTTTCAGGAGAACGTATAAACTATTTTATACCTTCGTGAAAATATTAATTATTGTTGATTATCATTTTACAATCTGAATTTCAAGAATAGTACAGTTAAATTCATAGGTTTGGGGCCATGAAGGAATCTTCAGTAAACAAAACACTTGACTAGTAGTTTGGAAATGAAAAAGCAAATCCAAAACACTTCTCTTTTCTTGCTTTGACTGTTTCATAGGAAACTAAGAAATGTCTAAACCTCTATAATTTTGCAGCCAAACACAGCCTTCTTAGTTAAAAAAGACGAGAAGATGATAGTGTAAAGGATGCAATAACATCCCTTTTCTTCTACTTGGAGAGTAGAATATGAGCATGGTGTTAATCAAACTCGAACTTTTGTTCATAGTTTCTGTTCTCGCTAGCTTTGCATCTCCCTCACAGGATTTCAGCATCACCTACAATGGATTCAGTTCGGCGAAGTTAACCTTGGATGGAATCGCGGAGCTCACCTCCAACGGGCTTTTGGCGCTCACCAATGGCACGAAGCATGAGAAAGGCCACGCCTTCCACCCTGATCAAGTAGCCTTCAAGAACTCGCCCAACGGCTCTGTCAATTCTTTCTCATCATCCTTCGTGTTCGCAATACAGCCCCAGTATCCTGATGTAAGCGGTCATGGGATCGCCTTTGTGATCGCACCTCAGAGAGGCTTGCCGGACGCGTTGCCCAGCCAGTACCTCGGCCTCTTCAACCAAAACAACACGGGAAGCGACACGAACCATGTAGTTGCTGTTGAGCTCGACACCATCCTGAGTAGCGAGTTCAGAGACATTAATGATAATCATGTCGGGATTGACATCAATGGGTTGATATCGGATCAGTATGCACCAGCCGGGTACCATATCGATGATGGATCATTTCGGAATCTCAGTCTCATCAGTGGAAAACCAATGCAGGTATGGGTGGAGTATAGCTCGAGCTCATTCGAACTCGAAGTCACTTTAGCTCCTGTTAACGTTATCAAACCAAAAAAGCCTCTTTTATTACTGAAAAGAGATCTTTCTCCTGTCTTGAGTCAACATATGTTTATCGGATTTTCCTCGGCCACCGGATCAGTAGTTACATCCCATTATGTTCTTGGCTGGAGCTTCAAGATGAACGGAATGGCTCGCGAACTCGATCTCTCTCAGCTTCCTACACTTCCTCCAGTCGGGCCGAAGCAGAAATCCAAGCTTCTCACCATAGCTTTGCCTATAGTCCTGACTCTAACCTTCTCAGTAGCAATTGCTGGACTAATCTACCATGTCAGGATCAAGAAGAAGTTCGCGGAAGTGCTCGAAGACTGGGAGCGCGAATACGGGCCTCACAGGTTCAAGTACAAGGATCTTTACATGGCTACGAAAGGATTCCGAAACAAGGAGCTACTAGGGAGCGGGGGATTCGGGCGGGTGTATCGCGGCGTGCTGCCAGGTTCCAAGCTCGAGGTCGCGGTGAAGCAAGTGTTTCATGAATCCAGGCAGGGAATGAAGGAATTCGTGGCGGAAATCGCGAGCATCGGGCGAATGCGCCATCGCAACCTCGTACCACTCCTAGGTTACTGTCGTCGAAAAGGCGAGTTGCTGTTAGTTTACGAGTACATGCCTAATGGAAGCCTGGACAGGTTCCTGTACGAGCGCTCGCCCGCGCAGACGCTGACCTGGAAGCAGCGCTTTCGGGTCATCAAAGGCGTGGCATCCGGGCTGTTCTACCTGCACGAAGGCTGGGAACAGCTCGTGATCCACCGCGATGTGAAGGCCAGCAATGTGCTTCTAGACAGCGAATTCAACGCGAAACTGGGCGATTTCGGGCTTGCTAGGCTGTATGATCACGGAACAGCCCCGCAGACGACTCATGTCGTGGGGACTTTAGGGTACCTCGCCCCGGAACACACCAGGACGGGTAAGGCGACTACGAGTACCGATGTGTACTCGTTCGGGGCCTTCTTGCTAGAGGTGGTCTGCGGGAGGAGGCCTATAGACCCTCGGGAATCACCCGAGGACGCGATCCTGGTGGACCGGGTGGTTTCTTGTTGGAATACATGGAGAATGCTCGATGTTGTGGACCCGAAAATGGGTGAGTATGTGAAGGAGGAAGTGGAAACGGTGATGAAGTTGGGGCTGTTGTGCTCGCATTGCGAGGCTGATTCACGGCCGGGTATGCGTCAGGTGGTTTTGTATCTCGACGGGGCGTTGGCATTGCCAGAATTAGGCTGTTTGGGTGTGCCTTCGAGTGGTTTGAGGTTTGGGAGTAAGGATGGTTTTAGTGATTTTGTGCATTCATATCCTGTTTCCATGGAGAAAGGGTACTCACAGGTCTCATCTGCTAGCACTTCCCTTTTGTCTGGAGGTCGATGATGCAATGTTTTCAGTATTATAAACACGACCCTTATTTCAATACGGACAAAGTTAATAAAATGTAATGCTACTGATGTTTGAAGCAACTGATTAATGAAAAGTGAGCAATTATTAATATGTATCTTCAAATAATTAACACGTATCAAATTGATACATAAACGGTTTCAACTGATTGACGAAAAGTAAGCAATAGAGGATCAAAAATGTACTTTTTAATCGATCAGATATAAAATTCACGGCAAAATGTACCTATGCACTTACGATCAACAAAAGAGAAGTACTCCGATCCAGTTCCAACTGCAAACTTTTTTGTCATGATTTGCAAGACATGTTTGACGACTTTCATCTCCAAGGAGAACAAGAGATCTTCAAGTGATGACGACTTTGATTCCCTCCGATTCTTCCTCAATCTTCTGGACTGACAATTCCACAGACCGTTTGCATCCCTGCACTTCAATGATTTGCAGCGTGGGAATCCAGCAGAAATCTAATGGGACTTCCTCGAGGTTCTTACAGTTTCGTATCACCAGTTGCTCAAGCTCAGGTAGGTGATCATGACAAGCACTCCACTCAGAAATGTTCAGGGAGTCGAATTTCAAGAATCTGAGCTTGCGAAATTCATCTTCATTCATCTCCCACATTAGCCCCTCAAAGGCTCCATACAGCAATTTCAGAACCTCGAGTTTTGGCAATGTACCAATAGCAACGATCTTATTCCATGGAAGACGGAAATTTGACAGAGTCAGCTTCTTCAGATTCGAAGGAAAACTGAATCCACCTGAATTGAGAGTCCTACCAAAGTAAACAATATCAAGTGACTCCAAACGCGTCAACATGTCCAGAACTGGAAAGTTGTTGCATTTCTTGGAGAAATCCCATGATTCAAGAAAGACACAGACCAGTTTACGAAGATTGGGCAGCTGCGACAGTATCTTCTCGGCACCCTTTTCATACGAAAGAGACAGAGTGGATAAACTAACCAAACCATCAAGAAAGGAGGAGGTTTCACTCGGATCATCGGGTAAGGTGAAAACAGCATAGCTATTCACATGAAGATGCCTTAAACTTGCCATGCTCCATATGGTATCTGGCAATATGACCTTACCACTAAGTCCCTTCACAATGAGAGTTTCTAGCCATCCGAGTTTGGCTATTGATCGTGGAATATATTCGATATCCCCACTGACAGCCAAATATCTCAGTTCAACAAGTGAGTCTATTTCAGAAGGAAGGTGCATACCCATATTGATGCATTCCAAATCCAACACCCTAACTCGTTTGAAGTTGCGACAAATGAACGAGACATTGTAGGGACGCCTAGGATATGTATCGCTACAGGCTGATAATATCAAAGAACTGGTGGATGGACCACAGGGCATTGAAGAAACAAAGTGCTTCCGTTTCAGATGCATGCAGAGTCGCTGGCTCTCGTATGTTACAGGATCTGAAGGATAAACATCATCAAAGTCAGAGCCATACTCATCACGATCAAATGAGGCATATGGTTCGTCATTCCAGGAAATTAGCTGCAGAAAGTTTGCTTCTCGTGCTTTTGACAGGCACAAGTCGCGAAGCAAACCATGAATGCAACATGATTTTACCCTTCCATTAGATCTTCTTTTTGAAATAATCACTAGGCTTTCGTTGATTAGTTCCATCAACAAATCCTCTGCAGTCTCTTCTAAGCTCTTTTCCTCGTGGTTTGGGATAAAGCCCTCAGCAATCCATAGGCGGATCAACTTGCTTACAGGAACTTCTTCATTTTCAGAAAATGCTCCAAAATACAGAAAACACGACTTCAAGTGACTAGGTAAGTGCTCGTGACTTAACTCTAAGATGACCTTGCACCGAGTTTCTGGATCTGCATTTATGGTTGAGCTTAAATTTCCTGCAACATTTTCCCATTGTTTAGGATTATTTACAGTCCTTCTTAAAATACCCGCAACAGCAACAACTGCTAGAGGTAATCCCTTACATAGACGAGCTATTTTCTTTCCGATTTCCAGCAGTTCTTCTGGACAGCCACCTCTTTTAGAGAATGTCTTCATTTCCAAAAGATCGAAACTTTCATCATCAGATAGTGATCGAAGCAAATGAGGGTTGTTGCCAGGTGTAGCTTCCACAGCCACATTGTGTAAACGACTAGTTATCAAAATTCTACTCCCAACTCCATCATCTGGAAATGATCTAACTAATTCGTCCAACGCCTCAATGTCCCACACATCATCCATAACTATAAGATACCTAATTCCCTTCAGTGTCTGAAACAGCTTTAATTCAAGATCTGCATCACTCATTTTAGTCATCTGAAGGGTCACATTAGGAAGTTCTTGAATGTCCTTTATAATGTCAAGGAGCATTTCCCTTTTTCCAAACACTTGTGTAACTGAATACCATGCACGACGATGGAAATGATGATTAATTTTAGAATCACAGTAGACCTTCTTGGCGAGAGTTGTCTTTCCAATTCCGCCCATCCCAACAATAGAAACAATATCTCTTTTTGATGATCTTCTCATGAGGCGATCTATTATTGCTTCTTCCTGATCTGACAGACTCACCACCATTTCACCTATATCATGGGAACCAGCAAGTGATATCTTATTGGTTGAAATGTTCGCCATATCGTGAACTTTCTCATCTACAACATTGCTGAAGATCTCTTCTACCTTGAAAAACTCATTCTCCCAGGCACTTTCACTCTCTGTAATATCTTCACTTTCCAAGTTCATTATAGGTGTAGCAACATCAGCATCCGAAAAAAGTACCTGATTCGGAAAGTAAGCCTTTAAGTCCTAGAGCGTTTGAGAAAATAAAAATGACAAGAGAAACAAAACTCACCTCCACTTTGAAATCTTTGGGGAGCATATCTTTTGCATCCCATAAAACATCCACTTCATCAGTTGTCAGCATTAAAATATTAGACCGGATATATGCAGTGTGAAACATGATTCTGAACACCATTTCCTCTTTCACAAAGCCATCATCATTTAAATGGACACACTCCAGCACAACATCTCCCCGAACACACTGGTGAGTATCTATTTTCACAAGTGCACACTCTCCCTACACCAGGAAATTAGAAATGTTGCAGATAGTAGTGCATTAAATGTGTTATTACGTAAAAGTAAATTTAAATTACCGGTTGATAAAGGCGGCAATGTCCTAAAGTCATCGAAGATGAAAACAAAAGCTTAGAACTCCTATTAGCAGTTGATGAGGGGTCCTGACCATAAACACGAACCAGTGGGCGGCATCCCCTTCCACCATCAAACAGTGGAAGGTCTCTAAGTATAATACAATCCAAAACCAAAAGAGAGTCTGCTGGTGGCCAATCTGAACCAATATTTCTCCTAGCAATATACTGAAGATACCTAAGGTGGGAAGGCTGAGGATTCAAAGGAGACAATAGATGAAGTAGTTCTCTAGGTGCTTGCTTATATACCATCTCAAGGGTTTTTTGCTCACCAACATACTGTTTTCTGTATAAAAGAAGACCAGCAAGCATAAAAGCAAGCACAGGCCATCCTCCCCTCTCGCAATGCATCAAAAGCACATTTTGTTGTCCCTCCAGTGATAGCCAGCTCTCACTACAACGCAAAAAATGGTGGATCATTTCCAATGGCAACAGCGGACAACCCTCATAACCCCGAGGGTAATCCATGACTGTAATGTCATACTGGGACAAAATGTCAGATATTTGGCTCCTCTTGGATCCCTCGCTGAAATTGAGCACCATGAAAGCAGCATCAGGGTAGTAATGTTGCAACTGATCTATGATGCCACCCAGGTAGTTTTTGTACTCTTCTTCATTCAGCACATCCGTCGAGAAGCAGCAGTCAAAAACTGCAAATCAAGTAGAGCAATTTGTATCACCAAAAAGGCTAGATACACAGAGTAACTATTCACCATAAACTATGACTTCTCCTATACACTTTAAATTACAAATATCAGGGCCATTCTAATCAATCTACACTTCCAGCTTTCTTAAGATTTAAATGTCTAGACCGCTTAAAGGAGGTATATCTTACAGCTCGAAAATTAAAATATACATGCAAAGGAAACGTGTCCAAAAGTTAAGGAAACCTTAAAATGGGAAGGAAAGGGTATAATTTAGCCACATACATATGTGTTGCTGATACTGTTTGTTTATAAACTTTTGTACAAAACAACCCCCCTTGTCCTGGAATGACTGTCCTACTTTCCTATTCGTCTCGTCTCGTCTCACTATAACTGTCATATTTCATTCCTTACATTTCTGGCATGGTTTTACCCATTCATAACCTAACTATTCAATAATAATGTTACTTATAAAATGAAATACTTAGACAATGTTTGTCTATATACAACCATCTATTACTTCCTCCTCCTTCCACATGAAAAGTCAAGTTACTTCAAATTACAACTTTTGAAGTACTACTCACCTTACGGAAGCCTTTTCAAATGTCTAGCTTTTACTCTCTCTCTCCCTCTTTTTAATTTAAGAAAAATAAAACATCAATTTATATCAGATATTTACTCATATATTTTCTTCTGAAAAAAGGACTCCTGACAATAGAACAAAATCAAGTCGACAAAACATGACTACTTTCTCTGTCCAAGTATATTTTTCCATTTGAAGATATTTAACTCTGAATTTTTTCACTTTTTATGTTTTTGGAGATAGTGAAAAAGATCATGTGTATTAGATTCATTTGATACCACGTGGAGGTGATCCACGACCTTAAAATATTGAGCTATAACTGAGATCTCTACCAATGTGGACTCACCCTCTCAAAGTGGACAGAGCAAGCCAAAGAGTGGGAATATACGTCAACACAACTAATCTTGGATTTGATAATATATTAGAGTCATGGGCTTCTACAACCTACTTCATCTGTCCCAGTTCAAATTTCACACTGAACTATTTGACACTATCATCTATCAAACTCTGACCACATATTTGAACAGATATATAAGCAATAATACAACTTTTTATATACCGTCATTAAACGTAGCTAAACATATTATCGGTCAAACATGTTTCTCGATAACGGGAAAATGATTCTACGAAATTTGAGCTGGGACGGGGCTAGTAGTCTTCTATCAATGTGAGACTCGGGACGAAGGGATTATATATAAGGAAACAGCGGTAGTATGAATCAAGCACGCAAATAAGCAACGATAAGCATGAAATTCTAGGCAAACCGTTGAAAATTGAAATGGAGAAGTATGGAATTGTAATCCGTAGATTAGGGCAAAAGTCAGCGCATACCGTAGAGGCGGTCGGAGATCTCGAGCAGGCGATCGGGCGACTTCCGGTAGAAGAATCTTCTGAACAACGACATTGAAAGGCGTCAGTCAGTGCAGCTTGAATCCAAATCCACTGGTCCAGCTGATGAATCAATGGAGTCAATTTCAGTTAGTGACGGTTAGGAGAAAGATGAAAGTGACAGATTTAGTGGGCTTTTCTGGACCGGAGTACCGGAAAGTATCCGTACGTTATGGTCTCAAGGGTTTATTATTAAATTCGGAGCAAGAGTAATTGATTAGCATACATGCCAAACTGGTGCAGAAGAGCTGCGATTCAACTGATTTGGAACCGATTCAGTTAGCCACAAATTGTATAAATAGAATGTAGATTAGTTAGATCGGTTATCGTTGTTGATCATTGTTTTGAGCGAAAGAACAAACTCTCTCCTTATTTGATATTTCTTCTTTTCTCGTCTTTGTGAAGATGAGCTTATTGCTCTTTGATTCAATCAACAAAGCTTTTATATTCGTGTATGTAAATTCCTTGTAGATCAAAGTCATCATCACTTGTAGATCTCTTGCTCTTTCTAGAGATGAAAGTCATCAAACAAAATGTATAGTTGGAATTGGATGTAAGTACTTCTCTTTAGTTGCTTTAGTTGATCATAAGTGCACAAGTTACATTCTCTTGCAATCTTTTATTGTATACTGTGTTGTACATTTCATCTGAACCACACTGTATACTGGCTCTAGTTTGTCAATGTGATCATATTCTTGAAAATTTGTAACTTTGAGGATGATGTTGAAGTCTGGATGTATAGTTTATTGAAAAAACCAGCATTTTTGGAAGATTTGAAATATAATGTTTGCATAATCTCGCCTCACGGTTTTCAATGTCCATCCTGTTTTAAGATTCTAAGCAGCTAATTCAATGGCTTGCGAATTTCACAAAAATGTTAATCTCGCTGTAAATTCTTGGATATTTCAATTTTTTTTTTGTCAAATGAATATAGATATTTTCCAGTTACTTGAATTGAAATGAAAGTAATTTCTTTTCTTTCAATAAATAAATAATAAAGAAGTCATAGAGTTATCAATTGGTTCAATTTCTGATTTATTTTGCTCCCCTAATATTACTTTCCCGCCAGACGCCGCCATGACCCGACCCGAAAAAACTTGGGTTGAATTTCTTTTCAATAAAACGAAATTAGGTTTGAAAAAAAAGGGGGGAAATGCTGAAATGACCTTCATGTTCTGATCGTTTCTTCCACCGGAGATATCAATTGAACCGCCGCGGTCCTTGCCGGCGAAATCACCTCGAAGATTTCCGATCAGCGTAAAGGACTCCAGGACCAGGTACAAGGCTACATGCCTTCTGTTCAATTCATGCGATTCTGAATCTCTGAGCATCAATTGTTCTTGATTTCGTGTTTCTGAATTTCTCTTGAAGCCATAGGAGCAGTTTCGATGAGATTAATGTTTTGTTTGAGTTTCTGGGCTTAAATCTACGCTTCAAGTTTTAATATTTTGATTTAGACAATTGTTGATGGCTGGTAATCGCGATGAGTTGTTTACGGAGTCCTTGTCCAAAACCTATGTTGTGATCAAGTTTGGATAATTTGAAGTTTGGAATTTTGATTTATAATTCTGATGCCTATTTATAGTTTCCAAGAGTTAGATGTATTTCACTGTATGTAAGATGAGTATATATATTGGTATTTTGTTTTTTCAAATGCCTTGTTGACGTCATTTAGGCTTGAAACCGTGTTGTAGCTAATAGGGGTAGTAGTAAATGGGTTGAAAATTGGACACAGTAGAAATTAAATTATTCATTTGCACAATTGTTTTCTATTTATGCAATTTTTGAAAACATTTTTAATCTTTGATGGCTCTATTATAGGCTAAATCTATTTCACACAAAAGAAAGATTCATCAGTCATTTGTGTCATGCAGAATGAGTAATTCGGAGGAATCATCATCTCTTCGAAAAAAGGAAAGAGAGAAAGATGGGAGGCCGAGGCAGTTTGATTCCAAGGCAAAAAGCCTGTGCTGGGCTCGAGCTGACATAGTGCTTGGCCGCCACCCTGAGCGGTGGCGGAAAGACGTTGCTGGCAACGTTGTCTGCAAGCACTTCTTCAACTGCAGCGGCTGCCTATGCTATGAATATGACCATATCATCCCCTACTCCAAAGGTACTAAAAATCTGTTTTTTTTATTTTCTTGTTTTTGGTTTTCTGGATTGATTACTTGCTTTCTTGTGTTCAGTTTCCCATCAGGTTTTTTTCCAGAATGTTTCAGTCTCCCGTTTTTATCTTCATGCCACACTTATATTTTTCTGGTCAAAGTTTGCAAATTTGGTGGTCAATTTTCATAATTTAAGTTAAATAAAACTAGTGATGCTGATGATTAAATGTGGATTTTAGTTAAATGAAACTAAAGCAATGGCTAGTTTTTGGTTTTGGCGGTGTCATGTTAAGGTGTTTTGTTTGATGCTTGAGATGTTGTTTATGTTGTGTAGGCGGGGATTCGGTGGCTGATAACTGCCAGATACTTCAAACAAGGGTAAACAGGTTGAAAGCGGATAAAGATGAAGTTGATAAAACAAAGTTAAAAGATTACTCTTGTGATATTTCCTTCACCGGTAAGTATCTTCTGTTTCCTTTTTGTTGCATTGCTGTTGTTTAGTATTGTCCCTGCTATCTGGTTGATTCACAGATGTTATTGGAGATGCATAGTTTTAGTGACATTTGATATCTTTTGACATAATTCATTCGAATATTTGTTTAAGATGCTGATAATGGTGTTGGAAGTTCTTGCTTTAGAAACTGATACTAATAGGTTTTAGTGAATATGTTTGTGGTATAGAAGCAATGAGATTCTTCGGTTTTACTTATGGATTATCCCTTTCGAAGATTCTGCCTAGTTCCCATCGATCCCCCGCAGTTCTTAAATGCCATGTTAAACGATAAGCCATAGAAATTCATAGAGAACCGTTTCAGTTGTGTTCAACATAATAGAGACTTATGATCCTCATTTGACTTTTCAGAACTCAAAGATGAAAATCCTCGGTTTTCTCCTCATATCATAGTGAACATTGCATATTTTCATGGCATTGCAGATAGGGAGCTCGACACTATAGAGATGGCGGTTTATGGTGATGTCATCCGGCCGGGAAATGAGTGCCGCTGCAGAACTGTTGCTGAGATGCTCGGAAAGCTCAAGCCGAAGGACAGCAAAGCTGCATGCAAGTTACCCACACAGACAGTATAAAGTGCAGAAGAACTCAACTTGATGGCACATTTGCTATGAAGTTACAGAGATAAACTATACTCATTTGATGCGGAAGGAATTTGAGAAAGGTAAAATGTATGTAGAGTCTTTATAAGATTGATGATAGGCTATTATTTCATAGAAAAACAAAATGTGATGTGATGTGATGCAAAATCGAGACTTAGTTCGCGTATTGAATGAAAATAATGGGGGCAAAATTAGAGTGTGTTTGATCTAGTCCCTCCGTCCCAAATTAAACTGCACACTTCATAAAATGTCACTATTCATCGTCCAACTTTGACCACATATTTGAATAGATATATAAACAATAATATCATCATATGTTATATTGTTTGATTCATCGTAACATGTAGAGTCTGAAAAGTAACTTTTTTGTATACCATAATTATACGTAATTAAACATATTAACGATTAGACAAGTTTTGAAATTCTCTCTTATACCATTTAGTTTGGGACGGAGGGAGTGTGTTTATTCATAAGGATATAGAGATTATGGCTTGTTTGGCAGACTTGTGCTTATAAGCAGAGCTGGCTTATTTTGAAAGCAGTGGGAGATCAGCTTCGGCTTTTTATCCAAAAACAGTTTATACTTTCAAAATAAGTTGTTTTTTAGCACTTTACTAAACACCAAAACGTGATTTGCTTATAAGCACATCAGCTTCAAAGTCCTGCCAAATAGAGTCATATCTGACATGGTAATTCAAAATTTGTTTTGAAAGTTAGTATTTAAAGTAACAATGGGTTAATTCTTAGAAAGGGAAGTTAAATTTAGTTTATATAAATTTATTGTTGGAGAATGAAACAAACCGACCTTAGCTCAGTTGGTAGAGCGGAGGACTGTAGTTGAAAACTGTCATCCTTAGGTCACCGGTTCGAATCCGGTAGGTCGGATTTTTTTATCCCCTTATTTTCCCCCTATTATTACTTTTACTATGTTTGAGTTGCTTTCTTCATAAATGGGCCGGGTATCTAAATTTTTTTTTTTTCTCTCTTATTACTTTTACTATATTTGAGTTGCTTTCTTCATAAATGGGCCGGGTATCTAATTGAGTTCATTCTTTTTAATTCTAAAAAACGGTTTTGCCAAAATTCTTGTTTTCTAAATGAATTTATGCAAATTCTTGGGGAAAATCGATTTTCTAATGATTTAAGGAAAAATGGGGTTTAATTAGAATAATAAAAGATAAAAGATAAAATGTAAAATGACTTACTTGCCATATTAAAAATTTATTATGCAACATGTAGTAGTTATAAAGTACCCGATTCATGCAACCCGAAAATTTTATCTTCATTCATTTTAATTTCCTCTTTTTACCTCGGTCTTTCCATGCATTATGGAAATACCGTCTTACAAGAAATGTACTCATGAATTTAAATGAGTTCCTTCTTTAATTTCTAAAAAATATTTTGCCATTTTTTTTGTTTTGTATGGTAGTCAAAGGATGAATTTTAGTGGAGATAGTAGTTGCCTCATATATTACAAGTGTCTCACATTGAAAGTTGAGCTAAACTTACCCGTTGAAATCCCAAATCTATGATTATTTGCTACTAGTTGACACTATTCACAACATCACTCATGAAAAGCCTTACAAAAATTATTAACATCCGCGGGTGTACCCCAGTGGTTGGGAGTTGGGTGGTCTTTCACGAGGTCAGTGGTTCGACGCTCGGCAGCCACCGTGTGGGAATGCCCTGAGTTAACTTGGCCTTTGGGCCAAGGGCTGCTTGGGCTTCCTAGTGGGCACCGAGTATGACTGCCCCCAATGGTCCTAGTGCTGGGCTACCGTGACTTACCTCCCACATGTCGGCTGTGGTGTCGGCTGTGGTGTCGGCTAGTGTGAGCCGCTGAGGGCGAACAGTGATCGCCTTACAAAAATTATTATTTTTACTTTAGAAGATGGTGTCACATCAACTTACAAAAATGATTGAGTCAAAAGCAAATAGGAAGTTAAAATCGGGATGGAGAGGTTAGTTAAAATTAGAGTTAAGTGCTAAAATAACCTTGACTTTAGGCTGAAACTGCCAATATTACCATGCAATCTCAGAAAGTGGTAAAACAACCATTGACTTTGCTGACTTTTTAGTCAACGTTCGTTTGGCGGGATTTTGGTGAAAAGATAATTTTTCCTTTACTTAAAAAAATAAAAAATATATGAAGACCCTCCTCATTTCTTTCTTCCCCCCAGATGAACACGACGGCTAGGGTTTGGGAAAACAAAGCAGGCGACGACTAGGGTTTTACCGGGTTGCTCGACCCTCGAGATACCTATCGTTGAGGTCCTACTCTGTCGGAATCCTTAAGCTTGCTTTCGAGCTTCTGTCAAAACCTCCATCGAAGAGCTCAACCATCAATTCCAGCCGCTTATCGTCGAGAAATTGGTCTCAGCTCGGATGTCTCATCTTTGAAGCCTTCCCTCGAGAAATTTTTCTATCATCTCAGAGAGCTCATCTTTGAGAAATTTGGGCAGCGATGGAGGAGGGAGAGAGGAAGGTGGCACTGGGAATCGGTGGTGGAGGGCGACGAAGGTGAGAGAGAGAGAGAGAGAGAGGGAGGTGGCGCAAAAAAATTGGTGGTGTGGTGGTGGAGGGCGGCGGAGGAGGAAGGCAAATGAGGAGGGGGGAAGGAGGTGGGCTATTCATCGGTAGTGGGTGGTGTTTGTCGGGTGGTGGCGAGCAACAGAGAATGGAGGAGGGAGAGAGGAATGTGGCTATGGGGTGGTGGAAGGAGTAGGGAGACGAGAACAGAGCTGGGCGATGGATGTTGGTTGATGTTTGCGGGAGATAGGTTTGAAGAAGAAAGGGGTATTTTTATCATTTCATTTTCTGGTCATCCCTGAAATTATTTTGTCAATGCCGGAATTAGGGAGTTTGAATATATCGGCATAATTTTTTTGAAAGTTATGGTTAGATTGGCACATACAACAATTAGTTAAGGTTAAATGAGCACTTTATAAAATTACAAGGTTATATTGACACTTTCACTCCAAAGTTAGGATTTTAAATGTATTTAGCACTTAAAATTAATAATTTGAACCTTTTAAATATTGGTGTAACACTATCAATAACATTGGGGGATAAACATTATAGGTTTGTACTGTATGCCAAAAAAACACATACACACACTTTACACCCCACTTTCCATTAGAAATTGTTGACAGCCCAAACTTTACTATGATGATCTAGAAATGGTAACGATAGCATCAAAAGTTTTGGTTGAAGATTGTGAAGGTTGAGAGCAACAAAGGTCGAGATAAAACGCATCGTTGGTGGAAATGACAGGGGAGGATCTTGTTGGGATTGGATCTGTTAGACTCATTGCGGTTGGTATTAGTGATATAGGATTTGTAGCGAGTCACTGGGTCATCGATAACAAGCATTAAAGCAGGATAAGAGTGGTTTTAGGATTGGGTGGTGAAACCTTGGTAGTTAAGTTGCAGATAGTGAAATTTCAACCGGTACTGTTGGCGAGTGTGAGATTGGATGGTGAATTCTGGGAGTCAGGTTGGGGTAGTGAAATTTTGACTTGAATGGTAGTAGGGGTTGGGATTAGGTGATGAAATCCCGATTGCAGATGGTGGCATGGATTGGAATTGTGTGGTTAAATCCATTGCTGAGTGTATGGTGATTTGCTCTTGATATTGTCATAATGGGTGGGAGTGGTTTGAGCATGAATGGTACGGTGGTGATGGTGGTGGTGATGGTGGTTTGTGCGATAATGGCAAAGCGACGATGGCAGTGTGGTGGTGTTACGTGTCCGCCCAACAAAATTTAGCCAAATAAATAAAGATATTTTGTCATTTTATTTATTTATTGAAACCTTTACGCTAATTAAAGATTATATTTCGCTTTTTAAAAAATTGTACGTCAATTAAAGATTATATAAGCACTCTAAAAAAAAGTAAGATAATATTTAAAATTTTACATATTAAGGTAGAATTATCCATGTATTTTTATCGTTATACAAATACAATGATATGAAAATACATTGATTGATATCCTACTCCTAAACTCCTTTTTCTTTTTTAAATAATCATTCATAGTTGCTTACAAATACGCCCAGTATCAATTGCAATAAGTGACATCCAATTTAACTACCCTCTAGCAATGACTAATTTATTGCAAAGATATCTAAATTACATGTCCATCTGACTGGTCGTCTGTACTGTTACAAATTAAAGATCCAACAAAAACTGTAATATCATCATCGAGATATTAACTCGCTTCCTGCGAAAACCATGACCACTTGCCAAAGAGAAATGTATCACACATTAATCTCTTCGCCAAACAGGGATCTTCAAGAACTGCAACACCACTCGACCCAAAGCAGATCTATGTTGTTAAAACTGTAAACACCTTGAAAAACACAGATTTGAAGCATCCAAATTAATGGAAAACCTAACAAAAAAAACACAAAATTATAAAAAAAAACTCTATATGTACAACCAGATCGAGAACAAAACTTCGACGCGAACTAAATTGAGTGATCATCACGAACACACCAATCGAATCTATCATGTCGAAGAACAATACTGGTGTATGGAAACAGACCCACACTTATTCAATAAAATAAAACTCAAAGAATATCAATTGAAAAATTATTGTTTCTCATCTCCCCGTGATGAGAAGATGGGAAAAAAAAAATTGAAGAGAACGTAGGGTTTTTTTTGAGAGAGGGGAGAAGGAGATCACGTAATTATGTTTAAGGTTCCTACTCCTAAACTCTTAATAGCTCTCATTAGAGATTTTAATCACAAAATACACAATAACCAATTAACCACTGTGGTTGAGTCCTACCCCAAATCACTCTGTGTCATGTTCTTTTTTTTTAATTTAGTTAGTTCAATTTAGTTTGCATCTTAATCAATATATTACTATGACAGAGTATTGGAAAAAATCGTCTTTCCATAAACTTATGAAAAGCCCATGGAAAGACGAGATTTAATTTGAATAATAAAAGGTAAAAAGTCTTAGTTGTAAATATTAAAAATTTACTGTGCAACATGTAATAGTTATAAAGTTTATAACCCGATTCTTGCAACCCAAAAATTTTACGTTAATTCATTTTTATTTGCACTTCAAACTTTGATCTTTCCATGACTAATGAAAAGAGCGTCTTTCAAGAGACGGGCCCTGCTAGTTTATGTGATACAAGATTCAGTGATTATTAAATCTAACAATTTACTACTCCCTCCGTCCCAGCCGAATCTGCACACTTTTTGGTCAACTTTCTCAAGACATGTTTGACCATAAATTTCAACTACTATATAGATACAATATCATCATGTGAGATATTGTTGGATTCCCTGCATGATGTATTTTCAAAATATCAAATTTTAACACACCGCTAATGTACATAACAAAAGTTATTGTTGGTCAAACATGACCTGAGAAAGTTGACCAAAAAGTGTGCACATTCGGCTGGGACGGAGTAATACCATTATGCACACATTCATTATCTGGCCTACACCTAGTTCAATTTTTTAAAAATTCAAACAGTTTGTTTCACCAACTCAATTTAATACGTATCCAGAATACCCTTTTCGATGCTTCGTTAAACTTGCCCTCCTCCTCTTCTAATCAAATGCCAACAACTGCTCTTTTGCTTTCCTTTCTCATACGACAACATTAGCCTAGTGGTAAAAAGAGGAGATGATTGAAGAACAAAATGTTCTTCTATAGCCATTTCGTCAAGTTAATCTATCAAAAGTCATTTTCATCTCATCACGCGCGGTCTATGTGACTGAGTCCAGAGTAAAATCGTCTTTATTAAGGAAATGGGCACTATTTTCTTGTACGAAAGGTTATAAATGGTAGTTACCTTAATAGACTTAGAATCTTATTCTTGTTAGACTTTGGTTGTCGTGACTCTATGTATTGTAATATTCTTCATTGATGAGACGTGTCATTGATGTGATGTCAGTGCATCATTAATAAAGTCTTTTATATTTTATCGTGGTATCAGAGGCTAAGATCCTGAAGGCCGGGGTCGACCTTCTTCTCGCCGCTGCCCGCTGTTATTTGTTGTCGTAGCTCGCCATGGATTTACGTCGTCGCCACCCGAATTTTATTGTTGTTTTGTTATTGTTGTCGTCCGCTGCTCGCCGCTATCTTCTGTCGCAGCTCGCAGCTCGCAGCTCGCCGATTGTTATTGTTGTTTTGTTGTTGATGTCGTTCGTTGCTCGCCGCTATCGTATGTTGCAGCCTGCCGATCTTTATTGCTATTTCGTTGTTGTTGTCGTCCGCTGCTCGCCGATATCTGCTGCTGCAGCCTGTCGATCAACTCCTACATTATTATTATCCTAATCGTGTTCGTGATGAATACTGGTCTCACTACCATTCTACTGATGTTGTCGTATCCTTCATGCCACCGTTGTCACACTTAGTTGTCGTCGTCGCCACAAGGATCTCCGCCGCTTACCATTGTTGCTCACAGATCGATCATGTTCACGCTCTTATACAAATACTGCTCTTACTGAAGTTGAATACAACTCTACCGCTACTACTACCGCTAATAAAGATGAATATTGCTCTATCGCTGCCAATGCTATACCATGATAAAATATAAAAGACTTTATTGACAGGAATAGAATTCTAATTCTATAAGGAAATTACCATCTTTAACTAATTTTATAAGGGAACTACCATTTATACTTTTTCTACAAGAAAAGAGTTTCTATTTCCTAAACCATCTTTTTATATTTTAACCTTCATGAAGTGCGGCCACACTGAACAACTTCAATGTTTCACTTGAATCTAGGGGTATTCAAATTGCCCAGCCTGACTCAATCCATTTTGACACATCCCATTTGGGTCGGGTCGGGTTAATGATCCACTTGGGTCAAGTGGTCGGGTCAAAATGGGTCATTCAAATTTTGATCCAAAACGACCCATTTTGATCCATTTATAATTTAATTTGTCCCATTTTTTGAAAAAAAATTATTAAAAAATCAATTTAATACAATATATCCACCATTAATTTACTTTATGAACAATTTTAACATTCTTGAAAAATATATATTTATAAAGCTAAAATATATATATATATAATAAGTTTACTATTTTTATATGATTTTGGTTAATTTAGGTTGACTCATGACTCAGCTGACCCGACTCGACACGCCCCCACCCATGAACACCCCTACTTGAATCACTCGATTATTTTCGACCACTTTGAGTCATCAGAGGAGTAATGAGGCAAGCCAGGCCCTTCTCTTATTCCTGTCTGTAAATCAGCTAATTTTGTTCAAGTATAATTCAAGTGACATTTACAAAAACATCTTAACCTTTCTTTTACAGATTAAATCAATCATTATAGGGTTATTACTTTGTCGATGCACAAGAAGTCTATTGTGTTCGGCGACATCATTTCATTGTGGTTTCAGTGGAAGGGAGGAGGCGGAGATGGCGTTGGAAGCTCGATAAATGCACTCGACATAGAAAAATAAATCTTAAACCGCGATCGACCAGAAACCCTATTCTGAACAAATAATATAAAGATAATTTCATAAGATCCTAAGCAACAACAAACATATGATTTAGTTTGCAAATGACCCATCAAATGACGGATTGGTCTCCATTGTCAAAATTTTAGAGGTCGAGCTTCTGACATCATGTCTAGAAATGACCCGTCAAAGGACGGATTGGACGGCGTAAAGAAAGGTTTAGAGGTGGAGTTTCCTATATCATTGCCTCATTCTCCTCTGAAATGATGGAGAGATGGTGTCACTGGTTATGGATTTCCTGGACGACGAAGAAGTGATAACTTTTACATGAATTGATTTAATTTTTCAAAACAAATAAAAACATCCTTATAAATGTCACTTAAATAGCATTTGGATGAAATCTATAACTAATTTACTGGATAGAAGTACAAAACGATGCTGACTTTTTTCATTAACTAATTTGATGATAAAAAGTGGTTAAAAATATATATTAAGTGGCCAAGGTGAACTATCAAAATAACTCAGTAACCTTAGTTTATATCAAAATAAGAAGATTGAAAAAACAATTTTACCTCTAATTTTATATCATGAATACGAGTTTTAATGGAGTTGGAGTAGTGGGCGAAGCACATCACATGCAAAAAAAAAAAAACATATTATCATAGCTAATTGATGGTTTTTGTTTTCATCATTTTAGGGCCATGCCAATTGTCAAGAGCTCTTTAAAGTGGAACTACTTTTCATGGAGAACCCAAAGCAAATTAATTAATCAGATTTCTGTGTTCAATTAATTTACAAGTGATTTGCATTCATTATGTTTAATCATCATAAGCTTTCATGCCAATTCTTCATGAGGAATTCCACTAACATATCAAAGTCTCTCATAATCATAATTCTTTGGACTATAAACAAGAAGTCAATGCATTGATTTATCCCTGTTTCCGACTTTCTTATTAATGTTACTCGATTAATTTAGTCAAAGATGGAATAGATTGATAATTTGCATCATTTGTTTTGGTAAAAGTCATGCATTATAGAAGTGGTTAAAATGATGGTATTTTCAATTTAGCTGCCATTTGTTCAGCTTAATTCAGTTTAGTAAAATATTCTAAACTATGGGATGAGGTAGATGGTGAAATTAAAACTTAGAAAAACTTTTGAATGTGTAATAAATAATATGGTCCAAAAGCAAAATTAATTAAAGAGAAAAGCAAACCAGCCAAACCCTACCCCCTAATCTCCCATTCCTCCTTCCTTGCCCTAAACTTCTAATTTTTACCATCCAATTTTGAAATGAATAGCACCATAACTTTAAATAGAAAGTTGTTGGCTAACCAGTATAAAACACAACATACAAATGGTCCCTGTAATTGAAGAACAAGTCATGTCCATATCCATATTGACCTACCCACATGATTCATGATTTCATGTTATTTCTAGGTTAATGGATGCTTCTATTTTACTACTACCTATTTTTCTGAAAGTGTCACACTTTCTTAATTTAGATGGTTTTCAGAGAGTGTCTTGCTTTTCTTATATGGAAATATTCTTTCAGTTTCATTAATTCATCTTACTTTTCTTTAAAAAAAAGAATTATTCAATTTGATCCACTCTTTCTTCCCATTTAATCTCATATATGACTTTAAAGATTGATACTCTTAGAAATTCATAATAGGGAGTAATTTATTTGTACAATGACAGCAGGTCTCTATAAAAATTAACATTACAAAAGACATGAAGAAAGTGGTGATCAAAGGTTGTAAGATAATCACCTAAGTTTGTTTCTGGTTTGATTTGAAATGAATTGAATTAATCTGAATTGGGGTGAATTGAATTAAATTTTAAATATAGTAAAAGTTAGTAATAGTAGACTTAAGTTACGCTAAAATTTATCAGATTAAAAGTAATCGAACTGAAATAAACTGAAGTGTAATTGTGTTGAAAAGAACACAGCCGTACACAATATAAGTAAATTCCATTTTTTTACCAGTGCAGGCTAGGTGTGTTAAATGTTGTTATATCAACGTTGCACAGCGGTTCTGAACGTCGTCTCTAGTACTGTCGTGAAATCGGGCGGTCGTTGCACGATGGTTGAAGAACCACTATGAAACAGGGCGCCCATTACGATGTCGGTTTAATACTTTCGAGGTGACTTCAGACATTGAAACTAGTCTCGAAAGTTATAAAAAAAATTCTAAGACTTTTTATTCTGTCGGAACCATAAAACTCATATCAACTATATTGTCCCATTCTTCATAAGGAACACAAATCAACATTCATTTTCAACACATCACAACCATTGTCTTAGTCATCAGGCACTCATATCAAGTCCACGTATAATCAAACACATGATAATAAACATTCAAACAACAATCTTCAATACACCTAGAGCAATAACATACATCAATTTGTAATATGAAGTTAATTAAATGAATTAGAAAAGAAAGGATAATATGAAGTTAATTAAATATGAAGTCATTGCAGTGCGGTCAAATTTAAAAGGAAATGGAGGAAGCGTTCGATTTGGGGAAATGAGGGTGGGGGGTAAGGAAGAAAGAAAGATGGGGGAAAATGAAAGAACATAAAAATGACCATTGTTGGGAAGGAGGTACATGATAGAGATGAGATATTTTTTAGGTCTACTTACCTAGAGCAATCTAGACATAGAAGTTCACTTCAGACATATGTTCCGTACAAATAGTAATATGAGTAATGTGCTAAAATGATCCTAATTTTATATTGAACGTGTCAATATAATCCTGCAAAATAAAAAAAAGTGCCAAAATAACCATAACTTCATGATGTATGTGCTAATTTAACCTTGGTCGATGTCAATTGTCAATGGAAAACTTTGCCTGAATTTAATGAAGTGATAATTTTTCCCATGAATATTTTATTTTTAAAGGAAAGAGGCAGAAATGCACTCTTTTTCTTCTTCTTCGTACCATCGTCATCTGAATTTGGTGCGCTAATCGAACGTCTAGGGTTTTCACTCCCCCAATTTTCTACACCCCGCCCCATTTGAATCCTTGCAGCTGTGCCAATCAATCCTCTCTTTTTACAAAACAAAGGCTTTATTTTCTCACACAATAGGATGGATGGTTATGGGTGTGTATGGCACAGTTGTGCTTATAAGCAAAACTGACTTACTTTGGCCTAATTTGAAAACAAGGGGATACCAGATCTACTTCTCCCTATTTTATGCTCCTCAAATAATCACTTTTTAGCAGTTTACCTTAGCTTATAAATAAATCACTTATAAGCCCTACTAAACGCACCCTGTGTACAGTACATTTCTTTCATATTCTTTCTCCTTCTTCGGCCACCTGTGTCGCCAAGCTCCGACTACCACAGGTTGGAGTTTTTAGTCATCGTAAAGGCGACACGTCCTCCTCCTCCTTCGCCGACTACACCGCCTCCGCAGTACTGGGCCCATTCACCAGAGCCGAGAACTTCCCCAAATTCACGACCTTCACGTCCTCCAAATCATTGATTCCCGAGCTTGCCTGGATCCCGAACTCGATAGCCTGTTTACCCACTTTGCAAGCTCCGTTCACCAGGAGATATTTACAGGGGAATAGAGGTAGAGAATGTGAATAGAGGGAAATTTTTAGGTTTCATCAAACAAGAGAAATGTAAGAAGGCGGGTCCAATTTCGAAGGTTGACACCGCCGATGTGGATTGCACAGAGGGTTGTGCCTAGTGGTGGCGGGCGGTGGCTGGGGTATGGGTGGGGGTGGGGGTTTGAAGAAAAAGAAAATGGGTTAAATGGAAACAAGATTTCAGCTTAAATGGGCGAGGGCATTTTTGTCATTTTACATCCGATCAACACCAAAATTGAGGAGTGAAAACCAAAATCAGGCTAAAAGGTCACATCTGCATAAGTCATCATAAAGTTAAATCTATTTTAACATTTTTTTCATTTTACACAATTATATTAACACTTTCAACCTAAATTTAGTTTAGGAGCGATAAAAATCCCCAATAATATCCATATGCCGACTTCATTATTAATTTTGATTCAAATAAAGAAGAAACATTATATGAACATGAATATATTTTTGTAGTATGAACATGCATGCAGATTACAAGTACTTTCACATATGTTGACCTACTTGGAATTTATTCAAGTCTTGTCATTATCTTAATTTCCGATTGCATGAATTGTTTAATTCCTTCAATTAATGATCGGTGTCTATATTTCCAAAAGGAAACAAAACCCCTAGGACTTGATAATTACCTGTTTTATAGGCATCACATTCACTTTATTGACCCATGAGAATATGATAATTCCAGACAAAGTGTAGATTAAAGTCTTGTGAGTTGTAACCTTGAAATTGATTCCAATTGACACTATAATGTGAATTCCACCATTTTCTTCAATATTCATCAATTGATAGAATTGTCCTAATATTATAAACAGGATATGTAATTGGACGGCAGGGAGTGTTTTTAAACAAATTGATTATATTTTTATTTAGTTTATTTATTTATTTCATTTCATGTTAGGTTTATGAGTCTGTCTCTTGAAAGACGGTCTTTCTTTAAATCATGGAAAGATCAAGGTTTAAAGTGAAAAATAAAAGAAATGAAGATAAAAATTTCGGGTTATGTGAACCGCGTTATAAACTTTATAACTACTACACGTTGTATAATAAAATTTTAATATTGTAATTAAGACTTTTTACCTTCTATTATTCCAATAAAACTCCGATTTTCCATAAGCCTATGGAAAGACGATCTTTCTCAAGACTTAATTTATCATCTTAATTTATTTGATAAAATTTATATTCTTTTCAACTCAATTAAACACAATCGATCTGGATTAAAATTAAGCAAATTGAATAATGATAATGAAACTATGTTAAATTTTATTGAAATGAAATGAACTCGAACTTGCCAGGCCATGAGATGAAGTTAAATGGTAACCATGAGTAAAAGTTAAATGGTAAAGAAAATGACCAAAAATCAGATGCATACATTGCAATTCCTTTTATTTTATTTAAAAACACAATCTTTTTTTTATTTACACTCTAAAGCAATGGCTTTAGTTTCCTGTCTTTCTTTTCTTCAATCTCAAAAACCTAGCCATCATTAAGCCTCCTATAGAAGACATCACTAGGGTTCTTTCTTTTATGTTAGTGGATCCAAAACAGAAATGACAGAAATGAAAGGGAGAAATGAGAAACCAGAAGAGGAAAAAGGGAACCAAGAGAAAGGGAAAAGGGAACATTCACCCTCCTTTCTATAAATGAAATTTCCACTTTTGCTTTATGAACTCACCCAATTCTTCCATTTCCACACCCCTTTTCAATTCCCCTGCTCCTTCCGTCCCAACCTATTTTGCACAGAATTTTTCATGGTCTCCAATAAACATATTTGACTGTAAATATGTGTAGCTAAGGACAATAATGACATGCAAAAGTTTGATATTTAGAAACTACATGTTACGACGAATCTAACCATATCTCATACGATAAAATTATTGTTCGTATACCTATTCAGATATGTGGTCAAAGTTTGACATTTTTGACAACAAAAATTCTGTGCAGAATAGGTTGGGACGGAGGGGAGTAGTATGATTTAATTCAATTAACTTATATCTGGTTTGATGAAATTTAAAATTGTTTGTGGGATGGACATTGATCTGGTGATATGGTACTAGATCTTGCTCTTAAACCCTAAACTTGTAAGACAGAGCTCCAAATGTGGGGAGAAAATTCTCCAATATTAAAATCAGTATAAAAGTGTACACTATGAATATGAAAGATAAATAAATGGGGTAGAGACATACTATGATATGTATATGGTTTTATCCATCTAAGTTCTTTTAATCAACTAGGCTAAATATAATTATTTCATATCGGAATAGTTGTCTTAACATAATAAACTAACCATATATTTTCCATAAATATGATTCAATTATGAGATCTTCCTATCGTGGTGAGCTTCAGCCCAGTATAAATGTCTCTGTTAATATTTTTCACTGAAAGTAATTTTAATTCAGTTCAATTCAAATTAGGCGAAAAGAACATGAGCCCTTCCATTCACAAGCAAGTCCCGTTGCATTATTATTATTATTATTTAAAAAGTATAGGTTTTTTAAAAATTATTAACATCTCTCAAACTTGATTTTTTTTGTTATGAAATTATTGAAAATTAATTGTTGAAAAATTAATCCCTGCATAACTCAAGATGACAAAAGGAAAAGTAAGAGAGAGAGAAAATAGAATTTAACGTGGTTCACTAAACATGTTGATTTTTTTTTCGAACGGAAACAAATTAATCCTACAACCCAAATAAGTCGGACAAATTACAGATATTAGGAATTACATCACGCCCAACCAAATTATCGATTCAAAAGGAACTGCATTTTTTTCACACTACTTCAAAGAATTTTTTAACTCTCCTCTAATTACGAGAGTTCCTCAATGTATGAATCCAGCTCATATATTTCTCATTCATGAACTCGGCTTTTTACTTCTCATTCATGAACCAACTCTTCAAGAATCTATTTTTGAAATTTGAAGAGAAATCTCAACAAGAAAAGAATTAAATTTTAATTCATATATATATATATATATAAACAAGAAAAGAATGAAATTAAGTGTGTGAATTGAATTAAACAAGTCCCAACACTTACCTATTAGTCAACACCAACCCACACCAATTTGTCCCTTAAAAAATCTATATAAGAAACCCACCCCACCCCACTCCACGCGCTTCATTATTACTCTTTACCAAAATCAATACTTCCTCTCGTCCTCCGTTGCGGCCCCTTGACCGGACTTTTTTTCATGATATGTTTGACTATCAATAATTTTTATTGTATAAAATGATAGATATTATATGAGGTATCTTTGAATTCTTTGTAACACGTAATTTTTTAAAAATAAAATTTTATAAGCTATTATAGTACTTAAAAAAGTTATCGATGATCAAACATATCTTGTAAATATATAAAAAAAAAATGGGAGATAAATAGAGGAAAAAGGAGTACTAAACACAGTTTGCCAGCTTTAATAATTGTTGTTTGCCAATTACTTCCAGAAGAATTTCGGAACTGTACAAGATAATGGAACTCTTAACATAAACAGGGATTTGAGCTTTCAAAGTTTGGAAACAATCCATAATAGTGGTTCAAGTCACTTAATGGGAACTAGAGCCTTCAAAATTTAACATTAGGCATGTGATGCACTTTGATTTAGTAAAATTTTAAATTAATATTGTTTCATTTAGTTTTTTTTTTTTAAATGAAATCACCCGAAGGTGGGGTACTATATTAGAGGTTCCCCATTCCTCATGTTTCATTTAGTTTAATATAGGAGAAAGTTTCTAGTAAGATCAATTAATAGTTAGCTCAATAATAAAAAAATTATATTCAATAATTTTAGAGTTGAATTATAATTATTTCTACATTTTTCATAATTATAGAAATTTTATTGTAATAAATAAAAATATTTATAATATCAATTACACTTTAGATTATGCAGCGTAAAACAAGACTTTATATTATTTGTGCATCTGTATAAATTAGAAAAAATAAAAATAACATTTTTGAGTTACATTAATCGGGTCATATGCTCATAAGTAATGTCTGCTGCATATTACTGCAACTAAAACCTTTTATCTTTCTATTATTCTAGTTAAACTCCATCTTTCCATAAGTGTATAGTTATTCAACATGTGATAGTTATGAAGTTTATGACCCAAATAATACAACATGAAATATCTTCATTTCTTTTAATTTAAAATTTTAACCTTAATATTTCTCCGACTTACGACGTCTCTTCTATTCAAAAGTACGACAAATAAATTGTGTGTGTGGAAGCTAGCAAGTGACGAGCTGACTGGACCACTACCTTAATGAAGTAGAACAAGAACGAAATAAATGGAAACCAAATTCCATTACTAACAAACTTTCCTTTCTCTATTAATACACACAGTCTCCATCTTCTTCCTCCGTTGATTCCGCACGCTTTGCCCCATTCCTCAAGAACACGCACACACACAGTGATCAGCTCATCAGTCATCAGTCATCAGTCATCAGTCCCCTCCGCAAATCCCGCATTAAAACGACGGCGAAAAGGGACCTCCTTGGAAGACATAAATCCTGCAAATTCGCAATGGCGGATTGGGAATTCGAGAAAGTGAGCTCGACCCACGTTCGGAATCACGGAAAAATGAGGTGGGTCGGAGGTGGTTTTCAGTGAGGCGGCGTTATGGGCTGCGTGGCTTCCAAGCAGGCGGTGGCGGTGACGCCGGCGGCGGATCACTCCGGCGGGCTCCGGGACAATGTGGGGGTCGGTTCGGGTCGGGGACGGGTGGGGAGTGGCGGGTTGGGACTCGGGTTCGAGATGGACTTGAAGAAGGTGAAGAAGAGAGGGACTGATTCCGGCGCCGGCAGCGAGCTGGCTGAGTCAGGGAGAGCGAGTTCGTACGGCGGCGGCGGCGGTGGGAGTGGGTCCCAGAGCTTTAGGTTGGGGAATTTGCAGAAGTATATTGAAGGGGAGCAGGCGGCGGCGGGGTGGCCGGTGTGGCTGAGCGCGGTGGCCGGAGAAGCTATCCAAGGGTGGGTCCCACGTAAGGCAGAGTCTTATGAGAAGCTCGAAAAGGTTTTTGAAACTTTCATCTTTTCTTTTTTTTTTTGGCCATAAATATTCAATCTTGATGTTTTTTGTTCGGAGAACAGGACATGTCATGTCCTGTTTTGTCTGAGAATGTGGTTTTGAACTTGAGTTTGATGTAGATATTGTACTTTTGTTTCGTTTGTAATTGTTTATTCTTTTTTGTGTGGAGTCGATGTGTTCTTCATTTGTTGTTTAGCGAGTGGATTTTTTGTCAGTTTGTTTCAGTCCAATGCAGTTTTTATTAGCTCAGTTGAGTCTAAAACAGCATGGGAGAAATTCAGATATGTTGTCCTCTTGCTTAAATATCAGTGTGATTCATGTTTATATCCAAGAATATATCATTTTGTCTTGAGCAAGGTCCAATTTTTAATCTTAATAGTCCGGTTTTGATCCTCTGACAGAGAAATCCGTTCATTTTCGCTTTGGTTTCTAACCATCTTGTATCTGGATTGCTGATTCGGGTCATTAACTTCAGAATAAGCCAAATGAAACTTTTACATTCTTTGATCTGAACAGATAGGCCAGGGTACATATAGCAGCGTGTTTCGAGCGCGTGATCTGGAGACCGGGACGATTGTTGCCTTGAAGAAGGTTCGGTTTGACAATTTTGAACCAGAGAGTGTCCGGTTTATGGCTCGAGAAATAATGATCCTTCGCAGGCTTGACCACCCGAATATCATAAAGTTGGAGGGAATAATCACTTCGCGGTTGTCTTGTAGCATCTATCTTATTTTCGAGTACATGGAACATGACATATCGGGATTGGCCTCCTGCCCCGACGTCAAATTTAGTGAATCCCAGGTTCGCTACTTGGTGTTTTATCAGCATCTTAGGATCATGTTACAGAAAAAAATGAGCATTGAAGAGATGATTCTTAATTTTTTTTCACAGGTAAAATGCTACGCAAAGCAACTTCTATCAGGACTAGAGCATTGTCATTCTCGGGGAGTGATGCATCGGGACATTAAAGGAGCTAATCTTTTGGTAAATAACGACGGTGTTCTAAAAGTAGCGGATTTTGGGCTTGCAAACTTCTACAATTTCGGCCAGAAGCAACCTCTTACAAGTAGAGTTGTCACTCTATGGTACCGTCCTCCTGAGCTTCTGCTGGGATCAACCGATTATGGGGCTTCTGTGGATCTCTGGAGCGTCGGGTGTGTTTTCGCAGAGCTTCTCATCGGTAAACCACTCTTGCAGGGCAGAACTGAGGTATATAATACCTTGAATACATGTCAATAAAGAATCATGTCTTTGTTTGTTATATCATATACTGAATGTTTGATCATACATAGGTTGAACAGCTGCACAAGATTTTCAAGCTTTGTGGTTCGCCACCAGATGATTACTGGAAGAAGTCTAAACTTCCTCACGCTACTCTTTTCAAGCCACAACAGCCTTACGAGAGCAGCTTATGGGACACCCTCAGAGATCTCCCGAGACCTTCCGTGGCTCTGATTGAAACTTTACTTTCCGTAGAGCCGTGCAAGCGGGGCACTGCTTCCTCCGCCCTTGCATCCGAGGTACATTTCTGTGAGTTTTATGTCAGATCGATTAAAAAGTACATTTTTGATCCTCTATTGCTTACTTTTCATCTTTATGTTATCTGGATGAACTCGTTATGATTTTTTTCATGTGTGCAACTTTTAGTATTTCAAGACAAGACCCTATGCATGCGATCCATCAAGCTTGCCCAAGTACCCTCCAAGCAAAGAGATAGATGCTAAACATCGCGAGGACACACGAAGGTTGGGCAATTGTACAAATTTCCTTGATATGCGGTATTTAAGACTTCGTTCTTGCTTTGTGGAAACTGTAAATGACGTATCAAACCAAAGATCCTCAATTGAATTATCTTCAATCTGGAAATATGGAACGCCTAACTTGTTAGTGTATATTTTTTATTTTCCCTGCTTCTGAGTTTTGCTTGTATGTCATGTAAGCAAAATGCATGCTAAAACAAGTTCATGTGTATGGAAAATTTTCAGGAAAAAGCCGAGTGGAAGATCCCGTGGACCTGAAACAGCGAAAAAGCTTGCTAGGAAACAGAATGTCTTGAGTAAACTGGCTCCAGAAGAGGTCTCTCTCTCCCTCCAATAGATATGATGCCACTATCTCTTAGACGATGATGGCTTTGCATTATGGTTTATTTGCTTCATGCATCTATTTACATTTCAAGATTTGTCTTTGCAGAATTTACCTGTTCAACCTAAAGTTTCCATCAAGATGAGTGGCCTTAGTGCAAGTCTTCGTAAAGAATGCAACGATGTTCTAGGTTTGGAGCCACCTAAGCCGCCACGAAATGATCTGAGGGAAGAGGCATCTCACGTGAAGCATGCGTCTCAAGGAGATGTTCCCTTTTCAGGCCCTCTACAAGTCACAGGATCAAGCGGTTTTGCATGGGCAAGAAGGCGGATAGATGAATCCGTGAGGTCCCGCAGCAGGTCCAGTTCAAGAAGTCTTATTTTCGAACCATCGGGTGCACTGCATTCAAAGAACAATTTGGAGTCCAGAAAGAATGAAAATGGCGAGCGTGAGACCATAAATGAGCACATCTGGGGCCAGTTTGAACAACAAGATTCCTTCGACGCTTCTGATGAATACCATTCACAGGAATTATCGTTAGGATTGTATCCGAAAGAAGACATGGCTCTCAGACGAATCAGTTTGGTAAGTTCAGTTGTTTCACATGTTTTGTATATATGTTGAATGAAAATGAATGAAATGAACACAAAATGATCATTTTGATATGGATATGGAACAGGTTTATCAGGAGCAAGCTGAGAAGGTAGAATTTTCCGGACCTTTGCTGTCCCAATCGAAAATGGTTGATGAACTGTTGGAAAAGCACGAGCGCCAAGTACGCCAGGCTGTTCGAAGATCATGGTTTCAAAGAGTTAACAAGTGAAATCTGAGGTCAGAAAAACATCTGATCATCCCGACATCAGAGGCATCAGACAAAATTCATATGAAGATGCTGAAATCTGGTCAGTATCATAGGATTTTCCTCATATATAGTTGATACTAGGTAATGAGATTGCGTAAACTAGTAACAGATCGCGAGCTCGATCTTTGATTGAAAGCAACGACGACATCCAAGGATGATCTCGTTGCTGGCTCGTGATCAGAGGTACATGAAAAGAGCCAAACTGGAGGTTTGGGAGATTTTTGTTCATCTTGTTAGTCCTATATTTAAAGCAAATGATGTCCAATCTATTTGTTTGGCTGATGTATATATAGATAATATTTTGATGGTTCTAAAGCTTAGTTAATTGTATTTTGATGGTTCTAAAGCTTAGTTAATTGTTAAGAAGTTACTATAGATTAATTCTACACTCTTTGTATTCCTTACATAATGTTAAATTCATAAGTTCTCTTTAAAGTATCAATTATAGAAAAATTGGTCCATTTCTGAGTGTTTTGTATGTGAACATCCCTTTTATCAAACATGACAAAATGTGTTATCAATGCCGGTCAATTCGGTAGAATATAAAAAGATCAAAACACTTTAAGAATTAAAAAGTTAAAAAATTAGTAAAGTGGAAAAAAACTCCTATCTTCGTCTTCATCTTCAAGAAAATCTCCTCTATCGACCTTTCCCCAAATTCGATTTGCCCTCTTCGTATTCCTTTACCAACCTGAAGAGTTATTACTCCTCTCGTCAGAGTCCCCTCTGTATCGACACTCCTATCAGTCAAGACGTTGTCACATTGATAGACATCAAAGAAATAAACTCGTCGTCGCATCATGTACCATTGTTTTCGATTGGCACATCATGTGAGCTATTTTCAATTGGAGCATCATATACCTTTTTTTTATTGTTTTCAAAATGAGATCGTCGTCAAATCGTTTTGGCTCACAAGGGGCGGATTGGGGATGTCATTTTGATTTGCTAGTGGTGGCAACGGATTGGGGTAACCATTCCAACTTGCTAGAGTGGCAGAGGAGATAGTAGCTGGAAGCCTCAAAGCGGTATGGAGGTGTGATCGGAGTACTAGCGTGGGTGTGTGTGGGTGTGGGTGTGGGTGTGGGTGTGGGTGTGGGTGGGGGAGGGGGTCCGACGGGTGAGGTGTGGCGGGGGTTAATGAGTGGGGGAGGTTCGGTGTGTGGGTGAGTCTGATGATTGAGGGAGATTAGGTTGGTGGGGCTAAAGCCGTCTGAAATATAACTGAAAGTTGGCCCAAGGTATTTTTGTCTTTACAAGTTCGATCAATGCTGGAAATTCATAAGACCCGATCTCTGGCAAGAAGTTATCAGCTTTTATAAGTCAGCATTGATCTTGGGTATATCTGCACTTAAAAAAAAATGGGGATCATTTCTGCGCTTACAATAGAACATAGTTATCAAACCATATTTCCAATAATAAAATTGAAATCTGCCCCCTGCATAACACCCCTCCCAAATTTTCAGCCCGCCACCACCACCCCACCCCTCCCCACCCAAGCCAACCACCCCATCTAACCGTTGTTAGCCTCTGCGATCGTTGTCCCAACCACACACCCTCTAGCCCACCTGAATCTTGAGCGTGCCCACCAGCCCCTCCAGCCGCGCCACGCTCCATGACCACGCATCTTGCCTTCTCCTTCACGCACCTATCACCACTATCATTGTGCCCACCACCAACATCATCGTCGCCACCACCATTCTCTTATTTATTAAAATGCAAAAAAAATATAAAATAGTATAACTATAAAATAACTAACTTAGTCATCCATAATTTAAACAGAATAATTGTGAAAATCGAACAACTATGCAATGTGGACTTTGCTCCAGTATTCAACCCATTCATATTACATGATGGGCTTTGGGCTTAAAAAAGATCTTGCAAATCCTGATTGTGTGTCTGTGTGAACGTTTCAGTTCTTCAATATGCCCCAGTGAGAAAAGAACAGTGGCATGAAACTTTGGAAACACTTTGAAACATGAAAATTCGAGATGACAAAAATAAATCAGACAGGGTTAGGACTCTAGGACCACAGTCCATTGACAAAAAACAGTAGAGCCAAATTAGGGTAGGGCTTTTTTGTTTTATAATCATTTGGAGTTTGTGATTGTGATGAGGATTTGCTGGTTTCTTGATGGGCAAAGGGACCAATTCTATGATGTGACTTACAACTATATACCCTTTAAGTTAGGGAAGACAATGGACGGATTTTGGTGGAGATCCGTTCTATGTATGTTTCGATGGAGGATGAGTGTGCGATTGATGGTGATGGGTGGGAATGAGCATAAATTTGACGCAGTCGGAATAATCGAAAAGATTAGCAAGCACGAATTTTAAAGAACAATCAAGTCAAAAAACAGTAAATTGTTGTTTTGAGGCGACCTCAAATCGGAAAACGGAGCAACTATCAAAAAACGAAAATTACAAAACACTCAAAAAATAGTAAATTGTTGTAGTGCTCATTGAGACGGTTCCAACGCATCCGAAATCGCCTGATTTTGAGTGCGGACGCAAAAGTTATACTGAAAGCTGTATCGGACCTTTGCGGTCATTCTCCCAGCATCAAAATTTGCATCACCAAAATTTGAGGGTGATGAATACTATTCTTTCATATGCCATATTTCCATCCCGCCCAACTCGATATATTTGTTAATTATTATCTACTCCCTCATTTTCAACTAACGGTTCTAATTTCTTATTTTGGCTAAAATTTGCCAAATTATTCTAATCCTCTACGTTTTTTGCCATATTAGCACACATAAATGCATGTGCAAAAATAATTGTAGGAACCTTACGTTGAGACGGAGTGAGTATAATAAATTTATATTTTATCTATCAAACACCGAATTTTATGTACCATCTTTTCATGTAAGCAATCTTTAGCGTTTTAATATACAATTGGTATACTGAAATGATTTTATTTGGATACAAAGATTTAGGTGGAACGGTGGGGTCTATGTTAGTTACGAAGATTCAAATATTAAATGACAATTAAAATTATATATAAAATCGATGAAATTGGATAAATTTTAAAATTTCACCTATTATGGGTGATGAGATAAAAGGAATATAAAAATGTTAGACGCTAATATATATATGAAATAATCATAATCCACACTCTCCACATCTATGCATCCCTACTCTTCATTCCTTTTTAGGGTTCATATTCCTTTTTGAAAATGGAAAGAGAACACTAAATAGAAACATCCAATTAGATACAAGTGAATCTTGAAAAGGAATAAATTAATATTTTCTTGCTTTTGATTTTTAGGTTAAACTCTTAAAAGGTATATTTGCATTATGAATGTCAACATCTATTACAACTGATGAGAAATGATTGTAAAAGCAAAGTATGATTTCAGGTACAGTCCAAGAAGTAAATATCATGGAAGTCTAAATCCTTAACTACTTCATTGTAGTTATATTGTTCCTTGTAAATCATACTTCAGCTTTCATTTTCAATAGTTATACTCCCTCTGTCCCATCTTAACTTGCATCGGATCGTTTTCTCACAATGTTAAAAAGAATGTCTGATCGTTAATATGTTTAACTACGTATAATAACAATACATAAAAAGTTAGTATTTAAAAACTACTTATTACAATGAATCCAACAATAACACATGTAGTATTATTATTGTTCATGTATTTATTTAAATCCATCATCAAAGTTTGATATTATTGACTTGTAAAATTGCAGTTTAATGCGGGGCATGCGAGTAAGAAGCTCATAATTGAGTTATATGCATCAAAATGAATGATGGGCTTAGTCTTAATGAAAGCGAAAATGTGACATTTTCGTAAGTTCTAAAACAATAATTTTTATGCTTTTAATTAAAATATTTATATTTTATATTTAGATAGGATAATGTACCATATAATTCTATATACTTGTAAAAATGTCAGTATAACTCTCCAATCATTGATTTTTTTTATTAAAAAAAATCCACCTTGTAGATGTAAGTGCCAATATAACACTCTGATGGCACTTTCGGTGTTGATATTGATGCAGGTGGCGTTGACCGCACATAAAATGATCAAAATGCCATTTGACATAAAATCTGAAAGAGTTAGGACAATTTTGCCCTTAGTACAGTGGATCATAACCACCACCACACTGTCGGGCCACCACTAAGAAGACGCCTTCACCACCCAAACCCATCACAACCCCACCCTTTCCACATCCCATATGTACTGTCGGCCCACCACCGAGCTACCACAGTGCACCACGGGGTCTCTCTTGGGCCATCACCGGGCCACTGCCGCGCCACCTTCACCAAATCCCAAACCCACAACCACTACTACTTCACAGCCCACCCTTTCACAGCCCACCCTTTCACAGCCCACCCGCCCCCGCCTCCAACTCCGTCCACCACCACAACTCACCCACCCCAACTCCCAACTCTGAAACCCTAGGGTATCATTTTCACTCGCCACCTTGAGCAAATAAAAAACCCTAGGGTCTCATCCCCATCACAGACGCTCAGTTTCAATCAGAAACCTTAGGGCCCCATCCGTCGTTTGCCACCTCGAGAAAATGCTCGCACCGCCCGTGGAGATTGGTCACAGAGCGTGGAGGTTGGCCATCCTTGGTTTGCCATCATTTTTGCGAATCGCCAGAGATGATGATAAGGCGCCATTCGCTACTTGCCACCTCAAGCATATGCTCGCTACTACTCCTGGAGACTTGTCATCTGCAGTTCGCCACCATTTTTACTACCCGCTGGAGATGACGATAAGGCATCAGATGTGAAGAATGAGATGATAGGGTGCCACTTTGGGAAGAAAAGAAGAGAAGAGGAAAAACAAGGTTAAGATTTAGTGGATATAATAGTAATTTTAATCTTTTTTATTTTTTTAGAATTTTCAAAGGGATAGAATAGTTTTTTCATCGAATTTCAGCATAAATCTGTCGAGATGGGTATGTTTGGTCTTTCACTTATTTTATAGGGTCATGTTGGCACTTTCAATCATCAAAAGGTTATATTGATAGATATTTGAATTATATAGGGTTATATAAGTACCTTTCTCATTTGAATATTATAAATTTGAGGGCAAATGACTTATCTGACCCTTATACTATTGTCATCGCTCACCTTTTTCCCTCCAATTCATTTCTAAACACTCATGACCCTTGAACTAACATAAGTGTTCAGCCATGTCACTTCTGTCTAGTCAAACAATTGAATTCGGCTTTGTTGACATTTTGAGGGGGCAAAAATATAAATTTTTCCATTCTAACCCTATAATTCTTTGCAAATCTGAACAATGTCTTCTCGAGCCATGTGAAATCCAAATCGATATGTTTTCTCGAGTCGTTCAAATGTTGTCGACAATAGCGAGTTGAGATTTATACACACGACTTGCTAGATTGGAGAGATTAACCAGACTTTTTGAAAGAAAAAGAGAGAGAGCGCAATTAACAATAAACTTTCTTATATATTTGATAGATTAGAGTCATAAAAACGAAATAGTCACAGTTAAACACTACAACCTGATGACATAGTAAGATTAGAACTTATACGGGTTACCACTCCCAAGTATGCTCAAGTAGGCCGCATGATGAGAGATCATAGTTGGGATTCTCGCTAAGAGATGAAGGCGATTAGGCCATAGATTAAGGATATTAGGGTTTAAGAAAGGTATAAATAAGGATGTATGTCTTATACTTTTTGGAGCACTCCATTGCCTATTTTTATTCTGAGCTAGCCACTCGTTGATGACTAACTTGATCGTTGGAGAATCTTCCCAAAATTGCTCTGGGGTTTATTTTCCTTTGCCGATCACATGTTCTCTAGTCAGGATTGGGATTGGGCTTGGATCGGGTTCCAGATACGCATCACAACCCTCCAGCAAAAAGAATTAGGAGAGAAGAAAATGGCATTCGTAGCTAAAAATAATGTGTTGGAAGGTGAATAAGAATGGTGATGAAAATGATGATTAATTATTGTGGAAATAGCATGCATGTGGTGGGATCATTTGCTTTCTGGACCCCGGTTAGGCGTGCCCACCAACTTCTATATTTTTTTTTCGAATGCATAATTAACTATAAGAGCTAGCTAATTCACCACAAGGCTTACTCTTAGTAAAAAAAAGTGTACTTCAGTGGTTGGCAGTTGGGTGACCTTTCACGAGATAAGTGGTTCGACGTTCGGCAGCCACTGTGTGGGAATGTCCAGAGTTAACTTGGCCTTTGGACCAAGGGCTGCTTGGGCTTCCTGGTGGGCACCGAGTATGACTGCCCCCAATGGTTCTGGTGCTGGGCTACCGTGACTTACCTCCCACATGATGGCTGTGGTGTCGGCTGGTGTGGGTCGCTGAGGGCGAGCGGTGATCGCCTTAGTAAAAAAATTGGTTAAATTATCCTAATTCGAATAACTCGAATTAAATTTAATATATGGATATCGAATACCCGAATTGAATAAATTGAATTCTTAATATGGTTTTTGGTTTGGTTTTGGATGTTAAAACTCAAATGGAAATGCGAATTGAATGCCGAATTGTAATTAATTAAATAAATTAAATATATATAATAATTAAATTTTAAGACAACAAAATTAAATTTATAAATAAATTTAAGTTAGAGGACCAATCTTTAGATTAAAAAATTACCCCTAAACTCGAAACTCTAAGTAAGTTTGTGGAGTGCTTGAAGATGAATATGAATGTGAAGTGCACGTAGGCTTGAAGAGTGTGAATGCTTTGAAAATGAATGTTTAAATGAACTATTTTTCTTTAATCTTAGATTTAATGCAAACATTGTTATGGTTGAATTTGTATTGTATTTGTTGGATTTTTATTTTGAAAACTTGATTTTGATGATGTAGAAATTAGATTACATGTTTTTATTTAATTTAAAGTTAATTTATATGCTTTTTTAATCTTAAAAAATTAAATCAATTCGATCTGTCGGGTTGAATTTGGTTTCAAAGTGAAACCGAATTCGATCAAATAATTAGGGTCAGATTCAATTTTTGGTATTTTAGAGATAGAACCAACTAAGTTTAAAATCGATTAAATCGAACCGACGCCCAAACCTAGTTATATTATGATCCTTCTTGCTAGTTTTTTTTAAAAAAAATTCTATATATGCCTCTCTTGCGAAGTAACCACCCCGCCCGCTCGCAATAAACCTTTTTTATCCAGTCTGTAACTTTATAAATATAGGACGTTTCTATGTAACTATATATTAAACATAAGGTTACGTAAAATTATTGTGAAGTCACTCATATGGGTTTTTTTTTTTTAAACAAATGTTTGTGCTCCCTCTCATTAAATAAATTCACGGTGCACGGTGCCCCGCACAAAGGGGGTGAGACTCCCCTGTATCTTACACAAAAGTGGGGTGAGACTCTCACACAACTCACACGGTGTAATTGGAGACTAAACCTCAGAAATTTGCTCCAGACCAAATTCAAACTTGGGATGTTTCTGAAACGGACATAAGCCCCGGCCACTGAGCTATTCCTAGTTGGTTACTCATATGGGTTCAAGTACAATGAAGTTTTAGCATAGTAACACGGTGTCGAGATAATATTTCTCTTTGATGCTTTAAACAAGTGAAACTTTTGACCAAGGACTTGTAATAAAACAGCAACTACTTTTTGAATCAGAATTCAAAATATAGTTTATGAATAAAAAAAAGAAAGAAAAAGAAGTCACTCATATGGGTTAAATGATAGAGTCACTAAAATTCGCTTCATTCATCGTTAATTTGTGGGTGACAGCTTTTTATTTCATTTTTTTGAGAAAAAAAATGGTGAATGTCAATGGAGTATAAAAATGGAAAGGCAAAATACTGATATGACCCTATGTTTTGGTGGTTTGTGCTAATATGTGAAGTTGGAAAGTACTATTATACCCTTGTGATTTGCATCAGAAGTGTCGATGACCTTTTGGTACTATTCCAGCATTAACTTGGCATTTTTTGGCATTGACCACAACTAAAAAGACTAAAATAACCCCGGTCTTAAAACAAAAAAAGGAAAGACAAAATTACCCCTAGTTTTTCTTCTTTTCCATAACACAGCCACTGCTCTGCCGCTCTACCAACTCCACCGCCGCCGCTCCCCCACCTCCGCCTCCGCTGCTCCACCAGCTCCGCCGCCACCGCCGCTCCACCACCTCCGTCGTCACCGCTCGTCCCTAGCCCCGCCACCACTCGTCCCAACCACCACCACCACCACCACCGCTCAACCCTAGCCCTACCACCGTCAACCCTAGCCTCGTCACTGCCACCGCTCAACCCTAACCTAGCTGTGCCACCGCACTCAACCTCTCCCCCCTTGCCTATTCCCGTCACCACACCAAAAAGTGGAGAATTTGAACAGAGCCAAGTTAAATAAACAAAGAAAAACCCATCTCAAATAAACCCAAACCAACAAAACCCACCACAAATCCGAACAGAGCCAACCCAGAAAAGCAAGAAAATTGGGAAAAGGGATATGATTGTGTACCTGAAAAGAAGGAAACGATAACAAGTTGAGAAGTGGTGGACAGCGGCGGTGGTGGCGATGAGGAGTACAGTGAGTTTGAGAAGGAATCAAAACCAAGTTGGAGCGGAGGTGGCAGAAAGAATGAGGAATTCAGGGCACAATATTTGAGAAAACCAGTTTGAGAAGTTGGACAGAACCAGGGTGGAAATAATGAGGAAAAAAGAAATAAATGAATGAGGAGATAATCGTCATTTCACTTGTTCTGGATTTTTTAATTTAAAAAACAGGGGTATAATAGTCATTTCATGTATTTTCGGTCAAATTTAGATCTCCTGGGTTATATTAGCACATTCATGCAAAACACATGATTACAATAGCACTTTCCAAATTCACAGAATCATATTAGTATAAACCACAAAAACATAGGATTATATATCACTTAACTCACTTTAACTCAAAAATGAATGATGTGAATTTTTGGAGGATATATGATGACAATACATTTAAATTATCGATCCAGCCACAAGCACTAGACAATTGTGAGACGTGATAATTGCGAGGCATAATTAACTTTGGTTGATTGACTAAAGTGTTAAATTGATTCATTTAAATAATCAAATACTTAAAATGTAGGGAAAGTGATTTTACAAGGTATTATTATTATTTTAAAACAAACCACTCAAAAAGATGGGGTATTCAATTTATTGACCTCCAAATTACTTACTCACTCTGTCTCATGTCAAATTTCACACTTCACTATATATCACTATTTACTCTCTAACTTTGATCATATATTTAAATATATATATATATATATATATATATATATACACACACTATCATATATGATATGGCTGGATTCGTTGTAACAAGTCGTTTTTAAATATAAACTTTTTATTTGTCGTTATTATACGTATTTAAACATATTAATGGTCACACATATGCAATTTGAGTTGGAACGGAGGAAGTATACTATATGCTAATACTATATACTTTTGGTTACTGCCCATGTCCCAAATCAAATTGCACAGAATCTTTTTCACACTCATCAAACTTGTCTAACTGTTAATATGTTTAACTAATGTATAATAATAGCAAACAAAAAGTTACTTTTGAGATCCTACTTGTTATGACGAATCCAACAATATCACATACAATAATATTATTGCTTATATATCTACTCAAATATAAGATTAAAGTCTAGTAGAGAATAATGTCAATAGTAAGTGTGCAGTTTGAGTTGTAGGAAGTACTTAGAATCATTTATTCATCTATGATAAATTTAAAAAAGATATTCCTTCTCCCTTTGTCCCATTTCAACCTGTACTGAAATTATTTATGTAGTCAATTTTTTAAAATGTTAGTGTATTACATACACTCCCTTTATCCTAGTTGAATTTGTACTCTTACTCTTTTGACATTATTCTCTATCAAAGTTTGACCACATATTTGAATAGTTATATGGACAATAATATTATCGTATATGGTATTGTTCAATTTATCGTAACAAGTAGTTTCTTAATATCAACTTTTTATTTACTGTTATTATACGTAGGTAAACATATTAATAGTCGAATATGTTTCTTGAACAACGTGATAATGATGAGGGTGCAAATTCAGTTGGGATAGTGAGAGTACTACTGTGTCATATTTTGTTAGATTCGTTATAATATATTTTTAAAATATCAAATTTTAACTATGCTTAATCAGATATAGGGTAAAGTGCATAAATGACTCTATTAAATTTCGAAAGTGCACATATGATCTTGTAAACTCCGAATGTGCGAAAATAACCCCAGTTTTTTGTAAAATTGTGCAGTTATACCCATTTTGCTCAATTCCGGTGTTGACTCAATGAAGTCAACTGTTGACCAAACACAAAAATATCAATACCCTCAAACTTAAAACCAAATTTTGATGACCATTCTAACCCTAGACGCCATCGGAATCCACCCAACCCCATCGGCGAAATCCGCCCAGACCCTTCCTAGCCCATTTCCCCTCCCCCACCAGCCTCTCCCTCCCTTTCAGACCCCCTCGCCTCCTTCACTCTCTACCACTGTCGCGCCACTCATTTCCTCTCCCACCCTCCCAAACCCGCCTCGCATCATTCACTCTCCACCACCGATGGGAAACCACCACCTCCACCCATTTCCAATCCATCCCTCTTAGACACACCACGCCTCCTTCACTCTCCACCACCGTCGTGCCACCCATTTCCCACCCCTTTCTCCCTGACCCGCTCTGCTTCCTTCACTCTCCACTACTGCTAGGAAACCACAATCTCCCCCATTTCCCCTCCCTCCCTTCCAGACCCTCCATACCTCCATCACACTCCACCATTGCCATGCCACCCATTTCCCCTCCCTCCTATACCTGTCTTGGCTCTTTCACTCTCCACCTCCGTCGGGAAACCACCACCGCCCTCCACCCATTTCCCACCCCCTCCCTCCTAAACCTGCCCTGCCTCTTTCACTCTCCAATGCCACCATCCCGCCACCCATTTCCTGTCCCCCTCCCTCCTAGACCCATCTTGCTTCTTTGACTCTCTACCACAGTCGGGAAAACACCACCTCCGTATCTCTGAAACCACCATCTCTCTCATCCCAAACTTGCCATTCCCATTTTAGAGCAGCGCCTAGAGCTCTCTCACCGTCGAAAACCATGGGGTTCTGAGCCTGGGTGGCGCTAATCATCTGCTGGCGGTGTGGAGGAGCTGCTTTTGCCAGCAATGAGGAGACAAATAGCAGTGGTGCTCCGGTGTGAGTAGCGTGGTCTTCGCGGCGGTGGAATTGGGCTTTCACAACGGTGCTATTCGACATATTTTACAAGGTTACATTTGCACTTTCGAACAAAATATAGGGTTAAAAATGCACTTTTCTCAAAAAAAAAAACATTAAAGATCAAACACTTTTCAATTCAATTGTTGAAAGGGAAAAAATGCAGTTTAAAATGAAACGGAGGGAATACTATGTTTAAGTGAGAAAATACATTGTTAAAATTTGTACATTAGCCCACTGTATTGCATTTTACGTCTGTTAATCATCTGATTACTCATCGAAAACGTAGGGATTAGTTTGGTGAACTGTGGCATGATACCTTCTTTTATAAGAAATTTCACTCCCTACATCACATTGGTTAAATGGTACAGGGGATCCATAAATACCCCTATTTTAATTTATTTTTTTAAAAAATAAAAAACTTATGTGTTCACATGCATTAATTTTATATAAAGTAGTGTCTTAAAAAATGCAAAATCTTGGGAAAGACCGTCTTTCCATAATGTTGTGGAAAGACGGGCATAATTAAAATAATAAAAGGTAAAATATTTTAGTTATAATATTAAAAATTTATTATGCAATATGTAGTAGTTATAAAGTTTATAACCCGATTTATGCAATCCGAAAATTTTAGTTTCATTTCTTCTAATTTGCACGTTAAACCCTAGATTTTTCATGACTTATGGAAAGATGAAAGACGGACTAAAAAAAACACTGTTTATATAAAAAATAAACATTGGCAATCGAAATTGTGAATTTCCTGATCGTATGGATCATAACTATAATAAGTAGATCGACACACATTCTGAATAATCCCAAGAAGGCTTGCCTTACACCCACGCGTGTAACCTATTGATTGGGAGATGGGTGAAATCGTTAAATATTCCTGGTTTAAAATTCGGCAGCGACAGTGTGGGGAGCTATTGCTTTGCAAGGCTCCCTTGTGCGCACCAAATCTATGGATCAGCCCATTGATCCTGATACTGGGTTACCGTAATTTACCTCTCATACAGCGACAGGAGTGTCGACTGGTATGGACGGTTTTGCAAAGAAGGCTTGCCTCAAAATAATAGTTCTTTGATAAAAGAACTGAAAGAATAATTCATGTTTCAAATCTAGTTCCCTGAGATCTACGATGGGCGGCTAAAGTTTTGGCCCTTTCAAAATTTTCATCACTTTGATTGAATCTCGATTGAGATCAGTGCCGATCTTGAGAATCAAATCAATCACACTGCCAAAATGAATTATATAAATATATATTTTATCAAAATTATCACAAAAAAACTTACATATAATATATATTAATAGAAGTATAACTAAGAGTATGTCTCTTGAAAGACGGTCTTTCCATAAGCAATGGAAAGAACAAGGTTTAAACTGCAAATTAGAAAATATTAAGATAAAATTTTTGGTTGCATTAATCGGGTCATAAATTTGAGTCCGTCTCTTGAAAGACGGTCTTTCCATAACTTTTCGGATTAAAGTGTAAATTAGAAGTAATGAAGATAAAATTTTCGGATTGCATGAACCGGGTTATAAATTGTATAACTACTACTTGTTGCATACTAAAAGTTTAATATTGCAACTAAGACCTTTTACCTTTTATTATTCTAATTAAACCCCATCTTTTCATAAGCTTATGGAAAGACCGTCTTTCCCAAGATTTTGTTGTCGTTTCGCAAATCCTCCGCAAAATTACACAGATCTCGTCCCATTATTATCTAATCAAATCGTTTGCTCAAAGAAAACCTCATTCTTAAAAAAGAGGAATGCTCAATATCCCATAGAACGCCACATGTCAAAACCAAAACGTGGTAAAGGAACAGAAGATAAGAAGTAGGTTAAGGAAAGGAGATGGGAGATGTGAAGGAATGTGAAAGCTTGGAAAAGGCGACAAAGTGGAGAAGAAAAGTTTGCGTACTTTCGGACGACATTATTAAACTATAGGAGAGGGAGTACTACATATTGAACCGACCATTATAAATTCCATAATAAATTTTTCCAACAAATTAGAGGGCTATATTTGTGGATTTGAGGGCATTGCAATTAAAGATTTGTACTAGCATACCCTCTTTTTGTTTGGTTATTTATTTATTTGTTCAGTTATTATCATAAATATCAGGATACACTTCTAACGAACCCTAGAAGGAGCGGGAGAACGTTTTGAATTTGCGAAGGCATCGTTTTGATATTATTCTAATCTGACCCGAGAAGGGACGAAAGAATGTTTTGAATTCGCGAAGGCAATCACTGTGATGTTCCTCTAACCTAATCCATGAAGGGACGGGAGGGAATCGTGGCATGGGGAATGCATGAGTCTCATCTCAAGGTTCGTTTTTAGTTGCAGGTCATATGGCAGGCAATTTTAACTGAACAAGGGGTTGGGCACAAAGGGTTCTGATACTATTTTAAGTGTGAAAAACCCTGGAGGTTAATGCAATAAGCAGAAGTACCACTCACGAGTCTAAGCAACGAGCAAACATTCGAATGTGAGAGCAAGGGATAATCGAACCGGGGGGTGGGGGTGGAGAACCATGATTTCGAAGAAATGACAGTTTGGAATATATTTAATCTACGTGTAAACGAGATAGGGAAAGGCCTTTAAGTTGTTTAAATAGGTTGGGCGACAATTGACCATAGGAATAATCTAAGTAAGATATAAATCAGTGCTACAAAAGTTGAGCATACGGTATTGCCGCCCATGTTAATTTCGTGGGGGACTATGTGGTTTGAGATAGGATAAAAAGTATCTTTAAAGTTGAAAATCTTGGAGGACAGAAGGAAACGAATATAAGTAGACTTTATAAAGTGTCTTTAAAGATTATAAGAGAAGATAAATATTTATGAGTTAGGCCCTTCGTTAGAGAGTATCTGATCTGTTATAAAATAAATTAAATGAACTGAACTAAAAATATGTTTACTGAAAAATATAGTACTAACAACTTACCAAGTCTTTTCTCGATAGTACTAAATTAACTTGAAATGAATTTATGTGTAGATAAATTAAAAATAAGAGTTTATCATTTGAAAGACGGATTTTCTATAAGATATGAAAATACCAATGCTTAAAATGCAAATAAGAAGAAATGAAGATAAAATTTTCGGGTTGCATGCACGGATCATAAACTTTATAATTGCTACATGTTGCATAATAAATTTTTAACATTGCAACTAACATTTTTTTTACTATTTATTATTCTAATTAAAGCTCGTCCTTCCATATATATATGAAAAACCATCTTTTTCAACACTTTACCTAAACAGAAAGGATAAAATGCTCAAATGAGAAATATTTTTCTTCTTCCAAAATTATAATTTAAACGCACATCTTTCTCATGAGATTGAGTCTTAATGAGGCAAGATTTTATGTATTTAACTTCAAGTAGAGTAAATTATACTGTAATACCATGTCATCCATTGGTCAAATTGACCAAACATATATTTTATTATTGACGATGGGATCAAATCACATTTAGGTCTAGTTCTTTCACAGACGAGTCCATCTCTTGAAATACGATTTTTTCATAAGTTATGAAAATATGAAAGTTTAAATCATAAATAAGAAGAGATCAAGATAAATTTTTTGGATTGCATTAATCGGGTAATTAACTTATAACTACTGTACGTTGTATAATAAATTTTTAATATTGCAACTAAAATATTTTACATTTCTTTAATTCTAATTCAACATCGTCTTTCCATATGCCTAGGAAAAGAATGTCTTTCTCAACACTTTGCCTTCAAAGACTATTTTATAATAAACTGAAATAAATAACATTAAATGTATAATAAAAATAAAAATAAATTAAAAAGTATTAATTTAAATTTTTACTGAAAAAATTAAGTTTAACTGAATTAAAATGTAGGAAATTACACTAGTTATTCAAGTTGAATTTATCTATTTGTCATTTACACTTACCAAACTATTTATTACAGTAAGCTATAATAAATGAAACTTAACAATGACAGACATAATAAACTAATGATTGATGTGATGCTATTAATTACGGTTGTTAATTACCACAGCTAGCTTTCAATTTCAATACTCATTCATGTTATTTGATTTTTTTTTTTTACTTAGAAATGTTTTTTTTTTTGTTGTCATTTGTACAAGTATTATTTACTCTGTAATTGTGAGATATTTGATGGCAACTTAAAAGGGAAAAAAGGCCCCTGAGGATAAAATCCTTTTGATTTGATCAAAAAATAAAAATAAATCCTTTTGATTTGATCAAAAAATAAAAATAAATCCTTTTGATTTGATCAAAAAATAAAAAAAAATCCTTTTGATGGTTAGGTCGAAGAGTAAATTTTAAGGCAAAGTCTCGGGAAATACGATCTTTTCATATGTTTATAGAATGATGATGTTTAATTAGAATAATAAAAGATAAAATATCGAAGCTGCAATATTAAAAATTTATTATGTTACGTGTAGTAGTAATAAAGTTTATAATCCGATTCATAAATTCCATAAATTTTATCTTCATTTATTCTAATTTACACTTTAAACCCTTATCTTTTCCATGACTTATGAAAATATCGTGTTTCAAGAGAAATATTCAAATTTTAATGGGTGATAAACAAAACGAAAAAGTTAAAAAGATACTATACTATAGCAGATCATAAAACTTCGAATATAAGTATAAGAAATAATAAGTAACCAATAAAGCCAAGTTTAATCACATGTGCCACGTCTTGATCCAAAAATTAAACGATAGATTACACAAACACCTCTCAAACACTTGAATAAAAAGTAGCTCCCATTATTTCATTAGTAACTACATGTTCTACTATGAACTTCTTTCTTCCACCCCTAACTTTAGCTACATATATCAATAGCGTAAGTGTATTATCGTCAACTGAAACCGTAATACAATTAGATTCGTTTAACTGTGCATTGAAGTATAAACAACTAAAGTTGTTGGTGCTGAAAATACCGTAACTTATCTTCTTCCATATTTTACGGTGCCGATAATGAAGGTGCTGCACACGATCGTAATCAACTTCTTTTAGGAAGTCAGACATAGCAGAAAATTTTATATGTGGGGGATTTCTCCATGTGGGGGTGAGGGGGCAATAATATGTTAACATGTGTTTAATACGATGAGAAAAAAAAAGATAAAGGAAATTTAAAAACAAAAACTGCTAATAACTTTCCAATACATGTACACTTGCCAACGTACTATTAGTCTTCCATCCCTACGTAAAGAAATTTCCCACATATAAAATTTTCCGCAGACATAGTATATAGTACACACACCATACTTTATTGCTTTTAGGACACCGTCCACAACTATTCAACTTTTCCTAACTACTGCATACCTATAAACCGCCACCAAGAAACTTGATGCTAATAGAATCACACTTTCGCAAACCACTCGTACATTGAAAAACTATAACAAAAACTATAATATAATCATACAATGATAGATAACACCGTCAAGAACCTTTTTATTAAAAGGTCAAGCAAACACTTTAAAGACAATGGAAAAGTTGGCATTTGGACCTTATTGAAAAATTCGACGTGAAATTGAAAGTAACTCTTCCCGAAGTTTTTAAACTTCACTCAACCATAAGCAAGAAGAAATAGTAAAAAAAACAAAATAGAATAACGTTGTAGTCCCGGATCCGGGTCCGGATAGCAGCCAACATGACCCGTTTTACTGTGTGTAATAATCATTCATCTCTTTCGTTTCTCCCTTTTCTCTTCATCTCTTTCATCCTTTTCAGCTTTTTTCTCCCCTCTCTTTCTCTCTCTAGCTCCTCTGCATTACTCTCTCTTTCTCTCTCTACATTCAGACAATTCTCTCTCCAATCAAAAGCCCCAAATTCAATCTGATCCTTTGTAGTATGTAAAACAATTACGCAGATTCCTGTAATTATTCACGCATTCGCGCCGTTAAATTCCCCCCAATTTTGATCCCGCATTTCCCCATTTCCTCAAACCCTAAACCTAGCCTTCGATCGGTTTTCACCTAACTGGAAGCTTCTGGGTACTAATTTGAGCTCGGGATTGGGAATTGCGGGATCGTATTGCGCGCGATCGAGTTTTTTTGCGTTTTTTGGTTTTTGCCGGGAAATTTCTGAGCTCAATCTAGGGGTGGTTGGTGGCGGCATTGGAATTTGGTGTGGATCGTTGGGGCGGAGGGATTGGAATCGGTAGGAGGAGAGGAAGCAGGGGTTTTGGATTCGGTTTAGGGGAAAACAGCGCCATCGAATGGCGCTGTTTAGACGGTTCTTCTATAGGAAGCCACCTGATCGCCTCCTCGAGATCTTCGAGCGGGTCTATGGTATGCTCTGACCTTGACATTGACCTCTCTTTTCGGGTGAACATTTCATGTATTGTTGTGGCGTTTGCAGCTCAAATGTAGTCTGAAATGCGTTGCCCGGCTGTGTTTTTTGAGCTAAATCAGTGAAATGCATGGTTGACATTGTGAATTTTCTGTTTGATTGCTGAGGATGTTCGATGTTTGCTCGTGTTAGCTGAAATTAGCTCCATTCAGGTTCTTTTATCTGTTCTGATAATCGCATGGTTATAGGTTTAGGTGACGTTTTGACAGAATGCCATATTTCCTTTGCATGTATATTTTAATTTTCGGGCTATAATATATACCTCCTTTAAGCGGTCTAGACATTTAAATCTTTAAGAAAGCTGGAAGTGTAGATTGATTAGAATGACCCTGATATTTGTAGTTTAAAGTCTATAGGAGGAGAAGTCATAGTGCGTGGTGAATAGTTATTCTGTGTATCTCTAGTCTTTTTGGTGATAAGAAATTGCGCTACTTGATTTGCAGTTTTTGACTGCTGCTTCTCGACGGATGTGCTGAATGAAGAAGAGTACAAAATCTACCTGGGTGGCATCGTAGCTCAGTTGCAGGATCACTACCCTGATGCTTCTTTCATGGTATTCAATTTCAGAGAGGGAATCAAGAGGAGCCAAATATCTGACATTTTGTCCCAGTATGACATGACAGTCATGGATTACCCTCGGGGATACGAGGGTTGTCCTCTGTTGCCATTGGAAATGATCCACCATTTTTTGCGTTCTAGTGAAAGCTGGCTATCACTGGAGGGACAACAAAATGTGCTTTTGATGCATTGCGAGAGGGGAGGATGGCCTGTGCTTGCTTTTATGCTTGCTGGTCTTCTTTTATACAGAAAACAGTATGTTGATGAGCGAAAAACTCTGGAGATGGTATATAAGCAAGCACCTAGAGAACTACTTCATCTATTGTCTCCTTTGAATCCTCAGCCTTCCCACCTTAGGTATCTTCAGTATATTGCTAGGAGAAATATCGGTTCAGATTGGCCACCGGCAGACTCTCCTTTGGCTTTGGATTGTATTATACTTAGAGACCTTCCACTGTTTGATGGTGAGAGGGGATGTCGTCCACTAGTTCGTGTTTATGGTCAGGACCCTTCATCAACAACTGCTAATAGGAGTTCTAAGCTTTTGTTTTCAACTTTGAAGACGAAAAAACGTTGCCGCCTTTACCGAACGGTAACATGATTTTTCTCTTTTACATTGATGTGAGAATTAGTGAGTTACTATTTGAATCATTTTTTACTGTGCTGGTGCAGGAAGAATGTGGCCTAGTGAAATTAGATATAAATCGGCGCATTCAAGGAGATGTTGTGCTTGAGTGTGTACATGTAGATGATGATTTCGCAGGGGAGGAAATAATTTGCAGATTTATGTTTCACACTGCATTCATCCGGTCTAATGTTTTAATGCTGACTCGTGATGAAGTGGATGTTTTATGGGATGCAAAAGATTCATTCCCCCGAGACTTCAAAGTAGAGGTAGGGTCTTGTATTTTCTTGTAATTTTTGCTTTTCTCCAAAAGCTAGGTGTTAAAAGCATACTCACATCTGTATCAGGTACTCTTTTCCGATGCTGATGCTGTTCCATCTATGATCACCACAGACGTGGCAAGTGACGATGAAACTGAGACTGAGAGTGCCACACCTGAGGAGTTCTTTGAGGTGGAGGAAATCTTCAGCAATGCAGTAGAGGCGCCAGAGGGAAGGTCTGATATTGATGTTAATTCAGTACAAGATTCTGGTATGGATAGTGAAGATGAGGAGGATTGGAAAGAGGAGGAAGATGCGCCTTCCTTTGAAGACTGTGCTTCTGATGAAGGTGCTCCGAGACAATATAGGAGAAGTGATTCGAATAATGGCTCGAGGGCTAATATCTCGGAGAAGGATGAATCCGATAGTATGAAGTCAGGTAGAAACGGTGCTCATAGCAAGTTAGAAGAGGGCGAAAATAAGGCTGACAGAGAAGGAAATTCTGTACAGAAGAAGACGGAGAGGCAAGGTTCATTACCTAGGGTGGGTGCCGATGCAGGCAAACTAAAGTCTGAGAAGGGTGCTAAGAAATCGAGCTCGAAATTGGCAGCAGACGCTCTTGGTCCCAAGGCAAAACTGAGGCAGGCAAAACCTAATGCAGTATCAAGATGGATTCCTTCGAACAAAGGTTCTTACTTTGATTCAATGCATGTGTCGTATCCACCAACAAGACAGAACAGTGCTCCAGCTTCGATGAACAACCAGTCCAAGGAATCTCAAGGTGGGGCAAAATTGAAGGGGACACCCACTGGAAGGCTTTCAGCTAGTAATAGTCCCGAGGTGGGTTCTTTACATGAGAAACACTCTTCATGTCCAGGCTTGATTGATAGCTCCCGATTGGCAGCTTCTCCTACCTCAACTCCTCGATCACAAGCAGAAAGTCAAGCAGCTCAGCTTGATCAATCTCAGCAAGTTCCTATTTCTGATCTTGATCCTCAGCCTGCTTCGTCAAGTTCTACCTCTTCCGGTTCTTTGTTGAATGATTCGTCCTCTCAGCTTGATCAATCGCAGCAAGTTCCTACTTCGGATATTGATCCTTGGCCTGCGTCATCAAGTTCCACCTCTTCCAGTTCTTTGGTGAATGATTTGTCCTCTCAGCCCGTTTCTTCTATTAGGTCAGGTGTAGAGGATGAAGGCCAGAATTTATCCTCTGGAACTACATCTGTTCAACCACCTTCATCTTCTCAGAACGTTGTTTTAAGTTCTAAAGGGCTTCCTTCACCTCCACCTCCTCCCCCACCTCCACCTCCATCACCACCTGTACAAGCACGAGGGCCTTCAATATATTCTCAGACTACTGCTGTTGTTTCTAGTCCGCCGCCTCCTCCACCTCCACCTCCCCCTTTTGCATTTGGTCATACTGCAGCTTCTGCACCTGAATCATCTCTACCTTCAAAAGTCCCGTCCAAATCAAGATTTGGGCAGCTAGGGGCTGCTCCATCACCGCCTCCACCTGCCATCTTTGAGAGAACAACATCAGTAACTTCTTCACCTGCACCTCCTTTAAAACCTTCATTATCATCATCTACTGCACATAATAGTGTTAAGGTTTTGCCACCACCACCTCCTCCTCCTCCACCTTGGTCAGTTGGTTCTGCACCCAGTCCTCCTACTTTTGCCCCTTTACCTTCTGCTCATGGCATGCCACCTCCTCCAACCAGTGGAGCACCTAAAGTGTCTCTGAAAGTGCCTGCACCTCCACCACCTCCACCTCGTCCTTCTTCATATAGTTCTTCAATCCCCCCACCCCCTCCACCCCATCCTTCATATAGCTCTTCACCTCCTCCACCCCTTGCATATAGTGCTCCACCACCACCACCACCACCACCACCACCTCCACCCCCGATTAGCTCAGGTCTCTCGCCTCCGCCTCCCCCACCACCACCCCCGCCTCCTCGAACAAGTGGTGCTCCACCTCCTCCTCCTCCACCACCCCCTTTGCCAAATGGTGCTCCACCTCCACCCCCACCACCCTTTCGACCAGTTGGTGCTCCACCCCCCCCACCACCACCCTTGCGGCCGGGTGGTGCTCCACCCCCACCCCCACCACCCTTTCGACTGGGTGGTGCTCCGCCTCCACCCCCACCACCACCACTTCGACCGGGTGGTGCTCCACCTCCACCCCCACCACCAATGTCAGGTGGACCTCCGCCTCCACCTCCATTACCGGGAGGCCCACCACCTCCTCCACCACCGCCAGGAGGAAGAGGAGCACCACCACCCCCACCACCTCCTCCGGGAGGAAGAGGAGCACCCCCACCACCACCTCCTCCGGGAGGTCGAGCACCTGGCCCTCCTCCACCACCAAGAGCACCTGGCCCTCCACCACCTCCAGGCCCTCCAAGACCTCCAGGCACTGCACCTCCTACACCGGGACCTGGGCCTCCAGGTGGTGCTCCTCCCCCACCTTTAGGAAGAGGGAGGGGACTGGCACGTGCTGCTGCAGCTGCAACTAAGAGATCCAACTTAAAGCCATTGCATTGGAGTAAGGTTACTAGGGCATTGCAAGGGAGCTTGTGGGAAGAGTTACAGAGACATGGAGAGACCCAAAGGTATTGAGCTTTCCTGGGGCTTACTCAGTGTTAATTATTATAGTTTCCCTTAGATATCTATTGTGTTTTTTGTCGAATAAAGGTTTTGGAGTCACTCTTCCTTTCCCTTATGTCTATTAGATGTGCTATTAGTCCCCGATTGCCTTTCCAATAGGCATTCAGACAATTAGATATTGCTATTTTAAAAAAATACTGCTCAATGGTTTGTAATTTCATATTCTTGTAGATTTTTTATCTATTGCACATTAAATGATACTTGGTATTTAATTTTTAGTGCACCACCAGAATTTGATGTAAAGGAGATAGAGACTTTATTCTCTGCCGTAGTTTCAAAGCCAGACAAGGGCAGAGGAGATAAAAAGAAAGCTGCTGGGTCCAAACCCGAGAAAATTCACCTGGTAATGGATTCCTTTATCTCTGTCGTTCAATGGGGTGATGAAGCATGCATTTGCGGTACCGATAATTTTGTTTTGGGACTAAATTGATGGGTAAATCTATCAGCTTCGGTGGCTACTGAAATATTAATATAACTTTCAGCCATGATTTCTGGCTTTTCTCCCCCCTATACCTCCTCAAGTGCGGCACAGGCTTAGGTTCAGTTAGAAAAGAGAAGACTTAAGATATTTCAATAATAGACTTTCTATATGGAGTTAGAAACTTGGACTCTAGGTAAAAGTTTTTGGATTTAATAAACAACCTCTAGTGGGTAATACCCAGGACCTTCTCTATAAGATAAATTCACACATAGAAGCTTCTTACTGTTTAATTAGTTAGTCTTTCCACTTGACTAAGTCAACTGGACTGGAATCTTTTTTATTTGGTTAAACTGGGGGAGGAAAAAAATAGATGCTGCCTTTTTCATCCGTGAGGAATATTCTTTAGTAACGTAACCATCTTAATTTATGAGTATGTTTTTACCCTGCTGCAGGTTGACTTGAGGCGGGCAAATAACACTGAAATAATGCTCACGAAGGTGAAGATGCCTCTTCCTGACATGATGGTGAGTTAAACGTCCCGCTGGCTATAATATTCCTTTCCCATCTTCCATTTATATTTGTTTCCACTATAAAAACCTGTGCTTGAAAGTGCACATCTAACTGTTGGCCTTTGTAAGTGTGTGGTTGTTTGTTAGGGTGATGTCATCTAGGTCATTTGTATTGTGATTTTGCTACAGCATGACTCTTTTGTCAGGAGCTTAGTACCCCAGGGATGTCTCTAGAATAGTCTGTTGGCGAAAAGGTCAGAAACAATTTTCTTTCAAAAATAGGATGCTTTAGAGATATTAATATACAACCGTCTAGTCAGTTTCTGGGCATTTGTCAAGTCTATTTTAAGGAGGATTGGACCTAGTTTTACTTGGTGAGGCAAGTAACTGAAACATTTTCTTCCCTTTGGGTCTGTATGCATGTGTTTGGAGGCACTGGTATGAAATGGCAAGATTCCTTAGCTCAATGGTGAAACTGGTCTTTCTAAAGCTGCAGTGCGTAGAAAGTTTGTATTTGACACAACTACAACACATTCTCTATACCTCTATGAGTTTGACAATATTGATGCTTCACTCTTTCAAACCTATGGCAGTCTGCTGCACTTGCAATGGATGAAAGTGTCTTGGATGCTGACCAAGTAGAAAATCTTATCAAATTTTGTCCAACAAAAGAAGAGATGGATATGATTAAGGTGAGTTAAGGAAATGTATTAGGCTTAGAGTTAATGGTATCACAGATAGCATATTCTTCTGTTTAACGTTCTATCGTCTGAAAGGATTCCTGTTGCAGCTATTTATGGATTACATTTTTGACTAACTGATTCAGTTCTTTCAATGTCTAGAATTTTACCGGTGACAAGGATACGCTTGGAAAATGTGAACAGGTAAATTTAAATATTTTTTTGGTGATTTAGTCATTGATTTCATTTTGATAGAGTTTCTTATTTCACTTGTGGTATTTGTTATATTGTTGTGTAAGTTCTTATATGTCTTGGAGTTTCCACGTATAAATATCCTTCTCATTTGATTATCTTTTGCCTTTTCAAATTTTCCATCAATGGATCGTGAGGGCACCCAGTGAATGGCTTGACTAGAAAATCCCGCTTTTTATCTGAGACAGTTGCACTATGCTTGAATTTATTAAGTGTTAAGTACAAGAGGGAGACCCTTTTCTTTTCTTTGTAAAATTTTGAAGTTTGAACTGAAGATTTGGAGTTGTGGATGTTATAACAATGTAAATTTGTAAAGTCATATCAGGGATCATCATGAATTTTATAAATTTAGCCGGCATGAATTTTCAATGTAGATGAAGTTGTATGCCAACCATGGTTGAATCTTGGATGATATTTTAGCAGCTTAGGGTTCTTTTGAAATTTTCAATTCCGTGCATAAACTTCTCTATGCACTCTAATTTGTTCCTCAGTACTTCATTTGTTTTTTCCCAATATATTTGAGATAAATTGATTTTCAACTACTCCATCCGGGCTGGTGACTTTTGCGTGCGTATTTCCATGAATGTATTATGAGATCCTGTGCAGACCAATATGGTTTGAACTGCTGAAGTGATTGAGTTTTTGTTGTGGTAACATGCTTATTACTGTTTTGTTTATCCAAGAAGGTAACTTTTCTTTTCTTCTAATTTTTCTTTTATTTTCCAGTTCTTCATGGAGTTGATGAAAGTCCCCCGCGTTGAATCAAAACTGAGGGTTTTTCTGTTCAAAATTCAGTTTAATTCTCAGGTTTGCTTTATAGTCATTGGTTTCTGAGTCTGCTCTCTCTGGTTAAGTTTTCTGAAGTTTACATATATCACAGGTTTCTGATTTTAAGACTAGTTTGAACCTGGTAAACTCGGCATGTGAAGAGGTATATTTGTGATTGTGTGAATCCAGTTTCTTTATCTTCTGATGTCTATTTTCAGAGTTGTAAAAATGTTTTTTCTTTTTTTAGGTTCGGAATTCTCTCAAGTTAAAGGAAATATTGAAGAAGATATTATATCTAGGAAATACATTAAATCAGGGAACTGCTAGAGGTAAGGATCATCATAGAACACACTAATTCTTGGATGTGCCAAGATTTGCTACGAGGGTACAACATTTAGCTCTGCATTATATATTTTATACTCTAAAATCGTAGCTTAAATTAACCTGAAAATATGTTCCGGTTTTTCAGGGGCTGCTGTTGGATTCAAGTTGGATAGTCTTCTAAAACTCACAGATACACGCGCTGCCAACAGCAGGATGACTCTGATGCACTATCTTTGCAAGGTACCATCTAACTTATTCACTGGATAGCCTTCACATCTAGCTAGAAAGACATGTCAAACTTAGGAAGGTAAAGGCTGGATGGTAGATTGGCGATTAACTGACCTAGTAGGGGAAAGCAAGCTGGTTGAGGTTCTTTGTTTTTCTTTCTCTGGTTCTATGGAAGATTAAAAATGTGTTGGGTTCATGAATTTACTAATGATGATGTAACGATGATAGCTTCATCTACTGCTTCAACCGAAGAGTGTACTATAGGTGTTAAAATCACCCGCAGTTTAGTGTCAGATCCCACCTTTTCTCGGCGCTAGAGTTTGAGTTTTCTGATTGTACTCGGGAATCAAGTTTTTCGGGTCCCTTGAATTTGAAATAAGATGGCTTGCATTAATATGATATGCTCATTGATAATCTCTAAAGGGGTTTGTGTGTGCTCTGTAATTTGGCATTATGATTTTTACAGTTTCTTCCCCTTATTTTGACGTGTGAAATGTTTTTATTTTCTTTCTTCTAAGTTTTTACAAATGTCTGGTGCTGATGAAGCTTCCAAACGTCCAATTTTTTAATTTTAAACCCAACTGTCCCAGGCCTTAATTTGTAAGAGAAAAATAGTCGTGCTAATGATACCTCCACTGCCTTTCTGTTTTGATATTACAGACTACAGTATTTTTCAGCCTGTCATCTTTCTGCTTTTGAGAATATGTAGAGCTCTTTTGTGCAAGGATAAATGTTTTGTGTCGATAAATAATTATATATCTTTTAGATGAATGATCAAGATATTGAACCAGTGGTATAAATTGCTTAGTTGAGGCGTAGTCAGTGCAGTGCTGAAAGCATCTGAAACGTTGTCATTATGTTAATTTAGTTATTTTCTCATGATTGATCTATTGGCAATCTGTGCCGAAATGAGTTGAACTATGGTATCTGTTTTCTATCAAAGTGCTTTGATATTCTGTTCCATTCATTTTGAAATTTGTTTGGTCTCCAGTACTTACTCTTTCTTGTGCCCTCAGGTTCTTGCAGCTAAGTCGCCAACTCTTTTGGATTTTTACTCGGATCTCGTTAGTCTGGAAGCTAGTTCGAAGGTTGCTTGTGTACCTTAGCTCATTAGATCTTTTCTTTTTAATGGTTATACTTTGAATCCCTTGGCCTGTATGCTTATTTTAAAGAGAGCTTCCCCAACTGTGGGAAGCCGTAGGAAATTGGTTAGGCATCCAGAAGTTTCTTACCATAAAATTATAGTTTTTTATGTGATGAATGGATGTATCATAGTAGCTTACTATTGGTATTGGGTGTAGAAAGTCAAGGGACACTTTTTCTTTTTTTTTTTCATTTAGAGAGGAGTACCTTGTTGGGAAATTGATTAGATAGAGCATTTCTGCAGATTCAATTGAAATCTCTGGCTGAAGAAATGCAAGCTATTACTAAGGGATTGGAAAAGGTGAAGCAGGAATCTGCTGCAGCTGAGAATGATGGCCCTGTATCTGAAGTTTTTAGAAAGGTATCGTCTTGTTTTATCATTCTTTGTTTTATTTGAAAGTATTAGAACTCTGAATATTTACTATCTTTGTGTAGTATTTGCCTGCAACGTGTCTAAAATAGTGAAGATAATGTTGTGTCTATTATTCCTGAACGGCTGATTGTGCCATATTTGCCTGACTAATTATCTTCTCTTCAACATCCTCCACAAAGAACTTGAAGGAATTCATGGCTAATGCTGAGACAGAAGTTGCCTCTGTATCAACTTTATATGCAGTTGCGGTAAATATTGTTTTAATATTTGCCTTTTTGTATTCCGTGTTTGATGGACTAAGATCCGCTATTGTTTTATTCTATTCTCTTACGGTTTCTGCTGCGATTTGTCTTTCGATGTAATTAATGGACCAGGGAAGAAATGCAGATGCATTAGCACAATATTTTAATGAGGATCCTGCCCGCTGTCCATTCGAACAAGGTAATGTTATTAGACACAATGGTGCCTTATTTCAATGTTATTACACTGTTTCCAGTATTGGTCCATACTGAGTTAAGTTCCTGCCATAGCTATTGTCTCAACATATAGTTCAGAAGGTTTGGAGACTGTATTCAGTACGTTTTGACTTGTTGCGAAATTAGAACCAGGCATTCTTTTACTTACACCAAGGGTGGTGACACTATTAGAGAAAGCTATAAGTAATAAGTGGAGGGTAGGGTGACACTATTAGAGAAAATGGATTAGCATCCTCGTGCTCTTATCTTTCTCTTGATGTGTCGTATCACTCTCTCTTGGGGCTTCAGACTCGCTTCTCTCTATTTTTATATCCAACCTCTGAATAGTAATACCATTCATGTCATAGTAGTATTTTCAGTACACTTCTGTTTCTCTTAGCTCCTGTGCATGGAACCTGGAAATATAAATTCTCAGTCAGGGTTGGACAAAACGTGATGAATTGATTGCATAGATGTTTACACAGGGTGAAGTCTGCATTTGATTACTTTTGAATTATGCTATGTTTTTCATTTATCATACTTACTCGTGATGGATATTACAATTATGTGCAGTTACTGCCACACTTTTGAATTTTGTGAGATTATTCCGAAAGGCACATGAGGAGAACCTCAAACAAGAGGAGATGGAAAAGAAGAAAGCTCAGAAAGAGGCAGAGATGGAGAAGGAGAAGGCAAAGGGATCAAATCAGAAAAAGCGGGATGAGACATAGGAAAGAATGGCATGTTGACTCTGACTACAAGAGCCGATGGTTTTCCATCGCTGTGTACCTCAATATGATCAAGAATATTGAGCGAGACAAACTTCAGAGAAACAGAAGACGAAGCCTCCCCCGCTTGGGCTTTCTTGGAATTTCAACGTAACAGATCAGGCGGGTAGGTTACGTCGGTTTCTCATTTGAAAAAGGAAGACTTGGCATCAGCCATGCGCTCGTGTGGCTGGTCGAGGGAAAGGTGATAGCATTGAATCCGCTGACTACATGGTTTTGCAAGCTTTTAGGATTGTTATCATTTGAGCTTCAGAAAAGCTTGACAAGGGTCAGGTGGAGGAAACAATGTGTGATTTCCCGCTTTGCTCGGAGAACGACTCAGGCATTTCTTGCTGTGGCACTCAAAACGCAGAGGCAATGGCAGGTACGGTGTACAAAAAGCCGAGGAAGACCAGAATGTATCATACTATGAAACTGTATAAAGCTCTAAACTAACCCTGTATTTAGATCCTAGACGATTCTTTGTAATGTAACATAGATACGGGTTCCCTGTTTAGTGTGATGAGGTTTTCGAAGGGAACCTTTTACAGTTTGTTGTATAGAGAAGAGGGGTGGTGACATATAGAGGAGGAGAGATAGAGGTTAGTCTGTTGTAGGCCAATTAAAATGAAGATATATATAGGGCACTTGTAGATGTAAGGGAACAATGCTGCTGAAGAGGAATATTGCCTAGATTCAATTTGTTTTTGGATTTATGGTTCAGGCAGGAGAGAAAAAATGGACAGAAAGGAGCATCGATGAGAATTCTCTTTTGGACAATAGTAATTCCACTGCTTGTTTTTTGGTATTGTTTTGATAGCATTGCCTGGATGTCAAAATTGTCCAAGTTTGACATTAAATTTTTTTTTTCCTTTTTGAAAAGAAGGTTGGAATTTCTTTAGAAACTTGGCTGGTGGTTACAACTGATAACATTACATGTAATTTGGAATACTATATTTAACACAATAAGACTTTGATGAAGTCTTTTAGTCCTTGCGGAACTTTTGGAAAGTTGTGGATGCGGTTGAGTGCTATCTTGCAGTCAGTTCGTATTAGAATGTAAGTTGTGGATACGTCTGAGCGATATTTTGCAGGCAGTTTGTATTAGAAAATTCAGCTAGAGCTGCTCATGTACAAGGAGCCAGATATTGTAATGTAGCAGACAATTTGTATTAGAATGTGAGTAGGTGATTGTTGTTTCGCTTAGGTTATAGCGTGTGTATTAATGTTTAAATAAGGATTAAAAACAATTTATATAATATATTTTTTTGATAACGTATATAATATGTTTATTTCTGAGGAAAACATGAACTAGATAATTGATCGAATATCACCATCTAGATGCTGTGGTTTTGTCCACATCAAATTTGGATTAATTTTTTTGGATTTCCAAGTCGTTTTAAAATGTTCTTCCTTGCTCACTAATTCTGATTGTAACACTTCAAATGCTAATATAATAATTGCAGTGAGAAACTTAAAAACGCAACAATACAAGTAAGCCGAAAAGCAAGAAAGTCAACTCTAATTTGTACCAAATACACAAAGGATGATTACCTAATTAAGGTTAAGAGTTCATTTTTAAGTGTCAAATTGCCAACACCACTATAAATTTCCCAACTCCCTTGATGTCACTTGGCAACTGATCTAATCCATGATGTTATTCCGAATTAATTATTTATTGTAGTCAAATGAGTTGAACTAAATAAACTGAATTGAATTTAAATATAATAGAAAAATATAATAATTTAAAATTAATATAAGTAGTTTCAGCCTAATTTTTTTTCAGGGGAATTCAATTTTAAGTTAAGCTGTGCAGCATTGCGAGTCCTAAAAAAACGATCGTTTCGGTCGATAATGACACCACCACCATCACCTCAACACCATTAACACCCCGGTCCCTACACACGCATCTTCAATTAACATCGTACTACCACCAACATCTTCCGTCGAACCCCGCCAACATAAATGTAAACACCAACAAATTAAATCCTACCTTCAAATTTACAATTGTCTAATATCGCCGATGAATTGAAAATCGTGGCTCTAGTGCAGCGATGACGGGGTGGGTTGGCGGGGAGGAGCGTGCAGAGGAAGGGGGAGAAGAGTGGGCAGGGGAAGAAGAAAAAGGAGGGAGGGGAGGAAAACAAACAAAGGTAAAGAAGGGAGGAAGAAGAGCTAGGGGGAAGAGAAAAGTAAGGAAAAGTTTCGTCGGGGAGGATGCACGATGGTCAAAACGAAAACAATCAATGATGTGGCGGTTGCACGACAGTTAAAATAAAAGCCACTGTTGATAGCTTGCGAGGACCGTTCCAATGTCAGAATCGGTGATGGGCGGCTGTTCTGAACAGGACGCCGTCGTTTCAGAGCCGTTAATGTCTCATTCTCCACTAGTGTAACGTGGAGTGAACTAAACTTGATAAATAAATAAAAAATTCAATAAGAGATTACTGTTTTCATCTTTTTCTTGTTTTGGAGATTTCTCAACAAACCAGATTAATGAGCCTTGTCCAAAAGATGAAAGTGCCATTTGATTGTGATCAATTCTCTGTTCCTTGTAAAGTTAGCTTCTCCTATTTTAATAGTTGATGTGGGGCTTCTTTTCTCAATAATATAGTAGGTGGAACAAAATTAGATAGTGGAACTAAAAGATACCAAAGATTATGCATATCCAAAACAAGAAACTGAAGCTAAAAATGACTAATGGTGTTTCCCCCCTAACTTAATTCCTCAATAGATGTTGGGTACTATTTTGTCCTAGTACAAGTTATACTTGCAATATTTATTTATTATAATTAATTCACTTTAATATTTAAATAATTATTGTCAAAGTGTTGGATTCATTATAAAATCTATTTTTTAAATATTATATATTCTATAATTTATAACTAGGGTTTGCCTCTTGAAAAACAGTCTTTTCATAAGCTATGAAAAGACTAAGGTTTAAACTGCAAAATAGAAGTAAATCAATTTGGATTGCATTAATCGGGTCATAAACTTATAACTACTGCACGATACATAATAAATTTATAATATTGTAACTAAAATCTTTTACGTTTACATAATTCTAATTCCACCCCATCTTTCTATATGCCTATGAAAAGACAGTGTTTTCCAAAACTTTAAAAAAACTAACTATTTATTATTTAAAGTTAAAATGTGTTGTTTTTGGTGTAACAGAGTTAGATTCTTGAAGCAAGAAGTCATGACATAAACAACCATAACAGAAGGTGGATTTTTCCAGAATTGCTCTTTTTCCCAATATACCCATATTGAATGGTTGTAAATCTCAACCATTTGGCAAAATGAAAAACATACAAGGAAATTTCTCCTGAAAAACAAGAGAAAAAAAAAATCCTTCAAGAATTGTGTATAGAAAGTGGAATTCCTTTTTGCCTAATATTCTTCCTTCTCTACATTGAATTTCCTCCAATCTCACAAACATTTACATCTTTTGAATTTCCATTTTTCCTCTGTATATGAACAAACAGTCTGAATTCAAGAATCCTATAATCATACATTTGCAAATGATGAAGTAATGAACAAACTACTTAAGGAAGATCTTCCAATCTTTTCCATTTACCTTCAAACTCAATCTGATAATAAACCTGTTGCTCCTCTTGAAGATGATCAGCACAGCTTCTGTAGAAAATGCAGCCTATGACAGTGTCCAAAACAAGCAAAATCGCGTATAAATACGCGATAAACATGCCCTCGAAAACCATGGCAGAAAATGGACTTCCATGGCTATGATAAGCCCTAACAACTCTGTACTGAAACAAAGCTTCAACTCCAGCCAGAGCCATGTTGACAGGAATGGCTAAAGACAACGCTGTCGCGGTTCTTCCCTTGATCATCACACAAGCCTTGAGGATCGCGATGAATCCGCTGCAATTCTCCATCCCTGAAAGGACTAATGCCATGTTGCAGATGATGAGTGCATTGGCAAGAACAATGGAGTATAAAACCGCCCCCGTGGCTGAGAAGATCAGAAGCGCTCTCGGGTTTACAAGGCCTAATGCGTCGCAGAAGTTGAACGCGAGGAGCAGTATGCAGAAGCATGTTGCATTGACTGAGATGATGATGAGTGTGTTGCAGATTTGAGTTGTGAAGAGAGGGCTGTAAAGGGTGTTGAAAAACGCGAAAGGCGATTCTGATCTTGGTTTTTCGTGGCTGGAGAGGGAGTGGATCACGAACGCTTTCGCCATGAGGAAGAAGGTGAAGGTGAAGGGGAAGACTAGGTAGGAAGTGGCAATTGTCTGAGAGAGCTTGAGGTTTAGGATGGTGAAGAAGCCTGATGTTGTTGGGAATCCCGATGCATCGAAGAGGGATCGTAAACGGGTATGGATTCCATGGAGAATGGAGGATGTAGGGATTGCAGATTCTGAAACAAGAACTAATGCAGCAAATGGAAAGGCAAGAAATGCTGCAGTTGTGGTGAAAGATTGGTACTTTTGAAGAAATGTGTAAACTGATCTTCTGAGTAATCTTGCCGTTTTCGCCATCGGGATTCTTGATCTTGTTCTTGATGAATGTTCATCCTCCATTCTTGATGATTTCTTCTTGTTCTGGATCAAAGATTAGTATATGAAGGGAAGTTTTTGTTTCCAGGAAAAGATGGATAGGTTAACAACCAAGGCTTTTGGAGTTGTTTTTGCCTAAGAAATTTGTTTGAACTTGTTGAAAAGGTTCGATCTTTATAAACTCCTAAGACTCATGCTATCTAGGAGAACCAATTAGGTAGCTGACTTGGGAGGTTGGAAAGACCAGACCAACTTTTTATGATGATTAAAAATATGATGTCATATTATATTTATGAGCCTTAGTTTGGTTCTTGTTGTATTGCTTGTGACTCAAAGTTAGGCAATTTTTATGGCTTATGATGCACTTCAAGTTCATGCCTTTTTCATTTTTAGGTGAACCACATCCTATATTTTGGTGATATTGTAAGTTATACCCTTTGACAAATGAACAACTACACTTGAGATATGACATAAATAAAAATGTCGGATTGGCATGTCAAAATCTTTAAATTCAAACCTAACCCGTCAATGATTTTGGGTTACATGTTTTAATTATGGATCTAACCTAGTATATATACATTTAACCCCATACCAGACTCGGAAAATATATGAAAATTTTGTAGCATATAAATTCAATAAGGCCCCTGAGTTAAAAGAACTCGAAAATGAATTGAAATAGTGACATGGGACATTATATGACATAGCTTTTGTAAAATAGTGATATATTGCATAATACTAATACTGTTAAACATGTCAACAAGTTAACCCACGAGTTGAACCGGATTTGACCTACTATTTTCGTGTCATTCATGTTTGACCCATCAAAGACCCATTCATGCCGTCCCTAACCCGTTAATTCGTGTTCGATTCGTATTGGTTTTTATATAGTGCTAGAAATTGTGATATGCACTGAAAATTACAATCTCTTTACCATGAATTTTCTTTTAATTGAAGTGTTATGTTATATGGTCACTAGTTAATCACTTGAATTTGAAAGGAAGCAAGACAACTCGACCTAGATTATAATATATAGAAACTAGGAGGTGTAGTTGGTAATTTAACTAAACTAAGAAGACGCAATTGTAATTTATTATTTCATTTATGACACATGTAATTAAATATTGGATTAACATCCAATCACAAGCAAAGGCACTAATCAAGGTAAATTATGTCATGTTAATTAAGTATGATGTCTTAACTGAATTCAACAAGGTGGAATGTCTATTTTAGTGCAACTGGCCCGTTTTTATCAAAAATTAATGTGACTTTTCATGATCGATTAATGTCAAACACTTCAAGAAAAGGCAAAGAAAATGTAAATAAAAATGAAAAAAATGAAATTATTAGCCTCTACATTCTCTCACAAATAGAGTTAATGATCACAAGCATAATGATATTAGTGGAAGTTGTCTTTGCTTGCAAGAAAAACAAAATACCAAAAAGTTTCAGGTAATAATCAACAAGCTCTAAAATTGGCCAACAATCAGTTCAGATGTAGCAATAAATTATACCCCTACTCATTTCAGGATATATTTCTTATCAATGGGGAAATCAGTTTAAAAGTCACAATCTGAGATATTGGTTTTAGTGACAAACTACCCTCCAATTCCAACTCCATGAGATTCTATTTTAAAATTTTAATTAAAAAAGACCTCAAGCATATACAACATATTATAAATTGAGCAGGTCACCTATCAGGTGACCTGTCTATAAGTTTATGGACAGACCACTTATTTCTTGCCTTATATACTGCATTTATTAAATTATATATAAAATTTGAAAAATTTGAAAATATTTTTTTATGTCATATATTTTTTTGTTTTCACATTCAAATACATATTATTACTTGTTTTAACTTATAAAATGCAATATTTGAATTTTATTAAAAAATTACAACATTTAAGGTAAATACCCCGTGGACTGTCCATAAACTTATGGAAAGACCGTCTTTCCTGAGAGTTTCCCTTATAAATTAATTAGTTTTTTTTAATATAGATTTAAAGAATAGACCATTGATAAGAGTGGGTCTTTAGTCAAATGATGCATTTAGAGTATAATGAGGTGGTTGGGACATGATTCTTTAACCTAATCACTTGACATACTTACTTGATTTGTTAAATTTGCATACTTTTCTCTACCTTCATCTACTTGTTTAAAACAGAATGGGTTTTATATATATGAGGCCTAAATTAATAATTCGTACCAATTTAAATGCCATTTTCTTTCACTTTCTTACTACTTTTAAAAATTATATTTAGAAAAAAATTACTGTCATAACTCTCAATTTCTTGATATGTAATAACATGACCCAAAAAAATTTGTAAGAGCCAAAATACCCACGAGTACGTCGGTGATGACGGTCAACTCCAGAAAAAATAAAAAAGACCGAACTAATCTCCCGAATAATTGTAAATAATAATACAAAATAAAAAATGTATCAAACACTTTTCCCATCCTTGTAAATTTTTTCACACACACACACCCTTCTCCCCTCCCCTCCAGTCCCTCCTCTCCCTCGTCGAAAATCGTTGGGAGCTCAAATTCCACCCTTACAGTCAGGGTTCAGTGGTAATCCGACGGTGCTGATGATGGTGATGTCGAAGTGTGTCGTTGAAGGTCATGGCAGATAAGAGCAACGGTGGTGGTCGAACTCGATCTCATAGTTAATGGTGGTGGAATTTGGTGTGGTTGGATCTGCTAGATTCGGTGCAGCAACGATGAGTGATTTGGCATTGGTGGTGGGTTATTAGTTCATAACAACAAGCTATGGCAAAATCAGGGTGGCAGCAGAGGCAGGGTGAGGTGTGTGGGAGTGGTAGGTGATGCACATGTGGGTGGCGGCAAAATTAGGTGTTGAGATGTTTGGGATTAGAATTAAGTGGTGAAATCTTAAAGGTTGGGTCATTGGTGTTTAAATCACGACTGGGTGGTGGCGGGGTTGGGATTAGATGATGGGAGTTGAGATGGGGCAAGTGAAATTCCTGCTGACATGGGGGCATCGGTTGGGACTGGGTGGTGAACTTTTGGTTGCGGATAGTAACGAAGGATGAGATTGGGTGGTGAAATCTATTACTAAAATTGTGTGGTGATTTGGGCGGTGAGGGTGAGGGTTTGGCCATCAAAGTGGCACTAGCTTGTCAAACCAAAGTTAGCAAATTAAACAGGATTTTTGTCGTTTTTTAGACGAAAAACAATGAGAGAATTTAAATTTCGTACTTTTGTGCGGCCAAGAGTTATATTTGCATTTTAAGAAATTTGTTCGTCGATCAAAGATTATATCTACACTATTTAAAAAAACTCAAAATCTTATGGATTCAAATCAAGGAATGGATGGTCACTCATAAGTATTTAATTTATATATTTAAAATCAAACATACATATTATAATAAATCTAGAAGATCTCTCACTATCTTATTTACTATTTAAGTGTCAATGAAATTTTAGATTGAATATAATCCATTTCGATTAGTACATTTATCGATGACTAAATTATTTTTTTTGTGTCCTACAAAGCATCTTATACCATGTTTTGGTCCTCGTTTGCAAATCAATCCACAGACAGTACCAAACAAATTCAGAACGATATGTTTGGTCCACAAAGGTGGTTTTCAGGAAAAGTCAATGATAAAATTGGTCAAAATTTGTAAAATGACCATTATACCCTTGGGTTTGAAAAAATAAAAAAATGAAAAGAAATGAGGGCTCTTCTTCGCTGAACCCTCTGGAAACACCGCCAATTGCCGATCCCACCGAACGCTACCAATCCAGATACAAAGGGCTGCCAATCCCAAAGCCCCAATCACCTGAGAAGCCCCAGAATCTCCAAAACCTCTTAGCCATAGAAATATAAACATAAAAAGTCCAAAGATCTTCATCTGACCAACGTTAACTGCACAATCAAGCCACTCCAGGAGATTATAAACACACGGTTTCATTTCAGGTGATGTCAATCCAGCTTATCTTCAACAGCTAATATCACTATAATGGAACCAGGATAAAGAACTGAATTAACTCAGTAGTGAAATGAAGGATTTGAATCTCACCAATGGCATCCATCCTAACTAATTTGGGCATGAACTTCTTGATGGCTTCATCAGATTTCAAAGTCTCATATTCAAAAGAAACTAAAATCTTGTTTTTTCCATCTTTTGGTTCGACCATGTCCACCACATCCTCTTCCCACCTTTTGTGCACAAATTCGGCAGTTATCGTTGATTCAGACAGGGAGACTAAGAGCAAGTAAACAAAGAACAATATATAGACATCTCAAAATTTAAGCTTCCAAAACAAATTGGCAAATTTAGCACCACTAATTTAAGACCTTGATTTTCCTCAGTGATCAAGATGCTCATTACCAAGAGATCTATCTTACTAGATCAGAGTTCCATCAAGATTGTGGCAACTTACCCATGAGCATGTTACACATTGCAGAATCGAGCCGTATCATGTCCTCTGCACTCAACAACAATATCCTTCTTCTTCATGCTCTAGTAAAGTTCAGGCATGCAAACGTTAACTGCACAATCAAGCAAAGTTCACTCATAAAAAATTAGCATCTTGATGGTGATACAGAGGGCCGCCAATCCCAAAACCCCAAGCACTTGAGAAGCCCCAGAATCTCTGAAACCTCTCAACCATAGAAAGATAAACAGAAAACATATATAATGATGAGCAAGAGGAAAAAATTAGCTCGCAAGCGTTTCAAAGGGTTAACGCCGAGGGTATCACCAGCGTAGCGGCGAGCTCGAAGGCAACCGGTGGCGAGCTCGAGGGTACCACCAGTGTGGCGGTTCTTGCATAGGGTTGACGCCGGCGAGCCGAGTGATGAGAATTTTCGTCGGTCTCAAGGGTTGACGCCAGTGAGGAGCTTCGAGCCATCTCAAGGCCGGTGGCAGAGTTTCAAGACCGAAGGAAGAGCGTGGATTTCAAGGACACCAGCGCAGTGGCGGATTTTGAAGCCATCAGTGGTGGATATTTTGCGGCGGCTGACATTTGACCGCCGGTGGCCCTGCTAAAGAATGGGAGACTTAAAGTAGCGCCCCATAATTGAAGAAGTAACGTCCAGTATATGCGAGACATGGGAGAATTGAAGAAGTAGCACCCTAGAAAAGAACAGTGCTAGTTTTTCCGGCATTTTAAACGGGGAGGAGATGACCACAGCGGCATTCTTATGGTTTTTCCGGCGTTTTCAACAAACATTTATTTTATTTGAAATTAATCCCCTCAACAATATATAATATTTGGGTATTGACCCCAGAATTTAATTGAAAATGTTTTTTAATAAGTAAAATTACGAAATACCCCTGATTATATCGAAAAACAGTTATGTTTCCCTGAAAAACACCTTTGAGGACCAAAATATATTGTTCTGAATTTGTTTGGTGCTGTCTGAGGGTTAATTTGCAAACTGAGATCAAAACTTAGTATAAGATGCTTTGTAGAAAGAAAAAAAAACAATTTAGTCTTTACAGATAAACAAAGGTACTACACATATAATTCTACTGTAGATCAAGAACAAGTGTCAATGTTTAATGTTTAGGACAAATTATCCCAAGAGATCAAGGTAAACCGAACTAAGTCAGATCCTTAATAATAATTTAATAGTTCTTAAGGGTTGAGGGAGACACATTATTGATATAATAAATCAATTTTATTCTAAATAGTATTTTTTAATACATTGGCAAAAATTAAATACTTCTAGATTAATAAGTTGAAGCAAAAATCCATTATTTATTTGTCGAATAGAGTTTAAGCAAACTCCCTTAAATATTGGAAGAAGCTTTAAGTAAAGTTCTGATGCAGGGTGAATGACGGCAAAAATTGAATAATCGATGAATCCCCGCAAAAATTCGATACGATTTTGATTATAACTTTTGCATCCGGACTTGGAATCAGCCGATTCTGGTGGTGTTGGAACCATCTCGACAAGCACTACCATAGTCACCACTAAGCTGTGTGTTGCGGTGTTTTTTGGACATTTGAGATCTTTTAAGGCCTCAAAACGGCAATTTATAGTTTTTGAGTGTTTTCCTATTTTCATTTTATTTTAGAATTTATTCCGAATTCCCTTTTTTTAAAACTCATTATAGTTTTTATTTTGGAGAATAATCTTTTCATAATAATATTTTTGAGAATTATTCTTTCTCTGGTCAATTCTAGAACCAAACCCTATGATTCGTGCTTGCAAATTCTTTTTTATTGTTCCTACTCCATCAATTTCAATGCATCTCTAAATATTTTTAAAAATATTATTTAAATAAAATATGCTCTCTTTTTATATTAAAAAATTGTAATTTTATTTGTAAGTAACGTTGCACCAGACGCAATTTAATTATTTTTTGAAGTCTTACCTATTATTGCTGCATTATTCGTTTATATCATAAACAATATTTCATCAAAATAATGTTGCTCTAGCTACTACCTAGCTTGGCTGTTAGAATCAAATTAATTAATGGGCTACAGAGATTCGCTAAATTTATTAATAAATACCATGATCACATCCATGAGGAAATTAATTAAACTCAGAACAGCATTCACCCATCTGGTTATGAACCATATTTTGCAGCATTTTTTGCTACTTTTGAAAATTTCAGCTGATTGGTCATGATATTTAGAGTTTATCTGAGTGGATCTGATTTGATATGATATGATTTGAACTGAATTGAACTAAACTAAAAATAAGTGCGTTGGAAAATAGTACATGACTAAATTAAACTAAATTTCACTCAAATTATTTTCATGCTGAACTGAAATAAATTGACATGAACTGACATGAACTGACATGAACTGACATGAACTGTTCCAAAATGCAGATAACCTCTAGAGAACAAGGCATGTAATTAAAAACAAAGGTGAATATTGCGTAAATTAGTTTAAATATATATTATATGCCGCATACTACCTCCGTTTCATTGGATGTGACACGCTAGACTTAGCTGCTTTGATCTAGGCAAATGAATGAATGGATTTAATTGAATTTCAAAAGAAAAAAAAAAGTAGAATGACTGACTGAAAATGAAGGAATCTTACCAAAAAATGAATGTGTGCCGAATTCATAAAATCAACCAAAAAAAGAAAGCGTGTCACATCCAATGAAATATATGGAGTATTAGTATTGTTATTTTAAAAAAGTGGAACCATTTTTGTTTCTAATTAGGGAACATATCGAATATCGAAGATGAAGACGAACAATATTTAGTATGAATATTTAAAAAAGACATTGCTATGTAATCAAAACAAGGGCGTGCATAGGCCAGATGTATATTCACAAATAATAAACCATCTTCATATTTTCCTCAATATTATAAGGCAAAGTCTTGGGAAAGACGGTCTTTCCATATGCTTATGGAAAGACGGGGTTTGATTAGAATAATAAAAGGTAAAAGGTCTTAGTTGTAATATTAAACTTTTAGTATGCAACATGTAGTAGTTATAAAATTTATAACCCGGTTCATGCAACCCAAAAATTTTATCTTCATTTCTTCCAATTTACACTTTAAAACTTGGTCTTTCCATAAGTCTTTCAGGAGACGGACTCATATTATAAACTTCTCTTATCAAAATACTCGCACGAATTCATCGATTTAATGGGCACGAATTCATCGATAAAAACAAAATAATTTGGAACTGAAATTTTTTAATAGACTTTAATTACATATTATATAGACAATTTGAGTTAATTACGAAGTGCTCCTCCAAACTTTGTAAATTACTGTTCTTTTTCTTTGGAAACCTTTAGTTGATAGATATTTTCTAATAGTATGATTATTCTTGAAATAACTCCACGGAATTCATTACATCTTTCACTGTATAAAGACCAGAGCATTGTAATAAATTTTCATATAAAAGGCTTGCCTAAAAAACATTGGTCTGGACTCAAATTTATTAACAATATCGAACGGAAAAGCAACCAAACCAAAAATTGCAATCAAAGAAACAAATTCAAGCATGGAAGAGTCAGTAATGCTACTTTCTCCTTACATCCCTGCTAATCAGTACTGTCATACTAGAAATCGTTCTCTGTAACAAGCGTCGTGGCAGTGGCAGAAGGCCAATGCATCTTTTTACTGATCAATGCGGTCCTTCACAATGAAGTTTTGGCGGCTGATGGGGTTCATGACCACCGGGGGACCAGCAGTGCGAGGCCACGCCTGAAACTTCTTGTCTGTCTCAGACCACCATTCCTTGTTTGAAACAGTTGAAGGAATAGTACCTGAACACAATGCTAAAACTATGTAAGAAAGATGACGAAATTAAGACCAAGGTATTGTAGGGCAATGGCAAGACTTGCCTCCAAAAATCTTGCGATCAGAAATTATGTAGTCAAAAACATATGCAACTACAAATGATCCACCCAGAGCTGCGAGAATATTCTTTGTTGCCATCTTCAAACTTCAGCAGCTGAAAAAAAAAACCAGGTTCCAAGTTAAGAGACAATGAATCCAACCGTAGTTCTTTTCTACAACAAACTTCTTCCTCTCAACAGGAAAAAGAAATGAAGAAGAAAAACACCATGTGGAATTAACACACATATCAACAAGGATACGGACTGAAAAGGGTGCTTTTTTCCTGAATGAAGCAAGCTCCAGAAGGTGGGAGAGTAGCGGTAAAGGTAGCGGAAAGAACATAGATTATATACTTAAATAAATCCTAATGCTAGAAAACAACACTAGTTTTATAAGCATAACTTCCTCTACTTGATAAAGTTACTCAACACTCATCAGACAGCCAAACTCCACATCCTCCAATCAAGGTCAAACATAAACAGATGCAGCTTGTAGCACCTCGTTAACCCTCTCTCGACTCACACACTACTACTTAAAGCCAGAACACCACACTCTCTAATTCAAATCCCGCCGAGCACAAGAGTGGATGTAAAACATAATGCTGCTTCAAGCATACATCAGCATTAGCAGAGAACTAGGAAAAGTATCAATCTTTAAGAAAGAAAGAATTAGCTAATTCATTCATTATTTAAAGTTAAAATGTGTTTTTTTTTTTGAGACGAAATACCATTAACACATTTTTCTCGAAACAAGATAACATAACATAAACAGCCATAACACAGAATGGCGGATTCTTCCAGAATTGCTCTTTTTCCCAATACACATACACTGTGTGCAAAAGAAAACATACAAAGAAATTTCTCCTAAAAACTAAGAGAGAAAAAATCCTCCAAGAATTGTGTATAGAAAGTCGAATTCTTTTTTGCCTAATTTTCTTCCTTCTCTACATTGAATATACTTCAATCTCACAAACATTTGCATCTTTCCTCTGTATATGAACAAACAGTCTGAATTTAAGAATCCTATAATCATATCTGATCTACTTAATCGTTCAAAATATTAAACATGCACTGTTATCTGAGCAACTAAATCGTTCGAAACCCTAACCAAATCGTTCCAAAACCGAAACAAAATCGGTCGAAAAAATTAAAGCAGTCAACAAGAATTAAAACCGTACACAGTGACAAAACCCTAACCAATCGTTCGAAAAATTACATCAAATGTACAAATAGGTCAACAAGAACACAAATTCTTTGTTCTTTGTTCAAAGAATTGATTTTTGGCGCGTGATTTTAGATGGGTTCGAGGAAATTTACCTTAAATATTGGATTTTTTATCAAGGGTTTATGAAGAAAAGCTCCGTCCGCAACTTAAAAGTACAGTGGTTGTTTTTGATGATATATACTTCACTTTGATTAATTACGGATTTGCCCTCTTTTAAGTTAATGGGTAAGATAACGTAAGCAAAATTATATACTCCCTCCCTCCCACCTCAAATTGCAAGAAATTTTTTTACGGTTATCAAAAAACATGTTTGACCGTTAATATGTTTAACTACATATAATAACGATAAATAAAAATTGATATTTAAAAACTACTTGTTAATAATCGAACTGGAGGAGTGAAAGCCCTCGACTGTAAGGAGAGGAGCGAAAAGGAGGTCCCTAAAAACCATTAGCCACCTCGAGCAACATGAGGGACGAGGCGGAAAGAGTCGTCTCATTTCCTTACTTCTTCGTTCTTTCTAATTCATTCACTTCAAGACTAGTTCTGAACGCCGCATAACATCCTCTTAAACCAACCTCCACCATGCTGCGGCATTGCCGGACTGAGGACCGACCCCACCAAGTAACTCTACGAATAGGTAGATATATTTACCTTGGATATATATCCAATTGCATATACAAAAGTGCTTTCTTTATCGTCTCGTGAAATCAATAATAGGAATTTCTTATTCAACATGATAATGTTATCGACTTGTTACGACGAATCCAACCATATAACATATGATAATGTTATCGTTTATATATCTATTTAAATACGTGGTTAAAGTTGGACAATAAATAGTGATATAAAGTGAAGTATGCAGTTTGAGCTGAGACAAATGGAGTAAGATCTAGTATTCTAAATAAATAAAAATGAAAAAGTGTCTTTATAACCATACTTACTCACATAAGTGTCAATATAACATTTCAGTGTTCGAATGTGCTAATATAACCCTATATAGTTAGTGAAAGTGCAAAACTACCCATTCCGACACATTTTAATCGAAATTCTATGAAATTACTATTTTACCACTCTAAAAAATAAAAATGATTTTAAAAGGAGAACGTCTCGAGAAAGGCGGCATGTACATAAGTTTATCAATAGTCCACAATGATTTTTATCTTAAATGTTAATCTTTTAATAAAATTTAAAGAGTTTGTCTCTTGAAATACGGTCTTTCCATAAGTCATGGAAAGACCAATGTTTAAATTGTAAATTAGAAGGAATGAGGATAAAATTTTCATGTTGCATGAATCGGGTTATAAACTTTATAACTACTACACGTTGCATAGTAAAATTTTAATATTACAACAAAGACCTTTTACGTTTTATTATTCTATTTAAACCTCGTCTTTTCATAAGACTATGGAAAGACGATCTTTCCCTAGACTTTGCCAAATTTGAATATTGTATTTTAAAAGTTAAAACAAGTAATAACATGCATTTTAATGTGAAAATATAAAAATATAATATAAAAATATTTTCAAAATTTCTAAAATTAGTATACAATTTAACAAATGCATTGCATAAGGCAATAAATAAGTAGCATGTCCATAAGTTTATGGACAAGTCGGAGAAGAACACGAATCAGCGGTGGAGAAGAATGGCAACGGTGGTCAGAGAAGAACATGAATCGGCGAGGAGAAGAACCGATTTCGTGTGGCTAGGGTTTCAGGCGGTGGCGGAGGAGATTTGGCTAGGGTTGCAGGTGGAAGGAGAAAAAAATGGAATGGTGAATTTAGGGGATTGGGTTTCCTGCGGCAGCGGTGGCATTTTCCGGTGGAGGTGATTTCAGAGGGCTATAGCGCATTTTTGTCTTTTAAATTTTGTATTAGGTTAGAAGGACATTTTGATCATTTCCAGTCGGTTAATGGTCAAAAATGGCCAGTCAATGTCGAAATAATGGCTTTAGAATTACATTTGCACTTATGTATAATAGGTAGGGTTATATTCGTACTAAAAAATAACTCGAAATTATATTTGCACTTTCTCCATCATATAAATTTATATTTGCATATTACTCTTAAAAGAAAAAGTGAAACCATTTTTGTTTCTAACTAGGGAACATATCGAATATCGAAGATGAAGATGAACAATATTTAGTATGAATATTAAAAAGACACTGTTAATTTATCAGAACAAGGGCAGATGTACATTTAGCAAGCTCATCCTTTTGTTCTTGCCTTTTGATTAACATCACCAATAAAAAACCATCTTAATCTTCTCCTCAATATTGTAAATTTATCAAAATACATTCACACGAATTCATCGATTTAATGGGCATGAATTCATCGATACAAACAAAATAATTTTGTAATTATTTCCGACATATTCAAACAAATATTTTCTGTGAACACTTTATTCAGTATATAATCATTCAATCTGAAATAATTTTTAAATTACAACTTCTACATAAATTTTAAGAAATATGAATAAAGAACATAAAAAAGTAATTAGTGTACAAATCACCACCGCGAACCAACTTACACTTAAACTAAAATTATTTATATCTTATTGCAATCAATTTAATTAATAAATTAAATGAATATATATATATATATAATTGAGTATTGAATTTTTCTTATATTATTAGTATATACTTAATAATATTCATTTAAGCTAATAAATATAGTATTTAAATAAGTTATTGAATATGAAATACTGTATTGAATATATGTACTATAATAATAACTGCTACCTCAATGCCTCACTCGCGAAAAGAATAAGCAAAAATAGGATCTGAGAAGAACTGAAAAATAGGAACTGAGAAAGCAGCGGCTCCGGTGCCAATCAAATTGCTGTGACGTCCGAGTTCGTGCGGCTCAGAAATGGACGACTGGATCATAGGGTTGAGGACGAGAGGATTTGAGGAGTGGAAAAGGTAATTAGTTTTTATTTATTTTTTCCAATTTTGGGGTTATGCCCAATTGGGGGTTTTCCCCCAAATTGTTCTTCTTTTATTTTGGGTTATGCCCAATTGGGGTTTTCCCCCAAATTGTTCTTTTATTTTGGGTTAAGCCCAATTGGGGTTTCCACCCAAATTGTTCTTCGTTTAATTTGAGTTTATGCTCAATTGGGGTTTTCCCCCAACTTCTTTTATTTAGGGGTTAAACCCAACTAGGGTTTCCCCCAAATTGAGGAGATGCCCAATTGGGGTTTTCACCCAAATTGTTCTTCTTTTAATTTGGGTATGCACAATTGGGGGTTTCCCCCAAATTGTTCTTTTATTTTGGGGTAAACCCAACTAGGGTTTCCCCCAAATTGAGGAGATGCCCAATTGGAGAAATCAAAACGATGTAAAACCATCGTTTTCAATTCTGAAGGCTAAAAAAATAATAATTAATAAATTCAATACTAAAAATGATGTCGTTTACTTATTGATTAAAAAAAAGCAATATCCTCTCTAAATTTCAGAGAAGAAAGCAGGGGTGAAAGCTGGTTGATGGGGTGGCGGAATCGGATTTTTCGATAGCACCCTATGACTAATTTCTGCACCCCCAAATTTTAGGGGTAGGGTTAGGACCCCCTTGTCCCTTGCTTCAGCCAGCCATTGAGGGAGGTGGATGTCAACGACAGGTAGGGGAAGAAGAGGATGCAAACTAACTTGTAAAACTTTGAAGAATTTTACCATAACCACCCACCCCATAAGTTTGTACAACTATGGAAAAATCCTCATATTATATTGAAAATATGAATTATACCCTTTATAATAGATGAAAAGATTAAAAAAAATCTCTCCATTTTATTGTTTTCTTCAAGGATTAGTGGTGAACAAGGTAATGATGATAGAAATATTATCATTCAAGTAAATTCAGTAGATAAAAGTGGTCGGAAAAACTTATGTCATCATAATCTGAACCTTTGCATAATTTAATGATAAAAATTTAACTTTACCTTAAAATGAAAATCTTCCCTTAACGCCCAACAATAAGCTCACGTTACTAACTATTGGGTTTGGGCAACTTTTTTTGCCCTGCCCATTTTCACATTACTAAGTACAAACCCAATAAAGTCCTACATTCCTGATTTAAATGGGTAAATGAATATATTGGAATCACAATCTCATTTTCCCCTATAATTCAACTCTATAAAACTCATTTAATCATAATCCCGTATTGGAAAGTAAGAAAAAATTCTCACCCCATTAGTTTTTTTTAATGAGTAACATGGTTATTGAGATTGAAAGCACCATGGTATTGAGACCCATTCAAAACTCACTAATTGCTCTAAAGAAAATTTAACAAAGGTATTTGATTGTCATGTTTCTATTTATGAAGATATTTTGATTTCAATGGATATCAGGATCCTTTTAAGGGTTTACTAAATCACATAATATACGAACACTTTATTAATAGGACTAGAATAGAAAATACCGTCACTTAAATCTGTTGAAATTCACTGAAGGTTGAAACACTATACGAATAGTTGTGGGCGCCCTCCAATAATCAACTACTGTAGATGTATACAAAGCGTGAATATATCAGTTTTATTATAAAAGGATATATTAATTTTGTTAATAGTGATGATTAGTCTACTTTTACTAATGTGAATGACATTGGAATTATTACGTTACAATTCATGTTGGGAGACTTCAGTCAATGGACTTTTATAATTTTAAAGATAGAACTTTAAGAATAACAGATTGCCTTAATTTTGTGTAAATAATACTATACTTTTAATTTAAATAATTTTTTAATTGATATGTTTTTATTTTTTTAAATTTATTCATCTATTTTAAAAATCAATTTTCTTTATTAATTCGATCCTTTCAAATTTAAGTTTCATTTTAGAGAGGGAAACTCTTAAGAATTTGGAGGAAACATTGTCAATGTTTTAAATTTGTTGAAGAAAAGTAGATTATTATGAATTTTTTCGTATTTGCGCCCTTATGCTCCTCATAAATTGGCGCCTCGGAGTTTGCCATGTATTTGCTTGGGATATAGTTATTAGTACAACCGTTATCAATGTCTTGACCCTCTTACAAAGAAGGAGTACATCACTCGGCATGCTCGGTTTGATGAGTTGTTTTTTCCAGCTACCTGTACTGGTATTGTTACAAAATTTTTTTCTCTGGATAATTCTGCCTTTTTGGAGCCTTCTTCAGTTCCATCGGAAGTGTTTGAGCTACCTTCTTTAGCACAACCACCCATTATTTTGGAAAATTCAAAATTTTCACCCGTACCGGAAGCTCAGGGTTCTTCAGAAAATTGCATTTGTTTGCCATAGGGTGACCAAAAGCGTGTTTAGCACCAGCCAGTGCCACCAGAACAGCAGACGACGCCACCAACACCGACTCACGCGCCAGCCACCCCGAACACGCTTGTACGCCACTCGCCACCTCCATTGCCGCTGGTGTCTTCACCGACTTCATCGGGCGCCCCTGCTTCCCTAGTGCTGCCATTACTGCTGCCTGCTGGGCCATCACCGATCATCTTGGGTTCTGTCCCCGATGCCTCGGATTCGCACCATCTTCGGGATCCGCACCTTCGTAGATTACGGCCCCCCCTCTCGGTATCCGATGACCACTCGCTTGCGCACTAGTTCTCTACGGTACACGGATTATTCTGCATATGATATTTCTAGTTTACTTAGTGCTTTATTTTCTAAGATCGAGTCTCGGAGTCATCGATCAGCTGTCAAAGATCCTAAATGGGTTGTTATGCACTCAGAGATAGATGCTTTACGCACTCAACAAACATGGGAGTTGGTTCCTCGTCCTTCCCATGCAAGTGTTATTGGTTCAAAATGGGTTTACCGGTTGAAGTATAAATATGATGGCTCTCTTGACCGAAGCAAAGCGAGGTTAGTTGCTCGGGGTTTTTTGCAATTGCCTGGTTTTGATTATGATCATACTTTTAGTCCAGTGGTGAAGGCCTCTACTGTTCGTACTGTTTTATCCATTGCTGTTCAACGCAATTGTCCATTGCGACAATTTGATGTGAAGAATACTTTTTTAAATGGCATTCTAGACTCTCCAGTATACATGGAGTAGCCTGTTGGATACAAAGACCTTATGCGTCCTGATTATGTTTGTCGTCTACGCAAGGCCATTTATGATTTGAAGCAAGCTCCCCGCGCTTGGTTTCAGCGTTTCAGTTAATTTTTTATTGGCCTAGGTTTTGTATGCAGTTCTTCAAATACCTCCTTATTTGTTTTCTCATTGGGTGCCTCTTTGCTCTATTTATTGGTTTTATGTTTATGGCATTATTCTTACTGGGAATGATGGTCATCTTATTCAGAAGTTTATTGATCGAGTTAATCAGGAATTTAAGATTACCGATCTTGGCACTCTGCAGTATTTTTTGGGATTGGAGGTTGTTCGTACTTCTGACGGCTTATTCCTTGGTTAAGCCAGATATGCCAGGGACATTTTACTGCGAGCTGACATGCAAGACTCTGCGATTGTTTCTATTCCATTTGTGGTTTTTTCACAACTATCCATCTCTTGCGGTAAGCCGTTCGAAAACCACACACTTTATCGTTCTTTGGTTGGTGCACTATAGTATTTGTCGATCGCACGTCCCGACTTGTCCCATGTTGTGAATACGGCCAATCAGTATATGCAGGCCCCTACTGATGACCATTACCAAGCCGTCACTCGGATTTTGCACCATGTTCGTGGTACGCTCCACTATGGTTTTCAGTTTCGCGCAAACTCTTCCGCTTTACCAGTTTTGGGTTACTCTGATGCTAATTGGACTCGTTGTATAGAGATTCGTTGGTCTACATATGGTTATGTCATTTTCCTTGGTGGCAACCTGGTTTCTTGGAGTGCTAAGAAGCAGCCTACACTTTCTCGTTCTAGTTCAGAATCAGAGTACTGTGTTATGACAAACACTGCTGCAGAGTTAGCTTGGTTGATGAATCTCTTTGGGACTTACGTGTGACGACGCGTGCCCCGCCTATTTTGCAGTGTGATAATAATAGTGCTCCCTTCCTGGCTCAGAATCCAGTTTCTCATAAGAGAGCTAAGCACGTTGATATTGACTATCATTTTGTTCGTGAGATGGTGTCTTCTGGCAAGCTCAAGGTTGCTCATGTTTCTACAGACTTGCAGCTTGCTGACATCTTTACAAAGGGTCTACCCCATCCTCAGTTTGAATTTCTAGGTTCCAAGTTTTGCGTTGCAATCAGTCATATGCTTCACTTGAGGGGTAATAGAGATGTAAATCAATTAAAAATGATAAGAAATGAATACCCTTTCTGATTGGTTTTGTGTACATCTTGTTCCATATATGTTTAGGTCTTGTATACCCTTTGTACTCACTATATATATTAATACACACAACCACAATTATTTGTGAGTTTTAAATTGTATCAATTACATTGGTCGTTAGAAAAGATACTAGGAGGAAATTGATAAGAAATAAGGTTAAAAAAACGACATAACAGATGCATGCAAAGGTAAAAAAAGAAAAAGAAAAAGAAAAAGAAAAGAACAAGTGTTTTTTTGTTGTCATATCCACGTGTCTTTTCGCCAATCCAAATCCTAATTTGTCATCTAATTATTACCGAATTCGAATCAAAATTATTACTTATTACTAATCATTTTGCATTTTAATTTCTCGAACGATTTCTCAGATTGTTCTTACAGGACACATCGGCTTTTTTTTATCAATGTATTGTTTTCGTTAATAATCACAGTAGCCTAGAAATCCGTCGAATTCCGTTAATTTAGGAAAATTTCTCTCCTTCCAAATTATTTTCTTGCTTTGTTGAATTCGATTCTCTCCCATTAACTAATGCCTTGTTTGATTGATTATTCATTGGTTTATTTGTTTCGGAAAATGAATTAATGCTTCTGGGTATTTTTTAATGATCATTGATTCCTTATGAACTTGGGCGAAAAGGGTAGGGGAAAGACACAGACTTGTTGAATCTAGTGCTTTTTTTGGTTAGGTTTTGAGTTTAGCTAAGTGGGTTTTTAGGGATTTGGTTGGATTTCTTGATTGGTGATGCGAAAGGGTCGAATTTGGTTAGTTGGAATGTTAAAAATCTGAACTTTACCTTGCGGGTTGCGAAATTCTAGCTGAATCCTGGTGGGAATTCTTGGTAGGTTTATGTGATTGAGTTGAATTGTGTTGTGTTGATGCCTGTATGTTTCCATAGGTATAATCAAGCAGATATCTGAGACAAAGATAGGTTTTTTCTTGAAGGATGTTTTGTTCTGTTCTCTGTTAGAATTATCTGTTGTGCGGGTATTGGGCGTTTATAGTTTTTATGTTCTGTATGTTAGCTTGTTAACACTTTCTTTTGGACAAGGTTTGTTTTTTAAGGTGTTGGAATTTGTGGAAGAAACTAAATTTTGTTTGATTTTTCATCAGAAGCATGGATGGCAGAGGTGGTAATGCTGTAGATGCGCTTCAGAGGAACTACAGGCTTGGGAAAACTCTTGGCCATGGATCTTTTGGCAAGGTCAAAATTGCAGAGCATCTGCTTACGGGGTATAAAGTGGCTGTCAAGATTCTTAACCGTCGGAAAATGAAAACCCCTGATATGGAGGAAAAGGGTAATGAAATTGTATTTGTGTGATTTTAGGCATTGTTTATTCAAGTGTTGAGCTGTCATGTGATTTTTGTGAGTGCCCTCTGTTTTCTGTAGTGAGACGAGAAATTAAAATATGTCGACTGTTCGTGCATCCACATATCATACGACTTTATGAGGTCATAGAGACACCAGCTGATATCTATGTTGTGATGGAGTATGTGAAATCCGGAGAGCTTTTTGATTATATTGTAGAAAAGGGTAGGCTACAGGAGGATGAAGCTCGACATTTCTTTCAGCAGGTAGATAATCTTTGTGAAGATGCTAATAGATGCTTATTTATGTTTTCCCCCCTGCTTGTACAATTCCAGAAATGCTGATTTTACCTTTTTGTAAATATCAGTTTGTTTTTTTCCCCTCTGAATACAGATTATTTCTGGCGTGGAGTATTGCCATAAGAATATGGTGGTCCATCGTGATCTTAAGCCTGAAAACCTGCTTTTGGATTCTAGAAGAAATGTGAAAATAGCTGATTTTGGATTGAGCAATGTTATGCGAGATGGCCATTTTCTCAAGACTAGTTGTGGAAGTCCCAATTATGCTGCTCCTGAGGTGTTTCATACTTGCATAGTCATGAAGTAGATTGGATTGAGGTGGTTATATTCCTATGTCAAAGGTCTATAACTTGTCATTATCGTAATTGTAGGTTGTCTCTGGTAAGCTTTATGCTGGTCCTGAGGTAGATGTATGGAGTTGCGGTGTCATCTTGTACGCTCTTCTATGTGGTACACTTCCTTTTGATGATGAGAATATTCCAAACCTCTTCAAGAAAATTAAGGTGCATGTAGTCAATTATCTTTGAAGTTAGTTACTTAGAGAATATTGAGTGAAGTTTTGAGTAGATGATTTGACTATTTAGTTCAAAATGACAACTTTCAGGGTGGTATCTATACCCTTCCAAGTCATTTATCACCTGGAGCTCGAGATTTGATCCCAAGGATGCTGGTGGTTGACCCAATGAAGCGAATAACAATTTCTGAGATTCGTCAGCACCACTGGTTCAAAGTTCACCTTCCTCGTTATCTGGCTGTTCCTTCACCTGATGCAAATCATCACTTGAAAAAGGCATGCATGTGGCTCTTTTCTTATGCAATATTAAATGCTCTTATACAAATCCTTGATTGAGATGCCATCATTGACTCCTTATGAAGTCAATTATAATTAATGACTGCTGCTTTTAGTGACATGATTCATCCCATTACTTTCATCTCTCTGTTGTTTGGCGATTAGGAAAACCCTTTGTTAAGTAGTTCCTGTATACAATCGTTTGGCCCGAATTACTTTTATGTGCTTAGTTTTTATAATGGTCCCTCCCTTCCGTGTACTCTTTTTTTTCAAAGAATTCTATGATTTTTTTTACCTATACCTGACGGTAGTGCTCTGTTGCTTATCAGATTGAATGATTACTTTTGTTACTTTGCAGCTTGATGAGGAAGTTATCCAGCAAGTTCTGAGGATGGGATTTGACAAGACACAGCTACTTGAATCTCTTCAGAACAGAATACAAAATGATGTAAATCTGCTTGTTCTATCAGTAACTTGTTTGTTTATTTTCATACCAAACGCTGCTGCTGATTTTACCTCTGTATTTTTATGATTTTTTCCATTTTCCCTCTCTTCAGGCTACTGTCGCTTATTACCTGCTATATGACAACCGTTCTCTTGTCGCAAGTGGCTATCTAGGAGCTGAGATTATGGAGTCAGTGGTACGATAATTCTGAAGATTAGCCATACGCCTTATCATTTTTTCGATTATCCAATTTACATTCTGAAATTAATTAATTCTCTGGTTACCGTGTTTGACGACTACTTAGCTGTATTGATGGTGTGATTTTCCTACGAAAAGATTGTATGCTTCTCTGTTCTCATTATAGAATGCTTTTATGACTTAAAAACAGAAGTTGACAGGAAAGGGGCCTTGTCTGCATTTTTTTCAAGACCTCTGTTTTGCTCTGTTTGTCCTTCCATTTTTACCTTTCCAACTTAAAAGCAGAAAACTGATTTGAGTTTCTCATAATAGTGAGCATAGATATTTACTTGATTCAGTGAAAAACATTTCGGTCAATTTGGATGTCAGCTCGACATAATCTAGCTCTGTTGTCACGTATTGGTGAAGTTGTGTCATGTAATAACCTTTTGGCCATAAACAGAGTAGTTAGTATAATTTATTTTGATAAGTGAATATGCCTGTTTAGTGATGAAAGTCTATGATGGTATCAAATGTCAAAATCTTCGCTTATCTGCATGTTTCCTATGATCTAGGGATGTAAAACACGTTGAAAGTAGGTGGCACACTGTAATTGTACATTGATTAATGCATACTGTTGTTTTCCAATTAATAAATAGATCCTTTGTCACTAGGTAGCATATGGAAATGATACCATCACGTGTGGCTGTTTGAATTTTGTTCATCCGGTGTATCTTCTATCTGGATTCAGTGTTCTGTTTGTATCTGCGATTCTACAAAAATAAAAATCTTAATGCTCTGTCTTAAAACATCTCTTTTATGTACTTCAGGAGGCTTGCTCCCCTGGATTCCTTCCCGATGGTGATTTGGGCCTATCTGTAGCTCAAGGCTTTGTTCAGGATCCTAGCATCAGACCCCATTCTGCTAGAGAGAGAAATTGGATTGTTGGGCTTCAGGTCAGGATCGATACATTCTTGTGCAGTTGGAATAAACCGCCTTCTGCCCTCATGTGTTTAATCTCTTTTTATACCGTAGTATCCAAAGAATTCATAAATGCTTTGATATCTTGCTAACTTCACTTGTCTTTTATTAACTTTTCAAACTATTCTCGTTGGTTTCTCTACAGACTGCTGCACAGCCTAGGATCCTGATGAATCAAGTTCTCGGTACTCTTCAAGAACTTCATGTTCGATGGAAAAAGATTGGTCACTATAACATGAAGTGTCTCTGGCTTCACAATTCTCTGGAAAACGGAGGCATCGGTACCAACCATGTGAATGGCCGCATTTATCTTGCCAATGAGACTCCCATCCCACAAACTGCCCTCAAGTTTGAGTTGCAGGTAAGATATCCTTCTCATCAATTAGAGATGGTTTGACTATAGTAAAATGATGGAGCAGATGTTTGTTTTGGAACTGTTATATACTTAGAAATCTTGGTTTTTTTATGGTAATGCACATCCAAAAGCACATGGAAAAGGGGAAAATCTGTAAATATGTCCTGTTTTCGGAGAGTTCAGTTTTGCTGCTGTAGCAAACTTTTGAGTGTTGATCCTTTATCATCGAGATAGGGGTAGAAATAACCTTTTTTGGGGTCGGGAATTGGATGGTGCATTTGACGATTGTTACTGTAAAATGAGAAAAGTCGGGTGAGCATTTGTTTCCCTAGCTGATACGGATCTGTTTGAATCGTGGCAGCTTTACAAAGTTCGTGATGAGAGGTATGTCCTCGATCTTCAGAGAGTCAGTGGGCCGCAAATCCTCTTCTTGGAGTTCTGCGCCATGCTTGTTGTGATGCTGGAGGCCTCTTAGGAGTTACATAGGATCATCTTCAGTCTTGGATAAACTTTTCATGGCAACCTTGGAGATTTGATGTATATTTGTCTTTTAGAAACTAAATGTTGTACAATTTTAGGGGCTTCTTGTTTCGAATTGTCTTCGGGATTCCCTTTGAGAAGCAGAGGATCCCTTGACGTTGGCCTGATTTATGTGGAGATGTAACCTTTGTTTCGACATTTTTGTTGCCAAGTTTCTGAGCTCCAAAATCGATTTGAATTTTGGCTATAGAACTAGATGGACAAAATGACCAAATAAAGATGTTCTTGAAAGCAAAATAACCAAAAACATTTGACCAGGGGACTAAAATGCTTGAAATGAACTTCGATTTCTTGAAGTTCTGGGAAAATGTTGAACTTTTTCTTGAAGTTAAGAGAAAATGTTGAACTTTTACAGGGAAAACTACAAACATGAAAAGATGTATTTTGAGTGAGTAATATTGTATCGCTGACAGGAATATATAGAGTACAATAAGGTAATAGAATATGAGTAGAACTCTATATTAGTCAACATGACTTATCTAGAATCAATTATAATTTAATCAGAAATATGATTTACTCTAACACCCCTCCTCAAGCAAAACGTCGGATGTTCAACGATGCAAAGCTTGGACCGGAAGAACTCAAAGAGGGGATGAGAAAGTCCTTTGGTGAAGATGTTAGCAATTTGAAGACCAGTGGAGACATGGGCAACACGTAGCTTGCCAGATGCCACCAACTCACGAACAAAATGATAGGCAATATCTATATGTTTGGCATGCTTATGAGCAATCGGATTTTGAGCCAAGAAAATGGCACTACTGTTGTCACATAACAGCAATGGGGAGCTCGAAAGCGGAAGACGAAGGTCGCGAAGCAAATGAGTCAACCAGACTATCTCCGAGACAGTGTTGGCAAGAGGTCGATACTCGGACTCAGTGCTGGATCGAGAGATGGTAGGTTGCTTCTTGGCACTCCAAGAAACAAGATTTCCACCAAGAAAGACTGCATATCCATACGTAGATCGGCGAGTCTCAAGACAACCAGCCTAATCAGCATCCGAATACTCCAAGACCTCAGAAGTACTGGTCGAGCGAAAAGTGAGGCCGAAATGGAGAGTGTCTCTGACGTAGCGAAGAATCTGAGTGACTGCGGCATAATGGTCAATACGAGGATCCTGAAGAAACTAACTGACTGTGTTGACCGCAAATGCCAAATCAGGACGAGTAATCGTCAGATACTGGAGGGCACCAACAAGGGATCGATACAACGTCGGATTTTGAAATGGCAGACTGATGGAGCTGTGTAACTGCGAACTAGGAACAAAAGGGGTAGAGGCCGGGACTGCATCGGACATACCTGCACGAGTGAGAATTTCCCGAGCATACTTAGCTTGATCGAGAAGCAGACCCGAGGAAGTGGGTGATACTTCTAAGCCAAGAAAGTAATGGAGAGCACCCAAATCCTTGAAAGCAAACTCCCAATGTGTCCGATCAATAAACTTTCGAAGAAGCTCAGAGTCATTGCGTTTGAGAATAATATCATCAACATAGACCAGGAGATAGAGCAAGGACGAGCCTCGAGAGAGAACAAAAGGGAAGTGTCGGCAGAACTGCACCGAAACCCGAGTTGAGATAAATAGGTGCTAAACCACAGGAACCATCGCAGCAACACAAGACGGGTCCTTCAATGCCGAACGATAATCTATGGGCTCTGACTGAGAGAGAAGGGCAGCAAGTAGACCATGAGCCACAAGACCAGAATAGTCTCGATGCGGAACAACCCCAGTGGAAGATCGAGTGGCTATAGGATGAGTATGACGCCGCGAAGAAGAAGCCGGAGGAGAAGGAACCGGAGAGGGCGCCAGGGACTGAATATCAATGGTGGCCGAAGATGATACTGGGGAGGGAGGAGAGCTGGCCACCAGTGACTAGGATGGGGTGGACAGGTCAACAGTCGGCGGAACAGATTCCATCTAGCAAATAGAGTCGGGCATAGGAGACGGCTGATCAGAAGTCGAGAGGGTAGACCAGAACTGCCATCAGCGTCCAGAAAAACAACAACGTCCAAATTTGAGAGAACTGAGCTAGTGGCTAAGGTCGAAGACGAGGCAAAAGGAAAACAGCCTTCATCGAAGCGTGCATGACGAGTGACAAAAATCTTGCCAGTGGCAAGATCAAGCCAGCGAATGCCCTTATAATGACAGCTATAACCGATGAAAACACAAGGAATGCTTCATGGAGATAACTTGTGAGGGGCCACAGGGCGAACATAAGGAAATACTCGACAACCAAAGGGATGGAAGTTCGAGTAGGTCGGAGCACGATGATAAACAAGTCCATACGGAGAAGTCCCTTGTAACACCGGAGTGGGAAGGCGATTAATGGTGTAAACCGCAATATCAAAGGCATCATCCCATCTTAACAGGGGCATATGAGAATGAAAGAGCATAGTAAGTCCCATTTCGGCAACATGTCTGTGCTTACGCTCGACCCGACCATTTTGCTGCGGAGTGTAAGGGCACGAAACTTGATGATGAATGCATTTGGAGGTAAAATGGGAGCGCAAGCGCGTATTTAAGAACTTAGTGTCACCGTCACTTTGAAAAACCTTAATTTTGGACGTAAATTAATTCTCAACTAACGCCTCGAACTGCAAGTAAGTGTCGACAAACTCAAATTTTTGACGCAAGGGAAAAAACCATGTAAAGCGAGAATAATCATCCACAAACAAGACATAATAAGAAAAACCATTTGAAGACAAAACTGGGGAAGGCCCTCACAAATCACAATGAATCAAATCTAGGACGTGCGCAACACGCTTATTATTCTCAACAAAAGCTAACCGTTGTCCCTTTGCCATAACACATGGAGCGCAAGTATGCAGTTTGGGTAATAAAGAAGAAACTGACAGGAGACCAGACCTCTGTAAACCAGAGATGATAGAAGCTGACACATGCCCCAACTGAGCATGCCAAAGCTCAAAAGATGCCCGTCCAGTAGTCTGCTGCAAGAAGGAAACGAGTGCTGCGCCACCCTTGTCTAATATGTACAGGCCGCTTTCATTGTGGCCCTTGCCCTCGACTTCCTTTGAAACTTTGTTATAAATCAAAAGGTTTCGATCATCAAAAGCAACAAAGACATTTAAATCCCTGGTCAGTTTACTAATGGACAGTAAATTCTTAGTGATGGCAGGTACAACCAGAACATCAGATATTGTCAAAGTATCAGAAATCCGAGAATCACCAATGTGAGAATTTGGAACAGAAGCACCATTACCAACAGAGACATAGGAATTACCAGAGTAAGGTGCGGCACTATCAAGTCCAGACGCAGAAGACGTGATATGACTGGTGGCACCATAATCAACGTACCAGTCGGATGCACGAGAGTGTGGCTCTATCTGTAGTGAAGCCTGAAAATTGTCAGCTTAGTCGTGGAATCAAAATGACGAGTATGTGCCAACATCTTGTAACAGGTAACCATATAATGGCCCGGACGATCACACCATGTACAATGGGGACGGCCGCGTCCGGAACTGGCCCCAGCCGTGAACTGACCAGGACCAGAGCCAAACCGACCGCCTCTGCGACCACCAGAACGGCCACCTCGAGTGGCACGGGAACCCCATGCGCCACCGCCCCTGGCAGGGGCGTGATCCAAAGAATGCCCGACTGGACCAGAAGCAGGTATCGAATTGCCTTGAAGATGTTTAAAAAACGCCTCATGATTCTTGGCACGAGACAAAACATCAGCATAAAGCGAGGTAAGGGAAGAATTAATCAGAGGGGCAGAAAAATCCTTGAACTCAGACCCGAGAGCAGTTAAAAACCAGATGATTTGATCATCATTAGAAGCAGGAGAACCCATAAGGGAAAACTGCTCAAAAACGTCTTTAAATTGTAAGTGAAGTTCATGAACAGTACCACTCTTACGTATACCATGGGTATCGGCTCGAAGACGAAGAATGGTGGAAGTGCTGCTGGTCTGAAAAGTGGCGCAAAAACTGTCCCAGATCCTTGGCAGTCACACATGAGGCCGGAACTTCGGAGAGGGCATCAGGAGAAAGAGAGGAGAATAGTAAGCTACAGATCCTCTAGTCTTCATCCATCCAGAGATCATAAGCATCCTTGGCCATATTGTAGGCCGCCTGAGCAGCCGCGCGATCAGGGGGAGGAGCGCGGAGGGTGGTGGCAAAGGAGGAAGACGTTGAACTAACCGTCGGCAGAGTGGGAAGAGGAGAGCGTGGAATCGACCCATCGAGATATCCGAAAAGCCTTTGAGGGCAAAGAACGTATTCAATCTGGCGTTTCCAGAGAAGAAAATTGGTCTTATTGAGTTTAATTTGTAACATCTGGAGAAGAGTATTAAACGATAATTTTTCACTGGCCATGATGAGCACGGAAGAAGGAGTTCAGCCGCTAGAGGAAGAAGAAGGAGGTGGAGCGAAGGCCGGAAATTTTTTTAGGTTTTAGAAGGTAAATCAGAACACTGCTCTGATACCATGAAACGATGTATTTTGCGTGAGTAATATTGTACTGCTGACAGGAATATATAGAGTACAATAAGGTAACAGAATATGAGTAGAACTCTAGATTAGTCAACATGACTTATCCAGAATCAATTATAATCGAGTCAGAAATATGATTTACTCCAACAAAACACATCAAAATGTAACCTAAACTCACCTCCCTTGCATGTGTTCATCAACAAACATGGGAGAAGCAACCACCACACCAGAATCCTCACTGATATCAATCAACATAGGCACAGATCTCCCCTTCACCCGATCATCATCATCGTCATCCTCGGGAGGGACACGACACAACGACGAAGCCTCCTGAAGTTGCAGAGAATACTCCAAGTTCCACAGGACATCCCCCATGGAAGGCCTATCGGCGCCATATTCAGCCACGCATTTCTCCGCAGCCTCGACATACTTCCCCAATGCTTCAGCGCTGATGGAGCCAACAACGTTTGGATCAATGATCCTGTTCAGGCTCCCTTTCTTGTTCTGTTGCATCGCCCATTCGGCCAGATTCACTTGCTCCCTCGGCAATGCAGGATCGAGAGCCGGCCTCGCGCAGAGAACCTCAAATAGGACAACTCCAAAGGAGTAAACATCGGATTTCTCAGTGAGCTGTTGTCTTCTGAAGTACTCGGGATCCAGGTACCCGAAGCTGCCCTTTACAGCCGTGCTAACGTGAGTTTGCTCCAACGACGGTCCAGCCTTAGACAGGCCAAAATCCGACACCTTTGACACGAAACACTCATCCAGCAGAATGTTGGTGGTTTTCACGTCGCGGTGAATGATCCCTTGTGCTGCACCAGTATGGAGGTAGTGCAGGCCTCGCGCAGCGCCGATGCAGATCTCCAAGCGCTGTTTCCACGATAATGGCGCGAGGTCTGAGCCGTAGATGTGATCGCGAAGGGGGCCATTGGACATGTACTCATAGACAAGGATCATTTCTGATTGCTCATCACAGTATCCGATCAAGGACACGAGATGGCGATGCCTGAGCTTCGAGAGCATCTGGATTTCTGTCTGGAACTCGTTGATCCCCTGTGCTGAGGACGGGTTGCCTCTCTTGATCGCGAGCTTTGTCCCGTCGGGTAGGTTTCCGAGGTACACCTTCCCAAAGCCTCCGACTCCTATGACTGCCTTTTCGTCGAAGTTTTTTGTTGCATCTTTGATCTCATTCAGAGTGAATATCCGGCCTAACCCGAGCCCGGATGGGAGAATGCTCGAGAAATTCGTGCTTTTAGTCTTACTTGACAAGAAACTGCAGTAACTGGCATTCAGAGGAAGCCATGAAGCAAATGTGCTTTGCTTTTTATAGGTACCATTTCCTCTCCTCGTGCATTTTAGTATGATCAACACTGTGGTAATCAGCCCTAATGCCAAAACTATCGATGCAGCAATCTTGAATCGCGTGGTTTTTCGCGTTCTTGAAGATGGATCGCGATGATCAGAGGAGAAAAGACCATCTAGGCTTCCTGCAATGTTGCTCATCTTCATGATCTCCAAGCCATTGAGGATGGCATTTGGCGAGCTGGATTGAACGTTCAAAGCAGGACCAACCTGAACAAGAATGGAGCTGTTCTTGATATCCGTCGCGTTGAGAACCAAATCCTTGTAGTACGGGACAGCGAGGCCTGAGGAAACAGTTGAGAGATCGAGGCTGGAGATCGCGATCATGCCATTCACGTAGACATTGAAGTAGAGCTCATTCATGGCCTTACTCACAATGTCACAGAAATGGAGCCTGATGAGGTAGGAAAAGCTCGGATCAGCAGGCATTTCCCATGTCAGGTTGAAGTTTGAGTCAGAAACTCCTGATTCCGCCATCTGATCCCCTGTCGCGTAAATCCAGGGTGGCGCGATGAGATCACTCGCGCCACCTTCAGGATACCTGATCAGGGATGGATCTATCGACGCGCTCTTCGCACCTTGAGGGAACTTCATGTACCCGATATCGGGACTCCAAGTCCTCCACAACGTGTCATTCTTGGGGGTCACCATTGGCCCTGCCACATTCACTCTGTAGAGAACTTCAAGCGCGAAATCATTCAAGCCGGAGAAATCAGAAACCGGGGAAATGGAAGTGGCTGAATCAGAAATCAGCCCATCTGGCGCGGAAACAAGCTCAATGGCATTGATGAAAGCAAAGGAGTTCTTCAATGGTGAGAACTTCAGTGTAAATGCATTTGAAGAGACATTGATCAAGTACTCCTTGAGGACCATTTTCGCGCTTTCCTTACCCGAGAAGTCATGCAGCAGAACTGTATTTTCCGAGCTGACAGAAAACGTCGCGCTTGTGAGATTATAAGAAGGGTGAGGGAGAGGGTAGAAGTAGAGCCTGATCCAATGGCGCCCGGGCCGGAAAATCAAGAATCTGTACAATGACTCCTCCTGAAAAATCCTGGCTGAAAGATACAAAGGCGAAGGCGAAGGAAAGGGCAAAGAAGTGACATTATCAATGGAAGTAAGGATGTTTTCATCAGTGGAAAGGTATGAAGAAGACTGAGGATCAGACTTGAAAGTTCTGCCATCTTCGAGCAAAGTGCTCGACGGCGATCCACAGTTTATCAGGTAGTTATCAGAGGGAGTGAATGAAGCAGCATTGGCAACATTGTTGTTGTTGAAGGCGATGAAAAGGCATAAGATGAAGGGAAAAAGTGCCATTTTTGCTGCCATTGTGGAATAGTGTGTGTGATTTCACATCAAGAAAGTGGAGAAATGAGAAGAAACAGATGAGGAAATGGGATTTGGAAGGTTTTTTGGGGGAGAAAATGGAATCAAGAATTGGAAGAAAAGAACATTATTTGTTTGACATGGTACTTGGGAAGAACGTGCATTCATGTATAAAGTGTTTAATAAAAAGTTCTTGGTAAGCTTGCTAGGTTGGAAGAAGACTTTTTTGCTTGGGAAAAAGATGGATGTAGCATTGCTAATCCTCAAGGTAATCTAGTGAGCTGTGAACTTGGTCACTTTTGGATTTCGTGTTCCACTTCTATAGAGTATTTCACTACTTCCTCTGTTTTCTGGATACACTTTTTATTTCGGTACTAGAGAAAAGTACATACATATCCGTATGTAATAAAATAAGTGTAAATATATATTCTGATAATTAAAAGTGCATATACAGCCCTAGATAATAAGGAAAAGGGAAAAAATCCATTCCAGCAAATTTAAGCCGGAATTCAATGAAATATCATTTTTACCCCTCTGAAAAAAAATTAAAAATGAATTTACAATCCTACCCATAAATTCTAACCCTAACTCAGTGTTCTTCTTCTTCAAAATGACACCTGGAATCCTTATCAATATTTGTCTTCGCGAATCCCCCGCCCTGAATATCGCATTGAGGGACCAACGTCGTGGCGGCGGGAGCGGAATGATCAGAACGAGGAGAGCTCGAGGTCGCAGCGGAGTCAGAAGTCCAACGTGGAAGTCCGGGTCGTAAGCAGAGGAGAGCGGCACATTGTCAGCATCGACGTCAGAATTGACGAGGCTGAGGAACGGAGCGAGGAACTCAGAAGGTGAAGTGGCTGGTGTGGTGGCGGCGGGCAGGACGAGGGGTGGTGGTGGCGGGAGGTGACGAGGGGTGGTGGTGGCAGCCGGGAGGTAATGAGGGGTGGTGGTGGTTGCTGGGTGGTGAGGGTGGTGGTGGTGGTCGGGAATAGGGGTGGGGTGGTGGGGGCAAAATTGTCCTAACACTTTTAAATTTTAGGTTAAAGTGTATTTTAGTTATTTTATATGCGGTCAACGCCAAAAATTGTGTCTTAGGGTATTTGCACTTTCATCAATTAGCTAGAGTTGTTTTTGTAGTTTAAATTATATGAGGGTTATATTTGCACTTACTCAAGTATATAAAGTTATATTTGTATATATCCAATTCTATAATTTGATGCATTCCAGTTATGACAAAATTTAGAATGCTTTTCAACACTCGTTCTATCTTTCTCGTATGAAAAAATGCTTTTATAGCCCTAACTAGTTGGGCGGTGTCATCTTATACCTTGAAATTTAAACATTTGGCATCTTAATTTTTGGAGGTGATTTTTTTTTTTGCAAGTTAAAAAAGTACTAAAATATTTTTTTGGACCCCAAAAAATTTGGGCCTAGTGCGGGAACACAGCTCGCATTGGGCTCGGGCCAACCTTGCTCATGGTGATGGATCGATGCCCCTACTCATTGTCTGCCCATTGTGGAGAAGAAGAGAAGTTCTGATGTGGCTCTTTGACTTTTTTGGCCGAAAAACGGTGAGGTGGGGGTGGAGAAAAAGAGAAGTTGGCAAGGTGATAGTGGAGAAGAAAGAAGTCGGCATTTAGGGTTTAGGAGAAGAAGAGGAAAAAAATTAGGGGCATAACTGTCAAATCCCTTTTTTTATTTTCTTTTTTTTCCAGATGAGCAAAGGAGACATTTCTTTGAAATTCAACAAAAATTTGTTAGATTGGATAGTTTTGCACTTTCATGAATTATCTATGATCATTTAGGCATTTCAAAAAATTGGAATGTTATTGGCACTTATGTCATAAATGGAGGGTTATTTTAGCACTTTTCTCTTTCATATTTATGACATTTCACTTTAGAATATTAATTAGAAAAAAAAGTGTTTTTATAACCCTACGTAGTTGACATAATTGCCAATATAACCTTTCAATATTAAAAAATACCAATATAACCTTATCTAGTTAGTGAAAGTCCCAATATAACCCTCTCCGGCAACTTTTAGCTGGAATTTTATAAAATCACATGTTTACCCTACTGAAAAAAATTAAAATACAAAAAAAAGGGAAATGGCATTTTTTCCCTTAGACTCATCAATACTCTGCCACCGGACTGCCACCGGACCGCCGCCGGATTAGGTAGGGTTATATCAGCCCATTATGAAAATTGGTAGGGTTAAATCAGCACATTCCTAAAATTTATAGGATTATATCAGCACATTAGTAAAAAATGTAGGGTCATATCAGCACATACTATAGAATATAGGGATTTTAATGATATTTTGTTTATTTAGTTGTGTTTAGTCCGGATTGATGATTGGATGACCTTTGGTGTTGTGTGTGATTGTTATTTTGCTGTGTTCTTAGACCTAGGGTTTTTAGTGTGATAAGTTTTGAAATGAGGTTATGATATGTGATAATGGTGTTTAATATTAATAATGGTATAATGATGTCAAATTTTATATTGTATAAGATATTGTTATGATGTTATAATGGTGTATATGATGATATGGTCGTCCGTTAGGGCCAGCCGAGTACCACACACTTAATATTTATAATATGTGTTGATATAACCCTATAAGTTTTAAGAATGTGTTGATATAACCCTACAAACATTAGGAATGTGCTGATATAACCCAATGAGATTTCATAATGTACTGATATAACCCTACTTGTTCCGGCGGTGGTCCGGCAAATTATGAGGGTAAAATTGTCCACCGAATTTCAGAGTTAGCCCAAAGGGTATTTTGATCAATTTACATAGAGTCAACGCCGAAAAATTGAGGTCAATGCCGAAAATGAGGTCTGAGGGTTATATTGGCACTTCCATTAACTAGTTATGGTTGTATTTTTTTGCACTAAAAATTATCATAGGGTTATATTGGCACTTACTCAAGTCGATATGGTTTTATTGGCACTTATCTATACTAAAGTCATTTTATTCCAATTTAATTGTAGTTCAATTCACTATGGTTAATTTGATTTTGGCTTGATAATTTAATATTAGAAAAAAGTGCTTTTATAACCCTACCTAATTGACATAAGTGCCAATATAACCTTTCAATATTTGAAAGTGCCAATATAACCCTATATAGTTAGTGAAAGTGCCAATATAACCCTATATAGTTAGTGAAAGTGCCAATATAACCCTATAAGTTTTAAGGATGTGCTTATATAACCCAACAAATATTAGAAATGTGCTGATATAACCCTACAAATATTAGGAATGTGCTGATATAACCCAATAAGATTGCATAATGTGCTGATATAACCCTACCTAATTTCAACGAACTATGGCGTTCCGGCTAACTATGAGGGTAAAATTGTCCGCCCAGTTTCAGAGTTAACCCGAAGGGTATTTTGGTCAATTTACATAGAGTCAACGCTGAAAAATTGAGGTCAATGCCAGAAATGGGGTCTGAGGGTTATATTGGCACTTTCATTAACTAGTTAGGGTTATATTTGCACTAAAAATTATCATAGGGTTATATTTGCACATACTCAAGTAGATAGGGTTATATTGGCACATACTCAAGTAGATGAGGTTATATTGACACTTATCCCATAATATTAATATATTTTAAATATTACTATTTGGCATAAATGAAGGTGTCTTAGACTTCTATCTTAAAACCAATTAGCATTGAGTGGAGATGATCTAAGACCTTTTTGAAAAATCAATCATTCTAAGATGATGGGAAAAACGCGCAGCAGCGATTACAATGAGTGGAATTGACATCCAACCTAATTAGCCTCTAGCAATAACTAATATATTGCGAGGATATTTAAATTACATGTCAACCAGACTGGTCGTTTGTACTATTACAGTTCGGAGACCCAATAAAAACTGTAACATCGCCATCGGGGATATCAACTTGCTTCCCGTGAAAATCATGACCACTTAGCAGAAAGAAGCATATCACTCATTAATATCACTGCGCCAAACAGAGATCATCTACAACTGTGACACCACTTGATTCAACCACGATCTATGTTGTCCAAACTGTAAACACCTTTAAAAATACAGATCTGATGAATCCAAATTAATGGAAACCCAAAAATAAAATCACAAACAAAGTTATAAACACACGATCTGAACAAGCAGATCGAGAACAATACATCAATGTGAACAACTAAATCTAGTTATCATTATGAACACAACGATCTAATCGATCGGGTCAAAGAACAAAATTGATATGTGAAAACAAATCTCACACTTATTGTATAACAAAAACGTAAATTAAAATAAACTGTTGTTCCCCATCTCCCCTAATGAGAAGATGAGAGATTGAAGAAGAAAGGGTGTAGAGAGGGGTTGCGGCTAGGTTTAAACAAAGAGTCACCTCAGCGGTTCCGGTTAAAAATTGGAGATGCCCCAAGACCTAATATCCTTATATGTTAATTATTATCCTTGAAACCGATGTCTGATATATCTTGCAACACCAAATATAATAAAGCAGAGGAAATTTCTACAAAATTTTGCTTTTCTAGAGTAAAATGCATATCTATATCCCAAATATGTCAAAATGGTCTATTAAACCTCGAGTTTTAAAAATATATTTATTAGAAATTAATAGGGGTAATTGGTTAGATTTCTTTTAGTTTCAGCCGTATTTAGAATTTCAGATTGAAATTCATACTTCATATTTTATGAGAAGCCTCTTTTTTTATATGGGTTAAGGGGTTAAGAGACATTTTTAAAAACTCATAACTTAAGTGACACTTTTGGTAAAACTAAAAGATGATGGAGAGTTTATTCTTTAATTTATTGAATATTGATTATGTTATATTTAAAAATACTATAACATTAATTCTTTACTTTTTATTCATTGAGCATTTATGTCAATGTCGTGCATGTGACAAGGACACACAAACTAATGGAACATAGGCAACTGAAAACTGAAACAGTTTGTGTAATATTTGTGCAAAAGAAGAATAAACTTGTTGAAAAGGAGGACATAATCGTATACACAGTACTAGTCTTCAACAAATAGCTTTCTATTTTATTTTTTTTTGGTTCTGTCACACAAATAACTTCTTATTACAAATTTTTTATATGTAGTCACTTCAATCTATCAAATCTACATCATTAAATCCCAACTTTATCATTATTTAACTTTTTCACACTATTCATGATATTATTCATGCAAAAATCACAATGGATTTTTATTCATGCATTTAACTTTCCTTGTTCTATTTCCTTAACACCCTCCCTCAGGTGTCAATTTTTGTGAATTTCCTTAACACCCTCCCTTGGGTGAATTTTCTTAAATGTGAACAATTCAGTATATTTCAATTCAATAAAATTTTGATTTCAATTCAGTATATTTCAATTCAATAAAATTTTGATTGGCTATTGTTCAACTTAGTTTTGATCTATTAGTTATAATTTCACTATGATCGATTTTAGAGTAAAATGCATTTATGTCCCTGAGTTCTTTGTCTAGTGCACATATACCCTCAATTTTTCCAAAGCGCACATATACCCCTCCCAAATTTTCAAAAGTGCACATATAACCCTCCTAGTTGTTCGAAAGTGCACATGTATCCTTATAGCTGGAGATTGGCGTTTGAAAAACTGAGGGATATATGTGCACAAGCAAGGTACTGCGGGTATATGTGCACTTAAAAAAATTGAGGAATATATCTGCACTAAACAAGAAATTGTGGGGTATAACTACACTTTATTCTTGATTTTAATTCAATTCGATTCTATTTGCTTCAGTAAGGAATCAACTTGGAAGGCCTGCTTTACACTAACAAATAACAACGTCAAATGTTAAAAGGTGTTGCTCTCTCCATCTCAACTGTAACTAGATATTACTCTGTCCCACCCGAATGTGCACACTTTTTGGTCAACTTTGTCAGGTCATGTTTGACCAACAATAACTTTAGTTACGTATATTAACGGTATGTTAAAATTTGATATTTAGAAAATACATCATGCAGGGTATCCAGCAATATCTCACATGATGATATTGGTGTCTATATACTAGTTGAAAATTATGGTCAAACATGTCTTGAGAAAGTTGACCAAAAAGTGTGCAGATTCGGCTGGGACGGAGGTAGTACTTTTTTTTTAACAACATTTTCAAAATATGTTTGATTATAAAATCCAGTTAGTGTATAAATAACAAGAGTCCGTCTCTTGAAAGACAGTCTTTTCATAAGTCATGGAAAGATTAATGTTTAAAGAGCAAATTAGAATAAAGGGAGATAAAATTTTTGGGTTGCATGAATCGGGTTATGAACTTTATAACTACTACACGTTGCATAATAAATTTGTAATATTGCAACTAAGACCTTTTATCTTTTATTATTCTACTTAAATCTCATCTTTCCATAAGCATGTGGAAAAATGGTCTTTTCCAAGACTTTATCATTCGATATATTATTAAATTTGTTGAAAGATGTATTTTCTATAAATACCAACTTTTATATGTTATTGTTCCTAAATGAAGTTATCCGTGATCAAATATATTTTAAAAATCATAATAAAAAAGTGTAGAGCTATAACTTGACGAAGGGATTATAGATCATGCAAAGGTTTATTACCCTCATGCATTATTGTGCAAGTTTTCTTTTTTGGTTATTAATTGGAACAGAACCTAATTAAGCAGCACATGAAGATTGGATACATGAATGGTGATAACGCGTATCCAGCTGGTGAAGAAATGGAAAGCATGATTTTCGGTTTTTATGGTTGACATTCCTAAAGGAATTTCTGCATTTATATTCTTTTCAGCAATTATTTAATTCATGACCCCCTGTGGTTTATCTGTTTCCTACAATTAATAAGGATGATTAATTTGTGCCTTCTTGATTAGCTTAATCAAGCTATAAAACTCCATTGACATGTTGCATATGACCTAGTAGTTGACTTCACAAACCTATTATTCTCTTCAAAAATATAACACCCTTAAATTCATTTTAATCCGATTAACATTTGATTTTCTCCAACAATGTTATGAAGTTGTCGCAAATACATTTGCAACGATAATTAACGAACACTGCGAACACGAGAGTAAGATATAAAGTGTATTCCGGCTTATAAATGTATCCCAGCAATTGACAATTGATCATTCTTGACATAAGTTTCGAGATTCAAATCTTAGCAGAAACCAAGGTCACGTGCATGTTGGATAAGCGATCCTACTCGCTGCAGACGAGCAAAATCATCTTTTTTGACACGGACATAAATAGTATTTCATTTGAGGTGTTTTCCTTTTTGAAATTAGGTTTGATACAAAAAAATCTATAGTGAAACCCTCTAAAGAAATGTATATGCAAAGTGAGTAGCTTGATGATCGGCGTGATTTGAGAAGCCATATTCAATGAGTTGGATTTGGTTACACATTTGGAGTAAAAGTGTGAAATGGGCAAACATCTCACCAATCAAATGTTAATAAGAAATGAGAGAGCTATCAAAGACAAACCTAATCAAACCTTTCTGTTATCGAAGAAAACAAAGACTGAGATTCTTCTGACTGAGATTGACCATACTCTCATCTCATGTACATTAACGGCTCCCTTGGGTTCTCTATCTATGTTCCATTTGACCAGATATTTTTTTATGACATATTTGACCAGATATTTTTTTATGACATATTTGACCATCGATAACTTTTGTTGTATACAGTAATGAATATTATGCGAAATGTCTTAAAATTTTCCATAACATGTAGTTTTTAAAAAGTAAAATTTTATAATCTATTATTGTACGTAATAAAAGAGTTACCGATGGTCAAACATACCTCGAAAAAATATCATTAAAAAAGAACATAAATAGAGGACGAGAGGGAGTATATTGAACTAAAATGCAAAAATGCAGTTAAAGAGAAAAGATTAAGATCCAAGTCATGATCCCCCTTAAATTTGATCTCGGCACAAGTCAAACGTCGAGTGATCAACTTATTTATTTTGAAAACAGGAAAAAACCAACTTCTATTTTTCTAAAAAATAATAATAATAAGCCTTCCACTTTCAAAAGATGCAGTTTTTTAAAATTTCACCAAACACCAAAAATTATTTAACATTTAAGCAAAACAACTTATAAACTCGATAAACGCAACACATAGGAAACCTATGAATGAAGCAAGGCACAAATGCAATAGAACTGTTTTTTATTGAACATTCACAAACTGTACCTCCAGTTCACATTGTTTCTATCCTTTGGTTAAAAACCTTGTTTGTCAACTATTATAAATATAAGGCACACTTCTTTCTGTCCTCTCAGAGGGGATCCAGAATCTCAATGGAGAGATCAAAATTATATTGCAATGGGCCTATAAACATTGAGATGTATATTTCATGACGGATCATTTCCACTCATGGAATTCGATGTCTGTACTCTTCTGTCTTCATATAGAGGAGAACTCGCATTAATCTCTGCACGAAACAAAGCGGGACTAAGTCAGATATGCAACTTCTTATAAAATCTTCGGAAAAAGATAGGTAAAGATGATTGGATCATATAGAATTTTAAGATCATGAAAACATACCTGTTTTGTATCTCTTGTACGAAGAAGATCTAACCTCTCTGATGGCCTTCGATTAGTAAGGGTAGCAAGCTGCAGAAAAACCTAAGGATAATTTAGACATGAATTGCAGACTACTATGGTTAATGAACTTGGTTAAATGTATTACCCAGAAACTGAAACGCTCCGGATCCTGAGTTGTGGGCATCAACCTCTCTATTTTTAAGAGTTCTGCAAGTCGGATTCTATCTGTGAATGCAAAAATTGCAACATTATGCTTCAAACTATAGCCACGGAACTCAAGAGTTGAGATTTAAAATAAAAATAGAAAAGATAAAATGTTGTCTCTTTCCCAAAACACTGGAAATTAAATCACCCATTTTGACTTCCATAAAAGACCAATAAATAGTGTAAACAAAGAGCAAATTTCATTCTAACCCTAGTCAATCATTTACCTCCTTGAGCTACTTCTTGTGCTGCCCTCATCCAATTCTTAGCATATTGCGCGGCATGATTTACCATTACCTGCAACTGTGTGTGTCAACCAGACAAATCAGCAGTTGCATAACCAAAAAATGTTTATAAGGCGAAAAATAGCCGTCAAGAAAAAATGGGTTAAAAAAAGGTCATGCACTACATTTAAAACAAAAGAAAGACCTTTTCAAGGCATGGATATTAAAGGTATACAAGGCAGGCAAAGCGAGCATTCAAATGTCTTCAAATATTACAGCATTGCAACATTTCGCTTGAATTTGGGTTGATTCTAATTTATTACCTTAACCACAATTCTGTAATCATATAAATTTCAGAAGCAGTATATAAACAGCACCACAGAGAATAAAATTCAGAGAATCGAACTTAGGCCTAGCTAGAATCCTCTTTCTAATTAAGGGTATACGGTAGCATATTTCACAAATTTTCCCTGCAACAAACATGTAAAATTAAGGGTACCATTACATCATTGCTCTCTGTTGTCCCTTCTGATAGTACATCCTGAACCCATTCAACTTCAGCAACGCGATACCTTCACAGAATATATATGTGTAAAGATGAATCTATACATGTAATGCTCAAAGCAAACCAACCAACATTTTTGAAAGATAAGTTCAAGTTGAAACTCACCCATCTTGACCCCAATTCCTAATGATGCGGCATCTTCTACGACTTTCAACCTATACAAAAATTTCTCAACATCACTTCGCAGGAGTAGCAAATATAAGGCAGTAATGCTCTCAATTTTTATAGAAGTAAAATAAGGAATGAAATCCTTCTTTAAATATCAAAAGATGTTTCCCAATCACGCGCTTCAAGTGGAAGCTAATGCATCATTGGAATTGGACTACCATTTCCAACAGGCACAATAAAAATCAAACTAAAGATAATCAGAAAATTTATTCATTAATAGACATCGAAGAATAGTAAAAACATCTGATTGAAATTTAAACAGCAACAATCAAATGTTTACAGGGAAATTTTTAATTACATAATTACAAACGATTAAATGCCTACACAGCCCTATTTTCCTCAAAAGAAAGTCACGAGCTTCTTTCTTGACTCCTGCATGTTTCTATCAGGTTTTCATAATAGCTATTAAACCTAAGGACTCCATCCTAAGAACTAATTTTGTAAGACTTGCACTTTGCTCCTTTAAAAGGATATACATGCAAGAAACCTTTGCGCTTAAACAGTAGCTCAGTGGCTTTAAATAAAAGCTTAGGATGATATAAATTATGTTCCCTTCGCACATAACTAGAGTCCCATTTGTAATACTATGTTTGTTCAACAAACAGGACTCTAATTATGGGAGGGAGGGAGTATATTGAACTGAATGCATCTCTAAAAAAATAATGACCATGGAATATCTATGAAGTGTTTATCATAGCAAACCGACAAAATAACTACATAACATGGCCAAAACTATACTAATTGTAAGAAAATTTTCACCTCTAGAAAAAATCTCCCATCTGGAAGTGGCTCACAGCTGCATCAGAAAAAACAAAGACGGTATCATTACAGATACAGCTCTTAAAAATTGCAACAACGGAAAAACAGAAGTTGAAAGGTAAAGAGAGGTAAAAGTTTACTCTGTTATCTCCACTTCACAACCATAATCAGCAATGGTACCAGTCGCAGAATCAATGACAACCTGGAACAAGTAAACGTATTGAGAAGAAAACAGCTACAAACCTACTAAAACAACAAAACAAGAAAGTAAAAAAGAAAGTACAAGGTTTCCTATATACTATACCATTCCCATTCGATGATTTCCTTCCATAATCCTCCTCACCTATTCAATGTTTAAAATAGAACTTTAACCGGCTTTCATTGAAATTTTCTATATGAGTAGCATACTTTAGGTTTAATGAGCTTACCATAAGTCTGTATCGAGGTTCAAATATGTTCAACTGAAACTTCTGACACGGTAAAGTAACATCCATGACAAAAAGCGGAAGCAAATCCACACCATTGAGTGTCAAAGTTTGATTTTCAGACATCCTATCTGCATATTCTTCGGGAAAATTCTTCTGAATTATGCTTTTTAATACCACACTACAAAATTTAAACATGATCATCATTTTTCTTGATAAGAGTATAGTTCATTGCTGTCAACAAATGTAGCTAGTAAAACCTAAAATGGGTTGTAGCTTTCTATCTATATCAAACAGGGAAAAAAAAATCAACCAATCTTTGCATATGTAGAAACTCACTTTACTGAACAGGTACTAGGACTTATAAATAGAACTGTCCTGCACAATGGGCATTTGTTACCTATAGAGCATAAAAGATAAGACAAAACAACAGAAGATAAGAGAATTATACATCAGAAGCATAGAGCATAACATAAAATAAGCAGATCAAACAAAAAGCCTACTTCGGTCCATTGTCTGGAACAGGCATGAGCGGCAAAAAGTATGTCCACATGGAGTTGTCACAGGTTCATAAAACAGCTTCATACAAACAGTGCAATCAAAGTCATCATTTCTTTCTGATTTTCTTTGTCTGATCATTCCAGCTGTTGACCTTTCCAGATTGAGAAGAGGAGAACTGCAGTTCATAAGCGGAAAAAAGAAAATATATTCAACAATCAGCACAATACTTGATTACAACTGCAAGAGAGGTTACAAATTAATGAGTTAAAAATTATCATAAATTGATGACTTTCTTTTGTCGTGTAATTGTATCTTTACCTGGAAGGATCAATTTGAAGGCCAGAAAAGACAACATCCCTGGCTAACTCATACTTTTCTAGCTGCAAATTCATATAGACTACTGATTATCATTTTATGCACCTTACCACCGAATGCTCTACTATTAAATAGAGAAGAAAGAAGAGGATGCAAAAGAAGGCCCCATTTCTGGAACTATTCCAACCGACTGCACATTAGCGAAGAAATATAACCAAGAAGTGAAATATTTGCAACTGAAAGCCATCTCTTACCAAAATAAGAGCATTAGCTTTCAAAATGTATGACGTCGTTGAATTAGGTCTTAGGCTAATCACTTTTTCAGCATCTTTTCCTGCAAGCTGCAGTTAATGGCAACTGGTAAGGAAAGATTAACTAGTACTTGGGGGAATTGATACTAGATACACAAAAAGTAAAACCATACCCCTGCATGAGTCGTAGGATCTAACCCACTTATTGGATGGATTTCTGAAACTGACGGGGGTCTCGTTTTCAGAAACTCACTAAACCTGGTAACATTGAACAATTTAGAATTATCTGATTAGGATAATCGATCCAAACCAAAAAGGAAAAATTAGCATCTCGAAAACCGACAAATGCATTACTTGATATAGGCAAGACATCTGTTGCTCAGAATAATAGGATCGCCAGGTTTGATGTTGTTAGCTCTTGAATAACAATTGATTGCCTGCATAAAGTATAGAAATGAAAAAAACTGCAAAATGAATCAACTGTAGTTATCCGTCAACAGAAGCTAATCAAATCAGGCTACAAATCATCAAATGACTAGGCCAATTCAGTTCAGACTCCAAATCACCAAATGACTACACCAATTCTATTCAGAATTCAAATCATCAAATGACTACAATCCACTCAAGTGATTACGCCAATTCAGTTCAGAAATGGAACATTTCAGGCTAAATTACATGCTAAATTACAACAGTCACGCTCGGCTTAGAAACTCAATGAACACCTATCAGCAATGCAATCAAACCAATGCTCTACAAAATCATTTTCACATACAAAATCGGTCACTTGTATTCCACTTGTAATTTCTGAACACAGAAGCACATTCAAAAAACACGATCAAAACAGAAGGTAATCAATTCACCTCATCCAACCGATTCGCTCGGAAAGCCGCGTTCCCCCTCCGAACCAAATCACACAGATGACCGTGCATCTCCAGCGACATTAGCCTCTCTCCTTCACCCTCCACCTACAGCACAGTCAAAACGACGAAACGATTAAAAATTCACGCAAAAACTGGCAACAGTACAGCTCCTCCAGCATTTTCCGCACACTCACCCACGGGAAGTCCTCCACGTCGCCGAGGCCGGCCAGGCGCGGCGGTGCTGAGGTCGAGGCGGCGCCGCCGCCGCTCTGCATGTCTAGAGAGAGAAAGTGAGGAGCGAGAGAGGTGCAGAGGGGATTCTAGAGAGAGAAGAAGCGGTGGAGGTTTCGATTTCAGAAATTTCATGCCAAAAAGCAAAGCTGTTGAGTGGTGAATGTGTCGTGGAGGCAGGAGAGTGTGTCCAGGTCAGGGGGTGACATGGACGAGACGGCGTCGTTTTGGCGGTGGGAATGACTCTGTCCTTTCATTGCGTTCTTGGTTCCTGTGCGTTTACGTGTTTCGAAGACTCTCTAGTACTCTCAAGCTCGGGTGTTGAATCACGCTTTCTGCTTGTTTCTCTAGCGCCTTTGGTGGGGGAAGTGTTTAGTGAAAGATTTACTTAATCTTATCACTATTCACTAGTAAATGTAACGTTTATCTTATTTTCGACTTTGACTTTACATATATAGTGTTCGGTCTTATCATTTTGAATCAATTTTTTTAAAACTGAATTGAAATTTAATTTAATAAAAATAAGAATGATATACTACAACGAAGAAAAATCTTATCAATTCACAATATCCAAGAACTGTATTTTATATGTCCATTTAAATATAACTGTCTGATTGCCCCGTATCATAGTTTTGGTATTTTATTTAATAAAATTAATGTAATCATCTAATCTACAATCAAAGTAAAATCATAGTGACATATTAAGATGTCAATATTAAATAAAGGAATTGCATTTCACGTTAAGGTGTTAACAATATATTGAATCGGGCATTTCTTTCGTTAAAAAAAACCACATTATCGCATAAGATTTGAAAAGAATATGTTACATTGCACAGAGCTGTTTGCGGGTTGCTAATTGAGGCGTGTAGGATGAATGAGCATGTGTAGATACAAAGAGAAGGGCAATTATATATGAGAGTTGCTTTTATAGCTATAAGATAAGTTTCAGATTCTCGTTAATCCCTCACAGTTTAGGAAGAGATTCTGAAAAAGATCGAAGGGATATACTGTAGTTGATGCTAAGACATGCCTGGTTAGCGTTATTCTATCGGTCAGAGATAATAACCTTATCATCCAGGTGTCAAAACGCTCGTTGAACCTTTTAGCTAAACCTTTTACTGATAGGTAAGTCTTTTTTATAAATATACTATTTAGTTTTTCCTTGATTTTGATTTTTTGAATTTGTAGATTCAAGATAACAAACCACCAACACATTTGCACAAAAATTGCAAATTCCAGTTAATGTAAAAACCATTATAGAAAGGACAAAAAAAAATCATGTAAATCACATCACAATACCAATAATGGCGATGGACCAGATATTTGCCATAGCAACTTATAGGCCATTTATAAATGCTTATGGATAGATACAAGTTTTAAGATCTATCAACTTATATCTTAGTCATTTCATTATTCAACATAATTCATTTGTCATAAGGCCCACTGCATTGAAATATACACCTATATGATGTTCACGTGCAATGTAGTACGATCTTCTTCGTCTCAACTTAAATTTTTATTTTTTTTCAGCTTAATTAGAACTAATTTTGATAATTAATAATGAAAAAATAATATTATAAATATATATGTTAACACAATTTTAATACTATCACATATGATAAAATATTATTTTATGCATTACTTAAAATTTATTTCTAAGTAATAAAGTTTAACTAAAAAAATAGTAACAAACGCAAAAATAGCTGGGACGCGGGAGTGCCAAACTATAGCACAATGACAGCTTGTTAAGTGGAATTGACACATGTACCAGAAATATGAATGGAATTGATTGAACTAAATATATGGCCGTACGAGGATAAATCAGAGAAACAGATTGAATACACATTTGTGCTGAAATAGTATGGAATTCGCATTCGGCAAGGCAAGGCAAGATCCATTGATTAATGTACAAATGGCTGAAGAAATCGATGTTTATTTTTTGAAAAATAAATATATTACTTGTCTCATTTCAAGCTACGCATTTAAACGTTGACAACATATTTAAGTAGATATATAAGTAAAAGAGAAAGTCTTAGGAAAGACGGCATTTCTATAAGCTTATGGACAGTCCTCAGGGGCATTTGTCTTAAATGTTGTGATTTTTTATAAAATTTAAATATTGCATTTTGTAAGTTAAAACAAGTAATAATATGTATTTGAAGGTGGAAATATAAAAATATATCATATAAAATAATATTTTCAAAAATTTTAAATTTTGTACGTAATTTTAGAAATGCAGTATATAAGGTAAGAAATAAGTGGCCTGTCCATAAGCTTATGGACAGGCCGCCTGTCAGGAGACCCACTCTAAGTAAAATATTATCGTACTTCCTCCGGCCCACTAATAATGACTCACTTTCCTTTTTTGGATGATTTTTTATATTGTCTCCTTCTCGTTTTAGTAAATCTTAGATTGTTTTTATCCACACATTTTACTTTTTATACTTTCAATACAATCTCTACCATTCATTTGTTTTTCTAAAAAAATTTGTGCCCAAAAGTTAGGGCCATAATAAAAGAACCAGAGGGAGAATGTGAAATTGTTGGATTCTAACAAGTAGTTTCTCAAAAATAATTTTTTGTTTGCAGTTATTATACGTAGTTAAATATGTTAACGGTTACACAAGTTTCTTGATGAACGTGAAAAATATTTTGTGCAATTTGAATTGGGATGGAGGGAGCAGTAAAGATCAAATCTGAAATCTTACACTTGTTTAGTTAATTGGATATGTTTACGCTCTCTTTATTGTTTTTTTTAAACCAATCATTCATAAATGTTACGTAAAACGTTCAATAGCAAATTCATCATCTCTATAATAGAGAGATTTAAGATTAAAAATTACAATTTGTCAAGAATAGTAAATTTTAAAACAATTTCTTAGTAGTAATAATTCGGTATTATGAGATCAATTTTTTCCCAAGTGCAGTTGATTCATGAAGATGCATTAATCATGATGGGTTCGGTTTAAGTGGAGGTGATGGGTCAGTGGTAGTCCATCAGTTGGGTGTTCTTTAAACGTCATTCACAACTATTAAAAAGGATGAACTTTCAGATTTAAATGAGTTTCACCAGATTCACGTTATCTCTTAATTTAGTCATATCAATATGATCATCATAGACTGAAGTGCGAAAATCCCCTTACATTTCATTAGAAAGTGTCAAAATAACCGATAATCATTCGAAAATGACAAACTAACCCTAAATCCGTCTGACTTTTTTATCAACGTGGGTAAAGACGAATTTGCCCCAAACCATCGTGGCGTCTAACTAGATCATCTGGCATTGGACCAGCTCAAACAAGCCTTGCTGTAATACCAGTGGAAGTGAGACAATGATACTCTACCAGCAACTCCATACGAGTGGCATTATTGATAAATCCAACCATATGTAAACCTCTGTTTTTTTGGTTTTCCAAATCTACAAAAATCTCTTTTGGAACAGTTTTTGGGTTGAGAATACCAATAATCAGGGACAAAACAATACTGGGGTTTAAATTTTAAGCCCAAAACAATATTGGCCTAATAATTATTGGCTGTATACAGGTCCAACATTAACACGAAATGTTGGTAGTTCCGAAGGGTCAGAATCATGTGCATATCCCACTTTGTTTGAAAGTTGGCACTTAGAAAGCAAAGCTACTGACTGAGCAATCGCTTGTATTTTTTGAGGATAACATATTTTTACGTCTAAATTGTTTTTTTTCCCCTACAAAGTATCTTTTACTATCTTCTGGTTCTCATTTGCAAAACAATCCTTAGACGGTACCCAATAAATTTAAAATGATATATTTTGGTCCCCAGGGGTGGTTTTCAGGGAAAGTCAACGGTAAAATTGGTCAAAATATGTAAAATGACCATTATACCCCTGAGTTTAAAAAATTTTAAAAAAATTGTCAGGAGGCAGGATGTTCGAGGACTCGAGGCAGGAGGTTCGAGGGATCGAGGCAGGAGGTTCGAGGGATCGAGGCATGATGTTCGAGTACTCGAGGAATGGGTTCGAGGGCTCGAGGCATGGAATTCGAGGGCTCAAGGCATAGGGCTCAAGGGGAGAGTGGAGAGGTTCGAGGACTCGAGGACTCGAGGGCTCGAGGGGAGAGGTTCGAGGGCTCGGGATGAAGTTGACTGAAAATTTTAAAATTAATATTTTTAATTAAAAATATGTTTAATTGGTAAACTTACCATTATACCCCTGCCATACCGAAAAACCATTTAGTCTTGCTGAAAAATCACCTCTGAGGACCAAAACATATCATTTTGAATTTGTTGGGTACCGTCTAAGGGTTATTTTGCAAATGGGGGCCAAAAGATAGTAAAAGATATTTTATAGGGGACTAGAAAAATAATTTAGTCTATTTTTAAATTATGTTTCTTTAATGTTGTTATCATGTTTACCTTTATGCACAAGAATTTATGTAAGTTGATGCTTCTGGAGATTACTAAGCCAAATCTTCGAGCTCGTTGATCACGATTTGCATGTGAATAAATCCTAGGAAGTCCTAGTCAAAAGTATTCTGATACCTAAGTTAGTTTACTCTGTCTGAATACCGCATTTGGCTCTAATTTATGAGCCTGTCTCTTGTGGGACCGTCTTATGGTGAGATTAAGAACTAAAGGTAAAATAGGAAAAAAAACAGACTAAATTTTGGGCAAAAAACTAATAGAATTGGACTAAATTGTAAATTATTACAATTACATATTAAATCTATGAACTTTTAAAATATAAATATGAAACCCCATCTTAAAATCTTTGCAATTTAATCCACGGTCTCACCGTGAGACGATCTTATACAGGACTTTGTCCTTATTTAATGTATCTACGTACCTAGTTTTATAGTACGTGGATTAGGGATAACATACCCAATCTTGTTATTGGGCTGAAGCATGCCCAATAGGTAAAATAATCTTAAAGAATTATTTTGGGCTTATTGGAATTCTCGCCAGGCCCAATTAAGATATTGGGCCGCTAGGCTCGGCATGACTATCATCATAAATTTTAGATGAAACAGGAAATGAATGGATGGAAATGACCCACTAATTCTTTTCATATTTAGAGCATGTCATTATTAGTGAAATGAATTTGAATGGAAAGTGTGACATTCTCAATGAAATGGAGAGTGCTTTATTTTTTGGTGCATGTTGACAGAAATTTGGATGCAATTGTGCATCTTTTGAAATTTGGAGGCTATGGTGGAGGACGCATTCTCTGAATGCGTCTTCAGGGTGATTTATTTATTCTTTCCAGAATTTAAAGAGGAGGTGTATGTTTTTTTGTGTGTGTGCAGAACCTATAGAGGACGCATTCGTGGAATGCATCCTCATTGTGGTTAAAAAAATTTTTGCAGAAATTTCAGAGGACGCATTCGAGGGCTCGAGGCAGGAGGTTCGAGGGCTCGAGGGAGGAGGCTCGAGGGCTCGAGGCAGGAGTGTTCGAGGGCTCGAGGCAGGAGTGTTCGAGGGCTCGAGGCAGTGAGGAAGATGGTGGGCAAAGGAAGAAAAATGGCGGAAGAAGTGAGGAAGACGGGCGATAAAACCAACGAAATGAGGACGCATTCACCGAATGCGTCCTCTGAAAGCTTAATTAAAAAAAAATCTGACAACCTGAGGACGCATTCTGCGTCCATAGAATGCATACTCCACTTTCTGTTACAAAAAATTATTAAACCACGAGGATGCATTTCGTAAATGCGTCCTCTTATTCTCATGCAAAAAAAAATCTAAAAACATGAAAACGCATTCGCTGAATGTGTTCTCCAAATTCGCGTCCACCGCCGCTTACTGTAACCATAATAATAGAGTTTTCCCGTGAAACGGAAGGAGGAATCATTATAGTGTTTGTTTTTGTTGTGTACCATTTTATGACATTCCTTTTGTTTGCCCGGTCTAGTTGGGATTAATTAGTACTGAATTTAATTTATTGGTGCCCAATTTAATATATTGAAGCTGAATTTAGTTTATTAGTGAAATGTGGTGAAATTAAACCCAAATGGATAGAGTCTTAACATAAGTTTCATTAGATTGAATTGAATTGAAATCAAGCAAACCGAACTAGACTTTTCGCTCTTGATAAGTTTTCATTCATTTTCATTAACTTTAATAAGTTACTTTTCTTTCCTAATTTATTTTCCTTCTTTCCCTCACTTTTCTTTACCTAGTGCACGTGCTTTAGACACGACTGCTATTGCAGTGTGGAAATTTTTTCCGATGAAGAAGTTTTTTACTGGCACCATAAATAGACCACCAAGTGACTGACTATTAAATGTCGTAGTTTAGGTTCTCATCAACACGCAATGCCAAGGTGAAGCCATTCCGAGGGCAAGGAACATCACTTTTTCTCTTCAAAAATCAAAGTCCACATGAGCATGAATTCTATAGTAGCTCAAGAGGGCTTCCACTTTCGACGCTTCCGATAGTTGATGAAGAATTAGGAGCTAAGTATGAAGCGATTAACCAACCTTCTTTCCTTCCTAAATAGAGCAAAGATTGTTTATTTTTTCCCATTACACCCCTTAAACATTTCAAACTTTGCCCTTTCATTTTCATTAGTCATTACACAACCCAACAAATTGGGCTAGTCTTTGACACAATTTGAAAACTCTTGCCATCTCTTTGGGCCTTTATTTATATTATATACAACCATATAAACCAAAACTATACTCTACAATTACACATTTGCCCTCACCACTTCCGTACGATTTCTCAACCATAAATAGCATGCTGCTAAGCTATACCATCTTGCAAAGAAGTTCACTATTTCACCAGCTTTCATAGCTTCCCGGCCGATCATCTTCTCCGCTTTTCCGGTACGCCATTTTCCCTTTTCCCGGCCCTTCCGATGCCTTTCTCATCGGTTAATTCTCCCTGCTAATAAGATAGATAAGAAAAGTTAGAATATATCTTTTTTATTAATGCACGTGTTTTAATCTTTATGTTATTGTTTTTTCAGAGAGTTTCATTTTCATTGCAATGGCGTACTATGGACACGATCAGTATCGTCGACGTCGCCAGCTCGTTTACGGTGATCCATCCTATCTCAAAATAGCAACTTAAACAAATATAGTAGTAAATCTCTCCTAAAGTGATCATGTGATAAAATCAAGCTGTTTTATAGACAAAACTTTAATAACGAGTTTTTTTTCTGAATTATAGTAACGTTTTCTAGAAATAGATAGAGGCGAATTTACTAGATGGATATTAGAGCTACCAATTACTTTATATGTTGAATAAAGTTGATCTATTATTACTAACACAAACTATTTTATTTTCTGCAGAAAACAAATCAAACAACAGCGTTGTTGATGGTAGACTTTTGCAATTTATATATTTTAAATTATTTTATAACTTATAAAAATTAGCTTATTAATTGAAATATTTGGCATTTTAAGATGGTTACACAACGGACGCAAGGAGCGAAACAGGGGATCAGAAGGAACCGGTGGGTCCCAAATCAGTGGCTGAAGCTCTAATGGACAAATTTGTGAAGCTTCTTCATTCCGACATCGGAAAAGCCGTACGTAAATTATTTATCTTAATACGAGTGTTGGCCACTTCAATTACTCCTCAGTCCCTTTGCACAAAATTCTTTTCACGAACTCGACTAAACATGATTGACTGTAAATAAATCTAGATACAAATAATAATGACACTTAAAAATTTGATATTTAGAAACTACATGTTACGACGGAATCTAACTATATTTCATACGATAAAATTATTGTTTATATACGTATTCAAATATATGGTCAAAGTTTGACTTGTTTGACCCAAAAAAAACTTTGTACAGAATGAACTGGGACGGAGGGAGTATCTTTTATTATTATTCTTAAATTAACTTCATTATTAATTTACGATCACTTGCAGTTCGTGACAGGAACTCTAATGCTGGTGGGATCACGCACAAAATTCTCAGTGGCAACTGCATTGGTAAGTAATTAATATGTTGAAAATGTTCAGTAACACAACATTTTATAGAAAAATCATATTTTAAAAGTATTACGTTATATCGTGTCATGTTCAGATATCGGGAATATGTCAAGCGGTTTTGATATTCGAATACACGGGACTGATAAAGCTGACTCGCTCGACTTCAAGGATACTCAAAACGGTGGCGCTGCTGGTGATGCTGGTGAGGATGGCGCTGCAGCAGGACTTCGTCGGCCGGCTCGCAAACTTCACGGCCCTCTGCTGTGCTCTTTCTTGGAGCTAAATGAATGCCTTTTTTTGGAAGAAAATAAAAATATTATGTATTTTAATAAGTTTATTATGTACTACTTTAGTTACTTTAAATTTTGTCGGTGTGTTTTATTTCTGTATTTGTATTTGTCTTTTGTAATGTTTGGTTTTTGGAGTTAATGGAAACTTCGTCGAAGAGAAGAGGAAAGAGTTGCTTAAGATGCTCGTTCACTTATGTTTTGGAGTTTTGTTGATCAATGAGTCGTGCCAAAGTGTTCACGGGCTATGAATGAGTTGGAATTTGTTATTGAATCAAGGTTTTGCCAACAAATAAGATTGGTATAGTCAGTGGCGGAAGCAGAATTTCTTTTCAGGTGGGGTTGGAGGAGGAAAGGTGGTGGAGCGGTGTACGGAGTCTCCGGCCGGTGGGACGTCGACTGCGGCGGCAGTGGCACCGAAGACTGGAGCAGAGGTGAGACAGAGGACATGCGTTTTTGGCAAAATTTGGGTCTTGCGTTTCTGGCTCAATACAAATATCCAAATTTTGAATTTCAATTTTATTTCTTTTTCTTCCGTACTAATCAAAACGGCGTCGTTCGACTTGAGCCAAAACGACGTCATTTTGGGCCAAAAAAAGTCTTCAGCAGCCTTCTTCTCTGATTGCTGCTGGCCGGAAAGACGAAAATCGAAGCCTAAAAAGCGAAGCTCCCGTCGAAAAGCACAATTGACCACTACTACCATGGCATCGGAATCTCAGATAGGGTTGGAGCCCTAGTGAAATTGTTATCTCAATCAAAACAATATATCAATAATTTGTTTGTCGTATGAAATAGCCTTTATTTTATTATAAAGGTATTTCCTTTTTACATTTCGTCCATATAAAAGATTTGAGTCCGTCTCTTGAAAGATGGTCTTTCTATAAATCATGAAAAGACCAAGGCTTAAAGTGCAAATTAGAAAAAATGAAGATAAAATTTTTGGGTTGCATGAATCAGGTTATAAACTTTATAATTACTACATGTTGCATAATAAATTTTAATATTTCAACTAACACATTTTACCTTTTATTATTTGAATTAAACCCCGTCTTTTCATAAGTCTATGGAAAGAGGTCTTTTCCAAGACTTTGCCAAAAGATTTGGAGGGAGAAAGTTTTGTTTATATTAAAAAAATGGGTAATATGCAGATATAACCATATGGGTTGGAGAAAGTACTGATGTAACCGTGAGTTATTTTTTAGTGCAAATATAACCCTAACTATTATACATAAATGCAAATATAACCCTAAAGTCATTATTCCGACATAGATTGACCATTTCCGGCCATTGACCAACAAAAAATGACCAAAATGCCCTTCTAACTTAATACAAAATTTAAAAGACAAAAATTCCCCACCACCCAACTCTGCCACCATCCCCGCTATCCCACAACTAATTTGCCACCACCCACCACCTAGCTCTACCACCAGCCCGCCATCTCACCACCAATCCACCGCCACCACCAATTCGCCACCCGCACAGTCCACCAGCCCCCATCACACCACTAATCCACCCACCACCCACCAATCCACCGCCATTCCCTCAAGCTCTTACCTCCTGTATCCACTAGCTTAAATTCATATACAACCACCACCGACGAGGATGACGAGCTTCAACGAGGACGACAAACCAGGGCTCGATGAGGAAGACAAACCAGAGCTCCGACAAGGACGACGAACTAGAGCTCCAACGAGGACGACGAACCAGAGCTCCAACGAGGACGACAAACCAGAGCTCCAATGAGGAGGACAAACTCGTGAGTGGGAGAAAAAATGCACGTGATTTCAACGCACCTTCACTTGACGTTCGCGTGAGATTCACGCGCCTAGGTGTGAGCTCGCGCGTTCGGCTTCACTAGCGCATGTGAGACACGCGCCGGTCGTCTTCTTCGCTAGCACGGCCTTCTGCGCTGCTGGACTTCTTCACAGACGCCGCCAAAGATCGGAGATCGGTCAAGATTTGTTGCGGAAGGAGGATTCCACCATCAACCAACCCCTCTCCCCGCCGCCACTCAACCACCACAAACCCCTCTCCCCGCTTTCCACCCCCACAACCCCACGCTACCTCCGCCACCACCGGTCAGTCGCCACGCAGCAAAGCGCAAAAAAATCAAGACCCTATAAGAGGAGATTTAGAAGAAGAGGAGGAGATGAGAATTAGAAGAATTGATGAGAAGATAAAATCGAGACTCGGTAATCGAGACCATCGTGGATCAGAAATGATGAGAATTAGAAGAAGAAGAAAATGAGAGATTAGGGTTTGGATTTTCTTGGCAAATGGATTTGATCAGAGGTTGCAGAGAAAAGTGTGAGAGGAGAAATGAAACGGTATTGGTGGAGCTTTGCAGAAGGAGAAGCATATGTTTGGGCAATGTGGTCGTTACATCATTTGGAATTCTATTTTTTTTAAACATAAATCGACGAGGGTAAATTTATCTTTTCACCTAATTCCGACATCAAATTTCTATAAAAGGTTATATTTGCACATAACTTGAATATCTAGGGTTATATTTGCACTTTCAATTATCGCAGGATTATATATGCGCTTTCATCAATTATAAAGGGTTATATATGCACTTTGCTCTAAAAAATAGAGTTAAGTGCTAAAATAACTTTTACTTTAGATTGAAAGTGTCAATCTAACATTGCAAAATGAAAAGGTGTCAAAATAACCCTAACTTTTTTATGTGTGTGTCAATCTAACCTCCCGTGCCATTGACTTCAATTGTCAATGGGAAATTTGATCGAAATTTATTGAAACGATCACTTTGCCCTTTGATAAAAAAAAAGGAAAAGACATAATTTCCCTTATTTCTTTCCGTTCCTCATCACAACCTCTTTTTTTCCTGAATTTCGTTTTCAAGCGGTGTTCTTAAGGCTTGCGGATGGATCGCGCAGTGCAACTGGGGGGAGAAGAGGTTGTGGGGCGTCCGGAGAGCCACCACGGAACGCCGGTGGTTGTGAAGATGTAGACCCCAACAACAACAATTTACCATTGCAAGTTCCAGCAAGTACACGCATACTGTGAGCTAGGAATCGGGAGGTGGTGGTTGTGGTGGTGGCGAGGTAGTTGCTCGGTAGTGGCGAGCGGTGGCTGGGGTAAGAGGGGTTTAAAGAAGAAGAAAACAGGTAAAATGAGGAACAAAAAATCAGCTTAAGGGGTATTTTTGCAGATTCGGTCAACGCCCAATTCCTTTGTAAAAATAGGATTATTTTGGCACCTTCTCGTTTTGCAGAATAATATTGGAACTTTCAACCCAAAGTTAGAATTGAAAGTAAAAATATTCTCGAAAAATACTTCACTATTAATTTGAGACTTTGAATGAATAAGAAGAAGAAACCGGTTTGACGTCGTGTCGGGGCATATGGTCATTTTAATTTTTTTGGTCAAGATTAATTTGATAGCCCAGCATTATGAAACCTCTCGAACATTACACATCTTTATTTTAGTCTTTATCTAAATTCATTTCATCTTTTGACTTTAAAAAAAGAATCGTTCTCATTATTATTAACGAGAATGAGAAAAAAACCTAGTAGTATATGAATTTTTTTTTTGGAACAAATATTCGTACTCTATCACATTAAATGAAACTGTGTTGCCTCACACAAAGGGGGTGAGGCTCCTCTGTGTCTCACACAAAGGTGGGGTGAGACTCCCACGTTTCTCACACAAAGTGAGGCTCCCTACGCCAACACGGTGCAATAGGAGACTGAACCCCAAAAACTTGCCCCAGACCGAAATCGAACCTGGGGTGTCTCTGGGGCGTGCCAAAGCACTGGCCATTGGGCTACTCCCAGTGGTTGTTGTATATGAAATAAGAGATGTCTAAAAAAACTACTCCCTCTGGTTCCAAAATATTGACACTCTTACAATTAACACATTTTTATTTAAAAAGTAAAATGAGTAGTATAAATTGTATTGAGAGAGTAAAAAATTAATTTAGTAGACAAAAATAATCTAGGATGTTCCAAAAGAGGAATGTACCATTATAAAAAAAATTATCTAGAAAAGGAACGTATGTCAATATAAAAAAAAAAGGGCATTACTATATCTCGCCCTGTATTTTACTATTCTCGCCCTAATACGTATAAATACACGTATTTTGAATTAAAAAACAATAATTTTTAATTTTAAAAAAACAGGAAAAAGAAAAAAAAATATTAAAAACTCTACAAAAAAACTATAAATACCCCTCTCCCCCTCCCTCTCTCCTTCCCTCTCCCATTCCCTCTCTCTCCCCCTTCCCTCTCCCATTCCCTGCCCTCTCCCCCTTCCCTCTTCCCCTTCCCTCTCCCCCTTGCCTCTCCATTTCCGCCTGCCGCCCGCCGCCCGGCGCCGCCCGCCGCCGCCGGAATCTCGCCGGAATCTCGCCGGAAAATGTAAGTTTTTGAGAAATTTTTTTTTCTTTTCGTGGGAATCGTTGCCCGATCTATTCGAATTTTGTTGAACTTGTCGGAATTGTTAGAATTTTGTTGAGCTTGTCGGAATTGTTAGGATTTTAGTTATGTGACATAATAGAAGTTATTGAGAAACGATTTTTTAGAAATTGTGCTTCTTTGGAAATTGTTTAGCTATGTGACATCTGTGGAATTAATGACATAATGACATAATTGGACATGATGACATAATTGGAAGCTTATTGTGTTTTTTAGTAATTATTTAGTTTAAATTTGGCCATAATATTTTAGAAATTGTATTTCTTAGAAGTTGGATTTTTTAGAAATTATGTAGTTATGTGACATAATAGAAATTACTTAGGAATTATTTGTTTAGAATTTGTGTTGTTCTGGAAATTATTTAGGTATGTGACATAGTTGGAATTAAAACGAAGAAATTGTGTTCTGTGTAAATTACTTAGTTTAAATTTGGACATAATATTTTAGGAATTGTTTTTTTTAGAAATTGGGTTATTTAGAAATTATTTAGTTATGTGACATAATAGAATTTATTTAGAAATTGTATTTTTTAGATATTGGGTTATTTAGAAATTATTTAGTTATGTGACATAATTGGAATTAAAACGAAGAAATTGTGTTTTGTAGAAATTACTTAGTTTAAATTCGGACATAATATTTCAGAAATTGTATTTTTTAGATATTGGGTTATTTAGAAATTATTTAGTTATGTGACGTAATTGGAATTGAAACGAAGAAATTATGTTTTGTAGAAATTACTTAGTTTCAATGTGGACATAATGGTTTAGAAATTGTATTTTGTAGAAATTGGCCAATTTAGAAATTATTTAGGTATGTGGCGTAATTGGAATTAAAACGAAGAAATTGTGTTTCGTAGAAATTACTTAGTTTAAATTTGGACATATTGTTTTAGAAATTGTATTTTTTAGAAATTGGGTAATTTAGTAATTATTTAGTTATGTGACGTAATAGAAATTATTCAGAAATTATTGATTAGGAATTGTGTTTTTTGGAAATTATTTAGTTATGTGACATAATAGAATATAGTTCTATGTAAATAAACTTTAGTAATCCGATGTAAACAATTGTGTAGTAAACTGTTACGATATGTTTTAACTATTGTTTCCTTGAATGTTAATAATAGTGCGATGTGGTAAGAAAATAAGATTATTTAGTTATGTAATCTCCAATTTGTAACTAGAAAAAATGTTCCAGTTCGTTGATGCACTGTTCGAAAATATTAGTTCACACGTTGTTGAAATGTATGTTAATTTATCTTATCATATCAGTTTGATTCACTTGTTGTTATACTAATTACATATCTTCTGTCGTAGATGAGCACTGGTGGTCAACCTGACGGTCATGGTCGTTCCATACGACGAAGATGTGTTAGTGCCTCGGCGAGATAGGCTAGAGGCCGCGTGGTCGAGGATGAACCGTCGCCTCGCCCGCGGGAGTTTGATGTAGGAGCGGAGCAGCCTTCTCCACCGAGCGTTCGTGCATTCGATCCCATGCCGACATGGGACGGTCCGGAGATTAACATCCTCGCGCCCGGTGGTATCCGTCATGAAAGTGGTTGGCAGATGAATTATGACCTGCCCGTAGATGTCCCCCCGGTGGGCCAACCTGGTTCGAGTGTTCCATTGGATGCCGGGATCGAACGTTATGCTGAAGCTGGAGCCAGGCACACCGTGAGGAACAGAGCTGGTCAATTCGCACAGTCTTCTGGTGGATCGTGCAATGCCGGTGAGCCTAGCACCGGAATGGCACCGAGGAATAGGAGGAAGCGACCCGCCGCCGATGAGACGTGGCTAGTGCGGGGACCAGTGGCTGGTGGCCCGCAGGATGACCTCGTCATACCAAGCTTCGGAGGACACGTCGCGCTTGATGTTTGGAATGGTATAGAGCGAGGTGTGTTGAGATGCCATGCTCGGTCGCCGCTATGCAAGCAGCTAGTCGACACGCTCCCCGAACTGAGCGATGTTGCACAGGCCCGGATACATGCGACCGGGTTGGGCCACCTGCCTGCGATTATGTTCCAGTTCCTTGACATGGCACTGATATCCGCTTTTGTCGAGAGGTGGCAGCCGGACACGAACACGTTTCACATGCCGTTTGGGGAGATGACCATCTTGATGCATGACGTTGAGATGATTCTTGGCATTCCCATCGATGGTGGCGCTGTTGCGAGTACCATTTCGGTGTCTACTATTGAGGAAGCGTGCGCTGAACTGTTTGGGAAAGACGTGGAGTCCTTTGTCGCGGAAGACTGGAACGGGGGTAACATAGATGCCCAATCTTTGATGGCGAGGTGTGTAGCGGCGGGGCAGAGCCAAAACTTCCAATTTATGTGCTACATGCTGACCCTGTTTTCATCCACGCTTTTTGTGGATAAAACTGGGAATAAGGTTAGAGCCAACCTTCTACCCCTGCTTGATTCGCAGTTGTCGCAGTTGTCGTGGGGCTCGGCGACGTTGGCCAGTTTGTATCTGCAGTTGGGAATTGCGTCCCGGTCCAAGGCGCGCGGCCTATGCGGATGTTGCACGCTGCTTCAAGCATGGATATACGAGTACTTTCCGATGTTTCGGCCGGGACCGAGTACGTTGCCAGCTCTTCCGGGTCGCGCCAGTCGGTGGCACACAGGGGATAGATCGGGGAGGGGTACGGGGAGGCTCGGTGCCATCAGGCGACAGTTGGATGCCTTACAGCCCGACCAGGTATGAATTCCATGCTTTTACTCTTATTCTGACAGTAGTAGATAGATCGGATTCCATAGAAACGTAACATGTCTGTGAAACTTTTTGCAGGTGGATTGGTTGCCATATGGAGTGGACGTGGTTAGGGCTGCGGGGGGGAGGACTCACTACCGCGGCGTGATCCGATACCTCGACGCAATGGAGGCGTACATGCCAGATCGCGTTGTGCGGCAGTTCGGTCTCCTACAGGGTATACCGCGGGGTCTTGCTATTGCGCCGGAGCCTTGTTCCCGCCCGGCTGATCCAGCCGGCTATTCAGTGACCTACCCAGGGAGGCTGCAGTTGACCCTATGGGAGATGGCACACACTTGGCACAACGAACGGCTTGCGGCGTTCCCGGTAGCCACGCCCCAATCAGAGTGTACCATGGATTACGAGGACTGGTACGCGACTCATTCGCACCCAGTGATCGCAAATCCTGAACATGCTGCCGCGAGTGGCCCGGACAAGACACATCATCAATTATCGGTAAGTTTTCACTAACTGTTTGCTTCGAGTAATTATATTACATTTTATTGTCTCGTTATTGTAAACTCCGTTTCCTGTGTAACAGATGCTGAGTGACGTGATGAGCGCACTGGATCCGTTTGGCTCGGCGACCGTTGATGGACTCGGCGACCCCAGCATGAGGGAGTTGATGACGACTCTGCTCGGTCATCGCGATGAGTATCGGAGGCTCGGTTATGGACCCATTCCTTAGTCGAATGTTTGTTTATGTGTGAGCTCACAGTTGTGCCATATTCTGCTCATTTATGTAATCGGCTATGTTTTTGCATATCAAATTTATGCGTCATTCATTTTTGCATCGACAACGCTTTCAAAATTAATTACGCGACGCGTAGGCAATAACTGTAACGGTTGCGTACATGCCGAGTTAATAACAACAGTTAATTACTCTGGGAGTATGCTCTTCTCCAAGCGCTTAGCCTCCTACGAAAGGGTAACTCCCAACCTACGACATCAGGCTTCCTTAGCGTGGTCCACAGATTAACCACGGGGGGCATGGGACAGTTTTCCTTCATGTTTACCCGGACGAAATGGCTTGCACTGCGAACGTATACAATGTGCAGCTCCCTACTTGTTCCAGCCTCGCCCCCACCTGCCCTCAGTGGAAGGACTGTACAGCAATGGTCCGCCGACCCGTTCTCTAAAATGTAATATAAAACCACGACCGTGTTGTAGTAGGTGGCGACGGGAAACATGTCCGCAATGACCGTAAACCAATGCTCTGGACCACATGGACCGCTGGTGTGGTGTATACGGGCTCTGGCGAGTTCAACGTCATTTTGCGAACCGTAAATGGGAACGTAGTCAGGCCAATGAGTTGATATCTCGTTAAATACTGCCCGACGCGCTGTGGACCATTCACCTTCACCGTCTACGTGGAACGCATCAGCAACGCATCTGAAGCCACAGTTACCATCACTCACGACATCGTTCCAGCCTTCGACGTAACGCCTGACAATGTGGGGGACACTTTCGAGGAACGGGAATGTCGCTGCAGGACAACACATTAACATAAATATCTTGTGCAGGCGGCGATATACATTTAGATAAACAATAAGATAAACATGTTGTACTTACCGTGGCGGCGACCGCTCCCTGAAGCACGCCCCGGGGACCTTGAACTACTCCCGTATCGCCTGTTCACGTGCTCGTGGTAGCTCGGTGAACGTCGGGTTGATCTTGATCGGGGGACCTGCTCGCTTGGTCTCCCACGTGCACTGGTACAGATGTCCGGCTCGCCAATGCCGCTCTCCTCCGGATGCAACTGCGCATCTACGTAGGATGCAACTCGTCGTCGGACCGAAGGGTCGCTGCGTGCCAACTCCTCCAACAGAGTGTCGAACCGCGACTGATCCTGTTCGGCCCTCGAGCTGTTCTCCGTGCTCTGCGAGTGATCACCCAATGCCAGGCTCTTAAACAGCGGATGAATGTCGTCCAAGTACAAGGGGATTCCTTCAGCAACTGCCGCGGCCATGACGCATGCACACGGTATTCCGTATGTCGAGCGCAGCACACAGCCGCAGTAAGCATATACCTGTGCTCCCAGTGCATCAATCCTGCGGTACTCGACCCTCAATTTATCCAGGCAGAATTTGGACACATTGTTGATCAAGTTGCTGAAAACGGCCATACGGTGCAATCTTCCGATACACGTTCTTGACTTCTCGAGACCGGTCTTGATCATAGTAATCTGCTGGGCTATCTGCAGGTCGACACGCCTCCATACCGTGTCCAGTGAACCAGTCGACGTTTGTAACCACCCTTTCAGTGACGAGTGTGCACTCTCGACCCTGCACGTAGTTGTGTTCCCGAAATGCAGAAATCTGTTCGTCCATGCCCTCACAAATTTCTCCTTATGGGGTGTGAGCCACGTCGTCTCAGCGTAGCTAATAACAGCCACGCTCCAAGACCATGCAGCCCTCATATCAACCAAGGCGGTTTCGTACTCTGTAACGGTGGACGCATTGCAAATCCGGAACCATGCACCGTTCTTGAACCCTGACCCGTTCCTCTTACTCCCCGTCAGCACGGTGACACGTGCCTCCACATCCTTGTTGATATGCCAGGTGCAGAGCAGATGTTTCGATTCTGGAAACAGAGTCCGAAGTGGCCTAATCAGTCCCATCTCCCGATCGGTGACCACAACCTCAGGGAACGGTCCATCCACAAGCAAGTTCTTCAGAGCGTTCAGCACCCACTCATAGGTGTCTGCCGTTTCGTCAACAACAATTGCGTAGGCAATCAAGAAGTTTGTGTTGCAAGGGGACATCCCAACCATCTCAATGAATGGCATGCCGTACCGATTGGTCTTGTATGTTGAGTCGATGGCCACAACCCACGGAAACGTGCGAAATGCCACAACAGCATCGGGATTGGCCATGAATAAATGAGTCAGAGTGCCATCACCTGCTGAGCGGTGACTAACTACATACCCTTTCGCGGTGGCCAGATGCAAACAATTCTCCGCCGTGTTGCGCCCGCCTCGCCTTTCCGTTACATATGCCGATCTCTCATTGTACACCTGCCTAATGTTCTGATGCAGGTCCGGAAACGAATTACTGAGGCTGGCATTGATATGCCTTGGAGCTGTTTCTGAATCTGTCAAATCTCTGATCATCTGCTTCGCGTCCGCATGGAGCTTGGAGCTCTGTCTGTGACCCTCGGGGTACACTGAGAAAGAGTGGTTGTGCGTCCCTCGTCTAGGATCCTTACACGGCACTACATTCCAACCATTCCCCGTGATTCCCTGTTTCAAGACAATCGCGAATGGGCATTCACAACTTCTGGTCGAGCTGCTACTCCGTCGGACTACATCAGATTCGCTCGTATCTACAGCCTTATCCTTCCGGCCCCGATTGCAAATGCAATATAACCTCAGCGGACCATTCCTGTTCTGTTTGTAGGACCCCGTCACAAGTTCAAATCCCACCTGCAGAGCAATCCGTTGCAGGTACGAATAAGCCTCGGCAACATCTGGGAACACAGCTGAGGTGGCAAATGGAGAGTATCCATTCCGCCCTGCAGTAGCTTCACATGACTGACTGTCATCCTGAAACAGCAATAAACATCAGGTAATTAGTAGGACAACAAAATCAACGCTACAGTAATTAATCGGACATAAATTATTGTACACAAATTCAAAACAGCATTACGTAGTTAAATTAACATAGTATTTTCCATCCAATCAGAATTACAACGGAACAACCAAAATTAACGTTACAATAATTAATAGGGCATAAATTATTGTAGATAAATTCAAAACAGCATTACGCAGCTAAATTAACAACAAAATTAACGTTACTGCAACTAGTAGGAGATAAATTCATAGGAGATAAATGCGCAATAATTTCTACATAACAGTTAACAAATTAAAACACAAAGAGTAGCACAAATTTCTACGGCAATAATTAACAATTTTAACAGAATAACAAAAGCAACGCTACAATAATTAATAGGACATAAATTACTGTACATAAATTCAAAACTGCATTACGTAGCTCAATTAAGAACAAAATTAACGGTACTGCAATTAATGGGAGATAAACTCATAGGAGATAAATGTGCAATAATTTCTACGTAACAGTTAACAAATTAAAACACAAAGACGGGCATAAATTTCTACAGCAATGCTTAAGAATTTTAACGGAACAACAAAATTAACGTTACAATAATTAATAGGCCATGAATTACTGTAGATAAATTCAAAACAGCATTATGTAGCTAAATTAACAACAAAATTAACGTTACTGCAACTGATAGGAGCTAAATTCAAAGAAGATAAATGTGCAATAATTTCTACGTAACTGTTAACAAATTAAAACACAAAGACGAGCACAAATTTCTACAGCAAAAATTATTAAATTTAACAACTACTTACGGACAGAAAACTAATTAGTAAAATTACCTCCGAAGACATGGAATTTGTAACACCCTTTTTGGAGTTTTTTTTCCTCGTCTCGGATAGCAAAAAAATTCAAGTGCCATTGGAAAGAATGGAATCCGAGCACAATTATAGAAGTCAAATTTTTGGAATCAGCCTGGCACGGCTCGCGCCCAAGCCACGGCGAGCCGAGGCGCGTCCGGCTCGCACCCACGGCCTGGCGAGCGGACCGCGTCCGGCTCGCGGCGAAGGAACGGCGAGCGGTGGCTCGCGCGCAGGCCAAGGCGAGGGGCGCCGGTCCGGCTCGCGCCCAGACCGTGGCGAGCGGTCCGGCGGCGGCACGCGGCCTGTCCGTGGCGAGCGGACCGGCGGCGGCTCGCCGTCCCGCGGTGGCGACCGGACCGCCGGCGGCACGCGGCCATGCCGCGGCGACCGGACCGCCGGTGACTCTCGGCCGGGCGGTGGCGACCGGACCACGGCCCAGACCTCGGCGAGCGGAGCCCCGCCACGGCTCGCGCCCAAGCCGTGGCGAGCCGACCGGTGGTGCCTCGCGCCCAGGCGGTGGCGAACCGGAGCCGGCGGCGGCGCCCGGTGGTCCGGCGGCGGCGCCCGGTGGTCCGGCGGCGGCGCCGGAATTTTTTTTTTCTCCCAGATTTTAGCTTCTTCAAAATTTTAATTTTTTAAACTATAATATAGTTTAATTTAGTTATTCAAATTAAATTAAAAATATATACTGTATACGTATTAGGGTGAGGATAGTAAAATACAGGGCGAGATATAGTGATCCACAACAAGGGAGTATCTGAATTAAGAAAATGTAATACTGTGAGAAAACCGGGTTAGAACTTCAAACTCAGATTTGGCACGTTAGAAACACACGCACTGCCTCAGCGTGGTAATAGCAATATTTGGTGCGGCCGCAAGAGAGAATAATTAGTATGAGACACAAAAATCATTGAGCTTCCCCTGAAGCCATGGCGGCCGGAGATTCCATTTCAGATGCATCCATCAATGGCATCACTCTAATCCCGCCGCCGCCAAACACCTTGTCACTAGTTTCAATCAAAGACAACCACCACCGCCGCCGCGCCGGAGAACCAGACCCCGACCCCTCCTCTCTCATCTTCCCTCCCACGCACCACGAAAACCTCCACCTCAAGCCTCCCCCAATCGTCTCCCCTTCCTCCTCCTGCTCGGAAATCGTGGACGAAGATGCGGAATCTTCCCCCACGGCGTCGTTTTCGCCGCGCCCGGGTTCGGGTTCTCCTGTGATCGGGCTCGGGTTGGAGGTGCTGTGGTCCAAGGTGAAGGTGCTGTTGGGGCTGCGGATTTCTCCGGCGAAGAAATGGGCGTTAACTGCCGCTGCCGCGGCGATGTTGGTGTTCTCATGGTGGCGGCGGAGGCGGCGGAGGAGGACAGAGTGGTGGAGTGGGGATCGCGTGGATCGAATTATTAGAGAGAAAGATGAGGTTTGTTTTTCGTACTACAGCTGTTTGATGAAATGCCTGTGTGAATTAATTCGAATTTTTATGCTGTATTTGTTTCAGAAATAAACAGCAGGATAATTTTTTCAAGATGCGAAAATAAATTTCAATTAGTTTACAAAGTAAAAAAGTTGTTTGGTGGTCAACGTGTAAAAAATACTCCCTCCTTCCCAGCTGCACATTTATTGTCTAACATTAACATTGTCACACTCGGACCAAATATGAATAATACTATTGTATGTAATATTGTTGGATTTATCGTAATAAGTAGTTTCTAAATATTGAATTTTTATTTACCATTATTACATACAGTTAAACATATTAACAGTCAAATATAATTCTTGAAGATAGTGAAAAAGATTCTGTGCCGCTTATTCTGAGACAGTGGAAGTAGTGCATTTTATATTGGGCCGAAGAGAATTATTTAAAAGTGGTTGATTAAAAAGTATGCAGTTATAACTTTTAGAGGAGAGGTAATTTCTAAGCTTTGTTAATGATGGTTTGAATTTGTGCAGAGAATCGAGCAATTGTTGAATCAAATAGCTCGGATGAATGATTTGATGCTGAGGCTTCAAGGATTACCAGCTCCACATAAGAAATAGTGAGCTTAGTAATTTTTGTTACAATGAAATGTGTTTGAAGAGTAATGCATTTGTTGCACTAGATGTACATGGATTTCAGAACTTTGTTCTTGTGCTGGTTTCCACGAAGATAGGTTATCTCCTACTTACCGGTGATCGGCCTTTCCCTCTCAATCTCGGGGCGATGGCTGGGCCATCATCCGGGATCCGTAGGGATAGATCGCTCCCTCATGCATAACAGAGACTGCCACGACCTCCTACTCATGAGCCTTTTAACTTAGGTTTTGAAGCAAATGTATTGGTATTTACCCGTGATCAGCCTTCTCATCTTAATCTCGAGTGATGGATTAAAGACTGTCATCACCCGAAATTGAGAGGGAAGGCTATTGTCTGAGATTAAGAGGGGAAGTCCACTCCAACCCCCTACATTTCAGAGACTACCTCGACCTCCTATTCATGAGCTCTCGTCTTAGGTTTTGAAGCAATGCAAATTATACCATACACCCGGGATATCGTAAGAATGGTATCCTAATGGTATCCTCAGATATATCAGTAAGGTAAAAACTAGTTAGTTATCTTTACCTAAATACTAGGGATTAAATAAATTTGTAAATAATTATCATTTATCCTTTTATTTATTTAAAGGGGATATTGTACACAATGTATCCCCGATGTACCATATACTAATTGTTGAAGTAAATATACTGGTATTTATCCGTGATTAATAACCTTCTCTCTTAATTCAGGGCGATGGTTCAGAGACTGCCACGACCTCCTACTCATGAGCTCTCGACTTAGGTTTTGAAGCAAATGTATGGTTTTGACGAGGTTGACGTCAAATTACTAGTGATCGGCCTTCCCTTCTCAATCTCGGACGTTGACAATCTCTGAACCATTGTTCGAGATTGAGAGAGAGGAGGGCCGCTCTCTCATGCATTTCAGAGACTGCTACGACCTCCTACTCGTGAGCTCTCGACTTGGGTTTTGAAGCAAATGTCACCTTATAACGCCTTCTTACAACATCACGCTCTTGCAATTACGCCTCAATATGACCAAAACTATGTCGATTTCTCATTATGAATGCAAAGAGATGTCGAATATAAGTTCTCTTGTCCAAAAACGGATAGAGAAACAAATGGTAAAATCAAACTCTCAGCTATACATGCATAGTCCTTGAGGCCATCTGGTCAACAAATTTAAATAATTTTCTCTGAACTGTAGTTACTTCCAGCTTACAATTTCTAATCTACTAACTTCATCAAAACTATAAATTTTCAAAGAAGAAAAGAATCTTTTGTTCCGAGAGATTAAAACTTTAATAAGCCAAAAATCCTATCACCATTCTTCTGGCTTCACAAAAACAGTGTATAGTAAGCACTAAGCACCGTGACCACCTCACACGCCGATGCTAGATCCCCCGGTCCATGATATCCAAGTCATCAGTGCGCCCCTCTTGTCAAATGAAATCGCAACACTGCAAAAGCAAATGGACATCGAGATTCAGATCAAAATCACGCAAGTTCTTGATTATTAGCGGCTATAGCATAACATCATTCGGTAAAAAAAGGAGGGTATCAACAAGTGTGAGTGTGATATCGACAGTGAGTTTAATTTAAAAATTCAAATTGATAAGCTTCAACAATGTATTTTAGTTGCTCTGTGCCATTAGGAAAATTTCGCCAAGCCAAGTATTACAGCAACCAACAAGTGGAATATTGGCAAGAAATTTCGGTAACCCACAGCCAAGAAAGAAGAAAAATAACCGTTCACAAAAGATTACACCTTTCTAATGACATTTTACAAGTGTATAATGGCCTTTAGATTGCTCAGTATGGTATAGTTACTGAATCAATAGGGAAGGTGATATGGAATTAGGAGGATCATATATTAGGATTAACCAAAAACAGAACAATCAAGATAAGACGAATGATATCATAATTTTGAGTCCATGTCCCTATGAACACGTGACAAACCTAATAAAAGAAAATGAGAGGAAGCCGATACTCTAAATTCAATAGAGACTATACATATAAATGCTACATTTGCAAAATCTAAGTTGGCAAATCCATTTATTTCTCTCTCAAGCAGTCTACACTTCGGAAGGAAGAAGACAGAGAGTAGGAACCTTAAATGACTGAAAGATTCATTTTTTCATGTTGCCATGGGTAAACCAATCTAAAATTGGTACACACAGGTCGAAGAAGCAAGAGTCTTTTCCTACCTGTTGCTTTTAGTGTTTCCCGTTTTCAATTGCTTACATCAGAATCCCATTTTTCCAGAATGTTTAGAACATAGTTTTAATGATACTAAACAAAGAGATGCTCAATTTAGTAACCATGACTAAGAAAAAAACGAAAAACCACTATAAGCCAATGACACAAAATCCTCCAAATGGGAAGAAAATAAGAATCAAGAGCATGATTCATTAAGTACTTAAACGTTAGCAAGCAGGTAAAGCATGAACCTTTATGCAGAGATATACATCACAATGGAATCACATAACATGAAAGCGCTAATATTCGAATTCATGGAAACTTTGTAGCAAGTAACTCTACAAACACCAAAATTACTTACCCATAAGTTCCTCCTGATGAACACACTAGCCATGCGTTGATCGCGATCTACTGCTTTGATGCATGGAATGCCGGATATCAAACTGATCTACAGATACCAACGGCACATTGGTTTCATTTCTGATCCGCTTAACATTCGGGCTCACCAACCCCCTATGCCTAAACCCATACATGTTGAGCACCTGATTATCAGCAAAATTATAAGCCTTCTCCATATTCCTCAAGCACCGCTCAGCTGGATAATCCCCGTAGCTCCCACAAGGCTTGCACCCGACAAAATGCGTCACAAACGGCCACCTCTCATCCCCCAACCCGGGACGATATTTCTCAACCAATTCCTCCATCCTATCCACCAATCCCGCCCAATAGCCGTGCAAGTAATACGAACTCTCAATAAACACCTTATCCATCAAAGCCTCCCTCGTAAGCAACAAGTAAACCAAAGCAGACTGATCATCCGCCTCGAACTTCGGCCTACCCTTCAAATACTCCGTCAAGATCATCCCCGCCTCCTCGCGCGCAGCCCCCTCGGGCCCCATGGGAGCCCACGCATCGAACAAATCCAAACTCCACTGGCAGTTCCTGATCAAGAAACTCCCAGTGTTCAAAGAAATCCAAGACTTCTCCAAAAACAGATCTTTATACCCATGTACAACCAGATTGCTCCCATTATACCGACTCATCGGAACCTCGAAGGCCATGTCTGTAAACATGGCATCACTGTCCATCCACCATATCCATTCCACTTCAGGGTGGGACAGCATAAGCCTCCTGATCAAGGGCAATTTGGACCAATATCCAGACATCTCCTTATCCAAAACAGCCATATTATACACAATCTCAATCCCATGAATCCTACAGTAATCAATCTTGTTCTTGATACCCTTTAGCAAGTAATGATCCCCAATAGCATTATCACACGGATTCGGCGGAGACCCAGTAACTAGCAAAATACGAGGTTTCCCATTAACAGAACTCGGAAACTCATGGTTTTTAGACAGCCATACCTTCCTCTGTTCATCCCAGTTCGATATCTTCGGCCCCAGAGCATACGACGTCGTATTGGACCCAGCATTCGCACCTTCATCCTCCGGATCCTCAACCGAGTCGTCACCCGATCGGATCTCCGACAGGATCCGGATGATATCCTCGTTCAGCTGCTCCCTCTCCGCGTCAGCCTCCGTCGAGATCAAGCTCCCGATTCCGATGGTACCACGTAGGACGAGAATCGTGACGAACCCACACAGGACCGTGATCTTCAAGTTGTTGAACGTCTTCTGCCGCCCGCGCGTGATGGCACGGGCGCGAGGTCCGCCGCCGTTGGTGGCGGCGGAAACCGTAGTCGGCAGCGTCCCGGGGCGCTTCTGCGCCAGATTGCTCTCTTGGCCCATTGGGTACTCGAAAAACTCCCTGGATTCGGCTCAAATGGAGCTTAAAGATCGTGAATTCACTCGATTTAGGGTTCGAGAATTTATGGGTTCTGCAGTAATGATGACATGGGGTGGACTGGGAGCTTCTGGTGCGTGACTGTGTGTTTTCTGTTCTTGGGGAAGGGATAAAAACAGCGGCACCGACTTTGATTGATGGAATGAGTTGGGTTTTGGGATTTTTTGGTAAAAAGAGTTTCCTTTGTTTGATTACTTTAAGGTTTGATTTGTTTGTTTGGTTTATTGTTGTTGTTGTCGAAGCTCACACGCAGTGAAAAGTGAATGGGAAGAATTAGGAAAGATGGAGAAGCAGAAATTTGGCTGTCTTTGAGGTGTGATTTACGCGTTTAGTGTGTGGACTGTGTGAGGAGTGGGAAAGGGGGAAGAACACAGCTTGAGATCGTACTCACATTTGATGGATCTTTTAATTAGGGTTTATTTGATTATAATAAATGGGTTATTTGATTATACCTGATCTAAAAAACGAATTTGTGCGAAAACATCTTTAACAATAAATTGGTTCACTTTTAATTTATTAATAATGTGTGAACTATCAGGATGTGGCAATCATATTCTATAATTGTAACAATAATAGAAAATTAATATTATTGATCTGTGTTTGACTCTCTTTGTAAAAGGTTAATGTAGTATTTGAAATTATACCATTCCTTCCATTTAAGATAGTATTGCTTTGACTTGGCTATTATTTTTCTTAATTTTGAGATTAGAAATGAAATATAACGTTCTTGTAATCATTAATAAACGGAGTATGTGAGATGAATATGTTTGATGTATGTTTTTAATCTTAATTTACGTGTTATCTAATCATAATGAGTCCATCTCTTGAAAGACACTAGTCATAGAAAAAACGGTAAATTAGAAAAAGTGAAGATACTAGTCATAGAAAGACCAACTTTTAAACTGTAAATTATAAGAATTGAAGATGAAGTTTCCAGATTGCATGATCGGATCATAAACTTTATAACTACTACACGTTGTATGATAAAAAATTTAATATTGCAACTAAAACCTTTTACCTTTTTATTATTTAATTAAACTCAGTCTTTTCATAAACCAATGGAAAGACGATCTTCCCAAGTGTCAATCATACTTAGATACTCCCGTTGTCTCATCCACATCTGCACATTTTTTTGTCAACTTTCTCAAAACACATTTAACCATAAATTTCAGCTGATATATAGACGACAATATCTTCATGTGAGATATTGTTAGATTCTCTGCCTAATGTATTTTCTAAATATTAAATTTTAATACACCATTAGTATATATATAACTAATAAAGTTATCAGTGGTCAAATATGACTTGAGAAAGTTGATAAAAAAATGTGCAGATATGGCTGGAATAGAGGGAATACTATTATTATAATATAGGGAGGTTTAAAAAATGAAGAAAGTAGTAAATTTTCTTTTCCTTTTTCTCTCCATTTTTTTAAAATGCGACTAATATTTGATTAAGAAACCAAATCCCGCACCTAAATAGTGTAGCTTGACCAGCTATATTTGAAAATTTTCAGATTTAATATTTGATTAAGAAACATAATCATGGGTTTAATATTTGAAAATTGATGGGTGTAAGGTCCACATGAATTGATGCCAAGTTTGTTGCGATCTTATGTCTGCTTCTGCTTAATTTGCATGTGCGTTGCACCTACAATGTTGAAAACCAAAATTTAATTCCACTCGATCGAAATTCTCAGGAAATGCGTCATTTTCACAAGATTTAAGGTAATGTACGGTCTAAGGACTTTTATTTTAGATGTTATAACTTTTTAAAGAATTTAAATATCATATTTTATAAGTTAAAACAAGTAATAATATGCATTTGAACGTGAAAATATAAAATTATATGATATAAAAAATATTTTCAAAAACTCTAAATTTTATCTGTAATTTAACAAAGAGTGGGTCTCCTGACAGACGGCCTGTTCATAAGCTTATGGACAGACCACTTATTTCTTACATCATACACTGAATTACATACAAAATTTAAAATTTTTGAAAATATTTTTTTGTATCATATATTTTTATACTTTTACCTTCAAATACATATTATTACTTGTTTTAACTTATAAAATGCAATATTTAAATTTTATAAAAAATTACAACATTTAAGTCAAATGCCCCTGAAGACTGTCCATAAGCTTATGGAAAGGCCGTCTTTCCTGAGACTTTCCCTTTAACAAATGCAGTATATAAGGTAAAAAATAAGTGGCATGTCCGACATGCTTATGGACAAACCATCTATCAAGAGACCTACCCTCCTCTCAATATATTTATCTTAATTTCAAAGCAAGACAGACAGGATATTTTATTAGTTTAGGGTACGGAAATTTAAACAAAGAGAATGAAATCTTTTAATTAGCGAATGAAAGGGAATTTGTTCCATTAAATAGGTGTGATAATCGTAAATAGACGAAATTAAAACGTGTATATCAAAAAGTTAAATGAAGTATCTAAAATGCCATGTTAAGTTATTTTTGGAATTAAATACATATATATGTACTTACCATTTTTGATAAGTGTAGATGTGGTTTCGAGTTCTTCGAAAATGCTCATATAAACATTCACCGATCTTAATTTTAGAAACTTAAACTCGTCGTGTTGATCTGAAGTTTCCTGCAGAAATTTAACGTAAATGACATAACTACCTTTGATAGTTTGATTTTTTAAAGATAAAAAATGTGTTCTCATAACCCCAAGTTCTTCACATACAATAATCTAACCTTGAACTTTTTAAAGTGCAGAGATAATTTAAAATTGATCTAAACTTGGAGTCAACACCGATCAAAATCATAGACAGTTAAAATGACCAAAACACCCCAGTTTTATACAAGCATAAAAGATTGGGAAAAATATCTCTTCTTTTCCTCCGAAATTCTCACTCATCCCTTCCACCGGCACTCAACCTCTCTGAAACACTCAATCCAGTTCAACATCATTATTCCGGTGGCACCATCTCTTCAATCCAAAAAATCGAGACCAAAATAATCACAATAATACTTCCATCGTACAAGCCAGAGAACCAACCCGGAAATTTTTTCTCTTCAATACAGGCTCCTCTAAAATATTCAACTACCACCACTCGATTTTTAGTTAATTATTCCAATTTAGTTCCTTCACCGCCTATTAAATAGCGGGTCAACTCTTCAGTCAACGGTCAATATGGTTTAAATTATTTTTTTTCATTTTTAGGGATCATGTTGCAAGCTTCAATAATAATTATTTAAAAGGGACTTGATATGAAATTACACATAAAGTTAAAACAAAATGGTTAAAAGTTCCGCTGCTCCATCGACATTTACACGACGCTGACTCTCATGGGCTGGTCTTCGGCGTTGAATTTCTTTTCTTTGTTGCCGAAGGTTAGCTTGGAGAGTGGAGCACCGTCTCTATTTTTTCCTCAGCCATGGTGATTTTTTGTATGAATTTCTCTTGGCAGGAAAGGTTTGAGTACATGGAGGTTTTGAGACTTTCAACTCAAATATAACTCTAATACAAGACCCAAAATTATTGGTAAGAATATCTCAACAAGTTTTGAGATTCCAAAAATGCCAAGGAGAAGGAGTATATTGGCCGAAAATAGAGGGAAGGTGGAGAGATGGAAAAAATTTGAACCAAAATTAACTTCTTCCCTTTTAGCCTCATTAGCCGTGTAACCCTTTTTTCCTTTCCAAGAAAAGTAATGATTTCACTTTTCTCGCTTGTCAACTCATGTCACACTTCTTTGCACTTTCAACATACCTTGTCTTCACAACTTCTATTTTTGTAGCATTTTTCTTCTTTCTGTTTTTTGCATTTTTTTAATTTTCTGAACAAAAATAAAGTGGGAAAAAATATTCACAGCTAAATAAAAGATATATAAAGAAATACCTCAAATCTGACAAACACCTAAGTGTTGTCTAAGAAGCTCAAATGTGGCACTATCCAACGGTTTGTAAAGATACCTGCAAATTGCTCAGATGTTGAAACATAGACAACCATCACTTCCTTCATTTCCACAAGATCTCAAATAAAGTGATGACTTATGTCAATATTCTTCATTCAGGAGTGCTGAACTAGATTTTTAGAAATATCAATAGCACTTGTGTTGTCACATAAGATCTTCAAAGGCCCTTGATGAATTCCATAGTCGTTCAACATTTGCTTCATCCATAAAAGTTGTGCACAACAACTTTCATCAACAAGATATTCAGCTCTACAGAAGACATAGAAATCGAATTTTGTTTCTTACTATACCAAGAAACTAGATTTGTGCCAATAAAGAAACACCCACATGTAGTGCTTATACGATCATCTGCATTTCCAGCCTAATCAGAGTCACTATACCCAATCAGATCAGAGTCTTGAGTCTTAGAATACCAGACACCATACTCAGAAGTCCCACTCACATATCAAATAATTCTTTTGAATGCAGTTAAATGAGATTCCTTTGGGCCAGCCTGAAATCTCGCATATATTCCTATACTGAAACATATATCTGGTCTACTTGCTGTCAAATAAAATAGACTATCAATCATGCCCCTGTATGATTTCTGATCAACTCCAACTCCTTTCTCATCCTTCACCAGTTTATCAGAAACCCCCATAGGTATTCGAACTACACAGGAATTGCTAAGTCCGAATCTCTTTACTAAATTCAGGGCATACTTGCTCTGATTTATAAACAGGTCATTCTTTTCTTTCTTGACTTGCAGCCCTAGAAAGTACATGAGTTCTCCAACCATACTCATTTCAAATTCAGCTTGCATCACAGTAACGATATCATTCACCATAGATGAAGTAGAATCAAACACAATATCATCAATACATATTTGAGCAATCAATATCTTTCAGGCATTTTTTAGCACAAATAATGTGTGATCTATTCCCCCTTGACGATAACCTTTCTGAATGCCGTTCATACCATGCCATTGGTGCTTGTTTCAAACCATACAACGCCTTCTTGAGTTGAAACACAAGGCGTGGGCAATGATGATCCTCAAATCCTTTCGATTGTTCCATATACACTTCTTCATTTACCACACCATTTAGAAAAGCACTTTTGACATCCATTTGATATAGAGTAAAGTTCATAGAGAAGACAATAGCAAGTAAAATTCAAATTGACTCTAACCTGGCAACTAGTTCGAATGTCTTATCAAAGTCGACTTCTTCAACTTGAGTATATCCTTGAGCAACCAATCTGGCCTTGTTTCGAGTGATTTGTCCATCAGCATCTAATTTATTCTTGAAGATCCACTTTGTGCCAATGACATTCACACCTTTAGGACAAGGAATGATATTCCATACATTATTTCATGTGAACTAACCAAGTTATTATTGCATTGCTGCAATCCAGTATTCACCAAGTAAGGCCTCCTTGTAGTTCTTGTGATATGAATCTCCTTGCGAAGACTCACGATTTGCGGAATTGATAACTTTGATCTAGTGAAGGGATCTGCAAACCCGCACTATCTCGCACGAAATTCAGGAGTCTAGCCCTCGGGGTACGCCTAACTTCGACTTGCTCTCTAACTAGCCCTCGGGATCAGATTACAAGGTTTATTGATACTTAACTAGCCCTCGGGGTTAAGCTACAATGGAATAGCTCGCAAGCAAAGAGTATGAACTCAAAAGGTTGTATATTTGATTGATGAAAGGTTCTAAAATTCGTCCATAAGGCCTCCCCTTTTATAGGGTTACAATCTTGCCTCAAACCCTAATCACAAATGGAAACGGAATCGACTTATGGCAGCTTTAAGAAGCTAAAACCATATCTAACTAAAATACCTAAAATAAATGGTAATCTAAGGTAATCAGGTTGAATTCTTCAAGAAGTAACCTTGAAGAATATTACCTTATCTAATCTTACCAAATATAATTCTAATCAGAATAAAACTGAATATACTAAACCTTAATGGACTGTATTTTTGAAATTCAGCTCTTCAAAGACCACATGGCCGAGCTATCAGTCCAATAAACCCAAAATGACATTAATTTACAGTGATCACACTACCTCATTAAAAACCCAGTGGGAAAAAAGAGTATAGTGTTCTTCATGATGTCTTCAGTTCGTCGGCAATCTTGAATAATGAATCCAAGATGTCGATGGTGACTCCTTCTTCAATTCTTCATCATAAAGGCGATCAATCAAAGCATTTAAAGCAGCATCCCTAAGCTTAGTCCTTGACCTAGTCATAGGTCCTGCCATGTCTCTTAGAGGATCTCGAATATATCCTTTAAATGTTTAATCAAGTCGTGGAATATCTTCATTTATGGTGGTAGTTGTCTTAGCATCTCCATCAGTCGTCTTGGCATCTCCATCATTCCCTCCGTGGTCGAAAGGTTTCGCCCTCGAAACTGAATCGTCTTCAAATGTAAACGGAGATAAATCAGTAACATTGAAGGTCGCACTAACACCATAATGATCTGGTAACTCAATCTTGTAAGCATTGTCGTTCACACGAGCCAACACTCTAAAAGGACCATCTCCACGTGGACTCAACTTAGATTTCCGAGCATTTGGAAACCTCTCTTTCCGCAGATGAACCCAAACATAATCTCCCACGTTGAACCTCATCAACTTGCGGCTTTGATTAGCTTTATCAGCATTCTGTGCATTTGTCCGTTCAATTCTCATGCGCACCTTCTCATGGATTTTCTTCACAAAATCAGCTTTCTGTTCTCCATCAAGGTTTTTAACCTGTTTAAAATTCAAAGGAAGTAGATCAAGAGGTGTAATAGGTAGAAAACCATAAACAATTTCAAATGGAGATAAAGAAGTAGTAGAATGAATAGTGCGATTGTAAGCAAACTCTGCAATCGGAATGCATTTTTCCCAATTCTTTAAGTTCTTCTGAACTAGTGCACGCAGGAGAGCCCCTAGGGTTCGATTGGTCACTTATGTTTGTCCATCAGTTTGAGGATGACTGGCAGTCGAAAACAACAACTTTGTCCCTAACTTGCGCCACAAGGTATTCCAAAAGTAGGATAAAAATTTAACATCGCGATCAGAGACAATAGATGCAGGAATTCCATGTAACCGAACTACTTCCTTCAAAAATAGATCCGCAACATGCTTTGCATCATCTATCTTCCTACAAGGAATAAAGTGTGCCATTTTCGAAAATCTATCCACAACCACAAAGATAGAATCATTACCTGACTGAGATCGTGGCAAACCTAGGATAAAATCCATGGAAATATCAACCCAAGGATGTGTAGGAACATGCAATGGAGTATAAAGACCATGAGGCTTAGTTTTAGACTTAGCCTTCAAGCAATCAAGACAATTCCTACAAACCCTGTCAATAGCAAGTGCCATTTTCGGCCAATAGAAGTGTTCTCGCAACAAATTATAAGTTTTAAAAGCACCAAAATGTCCCATTAACCCACCTGAATGAGCTTCTCTAACAAGTAATTCACGCATAGAACATTGAGGAATACATAACCTATTATTCATAAACAAGAAACCATCATGCCGAAAAAACTTCTCATAAGCACCATTTTCGCATGCAGCATAAATAGATGAAAAATCAGAATCGGTCGTATATAAATCTCGCACGAATGAAAACCCTAGCACAATGCATTCCAAACGTGTAAGTAAAACATGTCTACGACTCAAAGCATCAGCAACAACATTTTCTTTACCCTTTTTGTAACGCAACACATAAGGAAAAGATTCAATGAAACTAGACCATTTAGCATGACGCTTATTCAACTTCATCTGACTCTTCAAGTATTTCAAGGATTCATGATCACTATGAATGACAAATTCTTTATGCAATAAATAATGTTGCCAAGTTTCTAATGTACGCACAATTGCATAAAATTCTTTATCATACACAGGATAGTTTAGAGCACCACCTTTTAACTTCTCACTGAAGTAAGCTATAGGTCGATTCTCTTGCATCAAAACAGCACCAATACCAACACCAGAAGCATCACAATGAATCTCAAAAGTACCATTAAAATCAGGTAAAGCAAGAACAGGAGCATTGCATAATCGTACTTTCAATTCATTAAATGCATTCTCTTGACTCTCAGTCCAAACAAATTTCACATCCTTTTTAACTAGTTCATTTAGAGGTGCAGCAATAGATGAGAAATCACGCACAAACCGTCTATAAAAACTAGCTAAACCATGAAAAGAACGGACCTGGTTGGCATTAGTAGGTCTCGGCCAGGTCTTAATGGCCTCAATTTTGGTTTCGTCAACTTTTATGCCCTCTTTAGAGACCACAAAACCGAGAAACACCACTTCCGAAGCGCAAAATGTGCACTTCTTAATGTTCGCATATAAACAAGACTCACGGAGTGCAACAAGAACCATTTTAACATGCTCAATATGTTCATCAGTCGACTTAGAATAAATCAATATGTCATCAAAATAGACCACAACAAACCAACCAATAAACTTTCTTAAGACATGATTCATCAACCGCATAAAAGTACTAGGTGTATTAGTTAAACCGAAAGGCATATCGATCCATTCATACAACCCAAACTTAGTCTTAAATGCAGTTTTCCATTCATCTCCCTCATTAATTCGAATCTGATGATAACCCTGAGTCAAATCAATTTTAGTATAAATCACAGATCCATGCAAATCTTCAAGCATATCATCTAACCTAGGGATAGGATGGCGATACTTAATGGTAATCTTGTTAATAGCACGACAATCAATGCACATACGCCAAGTTTTATCTTTCTTAGGAACTAAAATGACAGGCACGGCACAAGGAGATAGGGATTCCCGCACATACCCTTTTTTAAGTAACTCCTCGACTTGTCGTTGTAGTTCCTTTGTCTCCTCAGGGTTTGCTCTGATACCAACTGATATGAATCTCCTTGCGAAGACTCACGATTTGTGGAATTGATAACTTTGATCTAGTGAAGGGATCTGCAAACCCGCACTATCTCGCACGAAATTCAGGAGTCTAGCCCTCGGGGTACGCCTAACTTCGACTTGCTCTCTAACTAGCCCTCAGGATCAGATTACAAGGTTTATTGATACTTAACTAGCCCTCGGGGTTAAGCTACAATGGAATAGCTCGCAAGCAAAGAGTATGAACTCAAAAGGTTGTATATTTGATTGATGAAAGGTTCTAAAATTCGTCCATAAGGCCTCCCCTTTTATAGGGTTACAATCTTGCCTCAAACCCTAATCACAAATGGAAACGGAATCGACTTATGGCAGCTTTAAGAAGCTAAAACCATATCTAACTAAAATACCTAAAATAAATGGTAATCTAAGGTAATCAGGTTGAATTCTTCAAGAAGTAACCTTGAAGAATATTACCTTATCTAATCTTACCAAATATAATTCTAATCAGAATAAAACTGAATATACTAAACCTTAATGGACTGTATTTTCGAAATTCAGCTCTTCAAAGCCCACATGGCCGAGCTATCAGTCCAATAAACCCAAAATGACATTAATTTACAGTGATCACACTACCTCATTAAAAACCCAGTGGGAAAAAAGAGTATAGTGTTCTTCATGATGTCTTCAGTTCGTCGACAATCTTGAATAATGAATCCAAGATGTCGATGGTGACTCCTTCTTCAATTCTTCATCATAAAGGCGATCAATCAAAGCATTTAAAGCAGCATCCCTAAGCTTAGTCCTTGACCTAGTCATAGGTCCTGCCATGTCTCTTAGAGGATCTCGAACATATCCTTTAAATGTTTGATCAAGTCATGGAATGTCTTCATTTATGGTGGTAGTTGTCTTGGCATCTCCATCAGTCGTCTTGGCATCTCCATCATCTTGGGTTCAATGAGAGAGATGAAACATTGTAATCCTGCTAATTTCCTATAATCAACCAGAGGGATTGAGCGAGTACTCCTTGTCATTGGTTATGGTTGCTCCTGTGTTGGAACATGCGTGAGGCAGTGGGGGATGATGTTCCAACATACTTAGTATCTTCAGGCTCAGCAGGATAATTAATCTGCAATGAGTCTAGCTCGTCAGGTTGACGGTGTTATGTTGGAACATATTATTTATCAGTTTCGTCTTCTCCATCGCCTGAAACTTGTCCTTCATCAGAATCATCCACAATAACAGTTGTTCATAGAATAACCAAGAAAAATTCCAATATCACTACGGCTGTCGAATTTCGCCAATTGCTTTGAGAATGTAGCACTTGCTTCTAAACACATGAAAGTATGAGACATTTGGCTTCCTTCCCTTCCAAATCTCATAGGATGTTTTGCTTGTGAATGGACGTAGATACACTCGGTTGATTGTAGAGCAAGTTGTATTAACGGCTTCTGCCCACCATTTTTTTATTAATTTCTTTCTCGGCTAACATGACTCGAGTCATCTCCTGTAGAGTCATGTTCTTTCTTTCCACAACGCCATTCTGCTGAGGGGTGATTGGTGCAGAGAACTCATGTTGAATTCAAAGCTCATCATAGAAGTCACTGAATTGAGAGTTTTCAAATTCCATGCCATGATCATTGCAAATTCTAACAATCTTCCCAACTGGACTTCCCTTTTTTGTCTGTAATTTTATCACAAGACTTCTAAACACTTCCACAGTATCAGATTTTTCTTTTAGAAAAGCTACCTAGTTAAATCTGGAGAAATCATCAACACATATAAAGATATATTTCTTGCCACCTGTACTAGGTGTATTGACTAGGCCAATCATATCCATATGCAGTCATTTAAGATTTCTTAAGTTAGTTATATGCTGAACTGAAGAGTGGGGAGATCAAATTTGTTTACCTTGTTGACCTGGTCCACAGACAATTCCACCTTTGCTCGTTAATGTAGGCATACCTCGTACTGCCTTTGCATTTGAAATTTTCACCAAGGTTTTGTAGTTGATGTGATCGAGCTTTCTGTGCCACAGAGATCCTTCATCCTGTTTAGAACTCATACACTTTACTTCCTGCTCTAGCAAATAGCAATTATCTGATGATCGAATGCCTGAAAGGACTTTGTGTTCACCGTAGTTCACTATACGTTTGTCTTTATGAAATTCCACGGTCATATTTTCATCACACAGTTGGCTTATGCTTAGCATATTTACCTTTAAGTCTTCAACGAACAAAACACCGGTGAATACTGGAAATCCTTCAATTTGTAGTTCTCCTTTTCCAACTACTCTACTCTTATTTCCATCGCCAAAGGTAACAAAACAACCTTCATAGGATGTGATGTTTGTGAGAAATTCCCGAGTGCCCAACATGTGGCGAGAACAACCATTATCAAAGTACCACAAATCTATGGAATATGCTATAAGAGAAGTATGTGCAACAAGGCAAGTACTAGAGCTTTTGACAACCATACCTTCCTGACCATCTTTGATCTCTGGGCCTCGTCTATATTGGAACATACCAAGAGTTGTAGTCCTACCATGATATCTCTGAGCAATTTCTGGAATTGTTTCTCTATGTGCCCTTGATATAAGCAATAACTACAGATGAGAGACTTCCTTTGATTAGGTTTGTCAAACTTTCTCTTTACCTCTTGAATATTCGACTTATGTGTGACTATGTTCTTGGGTGGGTTGTTATACCCAATTCCATGCCGATATCCAAAGCTATTTCCCATTATCAGAATATCATCAAGTTTTGCTTTTCCAGTGTTTAGCTTGGCAATAGCCACTTCAGACGGCTCAGCTCTCTTGGTTGCTAAAATTAGCTTCACATTTAACTCATCCTTCTCTTTTCTGAGTTCAACAACTTCCACGCCTACTCTTTTTCTATCTCAGCCAGATGGTTTTTATCTTCCTTCTGTACTTCGTTTATATCAACAACTTGGAGCCACATAGCATACATCTTCTTGTATGTACTGTAGATTTTTTCATCACTCACAGCAAGTCCGTCATAATCACTAGACACCTCATCCGAATCTATGTTGGAACATACAACTTCACTTTTATCTGACATGTTGGAACATTCATCATCTGATACACCATGAATTTTTGCTCCAAATGCCACATAGTTGCTCGCAAGTTCTTCTTTGTCTTTCTCGTCTTCTTCATCTTTACTCCATGAGGTGACATATGATTTTCCCTGTTTCTTCCGGGTGTTTGCACATTCAGTCTGAATATGACCATATCCTTCACATTCTCTGCATTGAATTTGTCCAAGCTGTTTTGATTCACCACTTTGATTTCCGTGAAACTGCTGATTTCCTTGTTCAAACCGTGTGCCACAGTTATTTCCAAATTCTTGTGGCCTTGGTTTATTTCCACCAAACATTTCATGTGATTTCTTGTTTACTACTTTCTTCAACATTCTTGAGAAACTTTTCATGATAAGTGCAAGTTTTTCGAATTCATCATCACTTTTAGATTTGTGATTGTCCTTTGATGACGATGTTCAGAATGCCAATTCCTTTTGGACCCTTTAGTCTGTTGGAATGTCTCTCATAAGTCTGTAACGATCCCAGTAATTCATCTAGACTCATGGTGGCTACATCTCTTGCTTCTTCTATTGCTGCAGCCTTCATCGCAAACCTTTTAGGAAGTGATCTCAAGGTTTTTTTCACAAATTTTGCCCCTTTGTAAACTTTTCCAAGTTGATACGCCATATTGGAGATGTCCCCGAGTTTCCCATTGAATGCAACAATAGTGTCATCTTCCTCTATCTTGAGTTCCCCGAACTTTGTAGCCAACATCTGTAATTTAGACTCTCGAACTCGACTAGTTCCTTCTGAACAGTTTGCAGAATATCCCACACTTTCTTGGCCTGATGACATGTAGAGATGATTTTGAACTGATTTTCATCAACTGCCGTGAAGATAGCATTTAATGCTTTTGAATTTGCCAGTGAGACCTTGAGTTAATCCGGAGACCAAGTAGATTTGTCTTTAATTTTCTGCTTCCTCTGATTTGACTCTCCTTCTTTTGCCTTAGAACTTGTTTCACACGTGGCAGAATCTGATTTATCCAACACATTAACATAGACTATTTGCTAACATATAAAATTTTCTGAAATTTGTCATGGTATCGAGATTTCTATGTAAAAGACTAAATTTAAGGGGGTTTCTAAACAATAAAAGTGTTGAAAAGGACTGAAGTTGCAAATTGAGAACATTTACTGCCTCCAGCTCTTGGAGTTCTTTCAGACCGCTCGGAATCCAATTACCGACGACCCACAACGTTGTTAAGCTACCTTAAACACATATTGTTCTACCATATAATTATACCACTTAATTATTTTCGAAAACAGACAGAAATAAACACACATTTTGGAGCACATTTCTTAAAAGGTTTAAACCGTGAACTAGAAAAAATCAAGGTAAAATTTTTGGATTGTATTCATTGGGGAAGGCAGAAAAAATAATTTGGTGGGTCACGATCTAATTTAATGACAAGGTAGTGTTAAAATTTCGAGAGAATTTTAAATTTAGATGAATAAAATAGGTCTAAAATTAAAATTAAACTAGGGCACTAATTAACAATCATATATTAATTAACCAAAAAAATTGATTTTTTTGAAAAAAATCGTAGGGCAATTGTCCTGCCTTGCACTTGAATAGATCTGCCACTGATTGTATTAATCGGATTATAATCTTATAATCCATGCACGTTTCATAATAAAAAATTTATATTTATTGCAACTAAAACATCCACCTTCCTATAATTTCAATTCAACCTCATCTTTCCGTATGCTTACGACAAAATGTTTTTTTCTAAGATTTTGTGGCCGAACTTTAATAAAAAAAGATTTACTAAAGGACGCCACCCCAAGGGCAAATTAGTAAGTCAACCAAAATCAAGACTAACAATAGCGAAACGAGAGTGGCAATAGAAGTTCACAAATTATTCCAAACAGAAGGACCAACACAGAAAAAAGCTCCCTCCTTTTCCCACAATTATAATTGGAGTGGGTGATTTTGATCTTCAAATTCCTCGCACAAAAATCTCAAATCCGAGGTAAAAATACGATCTTGACGTACTCAATCATCAATGTGTTTATCTCGAATGTAATTCAACATGTTTTGATGTGATTTTCTGGGAAATTTTTATGTAATTCTGATTTGATTTTTGTTGTTGAATGTGAAGCGATTGGATTGAATTGAAAGATTTCGCGGGAAAGATGAGTCAGGTGTTCGAAGGATACGAGCGGCAATACTGCGAGCTCTCGGCCAATTTGTCCAAGAAATGCACTGCTTCCAGCATGCTTGATGGAGGTAGAAAGCCTTAGGAATTTTCCTTGTTTTTGTTGTTCGTTTTAGATTCTTAATTGCTATGTTTACTTTGTTAAAGTTGAGATTTTTATGTAATGAGGTTATATACAGCTGGAACAATGCGTGCTTGATATTCTCAGTTTAGGGCTTAGCTCTTGCTGAAGGAAGTAGGCTGAATTTCTACTCGTTTCTTAAGTTTTTTTAAAGCTATTTTTCAGCTGAATTTTGAATAATATGTACTCCCTCTGTCCCCTTAACAATGTCTCGCTTGGCTTTTCTTATCAAAGTTTGCAAACTGATGGTTGAGTCCCGCTGATATATAATGTTATCATATGGAATCATGTTAGATTCGTGGTAATGAATAGTTTTAGTTTTAATAATATCAACTTTTTGTCGGACGAAGCTGAAGATATTGGTGCTTAAACATTGTCTTGAAAAACAAGTGGGACATGATTAGTAAGACACGGGGAGTGTGAGGGACAGTGGGATGCCCTACATGCCCAGTTAGAAGCTTGGAAGCTAAATGAGTACTTGGACAAATTAAACGGTGAAGCGGAAGATCTAAAAAGACTAAATACAAAGATATGCTATATCTGAATATAAAGAATCTAATGTGGTTCGACTGTACAAGATGGCGAGATATGGCTGTCATAGTGAACACCTCATTATAGGATAGGGACTTGGTTGTTTTTGTTGATGTTGTCAGTGTTTTATCTGTTCAGAAATAAAAATTGTGTTTTTATGTGAGATTTTCATGTGAAGGCTTATGCATTTTTACATGGATATTATTATCTGATTTGTTTTCAAAATGCTGCAGAACAGAAAAAGCAAAAGATATCTGAAGTTAAAGCTGAATTGGATGATGCTGATGCTTTGGTAAAACTGATGGTTTCATTAATTGGATTCTTTATTATTTTTAGAGTACCGAGTTTACCTTGGTTGTGGTCTATTTTTCTGCAGATTCGCAAAATGGACCTTGAGGCTCGAAGTTTGCCACCGAATCCCAAATCTGTGCTTCTTGCCAATTTAAGAGAGTATAAGACTGATCTTAACAATTTGAAAACAGAGGTGAAAAGATTATCTTCAGCTAATCTTAGTCACGCTGCTCGAGATGATTTATTAGAATCTGGAATGGCTGATGCTATGACGGTATTCTTCTATTTTAGTTATTGTTGCACTTTAATATGCTGAAACTGAAAGTATTTCTATTTGCTTTGAAGTCAATGATAGTTTCATGAATTTCATGCTTAGGATGCTACATGTTTTATTGTTAAGTTTTCCTTCTGTTTTCTTCCTGTTGCATCAGAGATTTCTGTTTGTTTAAATTTTTGTGATATTTTCATTTAGATCAGTTACAATTCAAATTTTCCTCTAGTATTCTTTTTATAAATGGGATGAACTGTATATTTGAATCTTTTGTTCTGGTCAATCTTCAATGAAAACTCTTCTTCTTCGATATTGGGGCTGATTACCTACAACACTCTTCCTTGCTAATTTCGTTTGCTTTACTTGAGGTTGAAAAATTACAGGGATCCATTTGAATTCAAACTTTCTTCTCATATATGCCAGTTCTTGTTCTTTTTATTTGAAAACTGTTCCACTACTGTAGGCAAATTTCATGTTCCGGTTGAACTTCGTAATTCATTCAATTTGAGCATTTTCTTGTTATAACCTGCAAGTTGAAGGGTGTTAAAACTACGTTTTTGATGATACTTGTAGAAGTACCTTGTCGTATAATGAATGAAGCTTGATGTTAGGTAAGTGCTGATCAAAGAGGGAGGTTGATGATGTCAACCCAGAGACTAAACCAGTCCAGTGACAGGATAAGGGAGAGTCGCAAAGTCATGCTAGAAACCGAAGATCTTGGAGTCTCAATTCTTCAGGATTTGCATCAACAGCGCCAATCTCTCTTGCATGCTCATAACACAGTACGAATATTTACTACTTCAGCGCTCAGTTAGTTTTGTGTGATAAATCATCAAACTTAGAACTCCACAAATACCATTCAGTGCTGAAAATGTTTTTTTTTTTGGCAGCTTCATGGAGTGGACGATAACATCAGCAGGAGCAAGAAGATACTGACCAATATGTCAAGAAGGATGAGCAGGAACAAGTATGTAATCGGCTCTATTATTGCGGTCTTGGTCATCACAATCGTCTTGATTCTTTACTTCAAGCTCACGCATTAGTCGCCATTATTCGCTTCTCCTTGAAATCCATTCATTTCTTCTCTATCTTCTATTGATATAAGAATCTTCCAGCGTGAGAAATCTGAACCAGATAATCTTATACTGGTTATGTTGTTTTTCAGCTATGTGATCTTGGTTGTCTATTACACGAGCATATTCGCAGAATGTGCCTGATCATTCCTCAAGCTTACCATTTGGATGATGTATTTTAGTACTTTGATCTCTTGATTACTACTAATACATGCACTTAATTCATGTCCATCCACATAAAATCTCATTTCTAGTGAACAATGAGACCATCTCATAGAGAGAACACAAAAACTGAAAGTACAACCATGTATGCCAAAGGCATCACATTTCAGGTTTTTTTTGTTAAACTAAAGTTCCTTCAAGAAAAAATGTATCCCTGATTTGGACAGCTATTTTAAGGTTTCCTGACTTTCTAACCAGACACAGAATAGTGTACATCTGTATCCACACTGCCTGAGTAGTAAAGGTTCAAGATCTGTCATCTTTGGGGCATTGACATGGAACCATCATCATCTGCTTGCTCCTCCTCATCCTCCTCGTCTTCATCATCTTCATCGTCTACTGAAGCTGGTAATCCGTTCAGATCCACGTTTATACCGTTTATCTTCCTCACAAACTGTCCCCTGACGCGAGGCCTCCTTTCTGCAAGCTTCTTCCGGTTGGCATATCTAATCTTCTTGTCAAAACACCTTTCTTTCCTCTTTTGCCGGAACTTCATCAGAGCAGCCTCCCGACGATCAGTTTTAGTCGTGTTTCCTTCCACAGAGGAAGGATTTCCGTATGATGGCCATGGATGTGTTGGTGGAATTTGGCCTGTCCGAAGACATATATTAACAGGGTAGTAAGGAAATGGCGCCATACCCGGCATCTGAGGATGGCACAGCGGCATGTGATTGTACTGAGGCATAATAGCTGAATGGCTATGGGGATCTGGTGGATTCTTCTGGAACATATGTTGTTGGGGAACCATATGAACCTGATTCATGACTCCGGGAATGTAATATGGATAAGCCGGATGCTGCTGAAAGCCGGGAAAATCAGGGTGTGGCTCGTTCCTTTGATGAGTAAGCGTCTGAGAGAACTCATTCGAGTTGTGCTGAGAGAATTCCATCGGGAAAGATGGTGTCGAGGACCTATCCACAGAAAAAGAGTCGTGAGTACTGTTATTACTTGGACAATCTTCTGCTCCGGAATTATCATAAGCAACTCCATTATCATAAGCAACTCCGCTACTCTGTCCATGGTAGTTGGGAAGCACGTGTAGCTCGGGTGCATCAAGCTTCTCTTCGGTTATCAGAGGCAGGGGAACGCTTTCTTGCAATAAGATTGGGGCGGCATCTTGGCTACTAATATTTGGGAAGTTTGATTTCACATATGTGAAGAAGGCTGAAGATTCGCCAATCTTTAGTTCGTTCTTCCTTGGGAATGGTGCAAAATTTCCTACACAATTTAGTGAAATCAAGTACCTCAATATGCAGATCAATAAGGATTCAAGTACATTCAAATGTCAGAAAAAGAGCAACTTTTGCAATTAGGAGGACTAATGAATTACCTGTTCTTCGATCACTTATACCAGGCACATCGGGAAGACACTGTGATGTAACAACAAACATGGTTTCCAATGGAGCGTCACCCATGGCAGCGCCGACAATCTGAAAGATGTGTCAAAAAATTTACAAGAAACAGAAGCCAGCAACAAAGTTAGAACTTTAGGCAAGTCAGTAATGTAAGACATATATCACCATTCGATCAGTAGATTCGATTTGAAAGTTGTTAATCTCATCAACTTAGGTCAGCCTCAGAAAATATTCAACCCTAGCTTTCTCTTTCGCTGCTAAATTTCTGACTGATAGTAAATAAAGCAACGTGATTAGAGTACAATTCCACGGGCGTATGAAATACAAACTTGGAAAAGCAAAAACACCCCCATCAAACAGTTAAGGCCAGGAAGGACAGTAAGCTTGAGTTGGACAATAATAACTTAATCCTTCCATGTTGGGGTTAAAACGTGGATTTCACTTCACCATTATGCTCAATCAAGATATAGTTCTCATTTATACAACACGTCTTTTACAGATTAATTTTCCCAATTATTTTTAGAATTACTGCCTTCCTTGGAATTAGGGCTAATATTCATGAAATCTTTTTCCTTAACTGGAAATTATAAGGTCTTCATTGAAAACATTTACCTGATATTAAAATTCTCTCCAAGTATTCCCTTACTAGTCTATTAGTCATTACATGATCATCTTGAGGGGAAAAAACCGACTTTACTTTCTTTGAAGCACATAGGGGAAGGGTTTCATAACATAAAACTACCAACCTAACAGCTTCATATTATTGATAGAACCTCGAGTCTTGATTCACTTATTGATAAACACAAAAATATACTATTGAATAACTCTCACCTCTTCTTCTTGATGAGTTGAAGTGCATGCATCCGGATTGGCACTCTTTCTGGATCTATCGTCGGTGTCATCAGAAAACAAAGTAGTACTGTTTGTATTAGTATCACTAGGGTCTGATACGGCCACGTCAATATCATAATTCATTATCTTCTTCTCCGCTAGTCCAAGCTGCCAAATGTAGTACACGACACATGTTCTGAAGTTAATACAGCACCAAATACACATTCACACAAGAAAAAACAGATTATAGCAAGAGATGCCTCAAAATGGCCTACAACAATGAGCCAAGCAAAATCCATGCAAATTCTTGGTATGCGACAGAACCAAAAGACGTTTGTGAATATAAACTACTAATTTCTATTTCTATTTGCATCATATTGTAGCTTCTTCTGCACACATGCACGAGAGAGAGAAGGAAAAGCAAAGCACTCACTGTCCTCCTCCTCCTCCACATGTGAGTCCACAAGTTCAGAAGCTCATTAGTTCGCAATGGCTTGACAAGATAATCGGCTGCTCCAAACTTTAAGCACTTGACAACAACCGAGACCTCATCTTGTGCCGACATCACTAGCAAAACCAAATCGAAGGTTTACTTCTATAACCGCACTACAGTAAACTACGCAAATATCTAACGAACAGAAGAACTACTAGCTAAGCTTACTTATGACTGGAATCCGGCGCAGATCTTTATCTCTCATTATGTACTTCAACAACTTCAATCCTTTAGACATGGGAAGGTCAACCTCAGATAGAATTATATCTATGTCTGGCCCCTCAGCATTCAGAGCATCAATCACTTGCCTTGGTGACTTCACAGAAGTTACTGCAGACATGCCATGCAGCACCAATGTTAATCCAAAAGCCAACTTTTCTCTAACGATAGCAATAAGGTAAATAAACTGTAGCAAACAATTCAGGCGCATCTAGCCATACTTGGCAAGATATCTCCTTCAAACTCAAAACATCTTAGTTGGGTAACAGCATCTAATCTATATTGATGAATTTAACATGTACAGAATTACCATAAACAGATTGAGCATTTCAAAATTTACAAAGAAATCAGAAGCTAACCACATAATCCCTTGATTTATTGTAGGACACATATTCTCAAACCATATCTAATCATTATAACCTCCACCATATTCTTTTAGACTGAAATAAACTACTTAAAACCAAACTTCCCTAAACTTGAACTGATCTAAAACAGACCTAAATCATCCAAACCACTATCAATCATACACAATCACCAAGCCAGAAATTAACATAACCCAATAGTAAAAAATCAGAACTAAATACTTTACCTTGATAAGAACATCTACATAAAAGTGTAAACACCTCCTCAGAGCTCTTGGAATCATTATCACACAGCAAGATCCTAACTTTACTCCTATCTATGAACCCTTCTCCACCCTTCCCTATTTCACACTCCTCCATCAAATCAAACCCTAACCTCTTTCTCCTCAAAATTACAAAAATGAAGGGTCCTAAATCCACTCACTACTACAAAACTCCCCCCATCTATAAACCAAATTCTCAAACTTCTCAGCTATTCAATGATCACAACCAACACATAAAGGCCCCATTTCCATCAAACTGCAAAAAAACTGAGCTTGGCCCTCTTGAATTCAGCTCAAGAAAACAAGTGGGTCCTACAAATCCATCTCCAAAACTCAATCTTTCTGCTACAAAACACCATCCCAGAGAAAACCCACCAGGGATCAGCTCAAGATACACACACAACCCCTCAAAACACACTCTCTTTTCCCCTCTTTTTGCTGCTGCGTGGTATGCTTTTTGGTGACTGATAATACTATTATAATTGCACTTTTTCACAGTTCATGGCGGTTGCTAACATGCGCAGGGCTGCCCGTAAAATATCTCCGGGGCATGAGGTGGCGGAACGGACGGCCGAGATTGGGAGATGGGAAATGTCAGGAAAAGAGCGCGTCAGATGAAGTTTGGTGGGGGCCGAATAAGGGAGTGTTTGGGTGTTTGAGATAGAGAAAAGGCCACGTCACACCAAGATCTTGAAAAAGGGCAAGTGGCTCATGGGTAAATTGGGAAGAAGAGGGGTTTGTAGAGATAGAGATTGTCAAGAATCATGTCCGATCTCGTCGTTTTAGACCTGATCTCGGTCCAGTACAAGTCGCACAGAATCTTTTCTACGATCTTAAAAAATATATTTGACCATTAATATATTTAACAAATAAAAAGTTTATATTTAAAAACTACTTATAATGAATCAAACAATATCACATACAATAATATTATTATTTATATATCTATTTAAATATGTGATCAAAATTTAAAAGTATTAACGGTCAAATAATAACTATGCACCTTATGGTGGAACAGAGAGAATATTTTATTCAATTGTCAATAATTGGATTAGGATGTGGGTGAATAATTGGATTAGGATGTGTGTGAAGTGAAGTTTCCAACTTAAATCTCTTGTTCCATTATTTCATTTCTCCTATCTAACACTGCCTACTTACTTACGATATGACATTATTTTCTATTAAAATTTGATCGCATATTTGAATATTTCCTCTGTCTCGGATTAAATTACATGAAATTTTTTTTACGCTCATCAAGAAACTTGTCTAATCGTTGATATGTTTAACTACGTATAATAACGGTAAACAAAAAATTACTTTTCAAAAACTACTCGTTACGATAAATCCAACCATATAACATATGATAATATTATGGTTTATATATTTATTCAAATATGCGATCAAAGTTGGACAGTGAATAGTGGCATAAAGTGAAGTGTACAGTTTAACCTGGGACGGAGGGAATAAATATATTAGACATAATATTATTATATGCGATATTGTTGAATTCATCGTAACAGATAGTTTCTAGAAAATAACTTTCTATTTGCTACGTAGCTAAACATATTAACAGTTAAATTAGATTTCAATATGGATGACAAGTGGTTTGACTGTCTCAACTAATTATTGTTAACTGAAGGTGAAAATTTTGTAGGGATAAGTGTCAATATAACCCTATCTACTTGAGTAAGTGCCAATATAATCCTATGATAATTTTTAGTGCAAATATAACCCTAACTAGTTAATGAAAGTGCCATTATAACCCTCAGACCCCATTTTTTACATTGACATCAATTTTCTGGTGTTGTCTCTATGTAAATTGACCAAAATACCCTTTGGGCTAACTCTTAAATTAGGTGGACAATTTTATCCTCATAGTTCGCCGGACTGCCGCTGGAACATGTAGGGCTATATCAGCACATTATGCAATCTTATTGGGTTATATCAGCGCATTCCTAATGTTTGTAGGGTTATATCAGCACATTTCTAATGTTTGTAGGGTAATGTCAGCACATCCTTAAAACTCATATTGACATATTGACACTTTCACTAACTAGATAGGGTTATATTGACACTTTCAAATATTGAAAGGTTATATTGACACTTATGTCAACTAGTTAGAGATATAAAAACACTTTTTTCAAACTTTTAATTGTCACAACTAAAGCCAGTTTGATATGGATGACAAATGAAGTGACAATCTCATACTCCCACCGTTTTTCTATTTATGTCATCATATGTTTAGCTGTCCAAATTTAGGTAAAAAAATGAGTGGATGAAATTGAATGTAGAAAGTAAGAGTTAGAATTAGTGGATAAAATTGAAGGAATCTTGCCAAAAATGGAAAGCGTGTCAAATTAAAAAAAAATTTTAGTAAATGTGTCATAAATAATAAAATAGGGAGGGAGTATAAAGTTTGTTGATAGGAGGTTACAGTAAGGTTAGTCTAAAGTTGATCAATATAATCATGTGTGATACCGTGAATTATGCACTTGAGTTTTTCTTTTTAAAAAAAACCATTTTCACTACTCCCTCTGTCCCATCTCAATTTGCAGAAAGAGAATTTGGGGTGAGAATTATGTACAGTAGCTACAGTACCGTGAAAGTACTAAAAAAGCTGGCATTTTCAGTAGGGAACACTGTTGACAATAAAGTTGAACAGTGAAATTGAAAAATATTTTAATGTTATTTTACAACTCATTTCCAGCCTAAGCTTTCCCTCCATAATTTAACATTTTCCTCCAAAATATCAGATTTGGCTCCAAAAAATCAGAGTTGGCTCCAAAAAATCAGATTTGGGTCCAAAATCCGAATGTTGGAGCCAAAATAAAGAACGAGCGCCCAGAAAAAAAAATTAAAATACAAGTTCTAAAGACCAAACACATTCTCTGCCATTCCTACCATTATTCTCTATAAAAGCATTCAACCACTGCATTGAATACCACCTTTCCAACATCCCTTTCAGCCTTTTCCAAAAAAAAAATTCAGAATCTTCCTTTTCCAACATTAAGAGCCCTCAGATTCATTAAACACTTTTTGGTCCCTCAAAGATCCTTATTGGGCTCTTAATGTTGGTGGGCTGTGATGGTGGGAAGGAATCTTACAGATAGGAAAGGCAGCAAATAGCTCACTTTCTGTTGTAGCATATCAGCAGTGGAAAAATCAAACATGACCATCGAGTTCGGGCAGGAAATCAGTGGGGCTGTTCTGTCCGAACAATCAGTACCATTTGGGCGAGAGTAAAGCAACAGATAGCTGGCGGGGAATCAATATCCGCAAGATCATTGCGGCATGGGCGACCATGCCCAACGAAGAAGCCAATCGACACAGCAACATTGATGGCTATACCTCTTCCAAAGCAAAGAACCTGCCGGTCAACAACAGCTGCTGGTAAACAGCAGCTGCTCTACGTATCAGCAAGAGTACGGTGCACCGGGCTGTGACAAACAAAGAAATCAGAAGCCATACCAATGCAGTTCATCCATTCTTATCAACAACAGCCAAGCTAAGGAGAATGGAATGGTGTTTATCAAGGAAAGAATGCAACATGCAATTCAAGGACATGCATAACATCATTCACATTGATGAGAAGTGGTTCTACCTCACTGAATCAACCACAAGGTACTTACTAGCCCCTGAAGAACCTGAACCATATAGAACACAACGTAACAAGCATTACATACCCAAGTTGATGTTCTTATGTGCAGTATGTAGGCCAATATTTGACCATGAGGGAAATTGTGTCTTTGATGGTAAAGTAGGTGTCTTTCCTTACACTGAATATGTTGTTGCCAAAAAATTAGTATCAACAGGCCTAGGGGAACCCTAGTTTTAACACTAATTACGAAGGTTAATAGGGAATGCATTAGGAAGAAACTTATTTATGATGTCATCCCTGCAATTAAAGCTAAGTGGCCAGCTTGGTTAAGCAAACAAATCTCAATACAACAAGATAATGCCCCATCCCATATACTGTCCAATGACCCTGAGTTTATAGCAGATGCAAATTCAGATGGTTTTACAATTAAAATGGTGTGCCAACCAGCTAGGTCACCAGAGTTAAACATCCTAGACCTTGGGTTTTTTGCATCCATCCAAAACTTACAGCATGAAACACCTAGCACGGACTTAGAGGGACTTCTACAGGCTGTATACAATGCTTTTGAAAGAGAGGACCAAAAAAAGATTGACCAGATTTTCATGTCTTTGCAAAATGTGATGATTGAAATCATGAAGGATAAGGGGGGAAATAATTTCAAAATGCCACATATGGGTAAGCAAAGACTGATTAGGCTGGGGATTTTTCCAACAAGTTTTATTGTGGATCCTGAAATTGTGAGGAAATGTTTGCAGGACCTAATTGCTATTGGAATGACTGCACAAGTTCAAGATCTCATGCTGAGCTTGGAATTGGGATGAAAAGGAATGGCATGGAAAACATTTTGTAGGGTTGTACTTGGAAATCTGTATAAACATGCATTTTGGTTTTCATAGTCATGTTTAAGGTGCAACCTTGTAAAATAGGGTTTGTATTTCCCTTGTTTGATTTTGTTTGTAAAAACAGTTGATATGAATGAATGAATGCATTTCCTTTTTAAAAAATCCCAAGTAGAAGATTGAAACAATCACAGGACTGAAGGCACACATACTGAATTGGCACACAACATTAAAATTGTAATAAGAAAACCACATCATTACGCCATCCAACGGGATTTGAATCAACAAAACCAGGTTGTGTTCATTGTCATTTTCAAATCATTTCTCATCATTATGAACAAGCTGCCAGAACTCAGAATCATTAGAACAGTACATCTCAGGCTGTTTTCAAATCATACGAATGCCCCGCCAAGATCAAATCAGTTTCATAACTGATAGGCATGGCTGCATAAGATATTAATCATACATCATAACATTATCATCGATTATGACCCACTATAACTACTGTGACTCAATTAATTTAATTGCAACCCGATCACACTACCCCGCCAAGAACATCCAAGTCTTTAGACCCAACCGCATGGCTGCAATGTGTCGGTCACAACCTTACCATCGCACAACCTTATCATCGTACAGAGCATGCAATAAAACAGAAATGCAGAAAACTATTAGTCCAGACAATCACACACGACTGTATCATAGTTGAAAAATATTAGTCCAGACAGTCCTACACGACTGTATAACAAATCAAACAGCAGCAGTCCACATAACAACATTCCACAAAATATGTTACCAGTCCAGAAACAGAAAAACGGATGAGAATGTCATGTAACACATAACATGCAGTTCAAAACGTAAACACAATTCACGAATAGAACAGTTAGTGTTAATGTACGGCATCATGAGCATGTAACCAAATGGCCGCAAAGGTTAATCACTGGATTTGCTAGCTCCGTCACCCACCACCTGTACAGAAAATGTGAATATTAAAATAGAATGCTAGTCAGGAATGCAATAATGACAAAGAAAAACTGAAACGAAGAGGGAAGATGCAAACTTAAGAAGTGCCTTCAAGCTGATTTTGGGAGGGTTTCCCTTTCTCAGCTCGGACGGCACATATCCTTCAGGTTTTGGGAATTTCTCCCAATAAGCTATATCGTCAAGAACATCTTGGGGTAAATTACGCAAGGACCACTTTTTCTTGCCTTCCATAATCCCTTCTTTGGCCAATTCCCGTGAAAATAGCATGAACCATATTCATAGAATCCTGGTTCACCAAACTTGATGATGCGATAATCAGTAACACCTTCAAGTTTTGGAAACCAATCTGTATTTTCCCAACTCTCCTTATCAAGTACGAAACCATCATCAGGGGAGTCGACAGATTTCGGAGGATACTCAACCTCAGAACAATCAACAGGGGTCTCCGACTACCATGGAGTCCACTCAGAAAAGTTGATTGGACTGAAATGAGTGGCTAACAGAACATCTGAATCAGACATAGATCCCGATAATGAATGCGAATCATCACCCTTTACAGTGTCCATCAACACCTAGGAGCTTGAAGCTCCAGCACATGAGAGGGACAAGTGAATGGGCTCATCACTAGGTGTACTCATTAAAAAGAGTGAAAGTTAGACAAGACGTCACCCAAAAACACACGAGTACACATTAGTTAATAACCGGAGGAATGAAACACATGAACATCAGATAAGCATGAGAAACCACAACATGCGAACATGAACGAAAACACTAGAGAGCAAGACCAGCATACACAGTCATGTCAAACAGCGTCAACCAACACACGAGTCAGGCATGCATAAGGAACAGGGACTACACGAGTCAAGCATGCATAAGAAACATGGACAACACCTTAGTTTGTACCCATAATTGCAAAGGGAACACATGAATCTCAGATAAGCATGAGAAACTACAACACGCGAACGGGAGCGAGGACATCAGAGAACAAGACCAGCATACACAGCCATGTGAAACAACGACAACAAACACACGAGTCAGGCATGCATAAGAAACAGGGACTTCACCTCAGCCCATACCCATAATTGCAAACAATACACATGAACCTCAGATTAGCATGGGAAACCACATCATGCGAACTGGAACGAAGACTTGAGACAACAAGATCAGCATACACAGTCATGAACCTCAGATAAGCATTAGAAACTACAACATGCAAACGGGAACGAAGACATCATAGAGCAAGATCAGCATACACAGTCATGTTTAATAGCGTCAACAAACACACGAGTCAGGCATGCATAAGAAACAGGGAATACACCTCAGTTTATAACCATATAAAATAACACATGAACCGCTTATAAGCATGGAAAAGCAGAGCATACAAACTTCAACGAAGACGTCAGAGGGTGAGACCAGCATACACAGTCATAACACAAAGTGTCAACAAACAGAGACAACACGTCAATTCATACCAATTGAAACAACAGCATACAAACTTAAACGGGTTATGTGTTGGAAAAACAGCGTACAGATCTATGGAAAGCCTAACCCAAAAATGAGTTTGAAATGGAAAATGAATACTAGAAACATCCAAAAAGGCATGAGGTAGAACAAACCAAACCCAGGCTCAAAAAAATCGATGCTCGACATGGGTGTACAAACCCAAGGGTTTTGAAAACCCCTCTACAAAAACATTCAGAACACAAATGGGTTTGCAAAATATAACTTCTTTGTTCTATAAAAACCTTTAAACAACGAGATCTATGCAAACCCTAATCCAAAAATCGGGAAAGAAGCAAAAGGTCGAACAGAAAGTTTTAAAAAACCATAACCAAGGTTATGAAACCCTAAAAGACACAAGTGGAGCGCTAATGGCGAATCGGGAAACCAAGGGTTTCACGAACCCAGTTTCTAAATCCACCAAATATCGCAAATAAGTGAGCACGAGAAGTGAGCTGTGAAGAAATAATCGGATTATATGCTAACATAGGATGGGATTTCGGACCTGCGTGGGGGATTTTCAGAGAGCTCAGAGGTTTTTTTAGTTCCAGACTTCAGAGCCTCTCGTTTCACAATGGAGAGGATTATTCAGAGAGCTCAGAGAATTTGGGCTATCTGAGGAGCCACAAGGGAGATGATAAGGTTAGTGCCTTGAATGCTGAGAGAGCATCGAATGCTGTGATGATAAGATTGTGCTTTTGAGGCATGGAGAAGTGAGCCCTTTCGCATGCGTTCAAATTGCAGATGGGAAGTGAGCTGGACACATGAGCCAACGCCAATTGATTCAAATTTCATGAGCCCGTTTCCAATTAATCAGCCCAAATCCATTTAAGCCTAAATCAGTGCCTCGATTAAGCCCATGCCCATTAGTAATTTCTGGAAAAAAATTGGGCAACTTGGTCATTTTAACTCAAGTCAAACTTGACATTTTTGGCAAATTTTGAAATTGCAATTTGAGCTGGGACAGCCCAATTAGGAAAGTGTCCATTTTGAGTTGGGACGGAGGGAGTATGTTCACTTGCAATATACTTTCTCCGCCCATAGCTATTGAATACTTTTATATTTTAGTTTATTCCATAAGTTTTGGACTCTTTCAAAATATACCTATTTTAGTAAAATTGAGTGTGCATTATTGAGCTAAAAAGTGAGTATCTGCATCAATTTTCTTAAATGTTAAACTGAAAATTGAGTGATTATTAATTGTGGGACAAAAGGAATATGTAACTGTAGAATTACATATATCATTCGAAGTTTCATCCCATTGTGTAGAAGATACCAATTTCGATTTAAACCTATGAAAAGCTAAATGTACTCAATCAGTGGCGGATCTAGCTTAAATGCAAGGTAGGGCAATTGTCCTCCCACGTTTCAATCAAATCTACATATATTTTGGTCAATTTTTTAAAGATATATTTGCCCATAAATTCATACTAGTATATAGATATCAATATCATCATGTGAGATATTGTTAGATTCCTTGCATGATGTATTTTCTAAATATCAAATTTTAACACACTATTAATATACGTAACTAAAGTTATCATTAGTCAAACATGACCTGAGAAAGTTGACCAAAAAGTGTGCAAATTCGGGTGGGAAAGAGGGAATACCTTTTTAAAAAAAAAGAAATTTTAAAAAATATTTAAAGGCTAAATTGTTTTTTTGTCCCTTACAAAGCATCTTATACTCCGTTTGCAAATTAACCCCTAAGCAGTACCAAAGAAATTTAGAACAATATGTTTTGGTCCCCAAAGGCGGTTTTCAGGTACATTGGAACTGTTTTCTGATATATTCAGGGGTATTTTCATAATTTTACTCATTAAAAAATATTTTCAATTAAATTATAGGGTCTATACGCAAATATTCTATATTTGGTGAGGGGCTTAAGTGCAAATAAACTAAAAACAAGAAATGGAAAAGTCGGCGAGGCTGCAACTGGTCAACCATCGGTCCCTCACCGGCGCCACTCGCTGCCGACGAGGAGGAGTGCGAGGAGTTGATGAAGGACCTTCTCTCGTATCAGGTGATCCTCTCGGAACGTATACGCGAGGCGGTGATAGAGGCTAATTCCTTCAAATCCAAGTGTGCCACTGTGAAGATCCTCGTCGAGAAAATTGGCCTAAACCTCCTCTCGACGCTCTCAACGAGCGCCCCATCCACCGGATTGTGGCGGAGGTCACGAAGCTTCTGGAGAAAATGCCAAATCTCGTTAGCTAGTGCCGTTGCGGTAGCCTCATCTGCGGCCTCGTCACCATCGTCTCTACCGTCGACTTCAAGAAGTTGCAGGTGCTCCTCGAGAACTCTGTCGCCGACATGGAATGACTCCTTAACATCTACGACAGTAGCGGCAGTGGAGATATAGCGATCTCCCTCCATCCTATTGCTGAAAAAGGATTCCAGTCGACGGCGGCGCTCTTGATCGGCATTTAGGGTTCAACTGGGAAGAGGTTTAGCAAAGAAGAAGGGCCTTTTAAATTTTTTTTTAAAATTCAGGGATATGATGATTATTTTATAGATTTTGACCAATTTTACCGTTAACTTTACCTAAAAACCAACTTTGGGGACCAAAATATATCGTTCTGAATTTGTTTGGTATTGCATTAGGGTTGATTTGCAAATTGAAACCAAAACATGGTATAAGATGTTTTGTAGTTAACCAAAAAAATAATTTAGTCTTTTTTTAAAGATAAATAATATATGATCTTTTATTAATGTCCTAGTTTTTTTATAATAAAAAATTAGACCCACTGTATACCCTTAAATTTTTTTAAAAAATCAAAGTTTTAACACTGTTTTCAAAAATAGAGACACCAAATTAAATTGTGAACCGCCAAATTAAATTTTCTGGCTCCGCCCTTGGTACTCATATACTTCTCATGTCCCGTGTTAAATTGTACAGAATATTTTTCACGCTCATCAAGAAACTTGTCTAACCGTTAATATGTTTAACTAGACAAACAAAAAGTTACTTTTCAGAAACTACTTGTTACGACGAATCAAACCATATAACATATGATAATATTATTATTTATATATCTATTCAAATACGTGGTCAAAGTTGTACAATGAATTGTGACATAAAGTAAAATGTGCAGTTTAACTTGGGACGGATGAAGTACTCACAAGCATGTGCAAAATATCTAGATTCTATTCATTCTTTCGTTTGATCGTATATTTTCATTCACATGGTTTTGTATAAATAAATCAAGAAATTCAATGTAATAGAACAAGATTGGAAGAGAATTGAAAATTAGGTTTAGGTCCCTTCACGAAGCAGGAAGCCATGAATTCATGGAGCCCTTTTAAGAGGAGTCTAAAAATAGCAATGATTGGTTGATATTTATGATTTAGGACTGATATCGACTTTGGCACTCTTTTTTTCTTTCACTTTTTGGATATTATTAGTCTTTCTAAAAATAATCTATCAATCAAACCACTAAAGTAGGAAAGCTAAAATATCTTTACAATCCAATTAGATTTTAGAGTAAAGGACACGTGGCAGTCCCAAAGAACAAAGTCAAACAATCATATTCCTTCCAACTAGAATAGCAATGGGGCAGCGGATTATTCTGTATTCATATTCATACTCATCTAAATTTTTATACTTAGGCCATGGGCAGTGGTAGAGACCGCTACCGGTCTCTTACCAATTAAATATATTATTTTTCTCCCTCTCTCTCTTCCACCTCAGCTTAAGAGACCACTTAAGAGACACCCCCTTTTTTTCTCCACAATGGTTAAGAGACCACTGTACACTATTCATGGAACCCACTTGATTTTCTCTATCCTACTCATTAATTTGACCATTACATATTATTTTAAATAAATTTGTCCACCAAAATAAGATTAAATATTTAAATTTAAATTCGTTTTTAAATTTAAATTCGTTACAAAATTTAAATTCGTTTTTAAATTTAAATTTGTTTTTAAATTTAAATTCGTTTTTAAATTTAAATTCGTTTTAAAATTTAAATTTTGTAACTTTTTTGAATTTAAATTCGTTTCCATATTATTTTAATGTAATGTTTAAATATTTAAATATAAAATCATTTTTTAAAAATATGTTAAATAATTTGTTTTTCTTGTTCTTGTCAATACCATGCTTTAGTGTAAAAAAATCAAATGAATTTCATTTTTTTAAGAAACTATTAAAACGAAATTATATAAATAAATACTATGAGAATTCATTTTTTCTATAAAATAATATGGAAACCATAAAAAGTGCACAAAACCAAATATAACAATAATTAATTTGACCATTAAATATTATTTTAAATAAGTTTGTCCAAAAAAAATAAGTTGAATGTAAAATTTAATATAATTATTAAAATGAAATAAAAAAAATAAATAATAAGATAATTCCATGTTTTTAAAATTATATAAAAACCATTAAAATTGAAAAAATCAATTTCAACAACTATAAAAATTACAGACAATACTAAATAAAAATATTGATCTAGTCCGACCAATTATTACAATTTGAAAATTAAAAATATATTAAATTTGGAATTCTAAAAAAAATTTTAAAAAATTGAAAAAAATTTTAGAAAAAACACGATTGGGACACGTGTCGCCACCAGAATGGGACACGTGTCCCATTAAAAAATTGCAGCCTTGCAACTGAAAATTACCTTTTTGCGGACACGTGGCCCAACCAATGGGCGACACGTGTCCGAAAAAACAAAAAATAAAAAAAAAGAAATCGGATGAGTGGGACACGTGTCCCACTCAGGTGGCGACACGTGTCCCACCGTTGAAAGATCAACAATTGCGGCCCAACCCCATGTGCCATGGCCAGGCTGCGTTGAAAATTTTGGCAAGAGACCGGGCTCTTAGCAAGAGCCCGGTCAGCGGTCTCTTAACAAGAGACCGCTTAAAAGACCATCACTGTGGTGATTTTTGGTCTCTTAAGCGGTCTTTTAATTTTAAGAGACCACCACTGCCCATGCCCTTATACTTGATCCATTACTCATGACGGGTCCAACTTTTAAATCAACCATCACTCCATCGTGTAATGTACAAGATCAATACTCATCTTATCACCCACTTGACTATCTCTACCTACTTCATAAATGTTGTATTCTCACTTATATCTCAAAAAATGACTAAAATCCATTTTTTTATAATAACTTTTATATTAAGATTTAATAAATATATTTACATGAAAATTTTATAAGTAAGATATGTGCAATATGAATAAATAATAATTTATTTTATATTAAATTTGCGGATATATAATGGGTTAGTGAGGCGAGCGGAAATGGAGCAGATGTGAATTAATATCCACGTCCGACCCACTATTCACGACAGGTATAATTTTTATACACATACCAACCTCACCCTCACTAAAATTACCTCCATACCCACCCTATTGGGACGGATGCAGGGCGGAACTCCACCAAAACCCACCCCTGCATTTAGTTATTCAATCTCGACGATTTTTTGATGATAGATTATTATAAGTTCAAGACAAGCCGCTATGGTGAAATTGGTAGACACGCTGCTCTTAGGAAGCAGTGCTAGAGCATCTCGGTTCGAGTCCGAGTGGCGGCATGCCATCTTCTAAAAAAGAGAAAAAGATCGTATAATAAATTCAACTCCCAATTTCAATTTAAGAGACTCTTCTTTTCTTTTTTAATTTAAGATTTTTTATGATATTTCACTGTTCGCAACCCAGGATTCTATTTTCTCATCAATCCAATTCCCGTTCACGTTTTTTCTTTTTCTTATCAATGAATAGATCTCTTTACTTATATGACTTTTATGTCTCGTATTTCTCGAAAAAGTGATTCGATTGATAGGATTTGGTATGAGATCGACGATATCGATGAGATTCTTCCTCACGAATTTATCTTGAATCGGGATCTTTTGGCTCAACTTTATCCGAGTTTTGCCGAAGGGGCAACTCCATTTTTTACCTTGAATTGGTCAAAATATGCACCCAGAAAAATTGTCGGCCTACGAATGTGGTTTCGATCCTTTCGGTGATGCCAGAAGTCGTTTTGATATACGATTTTATCTTGTTTCCATTTTATTTATTATTCCTGATCCGGAAGTAACCTTTTCCTTTCCTTGGGCAGTACCTCCCAACAAGATTGATCCGTTTGGATCTTGGTCCATGATGGCCTTTTTATTGATTTTGACGATTGGATCTCTCTATGAATGGAAAAGGGGTGCTTTGGATCGGGAGTAAAAACTAGTGATAGGGCAATAATCGGGCATCCCTTGCCCGAAGAAAGACTAGAATCCATTATAGAAACCCAATTCCAAATGGAGCTAAAGATAGAGAAAGCCCTTCGTTCGGACAGGGTTTCGGACGATTCTATTGTCTCTAAACGGCACCAGATTAGGGGGATCCTCTTCTATCCTAATGGGAAACCTTTATCAGAGGGTACCTACTCGGGCCACCTCAAAGAAATGGAATTTGGGACTCACCGTAGCCGGCCTTATAAAAACCTATTGAAGGCTATTTCTAAGATGGATTTAGAACTGGACCAAGAAGGAATCAAAAAAAGAAGATAAAAATCTTCTTTCTAAAGAGATTCGATTCGGAATTCTTATATGTCCAAGGTTCAATATTGAAATAATTTTAGAGGTTTTCCCTGACTTTGTCCGTGTCAACAAACAATTCGAAGTACCTCGACTTTTTTAGAACAGGTCCGAGTCAAATAGCAATGATTCGAAGATATTAAATGGCAGTTCCAAAAAAGCGTACTTCGACATCAAAAAAGCGTATTCGTAAAAATATTTGGAAAAAGGGGGGATATTGGACAGCGTTAAAAGGGTCATCGAAAGGATCTCGGAGACCCACCAAAGTATGAAAGCCAGGATCTTTCAGAAAACAGATTCCTATTCGAAGAGTGCATAACCGCATGGATAAGCTCACACTAACCCGTCACTTTGGGATCCAATTCAAGATTTTCCTTGGGAGGTATCGGGAAGGAATTGGAATGGAAAAATATCGGCATTTTGTTCTAGGGTTCTTTTTATTCGTGGGTCATTTGTGGCACGCGGGAAGGGCTCGTGCAGCTGCAGCAGGGTTTGAAAAAGGAATTGATCGTGATTTTGAACCTGTCCTTTCTATGACTCCTCTTAATTGAGATAATAGAATGCTTAAAATAGGAATCCCTTTCATTCGATCCCCGCTACGATCCCTACCTCCAACCTAGATGACTTCCTTTAAATTTTGAATGATTTTTTATGGACTATTTTTGACAAATTCTAAATTATTTTTATTTATTCATAATCTTTTTTTACTCCTTTAATTCAACTTCTCCCATTTATTTTACTTGTAAGAAACTGTATGTTATTTTACAGGAGACATAATAAAAGAATCAAACGGAGTATGAATGACTCTCTATTCCAACTTAACCCGTATTTTTTTATGGGATCATTGCCAATATAACCTTATATACTTGAGTAAGTGTCGATATAATTATGAGATAATTTTTAGTGCAAGAGTAATCACAATTAGTTAATGAAAGTGCCAATATAACCCCCGGACCCCATTTCTGGCATTAACTTTGATTTTTCAGCATTGGCTCTGTGTAAATTGACCAAAATACCCTCTAGGCAACATCTGAAATTAGGTGGATACTTTTACCCTTATAGTTCGTCGGACCACCGCCGAACTAGGTAGGGTTATATCAACACATTATGAAAATTGATAGGGTTATATCTGCACATTCCTAACTTATAGGGTTATATCAGCACATATTATAAAAGTTATGTACGTGGTACTCGACTGACCTTAATAGGCGACAACATCATCATATACACCATTATCACATCATAACAATATCTTATACACCATAAAATTCGACATCATTACCCATCATTCATATTAAACATCATTATCACATATCATAGTCTCATTTCAAAACTTATCAATATTAAAAACCCTAGATCGAAGAACATGGAAAAATAACAACCACACACAACACCAAAGGTCATTCAATCATCAATCCGAACTAAACACAACAAAATAAATAAAATATCATTAAAACCCTATATTCTATAGTGTAATTATATAACCCTACATTTTTTACAAATATTTTGATATAACCCTGTAAGTTTTAGAAATGTGTTTATTTAACCCTAGTAGTTTTCATAATGTGTTGATATAGCCCTACCTATTTCGGCGGCGGTGTAGCAGCATCCGATGGTGGTCCAGTGGCAGTCCGGTGGTGGTTCGATGATGGTCTGATGGCAGTCTGGTGGTGGTCTGGCTATATTGGAGTATTAATTACTCTAAGGTCAATAAGGTAATTTTCTAATTTTTTAGTAATTTAATTTCTTTTCAGAAGGGCAAAAATGTATTTTTATAAAATTTCGGCTAAAATTTTCCGGAGAGGGTGACATTGATACTTTCGAATACTGGGAGGCTATATTGGCACTTATGTCAAGTAGGTAGAGTTATAGAAACACTTTTCTCTTTTTTTATTGATATGTGTTTCGTTACGATGTATAATTTTTTTTGGCAATGCAAGTACTATTTTTATATTCGATTGTAATTTTTTTTTCTTGTGAATTGGGTATTGGTTTAGTAGTTAATCAACACTCTCTATAATAAAGATGTTCAAGTTTCAAACCACACCCCTATCAAGAATTGTGACTATCATACAAAATTCTTGATTGGCTACCTAGTGTTGCGGGATCGTGTCAATGATCCCTTATGTGATTTGCTAATCTGCAGGTGCTCGATGAATGTGCAATTATGGTGGTTCTGGTTTCAGTATTGGTGGTTCGATGGTGGTTCTTGTTTTAGTGGTGGTGTTCAATGGTGGTGCAACCGTTTGGTACTCACAGGAGGACGTCCTAAATATTCAAATGATGGAATTTCAGACGTCAATGTGTTTCAACGGATCTAATAGTAGTGTCTCCTAATTTAATTCTAAACTATGATGATTGTATGTAATTTAATTATTTGTAACTTAAAAAGATATATTACTATTCTCAGTTCTCATCCACTTTTTTTTAATCTATGTAATTAATATTTTAAAAATTATTTTCCATTGTCAAACTTGTGATCCCACGTAACCCTACTTACAAATTGATACCTAACCTAATTATAGAGCATCAATTTGTTAGTCACTCAAATGAAAGAAATTGTCAAACAAGTTGAAAAACTTATAACCATAAATCAAAGAGAAAGAGATAGTTCTGAGAGAGAATAAATGAATTTTTTTAAGAGTCTATTATTCTAGGGTGTTGCTATATCACGCCCTGAATTTTATTAGGTTACGCCCTAATACATATATACATGTATAATACTAATTTTAAAATTTCAAAATAAAACAAAAAACCAAAAACCAAAAAAAATAATAATACTACCGATGCCACCGCCACCGCTGGTGTCTCCGATCTGACCCAAACGGTGTCTCCGATCTGACCCAAACAGTGTCTCCGATCTGACCCAAACATCGTTCTCCTCTTCCGGCCCATTCTCCTCCCCGTTCTCCTTCATCCCCAACCCACACCCACCTTCCCCCAGCCATCCATTGTAGCCCGCCGTCCCTAGCAAAACCCTAGCCTGCCGTCCCTAACAAAACCCAACCCGAGAAACCTCTGGTCCAGGGAAAACGAGAACCGTACGATGAGAGTGGGCCGATGAGAATGGGCCGACGAGAATGGGCCAACGGGAATGGCATGGAAGGAAGAAGGAGAACCGGAAGAAAAAAGAAAACGGGAGAATGAAGGAGGAGAACCAGACGACGAGATCCGAGTCGGGGCGAGGAAATGAGAATCGGGCGACGAGATTCGGGTCGGGGGGGCAAATGAGAACCGGGCGACGAGAACCAGGCCAGGGCAGGGCGACAAAAACGGGACTGGGGCACCGGAGAAGACGCACAGTCGCTGGAGGAGGAGAACGTGGCGAGGAAAATGAGAGTCGCCGGAGGAGAAGAACGGGGATGGCAGGGACGGGGACGAGGACGAGGATGGCGTGGACTTGGATGGGGATGGCATGAGGAACACCGGAGAATGGGAGAACAACTGACAAATGAGAAACACCAGAGAATGAGGAACGCCGGAGATGACGTGAGGCCGACCGGAGATGACGCCAGTGGAACCCTACCACCACCGACCTCTGCCGCCGGCGAACAGTTCCACCTCTGCCTTCGGCGAACATAACCCATTATATTAGGTTTTTTATTATTTTTTATTTTTTATTCTTTAAATTAAATTAAAAATACATATTAGTATTTTAGTAGTATAAATACATGGTGTTTAAGTAATATACGGAGGGTAATATAGCGATTCACTTATTATCATGTGCTGATGGGTGCCTTCATTTTATTTTCCTTTTCCATTTAGTTTCATCATTTTTTAACATAAAAAATGAATAAAAGCTGGCCAAAAAAGGAAATAAAGTGAAGAGTACAAAAATAGTTGAGACGTTTCAAAGAGGAAAGAATGCAAAAATAGATGGGATGGAGGGAATAAGATATTACTATATAAAACGGGAGGAAAAAAATAAAAGGGAATAAGATATGGTAAAGTCTTGGAAAATACGGTCTTTTCATAGGCTTATGGAAAGACAGAATTTAATTATAATAATAAAAGGTAAAAGGTATAAGTTGCAATACTAAAAATTTATTATGAAACGCGTAGCAGTAATAAAGTTTATAACATAATTTTTACAACCCAAAATTTTTATTTTCATTTCTTATAATTTACACTTTAAAATGATTTATAAAAATTCGTCTTTCAAGAGACGGGCTCATAGGATATTACTATTTAAAACGGGAGGGAGAAAAAAAAGAGATTCCGCTAGAAGGAGGGCTTGAACCTCCGACCTTGTGGTTAACAGCCACACGCTCTAACCAACTGAGCTATTCCAGCTTGTTGGTACTTGTTTTCTACTTATAATTTTTTTTTAAATAATGTTGATTTATTACAAAAATTTATTTCCTCCATTCTTTTGTTATTTCCCAAATCTTAGTTCACATAAGTGAAGTGCCAATAATAAATAATCTAGAGTGAAACAAATTTCTATCTACATATTTTAGTTGTACCAATTCCAATTATTGTGCCTAAAGGGTGATATAATAAACTCTTTCCGCCTTCATAACACCGATACATTATTATTTAGATCGATTTTTTATGCAAGTTGAAGCGTATGGAGATTTAAGTGGAGAGATTGAAAAAGATGAGTGAGTGAATGAAAAAAAATCATTTTTTTACCATAAAATGAAAGCCTGGCAATAATAAAAACCAGTACAATGTGTAAACCATTAACAATCAATATAATCCAATGGGAATTAGGGTTTGGGGAGTATACAATGTGTAATTCTGCTATAGAACTACTCAGCATATCATATATTAGTGGCTAATTCACTAAAGCCTAGAAAAAAAAGTATGCCATGTTCTTCATTCTTTACTCCTTGTAGCCTACTGAATACATCAACATGGTACAATATTCATGGGTTCAGGACCAACCCTTTTAAGGAGAGATCTTTCTCGAAAAGATTGCGCTTCCCGAGAAACCATGATCTCTGAAACACACGATGATCAAGAAAGGAGAAACAAATGAGTTTTGATATGAATCATATGATGACAGAATGAGAGATCTTCAGATACCAACTATTACCAGGAGAGGTTCAGAACTAATATGATGCAAGTATGGAACAAAGAACTTCTCTCTTAAATCTTTGGCTAAGATTCATTAAACCAATTTTCAAGCAAAGAACAGAGATTGATGACACGATGAATCGAGCTTTGCACCAGCCTGAACATCCACTCTGAAAGGATTAAAGTGCACATTTTGATGTTATCACAGCCCAAAGACTACAATTTACAGAAACACTAATACAGATACAAGTTTCAAGTTTTGAGTTTGATATCAACAAACACATGTAGAACAAAATAACCTGATTCTGTGATGCGTGGAAGTCACAATGTACTATCAAAAATCAATCTAAATCGCGTGAGTTTATTCATAACTTTTCTTATACTCGTTTTGAATATTGAAATGAAACAACAGAGATAACAATGCATAGAAGTTGTCAGGAAGCATCCAGAAATGTGTTATACGCTAACATGAGCAAACTACAAAGATGAGATGACACGTAGCAGAAAGATTATAATACAACTACCAAGATTCTATACTATCAGATATCAATTATGAAGAGAGCTTACCGGGATAGAGGAACTGGCTTCCGGGATGGCTTTATACCAGCCCTTCTGGCGAGAGTACGACGCCATATTCTTGGCCAAGAAAAGGGAAATAAAATCTCCCGTTACCAGTAATTACCACAAGAGCATTCGCCATTTTTGAAGTGATGATATCTCTTCACATCTCTCACTATAATCACCCTATTTTCTGCAAGTGACATGAACTTAAATGCATTGTGGCAATCTCCACAGATACGAAGGTTCTTGTAAATGCGTATTGTGGCTCCACGAGGAAGTTTCAGAATCCCATACACAGCTGCTAGCTTCTCACTATGAGTAGACAAAGCGCGTTCCTTTTGTTCAGACTCCATATCGTGCAATACATATCTAGTATCGGGAACATATCCCAATTTCCTCATCCTCAAACCTAAATCCTTTATATAGTCGTAAACTGCAACCATCCCAGGGTGTGCAGTATCATCAACCAAAAATACGTGCACCTTGTTCTCGACTTCAATCCAACTACAAGCAGGTTCCTTCTTAACTCCTCTGTCGCGCATTAATTTTCGCACCTTTGCTGCTTCATCCCAACGCCCGGAATTTGAAAATGTGTTTGCCAAAAGTATGTAGGTTCCCTCATGCCGTGGGATTAGGTTAAACAGATGATCTGCTGCTTCAACCCCTAAGTCTACATTTCTATGATTTCGACAACCAGAAAGTAAAGCTTCCCAAACAGGTGGACCGGGCTCAAAAGGCATTGAATGGATTACCTCTTTTGCTTCTGACAGCTTTCCAGCCCGGCACAACAAATCTACTAAGCGAGCGTAATGATCTTCACCAGGAGCTATTCCGAATTTCTCGTCCATGGAATAGAAAAGACGCTTCCCCTCTTCTACCAGACCTGCATGAGCACAAGCGGAAAGAATATCGAGGAAAGTTACACGATCAGGCGCTATATGTTCTTCCAACATTTCTTCGAAAAGACTTAGTGCACGAGCGCCATGTCCATGTTGGCCCAATGCTGCAATCATTGCATTCCAAGTCACTGAATCTACAAATGGCATTGTGCAAAACAAAGCCTCCGCCGCTTCCAGATCACCACATCTGCCATACATTGTTATCAGTGCATTTCCTGCTGAAATGCTCGAATCAAAACCAAGAATCAGAAACTGAGCATGGAGTTGAGTTCCATGCTTCAAATCTGCAATCGCTGAACAACAAGTTAATGCTCCAGCGAAAGAATAATCACATTGTTCAGCACCATTCAATCTCATCTGGTTGAACACTCTCAAACCCTCCTCACCAAATCCATTCTGCGCAAACCCTGATATCATTACTGTCCATGATACAGTATTCTTCTCAGGCATCCTATCAAAGAAAGATTTTGCTTCATATATCCTTCCACCATTCACTTGTGCTGATAATATCGTATTCCAAGAAATCAGGTCCTTAACCTCTGCCTTCTCGAATACTCTACAAGCTTCATCAACCTTTCCACATTTCCAGTACAACGTTACCAGCGCATTCGTAACAGATACTGAAAATTCGCCACCAGAAACTGGTTCCTTCCTCAATATGTAACCGTGCAGCTCCTTTCCTTGAAGAAACAATCCAGCATCTGCACAGGCACTAAGGATATTAGTAAAAGTAAACTCATCCAATCTAATCCCCGAAAGATGCATCTTTCGCAACATCTCCAACGCGTCAGCAAAAAATCGCTTATGCACGTATCCTGAAATCATCGCATTCCATGCTACCACCAAATTCTCACTCATCCCGTCAAACACTTCCTTAGCACCATCAAGATCATCATTCCTCACATACCCCGTGATCATCGTAGTCCAGGTCATCTCATCCCTCACAGACATCTCATCAAACAACTTCCTAGCTGACCCCATCAAACACGAGCTCCTCACGAATGGCGAGGAAGCGCACTTAACATACGCGGAAATAATCGCATTCGACACTGATCTCACTCCACAAGCTCCTGACTTAATCGCCGCGCAATGCATTTGCCCACAATGCTTCTCCCTATCCGCTATAACTGCTAATGCAGCGATCGCACTCGTGTAGGTGAAATAATCAGGCTCAAAATCATTCCTTTTCATGCTATTAAACATCCTGACCGCCTTATGGCCATCGTTGTTGTGCGAATAGCAAGTGATCATCGCGTTGTACATAGCCGTGTCGCGCACACGCAATGGGGTCTTATCAAACACGTCCCTCGCGAGCTTGGGATCCCCGGAACGCGAGTACGCCGCAATCAGCGAGGTTCTCGAGATGACATCTAGGTGGGGAATTTCGTCGAGCAGCTTCTTGGCGTATCCTATATTACGCAATTTACAGTAGACATCAATCAGGTGGTTGAGGATATGGCTCTTTGGCTTGAACCCAGAAAGGATCATATGGGCATGGATTGTTCTGGTGAGTGGATGGGAGGTGGGGCTCTGTGGGTCGCACAGCTTCAGCAGCGCGGCGTAGCGGTTGGCGGCAGCGCGCATGTCAGCGGGGAGCACTTGGTGAGTGCTTCCGGCGGCGGAGATGGCGGCGGCTTCTGCCGCCGCACTCATGCTTGACAATTGCTACTATTTTGAAGTATGGAAGAGAAGAGGAACAAGACGGAAAACTTTTGGAGCTTTCATCAATGGCGGGAAAGCATTCCATTGGACAAATACTTAATTATGATAAAGAAGTGTTATTTGAAGTGCTATATAGGGATGCCAACGAGGCGACCGGGCTATGTCACCTCCATATATATATATATATATACATACATATATATATATATACATACATATATATATATATACATACATATATATATATATACATACATATATATATATACATACATATATATATATATATACATACATATATATATATACATACATATATATATATACATACATACATATATATATACATACATATATATATATATACATACATACATATATATATATATATATATATAGGATCGTTCTCTTCGTTAAGATATAAAATAACAGAATAAATGAACATTAAAGATAAACGAGAATCGATTAGAATAACAGTAAATACAAACATTGAGTGAGAGGATCGAAAAAATAATAAATAGTGAATAGTAATTATGAACGGCAAGTGAATAGTAATTGTGAATAGTAAAATTAGTGAATAGTAAACTTAGTGAATAGTAAACAAATAGTAAATGGATTAAAGTAAACAATAACAACAGTAAGAAACAAATTCTTGAATAAATTTCTGATATTGAATAATTTCTTAAAGGCTTACAAGGGATTGGAACTGAAGTATGTACGTTCAGCTCAGATTGGAGAGGTTGTATGAAAGTATACAAGAAAGTGCGATAATTCAAGCGTGATTACAAATGAAATGAACTGAAGTATGTACGTTCAGCTCAGATTGGAGAGGTTGTATGAGAGTATACAAGAAAGTGCGATAATTCAAGCGTGATTACAAATGAAATGGAATGCATCTATTTATAGGAATGGATTTCTAATCTATTACATCAGAATGCATAAAATTTGGAATCCGGATGAGATCTTGGCCGTTCTTTGAATGTAGCGGAGAGATGGGGCCCGCCACTTGCCTTTGTCGGCTGCTTTGTTGAATCAGTGGAATGTGGGTGGAGACTGGGGTCCTCCACTTGGGCTGCTTTGTTGATTTTTTTTTTTTGGAGATTGGAATCTGCTAGTGGAAGCTGGGATCCATTATCAATTCTGGTCTGGATGGTGCTAGAATATGTCATTGCTTACGTTTTGGTGGAAGCTGGGATCCACCTTATCTAGACTGGACTGCTTTCTTGATTATATCCCTTACATTTCATAGGGATCTTGACTATCTTGGAGATATATTTGATCATCTGTCTCTTGCTTAATTGTCTGCTTTTGCCGAACTAATTCTTGGTAAGATTCCAGAGCTTTCTGAAATTCTTCATCTGGCTCATGTTTTGGACTTGGGCTGGCTGGAATTTGTATAATTGGAGTTGGGCGAATAGGAGTTGGACATAATGGTGGAATTGTAGTGACTGATGGTCCAATGGGTGTTGGACGAGGAGTATGAATAGGTGAAGGGAGTGTTTGTGGAGTCATGGGTTTGAATGCTATCTTCAATTTTTGTCCTGTTTGGAAGTAATGGGTTACTGCTTTTGTAGAATAAAACTCTGGTTTATAATTGATCCACCATTTGACTCTGTATTGTCTTACTAAAGAAAGTGGGTTTGAAGGGTAAAATGGCTTTACTTGGAAGCTCCAAGCAAATATCCAGGGTACCCTAAAAATTGAATGGAATAAGATCTTCCTCACGTGGGGTTTTGAATGGGTAAGCGTTTGCTGGCAGAGGTTTTGGAATGTATGAAATCCATCTTGAATAGGTTGTGGATATATGTCAGTGGATGGTCCAAATTTGAACCACCAATCTATGAACCAATTTGGAATATGATTATTGAAGGTTTGATGGAAATTGATAAACCAAGAATGGTCAAAAGATCTATAAAAGAAAGTTCTGTACCAAGCTTGGATATAATCAGCATAATTGAATCCACTAGGAAAATAATCGACTGAAAAAGGAGTAATGGAATGTATATCGGAGACCTGTTGAGGACTGAGAATCTTTTTAATATAAACTTTGGAATATTCTATTCTATTGGGGTCCTGTTTATTGGGAATATGTTGAATATCAATGGATTGTGTATCTACAAGAATTAATTCATAGTATTGTTGTGTCTTGTGTATATCTTCTGCCATCCATAGGGATGATGGCAAAAATAAGTTGGAAACAAAGATCTTCAGCTGTGGAATATCAGGTTCGGAATCGAAATGGGTAACCAAAATGTGCTCAGGATTAGGCTTATCAAAATATGTGGAAGTGGGTTTTGAATTGCTAGTAGAGATTTGTTGATTTGGTAAGGATGTATGAGCTCTTTTTAATGGAGTAAAATTGGAAGATAGAGTAGGAGTTTTATTTTGAATAAGTCTAGAATGGGGAGTTTGTGCTATTGTGGAATAAGTGAGTGGAGGAAAGTCGTGCAATGGAATTAATGGAGTAACTGATGGAGTAAGAGGCCTGGAGTTAACATAATCTTTACTAGTCCTAGAGTTGGATGAACTTGCTGATGTTGAATCACTCATGGTTTCCTGTAAGGAATTCACGAGTCAGGAAATCTGGAATAAAATTATCTTTTCCTTTGATAAATTGAATATCAAAATAAAAAACTGATAGAATAGCTTGCCATCTGGCAAAGATTTGTTTTGAAACCAAAATTTTAACATCTTTTTGCAAAATATCTTTTGCCGATTTGCAATCAATATTTAATAAAAACTTTTTATTGAAATGCATAAAACTATGGACAAAACTTCTTTTTTAACTGTTGAATAATTCTTTTGTGCATGTGACCAAAATCCAGAATGATATCTTATTATAGATGTGTTTCCTAAATGCTTTTGTTTTAAAATACCTCCAAATCCTATGTCTGATGCATTTGCTTCAACTATCATGAATGCTTCTGGATGTGGAATGCGTAGACATGGTAATGACTTGGCTTTTAATTTAATATCTTTGACTAAGTTGGTATGAGTATCTGACCATGCTGGTGGATTTGTTTTTAATCTTTCATATAAGAGTTTACAGATGATTTTGATTTTAGGGAAAAAATTGGAAATATAATTAACACATCCTACAAATCTTTGTAATTGGTTCTTATCTTTTATTTGATCAGGAAATTTCTCTGCAAATTCAATTGATCTTTGAATGGGTTTGATTTTTTCCTAAATGTATATTGAATCCTAGAAACCTAATGTTCGTTTGGAATAATTTCATTTTAGGTTCAGATATAACTAATCCGTTTATCTTTATGATTTTTAATAAAATATTTAAATGTTTAAAATGACTGTCTATGGTATCTGAACATACTAACATATCATCAATATATACTATAACAAATGATGAATAAGGAGTAAAGATGTCATTCATAATCTTTTGGAATTCAGAAGGTGCATTTTTAAAACCAAATGGCATAACATTCCATTCGTATTGACCAAATGGAACTACAAATGCCGTTTTATATTTGTCTTGTTCATTTATTTGAATCTGCCAATATCCTGATTTTAAATCAAATTTTGAAAATATTTTTGCATTAACTAGCCTATTAATTAAATCTCTTTTGTTTGGAATGGGGTACCTAATCCACTGTAATACCTTATTCAAGGGTTTATAGTTTATAACTAATCTTGGAATTCCTCTTTCTTTTTCTGCATTTTTATTGACATAAAAAGCAGAACAACTCCAAGGAGATTTACTTTTCCTTATTAGTCTCTTATCTAAATGATCTTGAATTTCTTGTTTACATAGTTCTATTAATTCAGCATTCATTTGAATAGGCATTGCCTTAGTAGGAATATTTTGTTCACTAAAATTTTTTTCATAAGGTAATGAAATCACATGTTTCTTCCTATCCCAAAATGCATTGGGATGTCCTGAACATACTTGTTTCTTGAATTCCATTTCTATGTTGTCTATTTTATCTTTTATCATTTTTTTATGCAATTGTTCTTCTACCTTTGAATAACTTAATTCTTCTTTTAAAAATAAAATATCTTTTTGTTTTCTATTTAAAACACATATTTTTTTGTATATTGAATTGGTTCGTAATAAATGTAATTCGACTTGACTAGGAGGGCTTATAAAAGAAAATAATAATTTATTTCCTAATATTTTGGTACTTATTCCTTCTTGGGTCTTTTTGAAAGGAGTTATTTGGTATAAAAATGGGTTTCCTAATACTGCATCGTATGATACATTTTCTAATATTAAAAATGAGTGTTCAATACAATAATCATTGTTACATATGAATCCATTAGATAATTTTTTCTTAATAACCATTGGAGTGCCATTTGCTGCTGATAATTGTTCCTTAGTTTTTTCTAAATATTTACTTGGAATTAATCCTGACCGAATACATGATTGATCTGCTCCACTATCAATTAGTGCTACTACAGTGATACTAAAATCCTGGACTCCTATTGTTACTTGGGAATACCATTTTTCCATATTAATTTTATTGATAACATTAAAAAATTGTTGATGAGTTGGAATTTCATTGGAAATGGGGATAATAGAACTACTGGGTTTTCCTAATGCAGTTATCTGTAATTCTAGTTCTAAATCTTTTTCTTTTAAGTTATTTAATTCTGTTTTAATATGACTAATTTCATTTTTTAGCAAAGTAATCTCTTTTTTTAAATCCTGTGTTTCTACTGGATTGATGATTGATTTTTTCTTTTTTAATTCCGAATAATTTTTAATTGTTTGACTTAAACTAAAAGCTTCCGTCATTCTTGGTTTATTTTCTTCTAAAAATAAATTTTTTAATCTTTGTACATATTCTGTTTTATCTTCAGAATTTCCTATCTTATCTATTATATCTAATAATTCTTTCTTTTTACTATGAGTACTATTTAACATATTAATAGTTGGAATTTTACATTGGCATATATCAGAACCACTAGAAGATTCTGATTCTGATTCATAGTTTGAAAATTTTGAATGTTTAGTATCTGAATTATCAATCAAGATAGATAGTAATTTATTTCTTAATTCTATATCTTCCAATGCATTAATCTTCTTTTCTGTTTTGCAATAATTTGCTGTATGACCAAACTTTTTACATTTGTAACATTGAATATTTTGAAATTTATTTGGTTTGTGTTTATTAAACTTTCTTTTATAATTTTTCTTTTGAAAAGGTTTTTCATCCTTATAACCATGTCGGTGATATTTATGTTTCCTATAATGTCTAAATTTTTGTTTTTTATGAGTTTTATGTTGAGATGAGGGGGGTTTTATCCCTGTTATTCCAAATTGTTGACAAAAAGATCCCATTTCTTTTCTCTCCGATCCATATTTATGTTGAATTTTTAAATCCTGGCATAGTGTTAAAGCTTCTTTTTTAACAAAAGCAAATATTTGACCAAAAGTTATGTCATTATAATCTATTTTTTCTGTTTCTAATGCTTTACTCATATTAGTTAGTATTCTTTGAGAAAATAGAGTTGGTAATCCTGTAATAAATTTTTCTTTCCAAAATGGAGAATTTGAATCTGTTCTTCTAAAAACTTGAGTTAAGAATATGTCTTTATACCATTTGAAATCAGTTTGAGTAGGACATCTTAAATTGGTTAAACATATCTTTGAATTTTCTAATGCTTCTGCAGGATTTCCTACAAAATACATGGATATAGTATATAACAAAAATGCAGATCCATCTTGGACCATGACAAATTTAATATTATCATCTTCGCCTTGAGCTTCTTCTGATTCATGGTTCATTATGGCTTGTTTATCTTGTAAAGTGAGATAATTATCCCACCATCCTTTTAATTGTCCAGTAAATCCTGTTACTAGTAACATGACTATATTTGGTTCTGTAGGAGTTATAGTTGCTTTATAAGCTATTATAGCCATTCCCATTTCTTATAATAAATTTAATATTTGATATTCTGATAATCCATCTATGTTCCATTGGTATATTGATGAACCATCATAGCTCTTGAATGAATGTAGTTTTTCTTCGTATTGAATATCTGGAGGAGTTGGTCTGGGATAATAGGCTTTTGTATTATATTTTTTCCCATTATGATGAGTTTTTAATCCACTAAAGAGATGTGGCTCAGACATCCTCTACTAATGACAATAAATTTCATGTTTAGCAAAGTTTAAATGCGAGGTTTGATTAATGGTAATTATTTCAGAGTGGTCGGAAGACAAGATCAGTGCAGTGGGAGTAGGCAAGGGTGGAGTCAACGTTCACACAATGAGAGGCTTCAACGTCAACTATGCAGCTTCCTAGGATCAACTCCGTTACGATCCCAATGTTACCCTTTTTTTCCTCCAGGAGGATCTCCACTCTGGAATAGCAATCACTCTCCATTTCTCCACATCTCCCCATACTTCCGCTTTCTTGCCCCGAGAGGCTGCCAATTCCATCCCATTCTCCTCCCAAAGCCTCAACACTGTTTTGAGCCGGTTTCAGATCGACCCCAATTCCGCTGAAGCCAAAGCGATGAAGACTACAATAGAGGAGTGCGAGAATCCCGCCGTCAAGGGCGAGGATAAGTTCTGCGCCACTTCACTGGAATCCATGGTCGATTTCAGCACCTCCAAATTGGGCAAAAATGTAGAGGCCATTTCCACTCAAGTTCAGAAGGACACGGAGTTTCCCCAAGAGCATAAAATGGTCGATGTTAAGAAGATCAATGGTGGTAATGATTGGGCAGTGGTTTGCCACAGGCAGGACTACGCGTACGCTGTGTTTTACTGCCACGCAACCAAGACTACTGAAGCCTACGCTGTTTGCTTGCTCGGGGCTGATGGATCCAAAGCCAAAGCTGCTGCCATCTGCCATCAGGACACCGCAGCTTGGAACCCGAAGCATCTAGCATTCCAAGTGCTGAAAGTTAAGCCCGGGAGTGTTCCCATCTGCCATTTCATACTCTGGATGATATCGTTTGGGCAAGAAAGCGGAAGTTTGGGGAGATGTGGAGAAATGGATAGTGGTTGCTGTTCCGAAGTGGAGATCCTTCTGGAGGAAAAAAGGGCAACATTGGGATCGTAACGGAGTTGATCCTGGGAAGCTGCATAGTTGACGTTGAAGCCTCTCATTGTGTGAACGTTGACTCTACCCTTGCCTACTCCCACCGCACTGATCTTGTCTTCCGACCACTCTGAAATAATTACCATTAATCAAACCTCGCATTTAAACTTTGCTAAACATGAAATTTATTGTCATTAGTAGAGGTTGGGATCGTAACGGAGTTGATCCTGGGAAGCTGCATAGTTGACGTTGAAGCCTCTCATTGTGTGAACGTTGACTCCACCCTTGCCTACTCCCACCGCACTGATCTTGTCTTCCAACCACTCTGAAATAATTACCATTAATCAAACCTCGCATTTGAACTTTGCTAAACATGAAATTTATTGTCATTAGTAGAGGATGTCTAAGCCACATCTCTTTTACACTGCTTTTTCAAAAACATTGGAGTGCTTCTTTTTGTCCCATCTCAAATTTCATTAAAAAAATTTTCCAATTGTTAAAAATATCTTAAATATTAATATGTTTAACCACGCATAATAACATTATATAAATTAAAAGTCATATCTTGAAACTAATTGTTATAATGGATAAAACAATATCATATTTAATAATATTATTTTTTACATATTTGATCAAAATTTGATACTCCCTCCATCCCAACTTATTTGCACAAAATCTTTTTTGGGTTAAAGATGTCAAATTTTGATCATATATTTGAATAAGTTTATGAGCAGTAATTTTATCGTATGAGATATGATTAGATTTGTCGTAACATGCAATTTTTAAATATCATATTTTTGTGTGTCATTATTATAAGTATCTACATATATTTATAATTAAACATATATAAGGTAAAATATTTTAGTTGTAATATTAAAAAGACAAAGTCTTGTGCGAGACGGTCTCACAACGAGACCAGGGGTTAAATTATAAATATTATATACTTAATTTGGGATGGGGTATTAATTATAGTTTTCATATTGTTATGGGTTAAATTGTAAATACGATAAATGTGGTAAATATGAGCATACATTTACTGTATCTCTTCCTCTTCCCCTCATGATTTACCTTTTGTTTTTCTCTCTCGAAAACCGCTTCTGTTTTCTGCCGTCCTTCGCGTTTTCCCTCTTTTCTGGCGACCTAGGTTTTCTTTTTCCGTCGTGGTTTCTGTACTTTCTTCTGTTTTTGTTGCTTATTACGCATTATATAGTGTTTTGACGTGAGTGTAATCGGTTGTTCTGGTCCGATTTTTGGAGTTTCTTGGAATTTTGCTTGATAATCGGTTCGGCTCTGCATCAGGTAACTCCGACGACTTAGATTTGTTCTTCTAGCCGATAATCTTTGTTTTTTAGTCGTTTTATTGTATGGTAAGCCTTTTGTTGTTGAGCTCTGAGGTTTTTGTACTTTTTTTACGATTATTACTCTATTCTATTTTGAGGTTGTTATCGTAAATGAAAAGGATATTGCGAAGCTGAATGTTTTTACATGCATGTTGTTTATTAGGTTTTCATTGATGTCGATCTTTTTTAACTCTATTATTTTTCATGTTTATCGTTTTGTAGATTTCAAAGAAAGTAGATGTTGTTGATTCCGCTGGTATATACGATGCTGCAACTAAAATTGCAAAGGCATACTCGCAGCCTTCAGTTTCTTCGAATGCTGCTGTAAAGCAGAAGAGGAAAACTTCTTCCCAAGGTTTGTTGCTTTTTTTAATTTGTTTGGCGGGAATATTTGAATTTGTTACTATATTTGTTCATTTTTTGTCGTCTAGGGTTTTACATGATGTTTTAATGTTTGATTATGATGTTTCAAGGTTTTCATTTGACTTTATTTTCTGTTTATGAGATGTTTCTATTGGAAAGGTGTTATGTATGTTGTTCTTATTATATGTGTGTTTTATTGTCAATATTGTATTATTTTTAAATTACAGTGATTCTATCATAATTTTCAGTAAGAGTGATGATGTAAGTATATCAGTTGATGCTTTCATTATATATGTTTTATTTGATGCTTTACAGTTCTGATTTGATGATAAAAGTATTCCATTTGACTTTACTGTTCTTATACTGATGTTTCTTTGTACTGTTTGGTTTTATGTGTTATGATGATGATGGTGTTTATTAGTTTGATGATACAAGTATTCCATTTGACTTTACAGTTCTGATGCTTTACAGTTCTGATGTGAAGTATATCAGTTGATGTTTTCATTATATATGTTTTTATTTGATGCTTTACAGTTCTGATTTGATGATACAAGTATTCCATTTGACTTTACAGTTCTGATGCTTTACAGTTCTGATTTGAAGTATATCAGTTGATGTTTTCATTATATATGTTTTTATTTGATGCTTTACAGTTCTGATTTGATGATACAAGTATTCCATTTGACTTTACAGTTCTGATGCTTTACAGTTCTGATGCTATAAATATTTTCCCTTTTTGTTTTAGAGTGTGGTGTTGCTGTACGAAAATCTGATAGGATTCGTGGCTTAATAACACCTACGTTTACTGCAGGTATATGTTTATCTGTATAATTTTGTTGTATGTTTTGAATTTTTATTAATATTTTAGTTTTCCTCCAGATTTGAATCCTAGGAATGTTAAAAAGAAGAAAGTTGCCAAGGTGTCCATTCCATCATCTCCAGTTCCTGATTCATCCATTCCTACAGAAATTGTCCGGAAGCGGTGTGTAAAACAAGCGGCTGTTAAACGAGTCAAATTGATTAGCGGTAAGGGTAAGGTTCTTGCTGATCGTGATAGTTTAGCATCTGCTGGGGCTGGAAAAATTTCTGCTAAAAAAGGTAAACATTATTTTTCTCTAATACTTCTTTTTCTGATTTTGATTTTTAATCCATTACTCTTTACCCTTTACCAATATGGTTTGATGTTTATGTAATTCAACTGATGGTGTTAGTCAAGGTTCTGCTGTGGCTGAAAAAAAATCTGCTAAAAAGGGTAAAAATAGTTTTTCTTTCCAATACTTTCATACTTTTGATTTTTATTATTTATTATCTTTTACCAAATAGGACTATGTTTTGATGTTTCAGCTTCTGATCTGCCTGTTAAAAAATCTGCTACAAAAGGTACAATATTTCTGATTTTTTATGTTTCAGTTATTAACTTTTACCTTTTTTTAATATGGTTTGATGTTTTATATGTTTCAGGTGATGCTGTAAGTCTAGATGCTGGAGTTGCTGATATCCTATCTGGTAAATCATATGTTTTAACCTTGCTGTTTTAAATTTTCAATACATATGATATTTTTTTTGTTACCCATTATTTGACTGTATTTAATATTTTTGTTTGCAGGGGAGATCTTCAGTACTGCTCCTTCTCAATCTCAAGGACTTCATGCTACCACTGATGAAACTGGTCATGCAGATCAGACTAGTGGTGATGATGATGAAATGAAGACAAGTGATGGCTCAGAATCTGATGACAGTTCTGATGATGAAGGTGAGAAGCCAAATGATGTTGAGGAAGATGGAGAGGCTGAAGAGGAATCTGAGAAGGAGGGAGGGGATGAAAGTGAAGACAATTCTGTTGAAGGTGAAGAATCTGACAAGGGGGAGGATTATGAAAATGTTGTTGATGTTTCAGAACAAGTTGGTGATGGTATTGGTAGTAAGTCTGACAGTGAGGAGGATTCTGATGAAAATGAGGATGATGATGAAGATAGATGTGATGTGAAGGAGGATGACTCTGATTCTGATGAAGTGTTTGATGATGCTGGTGGAAAGTCTGATGATTCAGATGAGGAAGGTGGCAAAGGTGTTAGAGAGAAGAAGAATGTTGGTAAAGGGAAATCTGTTGTGAAGAAGAATGTTAGAGAGAAGAGTGGGGGAGTTGTGAAGTCGAAAAATCTAAAGGGTGTCAATGGTCCATCCAGGTATGCATTAATGACTAACAGTTTTATGATATGTTTCATATTTCGGTGTTGCTTATCTTTTTTTAATATTTTTTTGCAGCTCGAAAAGGGGCTACTCTACGAGGTGTAGCCCTGGTAAGATTGTAAAGCTTGTGAAATCATTGACTGATGGGCAGATCAGGTCAGTTATTGATATAGGATTTGAAGGATTATTGAAGATAAATTTTGGTGTCTTGCCCAAAAATGTGATTCAATATTTGATATCTAACTTCAACCCAATTAGTCGCTTGCAGCGAATAGGTAGTGATAAGTATTATATAACCAGGGATGATGTTTATGATTCCATGTGTCTGCCTATAAGTGATGTAGAAGGTTGTAGAGGTTAATAACTCGGGTAAGGGCCAGAATAGGGATATGGAGTTGAGGCTTAATTGGAAGATGGATTTAGGGGCTGATAAACATGACAATATTCCTTGTGATAGGTTGCTATGTAAGATGTCATTATTGACCGAGGGAGGTGATCTTTTTAAGAAGTATTTTCTGATGTATGTGCTGTGTACTTTCCTTGCTCCCACATCTAGAAGTAATGTTGATTTTAAGCTTTTGAGGGTTGTGGAAAGTGTGAATGAAATCAGGAAGATGGATTGGTGTGGGTATGTGTTGAAAAAATTCTGTGATGCTGTTGAGAGGTACAACAAAGGTCCATTTGATGCTGTAAATGGTTGTGTATTTCTACCTTTGATGTGCTATCTTTATAGATTTCCATTCCAAGGAATCCCATTGCCTACTTCCCTCCCATTAGTCCAACATTTTAATGAGAGTAAGGTTAAGGTAATTTGTAAGTCCATAGTGAGTGCTGAGTTTGATGCTTGTGTGATGAGCGGCAATGGTTTTCCTTTGACTTCAATGGGAAAATTAAAGTTAGGTTCAGGACCAGGTAATGGCACTGCCCGCAGTACCTCTTGCTTTGTAGTGTTGGAAATTCCTGACGATTTACCCACCGACGAGAAAATTCTTGCTGAAGTTCCTTCTGTAAGTTTTTTTATTTATCTTATGTTTGTTGTTTTTTATATGATGTTTCAAATTATGAGTAATAATTTATTTTTTTGTAGGATGCTGTTGAGCGCTCAATGCGATTTGCTAGGAATATTGAAATTGTTACCAGATCCTATGTAGCTGAGATGATTTAGCTTGGTGAAAAAGCTCCAGCTACTGCACAAGATAGTGTTCCTCCAGTTCATATTCCTGTTTGTTCACAGGATTATTTTTCTAATGGCTTTTTTTATCATATTGAAGAAATCATTAAGAAGTCAGTGAAGAAGTGCACTCCTGAAGTTCCAATATTGAAGACTGGACCTAAACCATCTTTTAGTCTTGGGATTGAGAGCTTGGAAGATATTGGACGAGTTGCAGGTTCTTCTACTATTGTACGTGAAAAGAAGGGGTCTACAGTTGCTCAGAAGAAGGGAGGACAAGTGGGAAAGTCATCAAAGGGATTGAAGAAGAAATAATTCTTTTTTTAATGATGTGATGAACTTGTGTTTGAGAATGATGTTTTTAATTACTACTGTTTGATGGTTTTTAGCATTGTTGGTTTTGGATGGTTTTTGGATGTGATGAACTTAAGTTTGTGGATGATGTTTCAAGTATTTTGGATTGTTGGTTAGGTGATTCTCATAATTCTTGTTTGAATTTGGCATTTTAAAGTAATGCAGTGATATTTCATGAGTAGGTCTTGTTTGAATTTTTATGCTTTATTTGTAGAGTGTTTTTTACATTAATGATTATGTTTTAAAATTAAGTTCACATTTTAGGTGTTGTCTAGTTTATTTATAAAAAAAATGTGACATATTTCTAGTAGTAACTTTTGGTATATGTGAAAATCCAGTAAACTTTGAATGCTCATTACATATCTGTAAGTTATCACACATTTAAGTTAAAAGATCACGTTCTGCAAATTAAATTTGAGTACTCAAACAAGAAACTTATAGAGAATAGTAAACTCTATAATTATTTCCATAATAAAAGCATATGCATTATACTAAGTTGAGTAGTAATTTTAATTCAAAGTCCTCACTTTTGAAAAATGTAACATCCAATGAAAGTCTTAAAATGTCAAATGAAAGTATTGAAACATCAAATTTGTTCTGCAATTTCAGAATTCACCCTTCATCAACTTTGGTCTTCCCTAATTCAGATGATTTGGGCTTTTGGAGTCTTTGACCCAAATTCCTTCTTTTGTGGCTTCTTCCTTTCTAGCTTTCCTTTCAACCTCTTACTTCTTCCCTTTGTTTTTGCTCTTTTTGGGTCTAGGACTTCGGGAGCACTTTTTGTTGGTGAGTCTTTGGCATTGTTTGTTGCCGAATGTTCAGTTTTGTCTTGATCTTTAAATGAAAGCAGCTGACCTACTGTAGTCGAATCCCTGTTCAAACCATCCTCAAGTGTTCTACGAGTATCTTTGTCATCTTCACATTTCAACACTAAATTGTAGTATTTTCTGAGCATCTCATGGCGCCATGGTATCTTACCTTTCATCTCACTGCAGTTTTCACTATTTTGTGTTGATGCAACTCCAAGTACTCGGTTCCATATTTCCTTCTTTGCCATCTTTGTCCATCTCTTTAGTATATAATCTTCAGGTATTGTTGTGATGTTGCGCAAGTGGAGCACACGAAGGCTGTGGAAGCACAACAGCCCAACTTCTTCAAAGTATTTACATGAACACTTGATCTCCACTTTACCATCCCTGAGTGTATAATAAACCTTCTCTACCTTTGTTTCATTAGTTTCTGGGCTGACTTTGTAAATATCTTCATAGCCAATGTTGAATATTTTCTCCACTTTACTTGCCATTGCTAACTTCCACTCTGTTTCGAAGTCCTTGAAAATTTTAAGAGTGTATATCTCCCCAGCTTGCTTCAGTAATCCAGGCCCTTCTACAGCTGCTCTTGGTTTTCCTATTGAACCACTGTATTCCCTGCTTGTCTCCGTACTTCTCCAACTTTTGACAGTTTTTCCAAATATTGCAAAAAACTGTGTCAAGTTGGTTGTTTTTGAAGCATTGAAGCTGATTGCTTTGTTGGTACTTTCACTACGTTGTGATGACAAAGTTCCAGCTGAGAAGAAATCCTTGCTTAGTGCAGTGCACCATTTATCTCGGAGTTCGTACAAGCGCTTGAACCAATTTTTTTCTTGCAGCTGGTAGGTTTCTATCATGGAATTCCAGCACTTTTCAAATTTTTCTTCATTTGCACAACCTTTCAAACAGTGGTCGAATGCCATTCCAAATTCTTCATCACTTTTAACTTTACCGTAATGACTAATTGCATTCTGTTTCAGATGCCACAAACAGAGTCTATGTTTTGTTTCTTTGAATACCTATGAAACAACAATTTCAGAAAATGCATCATCAAATTGTTTCTTAAAAAGGTCATATGCTACTAATGTATCATCAAATATAAATGTAGGATGCTCATGTTGCAGTGTCAAACCAAAAGAAATTGTATACATGTCCATGATGAGTTATCAGATGTTCTAAAACTGGTTATGGTGATGACTTAAAAATTAAATTATTGACACATCACAATTAAGATAATTAGAAGCATGGTTCTAAAATATATATTTAGAACATCAACCGTATAACATTACATGTTAGACCTTTTTGATGAAATATCAACTAAATAATATAATAAGTTACACTGGTTCAAAACTTCAACTGAAGGAATATTTAAAACATCATAATAAATATTTAAAAGGTTAAACACATAACTTGAAACATCAATCGTCAGATAGAGTTTAGAAATACCTCTTTAATTGCCTTTGCCATAGCCAAATCCTGGCCAGTGAATATAGTCACTGGTTGTTTTCCCCCCATTGATTTTTTAAATACCTCTAGCAGCCATACAAAAGTTTCAGCCTTTTCATCTCCAATAAAAGCACACCCAAACATTGCATTGTTCCAGTGATTGTTTATCCCGACAATCGGAGCACAAATGAGATTATACTTGTTTGTCCAATAAGTGGTGTCAAAAATCACAACATCACCATATAGCATGTAATCTTCTTTCATCATCGAGTCTCTCCAAAATAGTGCAGTTAATTTTCCTTCATCATCCAGCTTGACTCTAAAAAAGTAGTCTTCCTCGGTAGCAGCAATCTGATAAAGATCATCTATGACATTTTGAGCATCCTCTCCTTCTATAGTGTCCATTCTGTACCTATTCACATAGTTAATGTGATCTCTCATAGTGTGCCCAACATTTTCTTCTCCTTGGGCAGCACATGCTAAATATTTGTAACTTGCTGCTGGTTTGAGACCTGCCTTTTCCATTGCTTCGATTGCTCTTGCTTTCTCATTTTCAATTCTTCTTTCACTACGTTGCAGGTACTGCCATTCTGATCTTGTGCACTCATGGTTATGCTCTAAAAAGTGGTGTTTGATTTCATAGAACTTTTCATCAACAAGCTTGATCCTGATCTGAGCTTTGCATCCTGTTCTTACCACTGGAAAATCTTTTGATTTTCTTTTTCTCTTCCTTTCTAGCTGTAGAGTAGGTGTGGTTTTAGTTCTTGAAATGGACTTTCCTTCACATGAGCATGTGAAATATTTTTCTCTAATTACTCCTTGGTTTGACTGCCTTGTTGTTGACTTCCTTACACAAAATCCAAGCACAGTTGCATGTGCTCGAAACAGTTTTTCAAGCTCTTCCCAAGTTCTTGCTCTCACTCCTTGCAAACACTCCCTTGCATCTATCTCTAATAGATTAGGAAAATCATCTGGCAGATCTGTCATTTAAATCATACATCACTCAGATTGATTATAAAATAACATATTAATTCTATCAGTTTCAGTAACAGTTGACATCAGGTGCCGAAAATCGAACACTTTTATTAAAACATCAATATATATGATAGAAACATCACATACTAGTATATGCAGGTCAGTTTCTGAATTAGGTGGAGAAGCATCAAACATTTTTCTTAAAACATCAATCTGTATAATAGAAACATCACATAACAGTATATGTATGTATGTCTTTGAATCAGAATTCCAAGATTTGTTACCCATGCCAGAACTGAGCATCCAGTTTTATGAATGAGCATAATCAAATCACTCATTCTGTTTATAGCATGTTACACTAGTTCTACCAGCCAATATTCAATAACAACTGAAATTAGATACACAAGTACCGACCACTTTCATTAACACATCAATCTCTATGTCAGTAACATCACATAACAGTTTATTGTGGTCAACTTGATACAGATATACAACAGTATTTTCACATACTGGAACAGAGCATCAATTTTGAACATTAAAACACTGTGAAGGTTTTTGAGCTGAAAGATCAATCTGCATCAAAATATTCACAAGCTTCATGAGCTGAATTATTCGCAAGCAGATTAAATCAGGTTTTGTATGATGATTCCAGTTTTTCATACTCACCTTTTACAGAATTTTTTTCGATTTCATTGATTGTGTCGTTCGCCACAGTAAGTTGTTGTTCATTGTTCAAAAGGCTAGTTGATGAAGCTTCAGTTTTGCTATCATCTTCTTCGCACATCAATTGATGTTCGGATCTACAAAATAAATGAAATTTTACATAATCTAATTGTACAATGTTCAACAAACTGATTTGATTATGTAGTTTTGAATAACAAACCTGATTTCTTGTTGATCGTCGTTGTTCATTGTTATTCGCAGAAGTTGTGGATTTGATCTTTGAAGGTTTGGGATCGATGGATTGCAGTGGTTGAGATCGATTGAAATCGTTAGAATGTTTTGGAATTTGAAGGTTTCTTCTCAGAACCCGTGTTTCTTCTCAGAATTCTTTCCATATTTTTTATATTTGCAGGCTAGTCCTTCTATTTTTTTGCGCATTTTAAATGGGCACCGAAAATAAAATAATTATGCAAGGACCCCCAATTTTTTTTTTGCATTTTACCTTAAATTACTGTAAGTCCCTGGTCTTACGGTAAGACGGTCTCGCAGGAGACGGACTCTATTAAAAATTATTATACAATTTGCAGTAGTTATAAGTTTATGACCCAGGTAATGTAATCGAAAATTTTATCTTAAATTTTTTTCTAATTTTTCATTTAAATATTAAATTTTTCATAACTTATGAAAAAACAATCTTTTAAGAGATAGAGTCTCCCATGATAGAATTACGAAAAGTGTATATTTTTATGCAGTGGAAAAATATTGGAAACAAACCATTGTGTAGGAGATCTCTAACTGCTTTGGGCATGCGACTGTTAGGCAACTTGGATTTCCAATAAACCTCAAGATCTGCTTGGCTTGCTACGACTATTGCAAGCTGTGACCCAAAAAAGAAGTGATTAAATCATAGTAACTACAAACATTATAAGGTCTTCTAAAAAAAAGAAAGAGCAGTTCTCGGACGTTAATAAAAAAAACACACACACATACATATGAAGACCTTATAAAAAAAACACACACTTACGAAAAGAAACGTGAAAATTTGAAGTGGCTTGAAGGACTCCATAGTGCCAAGAAAGCAGAACAGCGAAGGTTGTGAGAGAGTTGAGACTAGAGAGGACTATTATATATAGAAAGTAGCTGTGGGGGCGATGATACACCCGTGGGTGTACCTTAGTGGTTGAGAGTTGGGTTCTCTTGGAGGCATCCACAGTTCGAGTGTCGGCTGGTGTCGGCTGCTGAGGGCGAGCAGTGATCGCCTCACAAATCGAATCATATCTCATACGATAAAATTATTGCTCATAAACTTATTCAAATATATGATCAAAATTTGACATCTTTAACCCAAAAAAGATTTTGTGCAAATAAGTTGGGATGGAGGGAGTATCAAATTTTGATCAAATATGTAAAAAATAATATTATTAAATATGATATTGTTTTATCCATTATAACAATTAGTTTCAAGATATGACTTTTAATTTATATAATGTTATTATGCGTAGTTAAACATATTAATATTTAAGATATTTTTAACAATTGAAAAAAAAATTAATGAAATTTGAGATGGGACAAAAAGAAGCACTCCAATGTTTTTGAAAAAGCAATGTAAAAGAGATGTGGCTCAGACATCCTCTACTAATGACAATAAATTTCATGTTTAGCAAAGTTTAAATGCGAGGTTTGATTAATGGTAATTATTTCAGAGTCGTCGGAAGACAAGATCAGTGCGGTGGGAGTAGGCAAGGGTGGAGTCAACGTTCACACAATGAGAGGCTTCAACGTCAACTATGCAGCTTCCCCGAGAGGCTTCAAAATCAACTATGCAGCTTCCCAGGATGAACTCCGTTACGTTCCCAATGTTGCCCTTTTTTTCCTCCAGAAGGATCTCCACTCCGGAACAGCAATCACTCTCTATTTCTCCACATCTCCTCATACTTCCGCTTTCTTGCCCCGAGAGGCTGCCGATTCCATCCCATTCTCCTTTCAAAGCCTCAACACTGTTTTGAACCGGTTTCAGTTCGACCCCAATTCCGCTGAAGCCAAAGTGATGAAGACTACAATAGAGGAGTGCGAGATGCCCGCCGTCAAGGGCGAGGATAAGTTCTGTGCCACTTCACTGGAATCCATGGTCGATTTCAGCACCTCCAAATTGGCCAAAAATGTAGAGGTCATTTCCACTCAAGTTCAGAAGGACACGGAGTTTCCCCAAGAGTATAAAATGGTCGATGTTAAGAAGATCAATGGTGGTAATGATGCGGCAGTGGTTTGCCACAGGCAGGACTACGCGTACACTGTGTTTTACTGCCACACATTCAAGACTACTGAAGCCTACGCTGTTTGCTTGCTCGGGGCTGATGGAACCAAAGGCAAAGCTGCTGCCATCTGCCATCAGGACACCGCAGCTTGGAACCCGAAGCATCTAGCATTCCAAGTGCTGAAAGTTAAGCCCGGGAGTGTTCCCATCTGCCATTTCTTGGCTCAGGATGATATCGTTTGGGTTTCTCTTCATGTATTGGTTTACATTGATGATCTTATCATTGTTGGTTCCTCTCCTACAATGATGTCCGAGTTTAAGAAGTATTTGTGCTCTTGTTCTCATATGAAGGATCTTGGTGCCCTGAAGTATTTCTTAGGCATTGAGATAACTCATCGGCCTGATGGGATATTTCTGTCTCAGTGGAAATATGTCTTGGATATTTTTTCTGATACTGGTTTATTGGCAGCTAAGCCCACAAATTTTCCCATGAAACAATAACAAAATTTGGCGCGAGATGATGGTTCTTTGTTTGATGATTCCTCGCAGTATCGCAGACTTGTTAGAGGGCTCATTTATCTTACCATCACTCGTCCTGAGCTTAGTTATTCAGTCCATACCTTGGCCCAGTTCATGGAGAAACCGTGTTTGACACATTGGCATGCAGCATTATGAGTTCTGCATTTCGGCTAACAGTTCTCTTTAGATTACAACATTTTGTTATTCAGATTGGGCAGCTTGCCCAATTGCTAGGAGATCTTTGATTGGATATTTTGTGATGATTGGTGAATCTCCGGTTTCTTGGAAAACTAAGAAACAACCCATTGTTTCTCGTTTTTCGGCTGAAGCAGAATACCGGACTATTGCAGTCGCGTGTTGTGAATTGCTGTGGTTCAAGTCATTTCTTCGTTCGTTGGGAGTGGCCCATCCTACTCCGATGCATTTGTACTGCGATAGTCAGGCTGCTCTTCATATTGCAACCAATCCAGCTTCATGAGAGGACGAAACATATTGAGATTGATTGTCATTTTGTTCGTGATTTGATACGGTCTAGTGTTGTGGTTCCTTATCATATTCGCACTGCTAGTCAGCCAGCAGATTTATTTACGAAGGCACTTGGATGGCAGACATTTCAAACTTTGTTTGGCAAGTTGGGCATTTGAGATCCCCATGTTCCAATTTGAGGAAGAGTGTAAGAGATATTTTGTTGAAAATTTTCTACAATATTATTATACGTTAGATAGAATCATTTTTCTTTATTGACTATGTACAGACTGTCTACATGTATTCTTCTGGCGTCATCGAAAACCACATTTACATTTTACAGATCCTAATACTCCCTCTGGTCCACTATGCCTCAAGAAAATTGCACAATTTTTTTTTGAAAAGAGAAAGGAGAGGTGAAGATTGAATTGAGAGTATAAAAAGTAAGATGTGTGGATGAAAATAACCTAGTATTTACCAAAAGAAGAAGGGGCCAAAATAAAAAAACCATCCCAATAAGAAAAGAGAGACATAATTAGAGGACCAGAGGGAGTACTAGTACTTGTGTGTATCATCCATTAAGAGAATTAATAAATGTATATTTGACTACTCAGTCAAGTTCACGGGGAAAGAGGTTGGATCATGCATTCATCAAATCAAGTCATTCAATAGCGTAGGTGGTGCCGTTGTGCATGCTCCTTCTTTTGCCTCAATTTAAAAATGACACTAGCTAGTACAACGTGATAAAGTCTAGTTAAAGTGAGATTAAGGATTAGTGCATAATATTATTAAATTTAATTAGAGATAAGGTTTGCAATATAATTTAGGAACATTTGAGAGAGGAATGAGGGATCTGTGTGCAAATATCACTTTTTGGGGTGTTGGATACTAATAATTGTGGAATTAATGATTCCAGATCATAAGAATCTTGTGGGTCAAGAATCCGGGTCAGAAAAAAAATCTAGGGGTAAATTCTTTCCCTCATTTTTGCGCAATGCGCGGGTTTTTAGTACCGGATTTGATGTTTCATTTTCAGTACTTTATGTTTCAACCAAATACTGTGATATTTTTCCAGAATCATTTTTTCCACTAAAATCATGCATTTTAAAAGTTAAATTTTGATCTTTTATTGTAAATCTTGCATTTACATGTTAAATTTTTGACACTTGATACATTATGACACTAATCGGTAATATTTTATTATCTTAAATTTAAATTTATAATTTTTATTTTTATTTTGATTGATTTGTTCGTTTTTCAACGCATCCTTTTAAATATTGATATTGTTTTTTCCCCGGAATATTATATTTTTGTTTATTGTATCCTTTGATGTTTCAATAATATGAATTAGGTTTGTTAAATTTAATACTGATGGTTTTTTTTCCAATATTAGTATTACATTTTGGTGCACAATTTGATGTTTTAAAATTAATGGGTATTTTTATTTGAAGTTTACCTATTTTAGTTTAATGTATTTATTTAATTTTTATTTATTCTCATTTGATGTGTATTTTATTTTATATGATGTTTTAACTATTTTGATGTAAGTATTTGTTGTTTGCATTTGATGCATAATTACTGTAATGTGATGTGTATTTTCTTATAAATTTATTTAATATGTACTTTTGGAGTTCTTATTTATGTCTAACCATCATTATTTGATGCTTAGAAAATAAAGCAAAGAAAGAATACAAAGGCTTGAGTGAGACGGTCTCACATAATTTTATTTTGAAGCGGTGGATCTAAATACAATTATTTAAAGATGAAAGATGATAAGGGATATTTTTTTTTGTAATTTATAAACTTTACTTTGTACCTTATCTCAATATAAGTAATGATGAGACGTCTCATACGAGTCTTCTCAAGAAAGAATGTGGTCTAAGATCCCATTCTTTTAATTTAGCCACACTTTACTTTAGTTCAACTCAATCAATTTTGATTTGATAAAAGTTAACTTCTTTATTACTATTGTCACTGCTTTTAATTTCATTTAATTTATTTATTTTGATTCAATCCAATTTTAAATCACGAGAAAATATAATATAATTCTCATTATCAATAATAAATCAAACACCTCATCATTCAACTACTTTTAGGTTAAAAAAAATAAATTCTAATTTTACAGTTATTGATAGTACATCAAAGGGTGTCGGAGACTTTTTATCATTAAAATTAATTTAGTGGTGTAAAAAATACATTATTCACTCTATTTTCTAATATTATCATACTTAGTACTTGTTCTCCAAAGTTTATATGTTCCTCAATTCATTCCAGTTCAATTCAATTAATTTCAAATCAGTTTAGTTCGGTGTAAATCTGTTTAGTTCGGCGAAAAACTAAATTGGTAAAATTTAACTTGATTTAGTCATATATCACTATTTTTCAACTCACTTATTTTTAGTTCAATTTAATTAAATTCAGTTAAATTCAATTCAACTTAGATCGAATCAGTTCAGATAAACTCTAGAGAACATGTCCTTACCTTTTCACTTAATTTTACTATAAATGAAATCTAAAAGCATAAAATAATAAATAAAATAGTTTTAACTCTTATACTCTTGTCCTCCTACCAAAAAAAAATTAAAAGAAATTGTGATTTACTCTTTTATGTAAGTTGATGGGGCGAAAAAGTAGTTTTATAATGTGATGAAAGAAATTACTCCCCTCTGCTCATTTGTTTATGGCACATATGCTTTTGGCACGAGTATTTTGAAGATGCTTAGTAAGTGGTGGAGATTAACTTGAATGTAAGTAAAGTAGATTGAGTAATTGAAAATTTCTTAAATCATACTACTCTTTTCGTCTCAATCGAATCTGCACTTTTTTTAAAAGAACTTTCTCAAGATATGTTTGACCATAAATTTCAACTAGTATACAGACACCAATATTATCATGTGAGATATTGTTGGAATCCATGCAAGGGGTATTTACTAAATATCAAATTATAACACACTGTTAATATAGGTAACTAAAGTTATCGTTAGTCAAACATGTCGTAAGAAAGTTGATAAAAAAATGCGCACATTCAACAGGAACGGAGGGAGTACTACAATTAAAAAACATTAAAATAAAATAAATATCTCAAAATAGAATCGGTATCAAAATTAAGTGAATGGGGAAGAAGTCTTTCTACCTCTCCAAAACGAATTTCTTAGTAAGCAGGAAAGAGAAAGATTCATCTCTTGTTTCTTTGTGAACGTGGAAAACGTGGAAAACGATTAGCATCAATAGCGACGCAGCCTCGTTGTCATGCTATGAACCTCGTTGTCATTCATGAATAATTGAGCTTTATTCCCTTCAATCTACAGAAACTACGTACGAGGAGTAGTGGAGTACCAATAATGCGTGAGACATTTTGCTTTGTTCGAGTTTCATGTTTTGTTTTCTTATCTCTCATCACGTGTCCCAATTTAATATGTACTCCCTCTGGTCCTCTTATATTGGCCTACTTTCCATTTTGGGATGGTTTTTTATTTATGTTTCCTTCCCCTTTTGGTAAATTCTAGAATGTTTTCATCCACTCATTTTACTTTTTACACTTCCAATACAATCTCTACCATTCATTTATCTTTTTGAAAAAATTTGTGCCAAAAAGTTGAAGCCAATATAAGAGGACCAGAGGGAGTACATAATTTTCGTACAATCTCTAATAAGTGTATTTGGGTACTGTAAGAATATGTAATTACGTATAATAATAATGTATAAGTATTGAAATTATGGGTGTCTATCATAAAATTAATCCGTACTATGTAGGGGTAAATCACAATCTTATATATTGAGTTGTGACTTTATCAACCACCGATGTGAGATTTTAACATGCCCCTCACGTGCAACGGTAGAAATCATTGCGCAAATGTGGATAGAAAAGGGGTCACGTGCCAACCTTGGGGTCTGATATTTACCATGTTAATTAGTTACATGAGCTACTGTCATAATACTAATTGGTACTACGCAAGGGTAACCTATAATCTTATGTATTGAGTTATAACTCTATGAACCACCAATGTGAGACTCTAATAATAAAAATTAATATTTAGAAATTACATGTTACAATAACTAACAATATTTCATATACTAATACATTGCTCATATATTTATTCAAATACGCAGTTAAGGTTGGTGGCGCTCAAGTCTGCGCAAGTCTGCACAAGTCTGGGTTATTATCTGTTGGGATGAAAATAAATAAATTAGAGATTGGGTTATTGTGTAGTATTACGAATGGGGGAAAGCTGCAGGTTGAAGGCAATAGGGGGAGGGGTAGAAGTAATTTTGGAGAACGGGGGGTATTTGGATGAAAACTTTATAGGGAATAATTTAGTCACTTCAAAATAATTTGGGTTGCATGAAGTAAAATTGGGGCAGCACGAAGAAGAAGCTCTAGTACATCATTTCTGAAAAGACGGCCTAGCCTATTTAAACATTACATTAATTTCAATGTATAATTGAAAAGATGGCATTATCAACGGTAAGAGAAAGGATAACGGGGTTCTCTTATAGTTACAACATCGTTCTAGAGATTGAAAATATAATAGTGATAGTCTTTAGAGCAGTCTCTTAATAAGAGATCACTCAAAAGTTTACTTTTTGCTCATAAGTGGAACGTGTGAGTTAACCTTTGTTTTTTTTAAATATGAATTTATTTTGAATTTAATTTTTGTACAATCTAATTTTTTTTTTGTAAAATCTAATTTTTTTTTGTAAAATCTGAATATTTTGTAAAATCTGAATTTTTGCAAAAAACGAAATTAAAATTTTAAAATGAAAATATATTACACCCCCCGTCCCAAATTAAATGGTATGAGAGAGAATTTCACGCTCATCAAGAAACTTGTCTAATCATTAATATGTTTAATTACGTATAATTATGACATACAAAAAGTTATTTTTCAGAAACTACGTTTTACGACGAATCAAACTGTTGGTATGCCTTGAATACTGTAATAGCCGCTTCTGCGATCCTAGCCTGGGGGTCCGGGGGGCGGCAGACGCCCCCGGCTAAACGGGGATGTCGATGATACACCCGCGGGTGTACCTCAGTGGTTGGGAGTTGGGTTCTCTTGGAGGCATCCACGGTTCGAGTGTCGGCTAGTGTCGGCTGTTGAGGGCGAGCAGTGATCGCCTCACAAATCTAATCATATCTCATACGATAAAATTATTGCTCATAAACATACTCAAATATATGATCAAAATTTGACATCTTTAACCCAAAAACGATTTTGTGCAAATAAGTTGGGATGGAGGGAGTATCAAATATTGATCAAATATGTAAAAAATAATATTATTAAATATGATATTGTTTTATCCATTATAAAAATTAGTTTCAAGATATGACTTTTAATTTATATAATGTTATTATGCGTAGTTAAACATATTAATATTTAAGATATTTTTAACAATTGGAAAAAAAATTAATGAAATTTGAGATGGGACAAAAAGAAGCACTCCAATGTTTTTGAAAAAGCAGTGTAAAAGAGATGTGGCTCAGACATCCTCTACTAATGACAATAAATTTCATGTTTAGCAAAGTTTAAATGCGAGGTTTGATTAATGGTAATTATTTCAGAGTGGTCGGAAGACAAGATCAGTGTGGTGGGAGTAGGCAAGGGTGGAGTCAACGTTCACACAATGAGAGGCTTCAACGTCAACTATGCAGCTTCCCCGAGAGGCTTCAAAATCAACTATGCAGCTTCCCAGGATGAACTCCGTTACGATCCCAATGTTGCCCTTGTTTTCCTCCAGAAGGATCTCCACTCCGGAACAGCAATCACTCTCCATTTCTCCACATCTCCCCATACTTCCACTTTCTTGCCCCGAGAGGCTGCCGATTCCATCCCATTCTCCTCCCAAAGCCTCAACACTGTTTTGAACTGGTTTCAGTTCGACCCCAATTCCGCTGAAGCCAAAGCGATGAAGACTACAATAGAGGAGTGCGAGATGCCTGCCGTCAAGGGCGAGGATAAGTTCTGCGCCACTTCACTGGAATCCATGGTCGATTTCAGCACCTCCAAATTGGGTAAAAATGTAGAGGCCATTTCCACTCAAGTTCAGAAGGACACGGAGTTTCCCCAAGAGTATAAAATGGTCGATGTTTAGAAGATCAATGGTGGTAATGATGCGGCAGTGGTTTGCCACAGACAGGACTACGCGTACGCTGTGTTTTACTGCCACGCATTCAAGACTACTGAAGCCTACGCAGTTTGCTTGCTCGGGGCTGATGGAACCAACGCCAAAACTGCTGCCATCTGCCATCAGGACACCGCAGCTTGGAACCCGAAGCATCTAGCATTCCAAGTGCTGAAAGTTAAGCCCGGGAGTGTTCCCATCTGCCAAGAATAATTAAATATGTTAGATATAGATCTTAATTACGTTGTTTTCAATTTCAGTTTCATGTCGAGTGGTCTCTTATCAATTTTATACTCCGTAGAGATGTTTGATCAGGACTTGATAATTACTTGGAAACCCAAACGATATCATCCTGAGCCAAGAAATGACAGATGGGAACACTCCCGGGCTTAACTTTCAGCACTTGGAATGCTAGATGCTCCGGGTTCCAAGCTGCGGTGTCCTGATGGCAGATGGCAGCAGCTTTGCCTTTGGTTCCATCAGCCCCGAGCAAGCAGCGTAGGCTTCAGTAGTCTTGAATGCGTGGCAGTAAAACACAGCGTACGCGTAATCCTGCCTGTGGCAAACCACTGCCGCATCATTACCACCATTGATCTTCTTAACATCGACCATTTTATACTCTTGGGGAAACTCCGTGTCCTTCTGAACTTGAGTGGAAATGGCCTCTACATTTTTGCCCAATTTGGAGGTGCTGAAATCGACCATGGATTCCAGTGAAGTGGCGCAGAACTTATCCTCGCCCTTGACGGCGGGCATCTCGCACTCCTCTATTGTAGTCTTCATCGCTTTGGCTTCAGCGGAATTGGGGTCGAACTGAAACCGGTTCAAAATAATGTTGAGGCTTTGGGAGGAGAATGGGATGGAATCGGCAGCCTCTCGGGGCAAGAAAGCGGAAGTATGGGGAGATGTGGAGAAATGGAGAGTGATTGCTGTTCCGGGGTGGAGATCCTTCTGGAGGTAAAAAGGGCAACATTGGGATCGTAACGGAGTTCATCCTGGGAAGCTGCATAGTTGATTTTGAAGCCTCTCGGGGAAGCTGCATAGTTGACGTTGAAGCCTCTCATTGTGTGAACGTTGACTCCACCCTTGCCTACTCCCACCGCACTGATCTTGTCTTCCGACCACTCTGAAATAATTACCATTAATCAAACCTCGCATTTAAACTTTGCTAAACATGAAATTTATTGTCATTCGTAGAGGATGACTGAGCCACATCTTTTTTACAATTCTTTTTCAAAAACATTGGAGTGCTTCTTTTTGTCCCATCTCAAATTTCATTAAATTTTTTTTCCAATTGTTAAAAATATCTTAAATATTAATATGTTTAACTACGCATAATAACATTATATAAATTAAAAGTCATATCTTGAAACTAATTGTTATAACGGATAAAACAATATCATATTTAATAATATTATTTTTTACATATTTGATCAAAATTTGATACTCCCTCCATCCCAACTTATTTGCACAAAATCTTATATTATTAAATATAATATAATATATTATTAAATTTTGGGTTAAAAATGTCAAATTTTGATCATATGTTTGAATAAGTTTATGAGCAATAATTTTATCGTATGGGATATGATTAGATTTGTCGTAACATGCAATTTTTAAATGTCATATTTTTGTGTGTCATTATTATACGTATACATATATTTATAATTAAACATATATAAGGTAAAATATTTTAGGAGAAGAAGAAACTTCCGACGGCGATGGATATCGATTCCCCACGTCACACTTGCCTTAAACTGAGCCTTCCCGAACCCATCTTCGTCAAGGGCACATGGTTCCCCACGCGCCTCGAACTCGCCGCCACCGACGGCCGCGACGCGTGGACCTGCAACGCGTCGGAGGAGGAGGTCAACGAGCGAGCCTCCCAGTGGGACCAGCCGGAGAAGGAGTACATTGATCTGGCTGAGAAGTACCTGGGGTTTCAGCAACCCGGGTCGGTTTACGGGTTCTCGGATGCTGGAAACGGGTCCAAAAGGTTATCATGGCCCTTTGAGAAGGAAGGGATCAAGTTGGAGTGGCGCTGGAAATGTCAACCATCGGCCGACAGTAAGAAGACTACAGCTGATGTCATGGATTTTCTGATGGATGCCAACATAAGGCTAAGTGATGAAGTTGTTGAGAAGACTCAGTCCTTTGAGAGCCTGAGAATGGAGGCTGAGAAGTGTTTGGCTCAGAGTGAGCAGCTCAGTAAGGAGGAGGAGGAATTCGAAAATGAAATCTATTGCACATAAAATGTGATAATTGCCAACCATATACATGCAGCAAAACTTAAAGTATGGCTCCCAAGCCTCCTTTCCAAATCAAAGATAGTACTATATATAGAAGTGCATAATAATTGGTTCTTTTATTATGGCCCCAACTTTTGGGCACAAACCTTTTCAAAAAAAAAAATGAATGGTAGAAATTGTATTGAAAGTATAAAAAGTTAAATGTGTGGATAAAAACAATCTAGGGTTTACTAAAAGGGGAAGGAGCCAATATAAGAAAACAATCCAAAAAAGGAAAGTGAGCCATTATTAGTGGACCGGAGGGAGTACAAGTATTTCTAAACCTTAAACCATGGATATGAAACTAGCCATCGTTCTCCTAGCCCTAATTGCAGCCACCATTCGCAGCAGTGCCGATGAATCACCCCAAGATGTCGAAAGATGGTACCGCCGCCTCCCCTATGCAAAGGAGAAGATCACAAAGCTCAACTTCTTCATCCACGACATCATGGACGGGCCCCACCCCACCACCGTCCCGATCGCTTAGGCTCCCACGACGAATGCCTCCCCGACCAAGTTCGGGTTGGTGTTCGTCATGGACAGCCCGTTGACCGTTGGTCCCGATCCGACCTCGCGCGAGATCGGGCGGTGCCAGGGGATCTTCACATTTGCCTCCCAACAGGAGATAGGGCTGCTTATCACCTTAAACCTAGTTTTCTCTGATGGGCCCTACAACGGCAGCACTCTTAGCATTCTTGGCCCTAAGAGAAGGGACAACCTCTACCGGGAGTACCCAATTATTGGCGGTACTGGTGTTTTCCGGCAGACGCGTGGAATTGCGGTGGATAACGCCTACCAGGGCACGGTGGCTCCTGGCGCCAAGCCGCCAACTCAGGCTCAGGTCATCGTCACTCACTACAATTTGCCTGTGTTTGCTGAGGAAATGGTGATCAAGAAGTTTGCTGAGGAGGTTTATTAAGTTGATTAGCTACTAATCAATCCATGTTTAATTGCACGTATTAAGAAGTTTAATTAGTTCCCTGTAATAATGTGTGGCCAGGATACATATGCATGAAGATGTATCTTCAGTTAGTACGTTCTTGTGAAATTCCTAATGTGGAAGAAATAAAACTTCTACTTTTCAAAGAATTCTGTAATCGTTCGGTTCGTGGCCTCATTGCACCTTTTTGTTAATAACCAGCTATAATATTTAATGTATCTTTAAGATTATTTAAATAAATCACGAATTCAAACGTCAAGAGACAATGGATCTACAGATAGTGGTGGTGGAGAGCTCTCGGCTAGGGCTTCACCGGTGGTATTGTGGATTCGGGGCTAGGGCATGGCGATGGTGGTGTTGTGGATTCGAGGATTTGCGATGGTGGAGATGGGGCTAGGGCATAGGAGGATGTGGCAATGGCGAGGAGTTTAGGGTTGGTGGCGAGAAGTTTGGGGCTATGTCGAGGAGGTGGCGCTACGGTGGGGTTGCGCGAGGTGGCGCAAGGGTTCGTGACAGGTGGTGGTGCTAGGGTTTACTGCGGGTGGCGTCGAGCGACAACGGAGTTAGGTGACGATAGGAGGTGGTGGTCAGAGGTGCGGGGCTGAGGCAGGGGCGAGATGGAGATCTGAGCGGAGGTAGGGGCGAGAGAGAAGTGGTGAGTATATGTGGCAGGGTTCAGGTGGTGGCAGGGCGGGGCTCAAGTGGTGGCGGAGAGGGGGTCAGATGGTGGCGAGCTGGGCTTAGGTGGTGACGGGGATAAGCTCAGGTGGTGGCAGGCAGGGCTCAGGCGGTGGCGGGGATGGGCTCAGGTGGTGGCGGGCGGGGCTCAGGTGGTTGCAGGGTTCAGGTGGTGGCAGGGATGGGCTCAGGTGGTGGCGGGTGGGAATCAGGTGGTGGCAGTCGGGGCTCAGGTAGTGATGGGCAGGGCTTAGGTGGTAGCGGGAATAGGGGCTCTAGTGGTAGCGGGGATGGACTCAGATGGTGGCGGGCGGGGCTCAGGTGGTGGAAGGGAGGGGCTTAGGTGGTGGAAGGGAGGGGCTCAGGTGGTGGCGGGGGGGGGGGGGGGGCACAGATTGGTGGTGGTGGTGGATTGGTGGTGGGGGTATTTTTGTAGTTTAAAATTTTGTATTAGGTTAGAAGGGCATTTTGGTCATTTCTAGTCAGCCAATGGCCGGAATGGCCAGTCAATGCCAAAATAATGGCTTTAGGGTTATATTTGCACTTATGTGTAATAGACAGGGTTATATTTGCACTAAAAAATAACTCGGGGTTATATTTGCACTTTCCTCAACATATAGGGTTATATCTGCATATTACCCTACACATTTTCTCTATTAAATTATCATACATTAAAATGCATTTTTTTTGTTTTTATTCTTCTACTGTATCATTCTAAACAGTCTAGAAATAGTTTTCCTGTTAGTTCTGCTAAGGCTAATACTTTGTTTGAACTTATTCATTGTGATGTTTGGGGGCTTTATGGTTCACCCTCTTCTAGTGGAGCATTTTTATTTTTGACCATAGTTGATGATTATTCCTGACCTGTTTGGGTTTACTTATTTGTTTCTAAGTCTCAAGTACCATTGAAGATGAAGGAGTTCGCGTTTGTTCAGACACAGTTTCACCGTCCCAATCAGTGGGTTTAGGCAAACAACGGTACCAAATTCTTACTCCTCAGTTCATTTTTCTGGAGAAAGGTGTTCGTTTTGAGACCTCTACAGTCTACACACCTCAGCAAAATGGACGTGTGGAATGAAAGCACAAACATATTCTTAATGTTGCCCGTGCTCTTTGTTTCTAAGCTCATCTCCCAATCTACTTTTGGGGAGAATGCATTTTTACAATGGCTTACCCCATCAATTGCACGCTAACACCGGTGTTAGATGGCTGAATACCTCATCACTTTCTGTATGGTTGCACACTAGATAACAACCATCTTCGTGTGTTCGATTCATTGTTCTTTGCCTCTTAGCTCCCATAACCGCGGGATAAGTTTGCATCTAGAAGTCGGAAGTGCATTTTTCTTAGCTACCCTATTGACAAGAAAGCTTGGCTTGTTTACTACTTGGAGTCTCGCACTATGTTTGACAGCCGGGATGTGGTATTTTATAAAGATTTTTTTTGCACCAGTTTTTGCGAAGACGCCATTAGCCGATCCTTTGCGCTCTCCGTCACCTGCCATCTTTGACTACTCTATTCCTAAGCTGTCTGACCCTGTGGAGTAGCCCAGTCCCGACCAACCACGGCCAGCTCATCCCAAGCTTCAGTCTCTCACCGTCGAGATGCGGTCAACTGTGACGCCAGGTCCGCAGCTGCACCTAGCTCGTGTGGAGCTCCAGCCACGGCCAACCGTGGCCGCCACTCCATCACGGCCCGTAGCCAGTTCTCCACCACGGTCGTCCCTGGTTAGCTCTCCACCGTGGCCGTCTGTGGTCAGCTCTTCACCGCGGCCGTCTGTGGTCAGCTCTCCACCACGAGCACCTCCATCTGCGTCCCTCCAACAGCGGGCGTCCATGGTTGCACGGCCATCGCGGGTGCCTCATGTCGTGCCCGTCGTACATGCGATTCTTGATGATCCTGACCGCGGTCCCCTATTGCCGAGCGCGTCTCCTTACCAGCTGCTTCATCTACTCTCCGTCCTCCCAGCACTCGTCTTCTTCAGCCTCTGAATAAATATAAAGGCTACATATGCACTGCTACTAGCTCAATAAAACCCCCCTCTGCTGATCCCACGACCTCTAATGCACTGTCCTCAGGTACGCATTACCCTATTGCTAATTATGTTTCTTGTAGTAATGTTTCGGTTTTGCATTCTAGACTTTTGGCTGCAGTGACAGATGTTGCCAATCCAGTTACTTTTTCTGATGCTTTTCGACATGCTCATTGGCGTGCAGCTATGTTCGACGAGATTGATCAACTCGAGCGGAATAATACATGGGTTCTTGCTCCTCTTCCTCCTGGTAAGAAAGCTATTGGTTGTAAGTGGGTTTATCGGACTAAGTTTAAGTCAAATGGTGCTATTGATCGATACAAGGCTCGTTTGGTTGTCCTTGATAATCATAAGATTGAGGGAACTGAATTTATTGAGACATTTTCTCATGTTGCCAAGATGAGTTCAGTTCATCTTTTCTTGGCTATTGCTGCTATTCGTGGTTGGGATCTTCATCAGATGAATGTTCACAATGCATTTTTTCATGGTGATCTTGAGGGGGAGGTGTCCATGCGCCAGCCTCCTAGTTATACACTTCCGGCACCGGGGTTGGTTTGTCGCAAATCTCTTTACAGTCTACGTTAGGCTCCGCGGAATTGGTTTGCTAAAATTGTTGCTGCTCTTCGCCTCTTTGGGTTTGTTTAGAGTAAGGCAGATTACTCCTTGTTTTCTTACTTGAAGGATGGTGTTTCTCTTCATGTATTGGTTTACATTGATGATCTTATCATTGTTGGTTCCACTCCTACAATTATGTCCGAGTTTAAGAAGTATTTGTGCTCTTGTTCTCATATGAAGGATCTTGGTGCCCTGAAGTATTTCTTAGGCATTGAGATAACTCATCGGCCTGATGGGATATTTCTGTCTCAGTGGAAATATGTCTTGGATATTTTTTCTGATACTGGTTTATTGGCAGCTAAGCCCACAAATTTTCCCATGAAACAATAACAAAATTTGGCGCGAGATGATGGTTCTTTGTTTGATGATTCCGCGCAGTATCGCAGACTTGTTAGAGGGCTCATTTATCTTACCATCACTCGTCCTGAGCTTAGTTATTCAGTCCATACCTTGGCCTAGTTCATGGAGAAACCGTGTTTGACACATTGGCATGCAGCATTATGAGTTCTGTTCGGCTTTGGCTTTGGTTTTGGTTCCATCAGCCCCAAGCTGCGGTGTCCTGATGGCAGATGGCAGCAGCTTTGGCTTTGGTTCCATCAGCCCCGAGCAAGCAAACTGCGTAGGCTTCAGTAGTCTTGAATGCGTGGCAGTAAAACACAGCGTACGCGTAGTCCTGCCTGTGGCAAACCACTGCCGCATCATTACCACCATTGATATTCTTAACATCGACCATTTTATACTCTTGGGGAAACTCCGTGTCCTTCTGAACTTGAGTGGAAATGGCCTCTACATTTTTGCCCAATTTAGAGGTGCTGAAATCGACCATGGATTCCAGTGAAGTGGCGCAGAACTTATCCTCGCCCTTGACGGCGGGCATCTCGCACTCCTCTATTGTAGTCTTCATCGCTTTGGCTTCAGCGGAATTGGAGTCGAACTGAAACCGGTTCAAAACAGTGTTGAGGCTTTGGGAGGAGAATGGGATGGAATCGGCAGCCTCTCGGGGCAAGAAAGCGGAAGTATGGGGAGATGTGGAGAAATGGAGAGTGATTGCTGTTCCGGAGTGGAGATCCTTCTGGAGGAAAAAAAGGCAAGATTGGGATCGTAACGGAGTTCATCATGGGAAGCTGCATAGTTGATTTTGAAGCCTCTTGGGGAAGCTGCATAGTTGACGTTGAAGCCTCTAATTGTGTGAACGTTGACTCCACCCTTGCCTACTCCCACCGCACTGATCTTGTCTTCCGACCACTTTGAAATAATTACCATTAATCAAACCTCGCATTTAAACTTTGTTAAACATGGAATTTATTGTCATTAGTAGAGGATGTCTGAGCCACATCTCTTTTACACTGCTTTTTCAAAAACATTGGAGTGCTTCTTTTTGTCCCATCTCAAATTTCATTAATTTTTTTTCCAATTGTTAAAAATATCTTAAATATTAATATGTTTAACTACGCATAATAACATTATATAAATTAAAAGTCATATCTTGAAACTAATTGTTATAATGGATAAAACAATATCACATTTAATAATATTATTTTTTACATATTTGATCAAAATTTGATACTCCCTCCATCCCAACTTATTTGCACAAAATCTTTTTTGGGTTAAAGATGTCAAATTTTGATCATATATTTGAATAAGTTTATGAGCAATAATTTTATCGTATGAGATATGATTAGATTTGTCGTAACATGCAATTTTTAAATATCATATTTTTGTGTGTCATTATTATATATATCTACATATATTTATAATTAAACATATATATGGTAATAATATTAAAAATTATTATACAATTTACAGTAGTTATAAGTTTATGACCCAGGTAATGTAATCGAAAATTTTATCTTAATTTTTTTTCTAATTTTTCATTTAAATGTTAAATTTTTCATAACTTATAAAAAAATAATCTTTTAAGAGATAGAGTCTCCCACGATAGAATTGCGAAAAGTGTATATTTTTATGCAGTGGAAAAATATTGGAAACAAACCATTGTGTAGGAGATCTCTAACTGCTTTGGGCATGCGACTGTTAGGCAACTTGGATTTCCAATAAGCGTCAAGATCTGCTTGGCTTGCTACGACTATTGCAAGCTGTGATCCAAAAAAGAAGTGATTAAATCATAGTAACTATAAACATTATAAGTCTTCTAAAAAATGAAAGAGCAGTTCTCGGGAGTTAATAAAAAAAACAACACACACACACATATGAAGACCTTATAAAAAAAAACACACACACTTACGAAAAGAAACGTGAAGGTTTGAAGTGGCTTGAAGGGCTCCATAATAGCAAGAAAGCAGAAGAGCGAAGGTTGTTTTGCTTGTGAGATAGTTGAGACTAGAGAGGACTATTATATATAGAAAGTAGCAGTCAATAACGAAGTTGGGTTGGGGGTCACATCATTTATAATACTCTCTGTCCTCTTTAAATGGTTCCTTTAAAATGATACTTAATTTTTTAAAAAGTAAAATGAGTTATTGAAAGTCTAAAATGTGAAATGTATAAATAAAAATAACCTAAGATTTGCTGAATATAAAAAAAGTTAAAATAAAAAAAAGTATCTCTATATAAAAAAAAGAGTCCGTCTCTTGTGAGACCGTGTCATGGTGAGACCAAGGACTAAAGACGAAATAGGAAAAGAATAAACTAAATTTGGGGGCAAAAAACTAATAGAACTGAACTAAATTGTAAATTATCACAATCACACATTAAATTCGTACTCTGATTTGCATTTTCAATAGTAGCTATGCCTTAAGGCAGAAATGGCTAATAGAGGTTCGAATTCTACAGCATGTGCATCTGCAGTTGACAATATACCTCATTCTACAAGTGCTCTAAAAGCTGAAATTTTGGCTTTAATATCAGTGGTGAAGCTATATATGTTTTGAAATAAATTTCGCACATTTAGCAGTAGAAACAGGTTGTTTGAGGGACTTTGGCTGATTAGAAACACAATCAACCAAAATCACTACACGTGAACACTGTAAGTGTTTTATTTTAGAAGCACGGTGTTTTTTATAAGTCATACGTAGGGTTAAATTTCAAGATATCTTGGGTTTCTATCTTAAAATCAATTGGTACTAAAATGAGGTGACCCAAGATATTATATACAAGTCATTTAGTTTTTAAGAAATCGATGTGGAATTTATCTTCCAACACGTCCCCTCACGTGCAAAAGTGGAAATACTCCACGACCCATATCGGACCAAATTAAAGGGGATCCACACATCGGCCCAATAAACTCAACCCGGACTCTGATACCATGTTAAATTTCAAGGTATGTTGGGCTTCCATTCTAAAATCAATTGGTACTAAAAGAAGGTGGCCCAAGACCTTATATATAAGTCATTATCTTTGTAAGGAACCGATGTGAAATGTATCCTTCAACACGCCCCCTCACGTGATAGCATGAAAACACTCAACGACCCATATCAGGCCAAATTAAAAGGGATCCACACATCGACTCAATAATACAACCTGAGATCTGATACCATATTTTCAACACATACAACTATTGTGAGGAACGAATATGAAACTACAAAATACTTTCTACTCTTCAAAATTAGTTAATTTTTTATATTAAGCTTCACATATTTTTAATGAAGTTGAGCCCCAAGTGAGTACTTCCTCTGTTAGTTACACACTTGTATTAATGAGGTGTTTTTCTTTAAAAGGCTTATTTTTCATTTTGACAAGATTCATTTAATTTCATCCACGCATTCTACTTTTTACATAATACATTTAATTTCAATTTTTCACCTAAATACAAGCACTTAAGAGAATCCACGGTGATAGTAGACTCAAGGAACACTTCTTAGGTGTCACACCATGGATTTTGATTTAAAAAATATATAAGAATCAACTACCAATAACGTAAAACACTTCTTATTATAATTAATTAAAATATAAACAAAATATCAATCATTGATTGGTTGACATTGCACAAATAAGTAGATAGCCATTCGTGAAATAAGAAGAAGCTCCTTATTAAAAAATAGATCTTAAAACTCCACAATTATCTTCCATAAACTGTGCCACTGTTGGAGCAACGGAAAGGGCACCATTTTCTTTTCTTCTACGGGTCTGCGTTTCACACATTTCACATGTTTCACGTTGATAGCCTTTTGGCTGAATTAGCTACACTAGTCACGTAGTGGACCAAAGAGTGAAGTCACGTAGTGGACCAGAGAGTGAAGACTCGGTGGGATATTCGTGTTTCACGTTGATAGTGGTTGAATTAGCTACACTCCAAAGAGTGAAGACGGTGGGATTGTGAGCCTTATCTTATCACGTGTCCGGAAAACAAACCAATAATGCCATGCACGTTCAAATTTTGCAATAAATAAAGCCAAACGCGAGTACAAAAGCTGGTTTTAAATATTTCTTCCGCGGTAGGTGGCTCCTTGATGTGGTGTTTGTTCTGCTCCAATAGTTTCTTGACGCAATCGGGTGCATTCCTTGCCAGAGCTCTTGATGTTTCAGCAACCAAACACAAGATTCAGTGTTGATGTCATGGCCCACCTTTGTTGACTAGCACATTACTTTTGTCTTTTGGGAGTCACGGGAGTCTTCGAAATTAATCTGTACCTTCGTCTCCGTTTTACCTTTGGAGAGGGCCCTGTGTAGAAATTGACGAATCTAATCATGTCTCATACTTATTGCTCATATACTTATTTAAATATATAATTAAAGCTTGGAATATTTGACTAAAAATAAATTCTGTGCAGAATAGGTTGGGACGGAGAGAGTAGTAAATATTGATTTTAAATTTATTTTAAATACTAATAATATGGTATTAAATATTTGTCTTACACAGTAATATTTAAGTATTAATTATATATTTTATTAAATGTTTGTTTTAAATATTTATACTAAAAATTAATATTTTAGTAAATATTTATATTAAACATTAACCTTTTAGTAAATATTTATATTAAACATTAACCTTTTAGTAAATATTTATTTTAAATATTAATATTTTAGCAAATATCTATTCTAAAAATTAACATTTTAGTAAATATGTATATTAAACATTTACTCTAAATACTAATATTTTAGTAAATTTTTATACTATTAAAATTTTATTTTAAATATTATTATTTAAGAAAATATTTGTATAAAATATTTATTTTAAATATTAATATCTTGAATATTTTTAAATATGTATTTTTAATATTAATATTTTATTAATTTTTATTTTAAATTTTTATATCAAATATTTTTATAATATAATTCAAATATTTATTTTAAATAATTTTATAATATTTATTTTAATTATTAATATAATTCAAATATTTATTTTAAATATGAATATTTCAGTAAATATTTATAAAAAATATTTATATAAAACAACAGGGTTGCGAATACCGATGGCAGTGCGGGCGAAACACGCACACTAGAGGTGCGATTTCACAGCAACCATGAAGCGTGGAAGGGGCAGGCCAGGTGGCTCCGACGACGGCAAAGTGGAGTGGATCAATATGGGAGGAGCGTGTTGAGGCTACCGGTCCGATGGAGGAAGAGGACGAGGAGCTATCGGAGGAGAATACTAAGGCAGTGGAAGCTACAGAAGAGGTAAACTCCATTATCTCAACTGATAAGGGCAATTTGATTGAAAATCGTGAGAAAAAAAGAGGGGATGTTATGGGTTGACATTATCAGTGGAAATGGGGTTCAAAAATGGGATGGAGATCGATTATGTAGTTCATACCGTTATAGATGGGGAATTTGAGGTAGAGATTGAAATGGAGGATGTGAGGATGAATTAGACTACTGGAAAAATGCTCTGATTATGTACGTTTTAGGTGGGAATTTGACGATGAATGCTGTGAAAAGGTATGTAGTGAAGTTCTAATTGTTTGTCAGTACGCCGGAGATACCGTACAATGACGAAGGATATATTATCCTCCGTCTAAAACCTTAGAAGGATAGGGATGAAGTTCTGAGGAGGGGGCCGTACACGATCTATGTCATGGCCATGTTCCTGCATTTATGGAAGCCCAATTTTTCATTGAAGAGCGATATGCTGCAAACTCTGCCTATAAAGGGTGAAGTTACCGAACTTACCAGTCCATCTTTGGGGGCCTAAGAGCTTAGGGAAAATTGGAAGTGCGGTGGGAAAGCCCCTATTCACAGACAAGCAATCTGTGGGTATCATATGCACGAATTTTGGTGGAAGTTGATATTTCACAGCAGATTAGGGAGGTTGTAACAATCAAAGATGTTGAAGGAAACAAAATCCAACAGTCAATTGAAATAGAAGGCATGCCACTGTTCTGTGACAAATGCCAAATGGGAGGGCATAGGTGTAACAGTGAGGGAGAAAAGAAGAAAAAGGTACAAGTGTGGCAAGAAAAGAAAAAAACATCACCAGTTGAAGGGAAGGAAAGTAAGGATGAGGGTAAACAACGGGTTGTGATCAGCGGGAAGGTGGTGGCACAACAAGCAGTGATCAGTGGTGAAGGAAATGCCTGGAAGGTGGTGGCACCAAGGAACAGGGGGAAACAAAAAGAGGGTGTGGTTATAACACATGGAGAATGTAGCAGACAAGGTTTGATGGGACTGGAGGTAGCTCTGGGAATTTTGATTGATTCTCCAGAGAGCTTTGACCACATTCCATGATTATCTCATGGAATGTGAGGGGGTTAAATAATATAGCGAAGCAGAGAGAGATTTACTCCTGTCTTTCTGGTAACTAGAGTTAAAAGAGAGAACATGAATGAAGTAAGGAAATGTTTTAAAAACAGGTGGCAAGCTATGGATAACTATAAGACCCACCCTAATGGTAGAATATGACTGTTATTGGATGATAAAAGAGTTGGAGTAATGAAGAGGGAAGTGACTGATCAAATGCTATTGTGTGAAGTAACTGACAGTAGTGGGGAATTGTTGTGTTGGTTGATTGCTGTCTATGCTGGGAATCAGATGAAGGTGAGAAACATACTCTCGAAGGATATTGAAAAATCTCAGAAACTGGTTACTGGGCCTTGGTTTTTATTAGGGGATTTCAACAATGTCCCAGGTATAAATGATAGAATGGGAGGCAATAATGTACAGGCTATTGAGTTGGGAACTTGAACAAATAATGATGACTGTTGGACTGAGTGAATGCTAATCAACGAGAGACTTCTACACATGGTCGAATAGACAGGTGGGAGGAATCGTCTATTCAAGAATTGATCGAGGAATGGGGAATTCACAATGGTTTATGAGATTTCCCGAGTCCATAGTAGAAATTAAAGAGGCGGGGATCTCAGACCATGCGTTACTTAGGGTGAAGCTGTTTGAAGACAAGGGGAGGAGACCTAGACAGTTTAAGTTCTTAAACTACCTGCTAGAAAGTGAGGAAGTTTTGAAAACTATTAAGGAGAGCTGGGAGAAACAATTGAATGGTAGGCCTATGTACGTTGTATGGATGAAGTTATTGAGGTTACATCAAGACTTAAAACTGGTTATCAAGCAGGTTGGTGAGGTGATAAGAAAGTTGGAGCAATCCAGAGAAGAGTTAAGTAAAGCTCAGAGAAATTTGATGACTGATAGAATAGATAAGGAGAAATTACTGAGGGTTGTAACCTGTATAGAAGAAGTATACAAGTGGAGTGGAATAGATGAGAAGATAGCAAAATAACAATCGAAAATAGATTGGCTACGCCTGGGTGATGGGAACAACTTGTATTTTCATGCATCGGTGAAGTCAAACAAGGCAGCGGGTATACTGAAAATAGAAAAAGAGGATGGAAGTGTGACCACTGAGTAGGAGGAAATAGAAGCAGAGATACTCATTTTCTACGAGAATTTGATTGGCAGGACAAGTAACAGATCATAAAGCATTGATGTTGAGATTGTGAGGAATGGCAGAATGTTGAATAAGGAAGACAGAAGGAAACTGATTGCGGAGGTTAATGAGAAGGGGATATATGAAGCCTTGAAGGGTATAGGTGACATGAAAGCACCGGGTTGTGACGGGTTTAATGTGAGATTCTTCAAAGTGAACTTGGGAGTGGTGAAGGATGATTTCATTAAAGCAGTGATGGATTTTTTTGAAACGGGAAGGATATACAGAGTTGCAAACAGCACATTAGTGACCCTCATTCCGAAAAGTCCCACGACAAGCAAGGTGAATGATTACAGGCCCATATCTTGTGTTTCAACAATATACAAGGTGATATCTAAAGTAATGATGAATCAACTGAGCAAGGTAATTGGAGAGGTAGTGCAAATTAACCAGGCTGCCTATGTTCTAGGGAGAAGTATTCACGACTATATCATGGTGGCCTATGAAATGCTAAGAGGATACAACTGAAAGGGAGGAACCCCGAGATGTGCAATACAGATGGATATACAGAAAGCATACGACACCGTCGAATGGGAAGCACTTGAGGATATTATGTAGGAGATAAGAATACCTGATAAATTTGTGAGATGGGCTATGGTGGGCGTGAAAACAGTTTCATACAGATACAATGTCAACGGGCAAACTACCAGGTTTATCCAGGTAAAGAGGAGACTAAGGTAGGGAGGCCCCCTCTCGCCACTGTTATTCGTACTCGTTATGAAATATATGACAAGGTGCTTACAGGATAGTAGTAAGAAGGCCGGGTTTAAATTCCATCTTAACTGTGAACTACTGCAGTTAAATAGCATCAGCATTGTGGATGATATACTGCTACTTTTAAAGGGGAAGGCTGATTCTGTCAATGTTTTGATGAGGGCATACCAGAAATTTGAGAACTCCATTGGGCTCAGGGTTAGCAGGAACAAATGTAATGTGTACTTTGGAAATGTGGCACAGGACCAGAGAAGGAGGATACTAGAGCTGATAGGGTTCACAGAAGGGGAACTTCCATTCAGGTATCTTGGCATCCCTTTAGCTAGTAGAAAGTTAACAATCCATATGTGCCAACTTTTGATTGAGAAAATAGTTGAACAAATTAAACACTGGAGTGTTAAGCTGTTAAGTTACTCGGGTAGACTACAGTTGATTGAAAGTGTGATCTTCTTTGTTGTTAATTACTGGCTGTAAGTATTCCGTTTACCGAAAGCAGTAGTTAAACACATAGAGGCCCTGTGCCGTACCTACCTTTGGTGTGGAGGGGAGACGATTTCCAGAAAGTCACCAGTGGCATGGGAAAGAATATGTGGAAGGAGGAAAGCTGGGGGAGTAGGTTTAATCTCGTTGCAGGAATGGAGTATGGCAAGTGAGAGTAAAACCTTATGGAATGTTTGTAGAAAGGCAGACATGTTATGGATACGTTGGCTTCATGCGTATTACATAAAGGATAGAGATGGAATGAGAGTTAAGATCCCAGCTAATGCATCATAGATGATCAAAAGTATGGGGAAATGCAGAGACATGGTACTGAACATGGAGGCGTGGCAGAAGCAAGAAGGGCTAAAAAAAGTTCAACATCAGGAGGGTTTATGAGGAACTGAAGCAGGAGCAACCATAAATGGTTTGGAGAAAACTCCTCTACAGCAACTATGCAAGGCCACGGGCAAAATTTACATTCTAGATGTGCTGTTTTAAGAGACTGGCTATGAAAGATAGATTGGCAAAGTTCGGCATAGGCACTGACAGAAAGTGCAGATTCTGCGACAGGGAGGAAACGATGCAGCACATGTTCCTTGCTTGTTCTGAAACGAAGAAAATATGGAGGGATATGTTGTGATGGCTGAAGATGGCGAGGGAACCTGGTGCGTGGGATGAGGAGATAGCATGGCTGGTGTAAAAATGTCGAGGCAAAGGAAGGAAAACCCAGCTCTTGAAGATGGTAGCAGGAGAAGCAATTTACTGGACTTGGAAGAGAAGAAATGAAGTGTGTTTCCATAAACAGGAGAGCAAAAACATTGTAAGTAAAATAATAGAGTGTGTGGTGTATAGTGCTTGGGTTAAACCAAAGTTGAAAGTGTTATGTGCTCAGCTTATGGTAGATTTTGACTAATATAGGGCCTTTGTAACACAGGGTTGTGCACATTATTGGAAAGAAATGGAAGTTTTACAGAGTTCCAAAAAAATTATATAAAATTAGTTTAAATATTAATGTTGTAAATATTTTCTAAATATTTATTTTGAATATGAATATTTTAGTACATGCATATTTTAAATATTTATTTTAAATATTCGTTCTGAATATAATATTTTAGTAAATTCATATTTTAAAGGGCAAATTCATGTGTTTAGTTTTTAGTAAATTTTAAATATTAATATTAATAATTTTTAATTATTTAAATAAGCTCCAGTTCAATATATTATATGTATATACGTTTAGTTCAATTTTTTATATTTATTTAAATTTTATTCAGTTCAGTATATTATATTTATTAAAATTTAATTCAGTTCAGCTAATTATATTTAGCTAAATTCATTTCAGTTTATTCTAGTATATTATATTTATTTATATTCAACTTAATTCAGTTCAGTATATTTATTTATATTTATATTATATTTATTCATATTTCAGTGTATTATATTTATTTATATTCAGTTCAGTTCAGTTCAATTTAATATATTTATTTAAATTTATTTCATTCTAGTATACTATATATTTATATTCAAAAGATCAGTTAATTATATTTATTTGAAATCATTTCAGTTCAGTTCAGTACATTATATTTAGAGTGGGTCTCCTGACAGGCGGCCTGTCCATAAGCTTATGGACAGGCCACTTATTTCTTACCTTATACACTGCATTTCTTAAATTACATACAAAATTTAAAATTTTTGAAAATATTTTTTTATATGATATATTTTTATATTTCCACCTTCGAATACATATTATTACTTGTTTTAACTTATAAAATGCAATATTTAAATTTTATAAAAAAAATCACAAAATTTAAGGCAAATGCCCCTGAGGACTGTCCATAAGCTTATGGAAAGGCCGCCTTTCCTGAGACTTACTCTTATATTTATTTCAATTCAGTTGAGTATATTATATTGAGTAGGTCTCCTGACAAGCGGCCTATTCATAAGCTTATGGACATGCCACTTATTTCTTACCTTATACACTGCATTTCTTAAATTACATACAAAATTTAAAATTTTTGAAAATATTTTTTCATATCATATATTTTTATATTTTCACCTTTAAATACATATTATTACTTGTTTTAACTTATAAAATGCAATATTTAAATTTTATAAAAAAATCAAAATTTAAGGCAAATACCCCTAAGGACTGTCCATAAGCTTATGGAAAGGCCGTCTTTCCTGAGACTTTCCCTTTGCGTAAACTCATTCTCCGATTCTGATCCTAAAGGTGGATATGGATCAGGAATTTAGGACCACCCAGTCAAGAGAATTAATAAGTGTATAATTAACTACTCAATCAACTTGATGGGGAAAGAGGTTGGATCATGCATTTATTAAAGGATCGAGTCATTCAATAGTTTAGGTGGGGGCCGTTGTTCGTACTTCCTTCTTACCCTTATTTTCTACGAGTATTAATTCCGTTGGAGTTGGTGGCGCTCAAGTCTGGGTTATTATCTGTTGGGATGAAAATAAATAAATTAGAGATTGGGTTATTGTGTAGTATTAGGAATGGGGGAAAGCTGCAGGTTGAAGGCAATAGGGGGAGGGGTAGAAGTAATTTTGGAGAACGGGGGTAATTGGATGAAAACTTTATAGGGAATAATTTAGTCACTTCAAAATAATTTGGGTTGCATGGGGCAGCGCGAAGAAGAAGCTCTGGTACATCATTTCTGAAAAGACGACCTAGCCTATTTGAACATTACATTAATTTCAATGTACAATTGAAAAGATGGCATTATCAACGGTAAGAGAAAGGATATCGGTGTTTTCTTATAGTTAGAACATCGTTCTAGAGATTGAAAATATAATAGTGATACTCTTTAGAGTGGTCTCTTAATAAGAGATCACTCAAAAGTTCACCTTTTGCTCGTAAGTGGAACGTGTGAATTAACCTTTATTTTTTTAAAATATGAATTTATTTTAAATTTAATTTTTGTACAATCTGATTTTTTTTTGTAAAATCTGATTTTTTTTTGTCAAATCTGAATATTTTGTAAAATATGAATTTTTGTAAAAAAAAATGAAATTAAAATTTTAAAATGAAAATATATTACACCCTCCGTCCCAAATTAAATGGTATGAGAGAGAATTTCACGCTCATCAAGAAACTTGTCTAATAATTAATATATTTAATTACGTATAATTATGACATACAAAAAGTTATTTTTCAGAAACTACGTTTTACGACGAATCAAACTGTTGGTATGCTTTGAATACTGTAATAGCCGCTTCTGCGATCCTAGCCTGGGGGTCCGGGGGGCGGCAGATGCCCCCGGCTAAATGGCGATCTCGATGATACACCCGCGGGTGTACCTCAGTGGTTGGGAGTTGGGTTCTCTTGGAGGCATCCACGGTTCGAGTGTCGGCCAGTTTCGGCTGCTGAGGGCGAGTAGTGATCGCCTCACAAATCTAATCATATCTCATACGATAAAATTATTGCTCATAAACTTATTCAAATATATGGTCAAAATTTGACATCTTTAACCCAAAAACGATTTTGTGCAAATAAGTTGGGATGGAGGGAGTATCAAATATTGATCAAATATGTAAAAAATAATATTATTAAATATGATATTGTTTTATCCATTATAAAAATTAGTTTCAAGATATGACTTTTAATTTATATAATGTTATTATGCGTAGTTAAACATATTAATATTTAAGATATTTTTAACAATTGGAAAAAAATTTAATGAAATTTGAGATGGGACAAAAAGAAGCACTCCAATGTTTTTGAAAAAGCAGTGTAAAAGAGATGTGGCTCAGACATCCTCTACTAATGACAATAAATTTCATGTTTAGCAAAGTTTAAATGCGAGGTTTGATTAATGGTAATTATTTCAGAGTGGTCGGAAGACAAGATCAGTGCGGTGGGAGTAGGCAAGGGTGGAGTCAACCTTCACACAATGAGAGGCTTCAACGTCAACTATGCAGCTTCCCCGAGAGGCTTCAAAATCAACTATGCAGCTTCCCAGGATGAACTCCGTTACGATCCCAATGTTGCCCTTTTTTTCCTCCAGAAGGATCTCTACTCCGGAACAACAATCACTCTCCATTTCTCCACATCTCCCCATACTTCCGCTTTCTTGCCCCGAGAGGCTGCCGATTCCATCCTATTCTCCTCCCAAAGCCTCAACACTGTTTTGAACCGGTTTCAGTTCGACCCCAATTCCGCTGAAGCCAAAGCAATGAAGACTACAATAGAGGAGTGCGAGATGCCCGCCGTCAAGGGCAAGGATAAGTTCTGCGCCACTTCACTGGAATCCATGGTCGATTTCAGCACCTCCAAATTGGGCAAAAATGTAGAGGCCATTTCCACTCAAGTTCAGAAGGACACGGAGTTTCCCCAAGAGTATAAAATGGTCAATGTTAAGAAGATCAATGGTTGTAATGATGCGGCAGTGGTTTGCCACAGGCAGGACTACGCGTACCCTGTGTTTTACTGCCACGCATTCAAGACTACTGAAGCCTACGCTGCTTGCTCGGGGCTAATGGAACCAAAGCCAAAGCTGCTGCCATCTGCCATCAGGACACCGCAGCTTGGAACCCGAAGCATCTAGCATTCCAAGTGCTGAAAGTTAAGCCCGGGAGTGTTCCCATCTGCCCTTTCTTGGCTCAGGATGACATCGTTTGGGTTTTCAAGTAATTATCAAGTCCTGATCAAAGCTTATGCCGGTTGAGACACAATTAAATATGTTAGATATGGATCTTAATTACGTTGTTTTCAATTTCAGTTTCATGTCGAGTGGTCTCTTATCAATTTTATACTCCGTAGAGATGTTTGATCAGGACTTGATAATTACTTGGAAACCCAAACGATATCATCCTGAGCAAAGAAATGGCAGATGGGAACACTCCCGGGCTTAACTTTCAGCACTTGGAATGCTAGATGCTTCGGGTTCCAAGCTGCGGTGTCCTGATGGCAGATGGCAGCAGCTTTGGCTTTGGTTCCATCAGCCCCGAGCAAGCAGCGTAGGCTTCAGTAGTCTTGAATGCGTGGCAGTAAAACACTGCGTACGCGTAATCCTGCCTGTGGCAAACCACTGCCGCATCATTACCACCATTGATCTTCTTAACATCGACCATTTTATACTCTTGGGGAAACTCCATGTCCTTCTGAACTTGAGTGGAAATGGCCTCTACATTTTTGCCCAATTTGGAGGTGGTGAAATCGACCATGGATTCCAGTGAAGTGGCGCAGAACTTATCCTCGCCCTTGACGGCGGGCATCTCGCACTCCTCTATTGTAGTCTTCATCGCTTTGGCTTCAGCGGAATTGGGGTCGAACTGAAACCGGTTCAAAACAGTGTTGAGGCTGTGGGAGGAGAATGGGATGGAATCGGCAGCCTCTCGGGGCAAGAAAGCAGAAGTATAGGGAGATGTGGAGAAATGGAGAGTGATTACTGTTCCGGAGTGGAGATCCTTCTGGAGGAAAAAAGGGCAACATTGGGATCGTAACGGAGTTCATCCTGGGAAGCTGCATAGTTGATTTTGAAGCCTCTCGGGGAAGCTGCATAGTTGACGTTGAAGCCTCTAATTGTGTGAACGTTGACTCCACCCTTGCCTACTCCCACCGCACTGATCTTGTCTTCCGACCACTTTGAAATAATTACCATTAATCAAACCTCACATTTAAACTTTGCTAAACATGAAATTTATTGTCATTAGTAGAGGATGACTGAGCCACATCTCTTTTACACTGCTTTTTCAAAAACATTGGAGTGCTTCTTTTTGTCCCATCTCAAATTTCATTAATTTTTTTTCCAATTGATAAAAATATCTTAAATATTAATATGTTTAACTATGCATAATAACATTATATAAATTAAAAGTCATATCTTGAAACTAATTGTTATAATGGATAAAACAATATCATATTTAATAATATTATTTTTTACATATTTGATCAAAATTTGATACTCCCTCCATCCCAACTTATTTGCACAAAATCTTTTTTGGGTTAAAGATGTCAAATTTTGATCATATATTTGAATAAGTTTATGAGCAATAATTTTATCGTATGGGATATGATTAGATTTGTTGTAACATGCAATTTTTAAATATCATATTTTTGTGTGTCATTATTATACGTATCTACAGATATTTATAATTAAACATATATAAGGTAAAATATTTAAGGAGAAGAAGAAACTTCCGATGGCGATGGATATCGATTCCCCACGTCACACTTGCCTTAAACTGAGCCTTCCCGAACCCATCTTCGTCAAGGGCTCATGGTTCCCCACGCGCTTCGAACTCGCCGCCACCGACAGCCGCGACGAGTTCGAAGCGCGTGGGGAACCATGTGCCCTTGACGAGTTCGAAGCGCGTGGGGAGTCTGATCAAGGCGGATCGGTAGCAAGGGGAGCTTGCAGGATTCACGTTATAGTTAGATAAGATAAGTATAATTGTATGGTGTACTTTGTACTGTATCTTTCTGATTAGTGGATTCATTTTGAACTGGGCCAGGCCCCGCAGATGTAGGTGGATTTCACCGAACTGCGTAACCAAGTCTTGTGTCCTTTACATTTTACGTTAATATGCACTTGGTTAGATTAGTCATGTTGGAACACACCAGTAGTGATAATTGAATTAATTAGGTAAAACCAAATTTCAATTGGTATCAGAGCTTGGTCACTTATTATTCCCTTGGTTGTGTCTAGGAAAGTGAGATCGGTTTTACCAATGGCGACCAGAGAAGGAGCTTCTGTGTCTCGGCCACCACTGCTGGAAGGAACAAATTACAACTACTGGAAGGCTCGCATGCGGGTGTTCATAAATTCACTGGATGAATTGGCTTGGTACTATGTTGAAGCATAATGGAAACCCCCTGTTGTTGGAAATTCTGAAGGAGGAGAATCTAAGCCTAAAGAGTCGTGGACACCAGGTGAAAGAATGGGAAGCTTGGCAAACTCTAGAGCATTAAATGCCATATTTACTGCAGTAGATGAAGATCAGTTCAAACTTATCTCTACATGCCAACAAGCAAAGAAAGCATGGGATATCCTACAAACTGTACATGAGGGGACAAGTCGTGTACGTGAATTTAAACTGCAGATGTTGGCTACAAAGTTTAAGGAACTGAAGATGGAGGAGGATGATACTATTTCTATATTCAATGGGAAACTCAGAGACATCTCCAATACGGCGTATCAACTTGGGAAAGTTTACAAGGAAACAAAATTGGTGAAAAAGGCCTTGAGATCTCTTCCTAAAAGATTTTCTATGAAAGTTGCAGCAATAGAAGAAGCAAGAGATGTAGCCATCATGACCTTGGATGAACTAATGAGATCACTACAGACCTGTGAGATGACAATGCAACAACCTGCAAAGAAAGTCCAGAAGGAGTTGGCCTTCAAATCCTCTTCATCAAGGGTCATCCATGAATCTGATAGTGATGGTGAAATTGAAGAACTTGCTCCTATCACCAAGAGCTTATCAAGAATGCTGAAGAAGGTTGTAAACAAGAATTCACAAGGAAGACCTGGAGGGAATAAAAATCGTCCTCAAGATTTTGGTAATCGTGGAACTCGGATGGAACAAGGAAGTCAGCAATTCTCTAGAAACCAAAGTGGTGAAGGAAAGCAGTCTGAAAGAATTCAATGTCGAGAATGTGGAGGATACGGCCACATCCAGGCTGAATGTGCTAATACTCTAAAGAAGCAAGGAAAATCACATGTCACCTCATGGAGTGAAGATGATGAAGAAGACGAAGAGGAACTTACAAGCAATTATATGGCATTTGGAGCAAAATTTCGTAGTGGATCAGTTGAGGTATGTTCCAACATGTCAGAGAAAAACGAAGCTGTATGTTCCAACACACGTTCTGATGGCACGTCCAGTGATGATGATGATCTGTCTGTAAGTGACGAAGAAATCTATAGCACATAGGAACAAATGTATGCCATGTGGGTTAAAGTAGCTGACAGGAACAAGGAGCTGAATGAAGAGAAAAGAAAGCTAATGGAAAGCGAACAATAATTACGATCCACGGGTGCAGATCTTGAAACACGTAATGAAGAACTGAACAAGAAACTGTTAGCTGCGGTCAAGAGGGCCGAGATGTCTGAAGCAACTATTTTTAAACTGAATTCCAGAAAGGCAAAGCTTGATGATATTCTGGATATGGGAAGAAACTTTGGTGATAGATATGAGATTGGATACGGGAAAGAATCCAAGACGGAATTGCATGAAAAACCAGTAACTCTAAAAGCCAGGATCCGAGAAGTAAAACGGAAGTATGGGATGCCGCATCAAAGAAAGCCACTTATTTGCAGATACTGTATGTACTAAGGACATTCTGAACAGCAGTGCAAAAGACTGATCCGAGATCAAATGACAGGAAGACAATCACTGCTGTGTTCCAACACAGGCGATACTCATACGGGAAAAACGATCAGAAAGGTATGAGTTGTTAAACGCACGAGTACTTGCCTTATTGCTCACACGTCTCCTATTGCACATTCTAGAGACGCGTGGTACTTTGATAGTGGTTGTTCTTGCCACATGACTGGAACTCAGGAATTACTAACAAACATCCAGACATATGATGGTGGTTTTGTTACGTTTGGCGATGGAAAGAAGAGTCGAGTGGTTGGAAAAGGTGAACTGTATATTGAAGGATTCCCCGTATTCACTGGTGTTTTGTTGGTGGAAGATCTAAAGGATAATCTCCTAAGTATCAGCCAGCTATGTGATGATAATATGACCGTGGAATTCCACAAAGAAAAGTGCATAGTGAAACATGGCAACAACAAAGTGCTTACTGGTATTCGGTCATCAGACAAATGCTACTTATTGGAACAAGAAGTGAACTGCTACAGTGTCAAATGTGATAAAGTGTATCGTACGGCTGACCATGTTCCAACATCGGTTGATTTCTCAGATCAGGGACGTAATGATGTTGGAACATCGAATGAGACAAATCTTAAAGATGAAGCTGGTGACTCTTATATCTTCAACAATGTTGGAACATCGTCCTCTCCAGAACTCTCCCGGTGAAGGCTGAATCAAGCGGAAGAATGACTCGATCGATCCCTTGGGTTAACTATAGGGAACTTGCTGGTCTACAATATTTTCTCTCCCTCATTGTTGTTTCCTCAGTTGCCAGGTTAGAATCTATTCGCATTCTCCTTGTTATGGTGTGCACTATGAATTTTATGATGTATCAAATGGCTGTCAAGAGTGCTCCCCTACATGGTGTGGTTAATGAGGAAGTATATCATCTACTCAAGAAGGCTTTTTATGGATCAAAACAACCACCACAGGCGTGGTATAAGCGACTCATGACCTTTCCTATTCAGAAAGGTTCTCGTCGAGGGGGAGAAGATCACACCTTGATTGTTTTTCAAGAACAAGATTTTGTGACTTTGATGCAAACTGAATTGAAGATGAGTATGGTGGGAGTATTTGTAAGAATTTGGGTTGAGAGAAAATTCGTGGTAGCCTATGTTCCAACATCGAGACCAATTGCGGATATTTTCACAAAGCCGTTGGACACTGCTACGGTTGAGCTCCTCAGACAACACTTAGGTGTTTGTCAGATTTGAGGTATTTCTTTAAAGCTTTTATTTAGCAGTAGAAGTTTTGTTTATTTATTTTGTGTACAGAAAATTAGAAAAACACAAAAAAAAATAGAAAGAAGAAAAAGGTGAAAAAATTATGGTTGAATATATTAGAAAGGTGGTTCTTCCTGGTATTCTGGTTTATGATGATAAGGAGTTGGAAGACAGTGATGCTGGACATGTTCCAACACAGAGTTTGGAGACAGGTTGAGAAGACGTGGACATGGATTAGAGATTCAGCTGTTCAAACATCAGTAACTGTGGTTGGAGAAGATTATGATCTGGATGGTGAACAAGTCTATGTTCCAACACCAGATAGGGGGAGAAAGTACTGATGAAGTGAAGGAAGCTGAGTATGAGATGTGTTGATTCTGAAGCAATGAGAGCTGTTATGTTCCAACATTGGTGACTGTGTTCCAACACAAGGTGAGCAGATTATTGAAGGCACTTCTGATCAAACTGCCATGAGAGATATAATTTCAGCCGAAGGGACAACTGATCTGGGTGTATATGAGGAGTGTGGATTTACAGCTTACCTGGACTATTTGGGTCTCAAGACTGCTACCTCAATCTACAAGAAGTACAACCGAGAGATTGTAGAAAAATTCTATGGGAGGCAACATTGATCCAGATTTTGAGTGGTACAATGGGGTGAAGTTGATACCTCAATTCATTTAGATGGTAGCTTTGGAGGTATAAAATTCCAGATTAGATGAGGCACAGATAGCTGCTCCTGAAGAGGTTTAAAGGTTCTATTATGACTATGTTCCAACATAGGCCAGATATTTGGTTCAGGGGGAGCTGCATTTAATGGAGATTCTGGTTTACTGTGTCTATTGCGTGTGGCATGTTTATGGTCCCAAGGGAGAGATGTTTTGGATTTCTTGGATGACTTTATTGGCTCCGTTGGGTTGATGTTCCAACATGCTTATTATTCCTGGATGTTGAAGGAATGCGGAATTCAGGGGGAGACGTTATGTTTCTATGTGCCAACATCCAGAGTGGTTTTCAAGGTTGATGTCTTTATTTGCATAAGCTCTTGTGATGAAATGCCAAAAGGTGATTGGTCCACAAAATGCCAAAAGGTGATTGGTCCACAAAATGCCAAAGGGGGAGATTGTAAAGTCTAGATTTATCTAGTTTGTTTGTGGAAATTATGCAAATATGGTATTATTGAGTTGCAACATCAAAGACGGAATTTTGGTGAAATAAGGAAAGGTTGAAGACTGAATCCAAGAAGGATACATCTAGTCCAAGTTGTATTTGAGTTGGAGAATATATCAGTTCCTATATATGTGGAGAATATATCAGTTCCTATATATGTCTACCCTGCACTTCCTCCCTCAACCCTATCCTCTGATTCTGAGCTATCCACAGATTTATTCGGCCAACGATTCATCAGCTTCGTCTCTAAGATGCACTTTAGCCACCCTGAGTTGACTCCCTCCTCAGATTACCACAACTTTGCCGCCAATGAGACCGTACAACATGATGTTCTTTTGAAGCGATGATTCTCTTATCGACACTATACTTTTGACCTTTGTGTACGAACCCACCTAAGATTTAACGACTTCAAAGGCGTGAGAGACTGGCCAAGAGGGTGATTTGAAAAATGAGGGGGTGGGCTGGCAATGGTTTTGGTTTGGTGGTGGTTCGCGGTTAAAGCCCATATCTAATTTTTATTGGATCTAGGTTAACAAAGGGTGGCAGTAAATGTGTAGGGAAGGTGAAGTGCAGAAAGCGTGTCGGGAAGGTGTAGGTAGGCGATGGGTGGGACTACCTTATGAGAATTTGTTCAGTTACCTAGTCCGGGGGTTCAGATGGATAGGGTGTGGTGGGGGATCCTGTGGGGTGAGGGAAGGTGGTAGAGAGGTCCGATGGGTTAGAGGAAATTGGGTGGGGGAAAAGCGTCTGAAATGTAATTGAAAGTTAGCTATGGAGTTTTTTTATCACTACAAGTTCGATTAAAGCCGAAAACTTTGAAGTGAATCCGGTCTACGTTAAAAGAGTTATCAATTTAGAATTCAACACCGATTTTAGATATATCTTCACTTTCAAAAAATTGGGAATCATATATATATATATATATATATATATATATATATATATATATATATATATATATGCACTCATAAGGGAGTTGGGGGCTACCAAACCATTTTCTCAAAGAAGAAACAAAGTAAGTACTCCCTTTGTATATCATCTATATGGTATACTCACTCTGTTCTAGTTCAAAATGCACATAATTTTTTTTCGTAGTTCAAATTGTCAAACCTTAACTACGTATTTGAATAAATATATGAGCAATGTATTAGTATATGAAATATTGTTAGATTCATTGTAACATGTAATTTCTAAATATCAATTTTTATTATTAGAGTCTCACATTGGTGGTTCATAGAGTTATAACTCAATACATAAGATTATAGGTTACCCTTGCGTAGTACCAATTAGTATTATGACAGTAGCTCATGTAACTAATTAACATGGTAAATATCAGACCCCAAGGTTGGCACGTGACCCCTTTTCTTTCCACATTTACGCAATGATTTCTACCGTTGCACGTGAGGGGCATGTTAAAATCTCACATCGGTGGTTGATAAAGTCACAACTCAATATATAAGATTGTGATTTACCCCTACATAGTACGGATTAATTTTATGATAGATACCCATAACTTCAATACTTATACATTATTATTATACGTAATTACATATTCTTACAGTACCCAAATATACTTATTAGAGATTGTACGAAAATTATGTACATATTAAATTGGGACACGGGATGAGAGATAGAAAACAAAACGTGAAACACGAACCAAGCGAAATGTCTCACACATTATTGGTACTCCACTACTCCTCGTACGTAGTTTATGTAGATTGAAGGGAATAAAGTTCAATTATTCATGAATGAATGAATGAAAGCAAGGGTGGTTGTCAAAAAGGTTCATAGCATGACAACGAGGCTGCGTCGCTATTGATGCTAATCGTTTTCCACGTTTTCCACGTTTTCCACGTTCCTTTTAATTTAGCTGCACTTTACTTTAGTTCAACTCAATCAATTTTGATTTGATAAAAGTTAACTTCTTTATTACTATTGTCCACTGCTTTTAATTTCATTTAATTTATTTATTTTGATTCAATCCAATTTTAAATCACGAAAAAATATAATATAATTCTCATTATCAATAATAAATCAAACACCTCATCATTCAACTACTTTTAGGTTAAAAAAATAAATTCTAATTTTACAGTTATTGATAGTACATCAAAGGGTGTCGGAGACTTTTTATCATTAAAATTAATTTAGTGGTGTAAAAAATACATTATTCACTCTGTTTTCTAATATTATCATACTTAGTACTTGTTCTCCAAAGTTTATATGTTACTCAATTCATTCCAGTTCAATTCAAATAATTTCAAATCAGTTCAGTTCGGTGTAAATCTGTTCAGTTCGGCGAAAAACTAAATTGGTAAAATTTAACTTGATTTAGTCATATATCACTAATTTTCAACTCACTTATTTTTAGTTCAATTTAATTAAATTCAGTTAAATTCAATTCAGCTTAGATCGAATCAGTTCAGATAAACTCTAGAGAACATGTCCTTACTTTTTCACTTAATTTTACTATAAAAGAAATCTAAAAGCATAAAATAATAAATAAAATAGTTTTAACTCTTATACTCTTGTCCTCCCGCCAAAAAAATTTAAAAGAAATTGTGATTTACTCTTTTATGTAAGTTGATGTGGCGAAAAAGAGGTTTTATAATGTGATGAAAGAAATTACTCCCCCCTGTTCATTTGTTTATGGCACATATGCTTTTGGCACGAGTATTTTGAAGATGCTTAGTAAGTGGTGGAGATTAACTTGAATGTAAGTAAAGTAGATTGAGTAATTGAAAATTTCTTAAATCATACTACTCTTTTCGTCTCAATCGAATCTACACTTTTTTTTAAAAAACTTTCTCAAGATATGTTTGACCATAAATTTCAACTAGTATACAGACACCAATATTATCATGTGAGATATTGTTGGATTCCCTGCAAGGGGTATTTACTGAATATCAAATTTTAACACACTGTTAATATAGGTAACTAAAGTTATCGTTAGTCAAACATGACGTAAGAAAGTTGATAAAAAAATGCGCACATTCAGCAGGAACGGAGGAAGTGCTACAATTAAAAAACATTAAAATAAAATAAATATCTCAAAATAGAATCGGTATCAAAATTAAGTGAATGGGGAAGAAGTCTTTCTACCTCCCAAAAACGAATTTCTTAGTGAGCAGGAAAGAGAAAGATTCATCTCTTGTTTCGTGGAAAACGTGGAAAACGTGGAAAACGATTAGCATCAATAGCGACGCGGCCTCGTTGTCATGCTATGAACCTTTTTGACAACCACCCTTGCTTTCATTCATTCATTCATGAATAATTGAGCTTTATTCCCTTCAATCTACATAAACTACGTACGAGGAGTAGTGGAGTACCAATAATGTGTGAGACATTTCGCTTGGCTCGTGTTTCACGTTTTGTTTTCTTATCTCTCATCCCGTGTCCCAATTTAATATGTACATAATTTTCGTACAATCTCTAATAAGTATATTTGGGTAATGTAAGAATATGTAATTACGTATAATAATAATGTATAAGTATTGAAATTATGGGTGTCTATCATAAAATAAATCCGTACTATGTAGGGGTAAATCACAATCTTATATATTGAGTTGTGACTTTATCAACCACCGATGTGAGATTTTAACATGCCCCTCATGTGCAACGGTAGAAATCATTGCGTAAATGTGGAAAGAAAAGGGGTCACGTGCCAACCTTGGGGTCTGATATTTACCATGTTAATTAGTTACATAAGCTACTGTCATAATACTAATTGGTACTACGCAAGGGTAACCTATAATCTTATGTATTGAGTTATAACTCTATGAACCACCAATGTGAGACTCTAATAATAAAAATTAATATTTAGAAATTACATGTTACAATGAATCTAACAATATTTCATATACTAATACATTGCTCATATATTTATTCAAATACGTAGTTAAGGTTTGACAATTTGAACTACGGAAAAAAATTATGTGCATTTTGAAGTAGAAGAGAGTGAGTATACCATATAGATGATATACAAAGGGAGTACTTACTTTGTTTCTTCTTTGAGAAAATGGTTTGGTAGCCCCCAACTCCCTTATGAGTGCATATATATATATATATATATATATATATATATATATATATATATATATATATATATATGATTCCCAATTTTTTGAAAGTGAAGATATATATCTAGAATCGGTGTTGAATTCAAAATTGATGACTCTTTTAACGTAGACCGGATTCACTTCAAAGTTTTCTGCTTTAATCGAACTTGTAGTGATAAAAAAACTCCATAGCTAACTTTCAATTATATTTCAGACGCTTTTCCCCCACCCAATTTCCTCTAACCCATCGGACCTCTCTACCACCATCCCTCACCCCACAGAATCCCCACCACACCCTATCCATCTGAACCCCCCGGACTAGGTAACTGAATTAAATTATACGAACTCTATGTATCATCCGAATCTAACAAGAATACAAGATAGATCGTTGAATTTCAATTTAGTTTAGTTAATTGTAAATGAAAAAGAGCACGGACAAAACGCATCCACCATATTATTAAATATGTAATAAATGAATTCCATAACTTACCATCCGTATTGCACATAAAATGTGATAATTGCCAACCATATATCTGCAGCAAAACTTAAAGTATGGCTCCCAAGCCTCCTTTCCAAATCAAAGATAGTACTATATATAGAAGTGCATAATAATTGAGTTCTCCACCAATCCCAACTTCAGAAACAGCTCCCAATATTTTTACTCCCTCTGGTTTTTTTATTATGGCCCCAACTTTTGGGCACAAACTTTTTCAAAAAAATAAATGAATAGTAGAAATTGTATTGAAAGTATAAAAAATTAAATGTGTGGATAAAAACAATCTAGGGTTTACTAAAAGGGGAATGAGCCAATATAAGAAAACAATCCAAAAAAGGAAAGTGAGTCATTATTAGTGGACCGGAGGGAGTACAAGTATTTCTAAACCTTAAACCATGGATATGAAACTAGCCATCGTTCTCCTAGCCTTAATTGCAGCCACCATTCGCAGCGGTGCCGATGAATCACCCCAAGATGTCGAAAGATGGTACCGCCGCCTCCCCTATGCAAAGGAGAAGATCACAAAGCTCAACTTCTTCATCCACGACATCATGGACGGGCCCCACCCCACCACCGTCCCGATCGCTCAGGCTCCCACGACGAATGCCTCCCCGACCAAGTTCGGGTTGGTGTTCGTCATGGACAGCCCGTTGACCGTTGGTCCCGATCCGACCTCGCACGAGATCGGGCGGTGCCAGGGGATCTTCACATTTTCCTCCCAACAGGAGATAGGGCTGCTTATGACCTTAAACCTAGTTTTCTCCGATGGGCCCTACAATGGCAGCACTCTTAGCATTCTTGGCCCTAAGAGGAGGGACAACCTCTACCGGGAGTACCCAATTATTGGCGGCACTGGTGTTTTCCGGCAGGCGCGTGGAATTGCGGTGGATAACACCTACCAGGGCACGGTGGCTCCTGGCGCCAAGCCGCCGACTCAGGCTCAGGTCATCGTCACTCACTACAATTCGCCTGTGTTTGCTGAGGAAATGGTGATCAAGAAGTTTGCTGAGGAGGTTTATTAAGTTGATTAGCTACTAATCAATCCATGTTTAATTGCACGTATTAAGAAGTTTAATTAGTTCCCTGTAATAATGTGTGGCCAGGATACATATGCATGAAGATGTATCTTCAGTTAGTACGTTCTTGTGAACTTTCCTAATGTGGAAGAAATAAAACTTCTACTTTTCAAAGAATTGTGTAATCGTTCGGTTCGTGGCCTCATTGCACCTTTTTGTTAATAACCAGCTATAATATTTAATGTATCTTTAAGATTATTTAAATAAATCACGAATTCAAACATCAAGAGACAATGGATCTACAGATAGTGGTGGTGGAGAGCTCTCGGCTAGGGCTTCACCGGTGGTATTGTGGATTCGGGGCTAGGGCATGGCGATGGTGGTGTTGTGGATTCGAGGATTTGCGATGGTGGAGATGGGGCTAGGGCATAGGAGGATGTGGCAATGGCGAGGAGTTTAGGGTTGGTGGCGAGAAGTTTGGGGCTATGTCGAGGAGGTGGCGCTACGGTGGGGTTGTGCGAGGTGGCGCTAGGGTTCGTGACAGGTGGTGGTGCTAGGGTTTGCTGCGGGTGGCGTCGAGCGGCAACGGAGTTAGGTGACGATAGGAGGTGGTGGTCAGAGGTGCGGGGCTGAGGCAGGGGCGAGATGGAGATCTGGGCGGAGGTAGGGGAGAGAGAGCAGTGGTGAGTATAGGTGGCAGGGTTCAGGTGGTGGCAGGGCGGGGCTCAAGTGGTGGCGGAGAGGGGGTCAGATGGTGGTGAGCGGGGCTTAGGTGGTGGCGGGGATAGGCTTAGGTGGTGGCAGGCAGGGATCAGGCGGTGGCGGGGATGGGCTCAGGTGGTGGCGGGCGGGGCTCAGGTGGTTGCAGGGTTCAGGTGGTGGCAGGGATGGGCTCAGGTGGTGGCGGGCGGGGATCAGGTGGTGGCAGTCGGGGCTCAGGTAGTGATGGGCAGGGCTCAGGTGGTAGCGGGAATGGGGGCTCTAGTGGTAGCGGGGATGGACTCAGATGGTGGCGGGCGGGGCTCAGGTGATGGCAAGGAGGGGCTTAGGTGGTGGAAGGGAGGGGCTCAGGTGGTGGCGGGGGGCACAGATTGGTGGTGGTGGTGGATTGGTGGTGGGGGTATTTTTGTAGTTTAAAATTTTGTATTAGGTTAGAAGGGCATTTTGGTCATTTCTAGTCAGCCAATGGCCGGAATGGCCAGTCAATGCCAAAATAATGGCTTTAGGGTTATATTTGCACTTATGTGTAATAGATAGGGTTATATTTGCACTAAAAAATAACTCGGGGTTATATTTGCACTTTCCTCAACATATAGGGTTATATCTGCATATTACCCTACACATTTTCTCTATTAAATTATCATACATTAAAATGCATTTTTTTTGTTTTTATTCTTCTACTGTATCATTCTAAACAGTCTAGAAATAGTTTTCCTGTTAGTATTGCTAAGGCTAATACTTTGTTTGAACTTATTCATTGTGATGTTTGGGGGCTTTATGGTTCACCCTCTTCTAGTGGAGCATTTTTATTTTTGACCATAGTTGATGATTATTCCTGACCTGTTTGGGTTTACTTATTTGTTTCTAAGTCTCAAGTACCATTGAAGATGAAGGAGTTCTTTGCGTTTGTTCAGACACAGTTTCACCGTCCCAATCAGTGGGTTTAGGCAGACAGCGGTACCAAATTCTTACCCCTCAGTTCATTTTTCTGGAGAAAGGTGTTCGTTTTGAGACCTCTACAGTCTACACACCTCAGCAAAATGGACGTGTGGAATGAAAGCACAAACATATTCTTAATGTTGCCCGTGCTCTTCGTTTCCAAGCTCATCTCCCAATCTACTTTTGGGGAGAATGCATTTTTACAATGGCTTACCCCATCAATTGCACGCTAACACCGGTGTTAGATGGCTGAATACCTCATCACTTTCTGTATGGTTGCACACTAGATAACAACCATCTTCGTGTGTTCGATTCATTGTTCTTTGCCTCTTAGCTTCCATAACCGCGGGATAAGTTTGCATCTAGAAGTCGGAAGTGCATTTTTCTTAGCTACCCTGTTGACAAGAAAGCTTGGCTTGTTTACTACTTGGAGTCTCGCACTATGTTTGACAGCCGGGATGTGGTATTTTATGAAGATTTTTTTTGCACCAGTTTTTGCGAAGACGCCATTAGCCGATCCTTTGCGCTCTCCGTCACCTGCCATCTTTGACTACTCCATTCCTAAGCTGTCTGACCCAGTGGAGTAGCCCAGTCCCGACCAACCACGGCCAGCTCATCCCGAGCTTCAGTCTCACACCGTCGAGATGCGGTCAACTGTGACGCCAGGTCCGCAGCCGCACCTAGCTCGTGTGGAGCTCCAGCCACGGCCAACCGTGGCCGCCACTCCATCACGGCCCGTAGCCAGTTCTCCACCACGGTCGTCCCTGGTTAGCTCTCCACCGTGGCCGTCTGTGGTCAGCTCTTCACCGCGGCCGTCTGTGGTCAGCTCTCCACCACGAGCACCTCCATCTGCGTCCCTCCAACAGCGGGCGTCCATGGTTGCACGGCCATCGCGGGTGCCTCATGTCGTGCCCGTCGTACATGCGGTTCTTGATGATCCTGACCGCGGTCCCCTATTGCCGAGTGCGTCTCCTTACCAGCTGCTTCATCTACTCTCCGTCCTCCCAGCACTCATCTTCTTCAGCCTCTGAATAAATATAAAGGCTACATATGCACTGCTACTAGCTCAATAAAACCCCCCTCTGCTGATCCCACGACCTCTAATGCACTGTCCTCAGGTACGCGTTACCCTATTGCTAATTATGTTTCTTGTAGTAATGTTTCGGTTTTGCATTCTAGACTTTTGGCTGCAGTGACATATGTTGCCAATCCAGTTACTTTTTCTGATGCTTTTCGACATGCTCATTGGCGTGCAGCTATGTCCAACGAGATTGATGAACTCGAGCGGAATAATACATGGGTTCTTGCTCCCCTTCCTCCTGGTAAGAAAGCTATTGGTTGTAAGTGGGTTTATCGGACTAAGTTTAAGTCAAATGGTTCTATTGAGCGATACAAGGCTCGTTTGGTTGTCCTTGGTAATCATAAGATTGAGGGAATTGAATTTATTGAGACATTTTCTCATGTTGCCAAGATGAGTTCAGTTCATCTTTTCTTGGCTATTGTTGCTATTCGTGGTTGGGATCTTCATCAGATGAATGTTCACAATGCATTTTTTCATGGTGATCTTGAGGGGGAGGTGTCCATGCGCCCGCCTCCTAGTTATACACTTCCGGCACCGGGGTTGGTTTGCAAGCTTCGCAAATCTCTTTACAGTCTACGTTAGGCTCCGCGGAATTGGTTTGCTAAACTTGTTGCTGCTCTTCGCCTCTTTGGGTTTGTTTAGAGTAAGGCAGATTACTCCTTGTTTTCTTACTTGAAGGATGGTGTTTCTCTTCATGTATTGGTTTACATTGATGATCTTATCATTGTTGGTTCCTCTCCTACAATGATGTCCGAGTTTAAGAAGTATTTGTGCTCTTGTTCTCATATGAAGGATCTTGGTGCCCTGAAGTATTTCTTAGGCATTGAGATAACTCATCGGCCTGATGGGATATTTCTGTCTCAGTGGAAATATGTCTTGGATATTTTTTCTGATACTGTTTTATTGGCAGCTAAGCCCACAAATTTTCCCATGAAACAATAACACAATTTGGCGCGAGATGATGGTTCTTTGTTTGATGATTCCGCGCAGTATCGCAGACTTGTTAGAGGGCTCATTTATCTTACCATCACTCGTCCTGAGCTTAGTTATTCAGTCCATACCTTGGCCCAGTTCATGGAGAAACCGTGTTTGACACATTGGCATGCAGCATTATGAGTTCTGCATTTCGGCTAACAGTTCTCTTTAGATTACAACATTTTGTTATTCAGATTGGGCAGCTTGCCCAATTGCTAGGAGATCTTTGATTGGATATTTTGTGATGATTGGTGAATCTCCGGTTTCTTGGAAAACGAAGAAACAACCCATTGTTTCTCATTTTTCGGCTGAAGCAGAATACCGGACTATTGCAGTCGCGTGTTGTGAATTGCTGTGGTTCAAGTCATTTCTTCGTTCGTTGGGAGTGGCCCATCCTACTCCGATGCATTTGTACTGCAATAGTCAGGCTGCTCTTCATATTGCAACCAATCCAGCTTCATGAGAGGACGAAACATATTGAGATTGATTGTCATTTTGTTCGTGATTTGATACGGTCTGGTGTTGTTGTTCCTTATCATATTCGCACTGCTAGTCAGCCAGCAGATTTATTTACGAAGGCACTTGGACGGCAGACATTTCAAACTTTGTTTGGCAAGTTGGGCATTTGAGATCCCCATGTTCCAATTTGAGGAAGAGTGTAAGAGATATTTTGTTGAAAATTTTCTACAATATTATTATATGTTAGATAGAATCATTTTTCTTTATTGACTCTGTACAGACTGTCTACATGTTGTATTCTTATGTCGTCATCGAAAACAACATTTACATTTTACAGATCCTAATACTCCCTCTGGTCCACTATGCCTCAAGAAAATTGCACAATTTTTTTTGAAAAGAGAAAGGAGAGGTGAAGATTGAATTGGGAGTATAAAAAGTAAGATGTGTGGATGAAAATAACCTAGTATTTACCAAAAGAAGAAGGGGCCAAAATAAAAAAACCATCCCAATAAGAAAATAGAGACATAATTAGAGGACCAGAGGGAGTACTAGTACTTGTGTGTATCATCCGTTAAGAGAATTAATAAATGTATATTTGACTACTCAGTCAAGTTCACGGGGAAAGAGGTTGGATCATGCATTCATCAAATCAAGTCATTCAATAGCGTAGGTGGTGCCGTTGTGCATGCTCCTTCTTTTGCCTCAATTTAAAAATGACACTAGCTAGTACGACGTGACAAAGTCTAGTTAAAGTGAGATTAAGGATTAGTGCATAATATTATAAAATTTAATTAGAGATAAGGTTTGCAATATAATTTAGGAACATTTGAGAGAGGAATGAGGGATCTGTGTGCAAATATCACTTTTTGGGGTGTTGGATACTAATAATTGTGGAATTAATGATTCCAGATCATAAGAATCTTGTGGGTTAAGAATCCGGGTCGGAAAAAAAATCTAGGGGTAAATTCTTTCCCTCATTTTTGCGCAATGCGCGGGTTTTTAGTACCGGATTTGATGTTTCATTTTCAGTACTTTATGTTTCAACCAAATACTGTGATATTTTTCCAGAATCATTTTTTCCACTAAAATCATGCATTTTAAAAGTTAAATTTTGATCTTTTATTGTAAATCTTGCATTTACATGTTAAATTTTTGACACTTGATACATTATGACACTAATCGGTAATATTTTATTATCTTAAATTTAAATTTATAATTTTTATTTTTATTTTGATTGATCTGTTCGTTTTTCAACGCATCCTTTTAAATATTGATATTGTTTTTTCCCCGGAATATTATATTTTTGTTTATTGTATCCTTTGATGTTTCAATAATATGAATTAGGTTTGTTAAATTTAATACTGATGGTTTTTTTTCCAATATTAGTATTACATTTTGGTGCACAATTTGATGTTTTAAAATTAATGGGTATTTTTATTTGAAGTTTACCTATTTTAGTTTAATGTATTTATTTAATTTTTATTTATTCTCATTTGATGTGTATTTTATTTTATATGATGTTTTAACTATTTTGATGTAAGTATTTGTTGTTTGCATTTGATGTATAATTACTTTAATGTGATGTTTATTTTCTTATAAATTTATTTAATATGTACTTTTGGAGTTCTTATTTATGTCTAACCATCATTATTTGATGCTTAGAAATCGGCTACCATGAATTAAGAAAAATTATTTCAACAACAAAAACAAAATAAAGCAAAGAAAGAATACAAAGGCTTGAGTGAGACGGTCTCACATAATTTTATTGTGAAGCGGTGGATCTAAATACAATTATTTAAAGATGAAAGATGATAAGGGGTATTTTTTTTGTAATTTATAAAACTTTACTTTGTACCTTATCTCAATATAAGTAATGATGAGACGGTCTCATACGAGTCTTCTCAAGAAAGAATGTGGTCTAAGATCCCATTCTTTTTAATTTAGCCACACTTTACTTTAGTTCAACTCAATCAATTTTGATTTGATAAAAGTTAACTTCTTTATTATTATTGTCCACTGCTTTTAATTTCATTTAATTTATTTATTTTGATTCAATCCAATTTTAAATCACGAGAAAATATAATATAATTCTCATTATCAATAATAAATCAAACACCTCATCATTCAACTACTTTTAGGTTAAAAAAAATATATTCTAATTTTACAGTTATTGATAGTACATCAAAGGGTGTCGGAGACTTTTTATCATTAAAATTAATTTAGTGGTGTAAAAACTACATTATTCACTCTAATTTCTAATATTATCATACTTAGTACTTGTTCTCCAAAGTTTATATGTTCCTCAATTCATTCCAGTTCAATTCAATTAATTTCAAATCAGTTCAGTTCGGTGTAAATCTGTTCAGTTCGGCGAAAAACTAAATTGGTAAAATTTAACTTGATTTAGTCATATATCACTATTTTTCAACTCACTTATTTTTAGTTCAATTTAATTAAATTCAGTTAAATTCAATTCAACTTAGATCGAATCAGTTCAGATAAACTCTAGAGAACATGTCCTTACCTTTTCACTTAATTTTACTATAAAAGAAATCTAAAAGCATAAAATAATAAATAAAATAGTTTTAACTCTTATACTCTTGTCCTCCCACCAAAAAAAAAATTAAAAGAAATTGTGATTTACTCTTTTATGTAAGTTGATGTGGCGAAAAAGTAGTTTTATAATGTGATGAAAGAAATTACTCCCCTCTGCTCATTTGTTTATGGCACATATGCTTTTGGCACGAGTATTTTGAAGATGCTTAGTAAGTGGTGGAGATTAACTTGAATGTAAGTAAAGTAGATTGAGTAATTGAAAATTTCTTAAATTATACTACTCTTTTCGTCTCAATCGAATCTGCATTTTTTTAAAAAAAACTTTCTCAAGATATGTTTGACCATAAATTTCAACTAGTATACAGACACCAATATTATCATGTGAGATATTGTTGGATTCCCTGCAAGGGGTATTTACTAAATATCAAATTTTAACACACTGTTAATATATGTAACTAAAGTTATCGTTAGTCAAACATGACGTAAGAAAGTTGATAAAAAAATGCGCACATTCAGCAGGAACGGAGGGAGTACTACAATTAAAAAATATTAAAATAAAATAAATATCTCAAAATAGGATCCGTATCAAAATTAAGTGAATGGGGAAGAAGTCTTTCTACCTCCCAAAAACGAATTTCTTAGTGAGCAGGAAAGAGAAAGATTCATCTCTTGTTTCTTTGTGAACGTGGAAAACGTGGAAAACGATTAGCATCAATAGCGACGCAGCCTCGTTGTCATGCTATGAACCTTTTTGACAACCACCCTTGCTTTCACTCATTCATTCATGAATAATTGAGCTTTATTCCCTTCAATCTACATAAACTACGTACGAGGAGCAGTGGAGTACCAATAATGTGTGACATTTCGCTTGGTTCGTGTTTCACGTTTTGTTTTCTTATCTCTCATCCCGTGTCCCAATTTAATATGTACATAATTTTCGTACAATCTCTAATAAGTATATTTGGGTACTGTAAGAATATGTAATTACGTATAATAATAATGTATAAGTATTGAAATTATGGGTGTCTATCATAAAATTAATCTGTACTATGTAGGGGTAAATCACAATCTTATATATTGAGTTGCGACTTTATCAACCACCGATGTGAGATTTTTACATGCCCCTCACGTGCAACGATAGAAATCATTGCGCAAATGTGGAAAGAAAAGGGGTCACGTGCCAACCTTGGGGTCACGTGCCAACCTTGGGGTCACGTGCCAACCTAAAGTCTGCGCAAGTCTGCACAAGTCTGGGTTATTATCTGTTGGGATGAAAATAAATAAATTAGAGATTGGGTTATTGTGTAGTATTAGGAATGGGGGAAAGCTGCAGGTTGAAGGCAATAGGGGGAGGGGTAGAAGTAATTTTTGAGAAGGGGGGGGGGGGGTATTTGGATGAAAACTTTATAGGGAATAATTTAGCACTTCAAAATAATTTGGGTTGCATGAAGTAAAATTGGGGCAGCACGAAGAAGAAGCTCTGGTACATCATTTCTGAAAAGATGGCCTAGCCTATTTGAACATTACATTAATTTCAATGTATAATTGAAAAGATGGCATTATCAACGGTAAGAGAAAGGATAACGGTGTTCTCTTATAGTTAGAACATCGTTCTAGAGATTGAAAATATAATAGTGATAGTCTTTAGAGCGGCCTCTTAATAAGAGATCACTCAAAAGTTCACTTTTTGCTCATAAGTGGAACGTGTGAGTTAATCTTTGTTTTTTTAAAATATGAATTTATTTTAAATTAAAATTTTGTACAATCTGATTTTTTTTTGTAAAATCTGATTTTTTTTTTGTAAAATCTGAATATTTTGTAAAATCTGAATTTTTGTAAAAAAAATGAAATTAAAATTTTAATGGAATTGGAGTCGAACTGAAACCGGTTCAAAACAGTGTTGAGGCTTTGGGAGGAGAATGGGATGGAATCGGCAGCCTCTCGGGGAAAGAAAGCGGAAGTATGGGGAGATGTGGAGAAATGGAGAGTGATTGTTGTTCCGGAGTGGAGATCCTTCTGGAGGAAAAAAGGGCAACATTGGGATCGTAACGGAGTTTATCCTGGGAAGCTGCATAGTTGATTTTGAAGCCTCTCGGGGAAGCTGCATAGTTGACGTTGAAGCCTCTAATTGTGTGAACGTTGACTCCACCCTTGCCTACTCCCACCGCACTGATCTTGTCTTCCGACCACTTTGAAATAATTACCATTAATCAAACCTCGCATTTAAACTTTGTTAAACATGAAATTTATTGTCATTAGTAGAGGATGTCTGAGCCACATCTCTTTTACACTGCTTTTTCAAAAACATTGGAGTGCTTCTTTTTGTCCCATCTCAAATTTCATTAAAAAAAATTTCCAATTGTTAAAAATATCTTAAATATTAATATGTTTAACTACGCATAATAACATTATATAAATTAAAAGTCATATCTTGAAACTAATTGTTATAATGGATAAAACAATATCACATTTAATAATATTATTTTTTACATATTTGATCAAAATTTGATACTCCCTCCATCCCAACTTATTTGCACAAAATCTTTTTTGGGTTAAAGATGTCAAATTTTGATCATATATTTGAATAAGTTTATGAGCAATAATTTTATCGTATGAGATATGATTAGATTTGTCGTAACATGCAATTTTTAAATATCATATTTTTGTGTGTCATTATTATATATATCTACATATATTTATAATTAAACATATATAAGGTAATAATATTAAAAATTATTATACAATTTACAGCAGTTATAAGTTTATGACCCAGGTAATGTAATCGAAAACTTTATCTTAAATTTTTTTCTAATTTTTCATTTAAATATTAAATTTCATTTAAATATATATATGAAAAACCAAGTATTGATTTGTGATTCCTGTTAGTTATACACAATTTATATATTTATATAGGGATGCAGTTTAGTGTGTAAAACTCATTAACAATGTAACTATATAAAGTCTACTGACATTAATGTGGAACTAAATAAACTTGGTTATATGTTAGGCTAATAAATTGGTTAGACATATTTGTGAGAATAAAGTGAGATTTATGTTTATTAAAAATCTACAAATATAATTACATAAATTCATCTCATCATAAATTTTAGTGCACAAGGTTAAGTTTAAAATGCAAAATTACGGTTAAGTTTATAAAGTTAATGAATAATATTAAGATAAAGAGAGGTGTTTAATCATAATCATGATTCTGAGTAAGTAATATAGAAGATCAACTAAAATTTGATTTTAATAAATTGTAAATAAAAATTACATGTTACAATGAACATAAACCAATAATATTGTAACTATAAGAATGTGAATCAACCTAAATTTAGTCGAGTAGTATAATGACTTGATCCAAAATATACCCAAATCCAATACTCCCTCCGTCCCAAATTAAATGGTATGAGAGAGAATTTTACGCTCATCAAGAAAGTTGTCTAATCGTTAATATGTTTAATTACGTATAATTTTGGCATACAAAAAGTTACTTTTCAGAACCACGTGTTACGACGAATAAAACCATATAACATATGATAATATTATTGTTTATATATCTATTCAAATAAGTGGTCAAAGTTGGACAGTGAATAGTGACATTTTATGAAGTGTACAGTTTAATTTGGGACGGAGGGAGTATGAAATTTAACAAAATGACATGACCTAACTCGAATAAAACTCTAGTACAAAAACCTACAAGAAAATGACCAGACCTGAAAATAACCCGACATGATTCAACTCGACCTGAATATAACCCGAACAGACCAAACCCGATTGTAATCTGACCAAACCCGAGTAAAGAAATTATACGATAGTAACCCGACACGAGTGCAATCGCTCGACACGACCCTACCCAAAAAAAACTGACACGTATTACCCCAACACAATAGGAACCCGACTCAATCCGACCTGATCCAAAAAATAAATATAGCATGCTATAACCCGACATGTTTTAACACGAACTATTTTAAACCCGACACGATGACCCGAGTTGACACCACTAGACTCAACCCGAGCTAACCCGAGTAAAGAAATTACACAATAGTAACCGAACACGAGTGTAATCGAACCCGACATGACCCGACCCGAGAAAAAATCTGACACGTTTTACCCCAACACGATAGGAATCCGCTCAACCCGACCCTATCCAAAAATAAATAAAGTACATTATAACTCGACCTGTTTTAACACGAACTATTTTCAACCCTACCCGAATCTGACACGATGACCCGAATTGACACCACTACTCAACACTGATGTTGCATTTTCAATAGTAGCTATGCCTTAAAGCAGAAATGGCTAATAGAGGTTCGAATTCTACAGCATGTGCATTTGCAGTTGACAATATACCTCATTCTACAAGTGCTCTAAAAGCTGAAATTTTGGCTTTAATATCAGTGGTGAAGCTATATATGTTTTGAAATAAATTTCGCACATTTAGCAGTAGAAACAGGTTGTTTGAGGGACTTTGGCTGATTAGAAACACAATCAACCAAAGTCACTACACGTGAACACTGTAAGTGTTTTATTTTAGAAGCACGGTGTTTTTTATAAGTCATTCGTAGGGTTAAATTTCAAGATATCTTGGGTTTCTATCTTAAAATCAATTGGTACTAAAATGAGGTGACCCAAGATATTATATACAAGTCATTTAGTTTTTAAGAAATCGATGTGGAATTTATCTTCCAACACGTCCCCTCACGTGCAAAAGTGGAAATACTCCACGACCCATATCGGACCAAATTAAAGGGGATCCACACATCGGCCCAATAAACTCAACCCGGACTCTGATACCATGTTAAATTTCAAGGTATGTTGGGCTTCCATTCTAAAATCAATTGGTACTAAAAGAAGGTGGCCCAAGACCTTATATATAAGTCATTATCTTTGTAAGGAACCGATGTGAAATGTATCCTTCAACACGCCCCCTCACGTGATAGCATGAAAACACTCAACGACCCATATCAGGCCAAATTAAAAGGGATCCACACATCGACTCAATAATACAACCTGAGATCTGATACCATATTTTCAACACATACAACTATTGTGAGGAACGAATATGAAACTACAAAATACTTTCTACTCTTCAAAATTAGTTAATTTTTTATATTAAGCTTCACATATTTTTAATGAAGTTGAGCCCCAAGTGAGTACTTCCTCTGTTAGTTACACACTTGTATTAATGAGGTGTTTTTCTTTAAAAGGCTTATTTTTCATTTTGACAAGATTCATTTAATTTCATCCACGCATTCTACTTTTTACATAATACATTTAATTTCAATTTTTCACCTAAATACAAGCACTTAAGAGAATCCACGGTGATAGTAGACTCAAGGAACACTTCTTAGGTGTCACACCATGGATTTTGATTTAAAAAATATATAAGAATCAACTACCAATAACGTAAAACACTTCTTATTATAATTAATTAAAATATAAACAAAATATCAATCATTGATTGGTTGACATTGCACAAATAAGTAGATAGCCATTCGTGAAATAAGAAGAAGCTCCTTATTAAAAAATAGATCTTAAAACTCCACAATTATCTTCCATAAACTGTGCCACTGTTGGAGCAACGGAAAGGGCACCATTTTCTTTTCTTCTACGGGTCTGCGTTTCACACATTTCACATGTTTCACGTTGATAGCCTTTTGGCTGAATTAGCTACACTAGTCACGTAGTGGACCAAAGAGTGAAGTCACGTAGTGGACCAGAGAGTGAAGACTCGGTGGGATATTCGTGTTTCACGTTGATAGTGGTTGAATTAGCTACACTCCAAAGAGTGAAGACGGTGGGATTGTGAGCCTTATCTTATCACGTGTCCGGAAAACAAACCAATAATGCCATGCACGTTCAAATTTTGCAATAAATAAAGCCAAACGCGAGTACAAAAGCTGGTTTTAAATATTTCTTCCGCGGTAGGTGGCTCCTTGATGTGGTGTTTGTTCTGCTCCAATAGTTTCTTGACGCAATCGGGTGCATTCCTTGCCAGAGCTCTTGATGTTTCAGCAACCAAACACAAGATTCAGTGTTGATGTCATGGCCCACCTTTGTTGACTAGCACATTACTTTTGTCTTTTGGGAGTCACGGGAGTCTTCGAAATTAATCTGTACCTTCGTCTCCGTTTTACCTTTGGAGAGGGCCCTGTGTAGAAATTGACGAATCTAATCATGTCTCATACTTATTGCTCATATACTTATTTAAATATATAATTAAAGCTTGGAATATTTGACTAAAAATAAATTCTGTGCAGAATAGGTTGGGACGGAGAGAGTAGTAAATATTGATTTTAAATTTATTTTAAATACTAATAATATGGTATTAAATATTTGTCTTACACAGTAATATTTAAGTATTAATTATATATTTTATTAAATGTTTGTTTTAAATATTTATACTAAAAATTAATATTTTAGTAAATATTTATATTAAACATTAACCTTTTAGTAAATATTTATATTAAACATTAACCTTTTAGTAAATATTTATTTTAAATATTAATATTTTAGCAAATATCTATTCTAAAAATTAACATTTTAGTAAATATGTATATTAAACATTTACTCTAAATACTAATATTTTAGTAAATTTTTATACTATTAAAATTTTATTTTAAATATTATTATTTAAGAAAATATTTGTATAAAATATTTATTTTAAATATTAATATCTTGAATATTTTTAAATATGTATTTTTAATATTAATATTTTATTAATTTTTATTTTAAATTTTTATATCAAATATTTTTATAATATAATTCAAATATTTATTTTAAATAATTTTATAATATTTATTTTAATTATTAATATAATTCAAATATTTATTTTAAATATGAATATTTCAGTAAATATTTATAAAAAATATTTATATAAAACAACAGGGTTGCGAATACCGATGGCAGTGCGGGCGAAACACGCACACTAGAGGTGCGATTTCACAGCAACCATGAAGCGTGGAAGGGGCAGGCCAGGTGGCTCCGACGACGGCAAAGTGGAGTGGATCAATATGGGAGGAGCGTGTTGAGGCTACCGGTCCGATGGAGGAAGAGGACGAGGAGCTATCGGAGGAGAATACTAAGGCAGTGGAAGCTACAGAAGAGGTAAACTCCATTATCTCAACTGATAAGGGCAATTTGATTGAAAATCGTGAGAAAAAAAGAGGGGATGTTATGGGTTGACATTATCAGTGGAAATGGGGTTCAAAAATGGGATGGAGATCGATTATGTAGTTCATACCGTTATAGATGGGGAATTTGAGGTAGAGATTGAAATGGAGGATGTGAGGATGAATTAGACTACTGGAAAAATGCTCTGATTATGTACGTTTTAGGTGGGAATTTGACGATGAATGCTGTGAAAAGGTATGTAGTGAAGTTCTAATTGTTTGTCAGTACGCCGGAGATACCGTACAATGACGAAGGATATATTATCCTCCGTCTAAAACCTTAGAAGGATAGGGATGAAGTTCTGAGGAGGGGGCCGTACACGATCTATGTCATGGCCATGTTCCTGCATTTATGGAAGCCCAATTTTTCATTGAAGAGCGATATGCTGCAAACTCTGCCTATAAAGGGTGAAGTTACCGAACTTACCAGTCCATCTTTGGGGGCCTAAGAGCTTAGGGAAAATTGGAAGTGCGGTGGGAAAGCCCCTATTCACAGACAAGCAATCTGTGGGTATCATATGCACGAATTTTGGTGGAAGTTGATATTTCACAGCAGATTAGGGAGGTTGTAACAATCAAAGATGTTGAAGGAAACAAAATCCAACAGTCAATTGAAATAGAAGGCATGCCACTGTTCTGTGACAAATGCCAAATGGGAGGGCATAGGTGTAACAGTGAGGGAGAAAAGAAGAAAAAGGTACAAGTGTGGCAAGAAAAGAAAAAAACATCACCAGTTGAAGGGAAGGAAAGTAAGGATGAGGGTAAACAACGGGTTGTGATCAGCGGGAAGGTGGTGGCACAACAAGCAGTGATCAGTGGTGAAGGAAATGCCTGGAAGGTGGTGGCACCAAGGAACAGGGGGAAACAAAAAGAGGGTGTGGTTATAACACATGGAGAATGTAGCAGACAAGGTTTGATGGGACTGGAGGTAGCTCTGGGAATTTTGATTGATTCTCCAGAGAGCTTTGACCACATTCCATGATTATCTCATGGAATGTGAGGGGGTTAAATAATATAGCGAAGCAGAGAGAGATTTACTCCTGTCTTTCTGGTAACTAGAGTTAAAAGAGAGAACATGAATGAAGTAAGGAAATGTTTTAAAAACAGGTGGCAAGCTATGGATAACTATAAGACCCACCCTAATGGTAGAATATGACTGTTATTGGATGATAAAAGAGTTGGAGTAATGAAGAGGGAAGTGACTGATCAAATGCTATTGTGTGAAGTAACTGACAGTAGTGGGGAATTGTTGTGTTGGTTGATTGCTGTCTATGCTGGGAATCAGATGAAGGTGAGAAACATACTCTCGAAGGATATTGAAAAATCTCAGAAACTGGTTACTGGGCCTTGGTTTTTATTAGGGGATTTCAACAATGTCCCAGGTATAAATGATAGAATGGGAGGCAATAATGTACAGGCTATTGAGTTGGGAACTTGAACAAATAATGATGACTGTTGGACTGAGTGAATGCTAATCAACGAGAGACTTCTACACATGGTCGAATAGACAGGTGGGAGGAATCGTCTATTCAAGAATTGATCGAGGAATGGGGAATTCACAATGGTTTATGAGATTTCCCGAGTCCATAGTAGAAATTAAAGAGGCGGGGATCTCAGACCATGCGTTACTTAGGGTGAAGCTGTTTGAAGACAAGGGGAGGAGACCTAGACAGTTTAAGTTCTTAAACTACCTGCTAGAAAGTGAGGAAGTTTTGAAAACTATTAAGGAGAGCTGGGAGAAACAATTGAATGGTAGGCCTATGTACGTTGTATGGATGAAGTTATTGAGGTTACATCAAGACTTAAAACTGGTTATCAAGCAGGTTGGTGAGGTGATAAGAAAGTTGGAGCAATCCAGAGAAGAGTTAAGTAAAGCTCAGAGAAATTTGATGACTGATAGAATAGATAAGGAGAAATTACTGAGGGTTGTAACCTGTATAGAAGAAGTATACAAGTGGAGTGGAATAGATGAGAAGATAGCAAAATAACAATCGAAAATAGATTGGCTACGCCTGGGTGATGGGAACAACTTGTATTTTCATGCATCGGTGAAGTCAAACAAGGCAGCGGGTATACTGAAAATAGAAAAAGAGGATGGAAGTGTGACCACTGAGTAGGAGGAAATAGAAGCAGAGATACTCATTTTCTACGAGAATTTGATTGGCAGGACAAGTAACAGATCATAAAGCATTGATGTTGAGATTGTGAGGAATGGCAGAATGTTGAATAAGGAAGACAGAAGGAAACTGATTGCGGAGGTTAATGAGAAGGGGATATATGAAGCCTTGAAGGGTATAGGTGACATGAAAGCACCGGGTTGTGACGGGTTTAATGTGAGATTCTTCAAAGTGAACTTGGGAGTGGTGAAGGATGATTTCATTAAAGCAGTGATGGATTTTTTTGAAACGGGAAGGATATACAGAGTTGCAAACAGCACATTAGTGACCCTCATTCCGAAAAGTCCCACGACAAGCAAGGTGAATGATTACAGGCCCATATCTTGTGTTTCAACAATATACAAGGTGATATCTAAAGTAATGATGAATCAACTGAGCAAGGTAATTGGAGAGGTAGTGCAAATTAACCAGGCTACCTATGTTCTAGGGAGAAGTATTCACGACTATATCATGGTGGCCTATGAAATGCTAAGAGGATACAACTGAAAGGGAGGAACCCCGAGATGTGCAATACAGATGGATATACAGAAAGCATACGACACCGTCGAATGGGAAGCACTTGAGGATATTATGTAGGAGATAAGAATACCTGATAAATTTGTGAGATGGGCTATGGTGGGCGTGAAAACAGTTTCATACAGATACAATGTCAACGGGCAAACTACCAGGTTTATCCAGGTAAAGAGGAGACTAAGGTAGGGAGGCCCCCTCTCGCCACTGTTATTCGTACTCGTTATGAAATATATGACAAGGTGCTTACAGGATAGTAGTAAGAAGGCCGGGTTTAAATTCCATCTTAACTGTGAACTACTGCAGTTAAATAGCATCAGCATTGTGGATGATATACTGCTACTTTTAAAGGGGAAGGCTGATTCTGTCAATGTTTTGATGAGGGCATACCAGAAATTTGAGAACTCCATTGGGCTCAGGGTTAGCAGGAACAAATGTAATGTGTACTTTGGAAATGTGGCACAGGACCAGAGAAGGAGGATACTAGAGCTGATAGGGTTCACAGAAGGGGAACTTCCATTCAGGTATCTTGGCATCCCTTTAGCTAGTAGAAAGTTAACAATCCATATGTGCCAACTTTTGATTGAGAAAATAGTTGAACAAATTAAACACTGGAGTGTTAAGCTGTTAAGTTACTCGGGTAGACTACAGTTGATTGAAAGTGTGATCTTCTTTGTTGTTAATTACTGGCTGTAAGTATTCCGTTTACCGAAAGCAGTAGTTAAACACATAGAGGCCCTGTGCCGTACCTACCTTTGGTGTGGAGGGGAGACGATTTCCAGAAAGTCACCAGTGGCATGGGAAAGAATATGTGGAAGGAGGAAAGCTGGGGGAGTAGGTTTAATCTCGTTGCAGGAATGGAGTATGGCAAGTGAGAGTAAAACCTTATGGAATGTTTGTAGAAAGGCAGACATGTTATGGATACGTTGGCTTCATGCGTATTACATAAAGGATAGAGATGGAATGAGAGTTAAGATCCCAGCTAATGCATCATAGATGATCAAAAGTATGGGGAAATGCAGAGACATGGTACTGAACATGGAGGCGTGGCAGAAGCAAGAAGGGCTAAAAAAAGTTCAACATCAGGAGGGTTTATGAGGAACTGAAGCAGGAGCAACCATAAATGGTTTGGAGAAAACTCCTCTACAGCAACTATGCAAGGCCACGGGCAAAATTTACATTCTAGATGTGCTGTTTTAAGAGACTGGCTATGAAAGATAGATTGGCAAAGTTCGGCATAGGCACTGACAGAAAGTGCAGATTCTGCGACAGGGAGGAAACGATGCAGCACATGTTCCTTGCTTGTTCTGAAACGAAGAAAATATGGAGGGATATGTTGCGATGGCTGAAGATGGCGAGGGAACCTGGTGCGTGGGATGAGGAGATAGCATGGCTGGTGTAAAAATGTCGAGGCAAAGGAAGGAAAACCCAGCTCTTGAAGATGGTAGCAGGAGAAGCAATTTACTGGACTTGGAAGAGAAGAAATGAAGTGTGTTTCCATAAACAGGAGAGCAAAAACATTGTAAGTAAAATAATAGAGTGTGTGGTGTATAGTGCTTGGGTTAAACCAAAGTTGAAAGTGTTATGTGCTCAGCTTATGGTAGATTTTGACTAATATAGGGCCTTTGTAACACAGGGTTGTGCACATTATTGGAAAGAAATGGAAGTTTTACAGAGTTCCAAAAAAATTATATAAAATTAGTTTAAATATTAATGTTGTAAATATTTTCTAAATATTTATTTTGAATATGAATATTTTAGTACATGCATATTTTAAATATTTATTTTAAATATTCGTTCTGAATATAATATTTTAGTAAATTCATATTTTAAAGGGCAAATTCATGTGTTTAGTTTTTAGTAAATTTTAAATATTAATATTAATAATTTTTAATTATTTAAATAAGCTCCAGTTCAATATATTATATGTATATACGTTTAGTTCAATTTTTTATATTTATTTAAATTTTATTCAGTTCAGTATATTATATTTATTAAAATTTAATTCAGTTCAGCTAATTATATTTAGCTAAATTCATTTCAGTTTATTCTAGTATATTATATTTATTTATATTCAACTTAATTCAGTTCAGTATATTTATTTATATTTATATTATATTTATTCATATTTCAGTGTATTATATTTATTTATATTCAGTTCAGTTCAGTTCAATTTAATATATTTATTTAAATTTATTTCATTCTAGTATACTATATATTTATATTCAAAAGATCAGTTAATTATATTTATTTGAAATCATTTCAGTTCAGTTCAGTACATTATATTTAGAGTGGGTCTCCTGACAGGCGGCCTGTCCATAAGCTTATGGACAGGCCACTTATTTCTTACCTTATACACTGCATTTCTTAAATTACATACAAAATTTAAAATTTTTGAAAATATTTTTTTATATGATATATTTTTATATTTCCACCTTCGAATACATATTATTACTTGTTTTAACTTATAAAATGCAATATTTAAATTTTATAAAAAAAATCACAAAATTTAAGGCAAATGCCCCTGAGGACTGTCCATAAGCTTATGGAAAGGCCGCCTTTCCTGAGACTTACTCTTATATTTATTTCAATTCAGTTGAGTATATTATATTGAGTAGGTCTCCTGACAAGCGGCCTATTCATAAGCTTATGGACATGCCACTTATTTCTTACCTTATACACTGCATTTCTTAAATTACATACAAAATTTAAAATTTTTGAAAATATTTTTTCATATCATATATTTTTATATTTTCACCTTTAAATACATATTATTACTTGTTTTAACTTATAAAATGCAATATTTAAATTTTATAAAAAAATCAAAATTTAAGGCAAATACCCCTAAGGACTGTCCATAAGCTTATGGAAAGGCCGTCTTTCCTGAGACTTTCCCTTTGCGTAAACTCATTCTCCGATTCTGATCCTAAAGGTGGATATGGATCAGGAATTTAGGACCACCCAGTCAAGAGAATTAATAAGTGTATAATTAACTACTCAATCAACTTGATGGGGAAAGAGGTTGGATCATGCATTTATTAAAGGATCGAGTCATTCAATAGTTTAGGTGGGGGCCGTTGTTCGTACTTCCTTCTTACCCTTATTTTCTACGAGTATTAATTCCGTTGGAGTTGGTGGCGCTCAAGTCTGGGTTATTATCTGTTGGGATGAAAATAAATAAATTAGAGATTGGGTTATTGTGTAGTATTAGGAATGGGGGAAAGCTGCAGGTTGAAGGCAATAGGGGGAGGGGTAGAAGTAATTTTGGAGAACGGGGGTAATTGGATGAAAACTTTATAGGGAATAATTTAGTCACTTCAAAATAATTTGGGTTGCATGGGGCAGCGCGAAGAAGAAGCTCTGGTACATCATTTCTGAAAAGACGACCTAGCCTATTTGAACATTACATTAATTTCAATGTACAATTGAAAAGATGGCATTATCAACGGTAAGAGAAAGGATATCGGTGTTCTCTTATAGTTAGAACATCGTTCTAGAGATTGAAAATATAATAGTGATACTCTTTAGAGTGGTCTCTTAATAAGAGATCACTCAAAAGTTCACCTTTTGCTCGTAAGTGGAACGTGTGAATTAACCTTTATTTTTTTAAAATATGAATTTATTTTAAATTTAATTTTTGTACAATCTGATTTTTTTTTGTAAAATCTGATTTTTTTTTTGTCAAATCTGAATATTTTGTAAAATATGAATTTTTGTAAAAAAAAATGAAATTAAAATTTTAAAATGAAAATATATTACACCCTCCGTCCCAAATTAAATGGTATGAGAGAGAATTTCACGCTCATCAAGAAACTTGTCTAATAATTAATATATTTAATTACGTATAATTATGACATACAAAAAGTTATTTTTCAGAAACTACGTTTTACGACGAATCAAACTGTTGGTATGCTTTGAATACTGTAATAGCCGCTTCTGCGATCCTAGCCTGGGGGTCCGGGGGGCGGCAGATGCCCCCGGCTAAATGGCGATCTCGATGATACACCCGCGGGTGTACCTCAGTGGTTGGGAGTTGGGTTCTCTTGGAGGCATCCACGGTTCGAGTGTCGGCCAGTTTCGGCTGCTGAGGGCGAGTAGTGATCGCCTCACAAATCTAATCATATCTCATACGATAAAATTATTGCTCATAAACTTATTCAAATATATGGTCAAAATTTGACATCTTTAACCCAAAAACGATTTTGTGCAAATAAGTTGGGATGGAGGGAGTATCAAATATTGATCAAATATGTAAAAAATAATATTATTAAATATGATATTGTTTTATCCATTATAAAAATTAGTTTCAAGATATGACTTTTAATTTATATAATGTTATTATGCGTAGTTAAACATATTAATATTTAAGATATTTTTAACAATTGGAAAAAAATTTAATGAAATTTGAGATGGGACAAAAAGAAGCACTCCAATGTTTTTGAAAAAGCAGTGTAAAAGAGATGTGGCTCAGACATCCTCTACTAATGACAATAAATTTCATGTTTAGCAAAGTTTAAATGCGAGGTTTGATTAATGGTAATTATTTCAGAGTGGTCGGAAGACAAGATCAGTGCGGTGGGAGTAGGCAAGGGTGGAGTCAACCTTCACACAATGAGAGGCTTCAACGTCAACTATGCAGCTTCCCCGAGAGGCTTCAAAATCAACTATGCAGCTTCCCAGGATGAACTCCGTTACGATCCCAATGTTGCCCTTTTTTTCCTCCAGAAGGATCTCTACTCCGGAACAACAATCACTCTCCATTTCTCCACATCTCCCCATACTTCCGCTTTCTTGCCCCGAGAGGCTGCCGATTCCATCCTATTCTCCTCCCAAAGCCTCAACACTGTTTTGAACCGGTTTCAGTTCGACCCCAATTCCGCTGAAGCCAAAGCAATGAAGACTACAATAGAGGAGTGCGAGATGCCCGCCGTCAAGGGCAAGGATAAGTTCTGCGCCACTTCACTGGAATCCATGGTCGATTTCAGCACCTCCAAATTGGGCAAAAATGTAGAGGCCATTTCCACTCAAGTTCAGAAGGACACGGAGTTTCCCCAAGAGTATAAAATGGTCAATGTTAAGAAGATCAATGGTTGTAATGATGCGGCAGTGGTTTGCCACAGGCAGGACTACGCGTACCCTGTGTTTTACTGCCACGCATTCAAGACTACTGAAGCCTACGCTGCTTGCTCGGGGCTAATGGAACCAAAGCCAAAGCTGCTGCCATCTGCCATCAGGACACCGCAGCTTGGAACCCGAAGCATCTAGCATTCCAAGTGCTGAAAGTTAAGCCCGGGAGTGTTCCCATCTGCCCTTTCTTGGCTCAGGATGACATCGTTTGGGTTTTCAAGTAATTATCAAGTCCTGATCAAAGCTTATGCCGGTTGAGACACAATTAAATATGTTAGATATGGATCTTAATTACGTTGTTTTCAATTTCAGTTTCATGTCGAGTGGTCTCTTATCAATTTTATACTCCGTAGAGATGTTTGATCAGGACTTGATAATTACTTGGAAACCCAAACGATATCATCCTGAGCAAAGAAATGGCAGATGGGAACACTCCCGGGCTTAACTTTCAGCACTTGGAATGCTAGATGCTTCGGGTTCCAAGCTGCGGTGTCCTGATGGCAGATGGCAGCAGCTTTGGCTTTGGTTCCATCAGCCCCGAGCAAGCAGCGTAGGCTTCAGTAGTCTTGAATGCGTGGCAGTAAAACACTGCGTACGCGTAATCCTGCCTGTGGCAAACCACTGCCGCATCATTACCACCATTGATCTTCTTAACATCGACCATTTTATACTCTTGGGGAAACTCCATGTCCTTCTGAACTTGAGTGGAAATGGCCTCTACATTTTTGCCCAATTTGGAGGTGGTGAAATCGACCATGGATTCCAGTGAAGTGGCGCAGAACTTATCCTCGCCCTTGACGGCGGGCATCTCGCACTCCTCTATTGTAGTCTTCATCGCTTTGGCTTCAGCGGAATTGGGGTCGAACTGAAACCGGTTCAAAACAGTGTTGAGGCTGTGGGAGGAGAATGGGATGGAATCGGCAGCCTCTCGGGGCAAGAAAGCAGAAGTATAGGGAGATGTGGAGAAATGGAGAGTGATTACTGTTCCGGAGTGGAGATCCTTCTGGAGGAAAAAAGGGCAACATTGGGATCGTAACGGAGTTCATCCTGGGAAGCTGCATAGTTGATTTTGAAGCCTCTCGGGGAAGCTGCATAGTTGACGTTGAAGCCTCTAATTGTGTGAACGTTGACTCCACCCTTGCCTACTCCCACCGCACTGATCTTGTCTTCCGACCACTTTGAAATAATTACCATTAATCAAACCTCACATTTAAACTTTGCTAAACATGAAATTTATTGTCATTAGTAGAGGATGACTGAGCCACATCTCTTTTACACTGCTTTTTCAAAAACATTGGAGTGCTTCTTTTTGTCCCATCTCAAATTTCATTAATTTTTTTTCCAATTGATAAAAATATCTTAAATATTAATATGTTTAACTATGCATAATAACATTATATAAATTAAAAGTCATATCTTGAAACTAATTGTTATAATGGATAAAACAATATCATATTTAATAATATTATTTTTTACATATTTGATCAAAATTTGATACTCCCTCCATCCCAACTTATTTGCACAAAATCTTTTTTGGGTTAAAGATGTCAAATTTTGATCATATATTTGAATAAGTTTATGAGCAATAATTTTATCGTATGGGATATGATTAGATTTGTTGTAACATGCAATTTTTAAATATCATATTTTTGTGTGTCATTATTATACGTATCTACAGATATTTATAATTAAACATATATAAGGTAAAATATTTAAGGAGAAGAAGAAACTTCCGATGGCGATGGATATCGATTCCCCACGTCACACTTGCCTTAAACTGAGCCTTCCCGAACCCATCTTCGTCAAGGGCTCATGGTTCCCCACGCGCTTCGAACTCACCGCCACCGACAGCCGCGACGAGTTCGAAGCGCGTGGGGAACCATGTGCCCTTGACGAGTTCGAAGCGCGTGGGGAGTCTGATCAAGGCGGATCGGTAGCAAGGGGAGCTTGCAGGATTCACGTTATAGTTAGATAAGATAAGTATAATTGTATGGTGTACTTTGTACTGTATCTTTCTGATTAGTGGATTCATTTTGAACTGGGCCAGGCCCCGCAGATGTAGGTGGATTTCACCGAACTGCGTAACCAAGTCTTGTGTCCTTTACGTTTTACGTTAATATGCACTTGGTTAGATTAGTCATGTTGGAACACACCAGTAGTGATAATTGAATTAATTAGGTAAAACCAAATTTCAATTGGTATCAGAGCTTGGTCACTTATTATTCCCTTGGTTGTGTCTAGGAAAGTGAGATCGGTTTTACCAATGGCGACCAGAGAAGGAGCTTCTGTGTCTCGGCCACCACTGCTGGAAGGAACAAATTACAACTACTGGAAGGCTCGCATGCGGGTGTTCATAAATTCACTGGATGAATTGGCTTGGTACTATGTTGAAGCATAATGGAAACCCCCTGTTGTTGGAAATTCTGAAGGAGGAGAATCTAAGCCTAAAGAGTCGTGGACACCAGGTGAAAGAATGGGAAGCTTGGCAAACTCTAGAGCATTAAATGCCATATTTACTGCAGTAGATGAAGATCAGTTCAAACTTATCTCTACATGCCAACAAGCAAAGAAAGCATGGGATATCCTACAAACTGTACATGAGGGGACAAGTCGTGTACGTGAATTTAAACTGCAGATGTTGGCTACAAAGTTTAAGGAACTGAAGATGGAGGAGGATGATACTATTTCTATATTCAATGGGAAACTCAGAGACATCTCCAATACGGCGTATCAACTTGGGAAAGTTTACAAGGAAACAAAATTGGTGAAAAAGGCCTTGAGATCTCTTCCTAAAAGATTTTCTATGAAAGTTGCAGCAATAGAAGAAGCAAGAGATGTAGCCATCATGACCTTGGATGAACTAATGAGATCACTACAGACCTGTGAGATGACAATGCAACAACCTGCAAAGAAAGTCCAGAAGGAGTTGGCCTTCAAATCCTCTTCATCAAGGGTCATCCATGAATCTGATAGTGATGGTGAAATTGAAGAACTTGCTCCTATCACCAAGAGCTTATCAAGAATGCTGAAGAAGGTTGTAAACAAGAATTCACAAGGAAGACCTGGAGGGAATAAAAATCGTCCTCAAGATTTTGGTAATCGTGGAACTCGGATGGAACAAGGAAGTCAGCAATTCTCTAGAAACCAAAGTGGTGAAGGAAAGCAGTCTGAAAGAATTCAATGTCGAGAATGTGGAGGATACGGCCACATCCAGGCTGAATGTGCTAATACTCTAAAGAAGCAAGGAAAATCACATGTCACCTCATGGAGTGAAGATGATGAAGAAGACGAAGAGGAACTTACAAGCAATTATATGGCATTTGGAGCAAAATTTCGTAGTGGATCAGTTGAGGTATGTTCCAACATGTCAGAGAAAAACGAAGCTGTATGTTCCAACACACGTTCTGATGGCACGTCCAGTGATGATGATGATCTGTCTGTAAGTGACGAAGAAATCTATAGCACATAGGAACAAATGTATGCCATGTGGGTTAAAGTAGCTGACAGGAACAAGGAGCTGAATGAAGAGAAAAGAAAGCTAATGGAAAGCGAACAATAATTACGATCCACGGGTGCAGATCTTGAAACACGTAATGAAGAACTGAACAAGAAACTGTTAGCTGCGGTCAAGAGGGCCGAGATGTCTGAAGCAACTATTTTTAAACTGAATTCCAGAAAGGCAAAGCTTGATGATATTCTGGATATGGGAAGAAACTTTGGTGATAGATATGAGATTGGATACGGGAAAGAATCCAAGACGGAATTGCATGAAAAACCAGTAACTCTAAAAGCCAGGATCCGAGAAGTAAAACGGAAGTATGGGATGCCGCATCAAAGAAAGCCACTTATTTGCAGATACTGTATGTACTAAGGACATTCTGAACAGCAGTGCAAAAGACTGATCCGAGATCAAATGACAGGAAGACAATCACTGCTGTGTTCCAACACAGGCGATACTCATACGGGAAAAACGATCAGAAAGGTATGAGTTGTTAAACGCACGAGTACTTGCCTTATTGCTCACACGTCTCCTATTGCACATTCTAGAGACGCGTGGTACTTTGATAGTGGTTGTTCTTGCCACATGACTGGAACTCAGGAATTACTAACAAACATCCAGACATATGATGGTGGTTTTGTTACGTTTGGCGATGGAAAGAAGAGTCGAGTGGTTGGAAAAGGTGAACTGTATATTGAAGGATTCCCCGTATTCACTGGTGTTTTGTTGGTGGAAGATCTAAAGGATAATCTCCTAAGTATCAGCCAGCTATGTGATGATAATATGACCGTGGAATTCCACAAAGAAAAGTGCATAGTGAAACATGGCAACAACAAAGTGCTTACTGGTATTCGGTCATCAGACAAATGCTACTTATTGGAACAAGAAGTGAACTGCTACAGTGTCAAATGTGATAAAGTGTATCGTACGGCTGACCATGTTCCAACATCGGTTGATTTCTCAGATCAGGGACGTAATGATGTTGGAACATCGAATGAGACAAATCTTAAAGATGAAGCTGGTGACTCTTATATCTTCAACAATGTTGGAACATCGTCCTCTCCAGAACTCTCCCGGTGAAGGCTGAATCAAGCGGAAGAATGACTCGATCGATCCCTTGGGTTAACTATAGGGAACTTGCTGGTCTACAATATTTTCTCTCCCTCATTGTTGTTTCCTCAGTTGCCAGGTTAGAATCTATTCGCATTCTCCTTGTTATGGTGTGCACTATGAATTTTATGATGTATCAAATGGTTGTCAAGAGTGCTCCCCTACATGGTGTGGTTAATGAGGAAGTATATCATCTACTCAAGAAGGCTTTTTATGGATCAAAACAACCACCACAGGCGTGGTATAAGCGACTCATGACCTTTCCTATTCAGAAAGGTTCTCGTCGAGGGGGAGAAGATCACACCTTGATTGTTTTTCAAGAACAAGATTTTGTGACTTTGATGCAAACTGAATTGAAGATGAGTATGGTGGGAGTATTTGTAAGAATTTGGGTTGAGAGAAAATTCGTGGTAGCCTATGTTCCAACATCGAGACCAATTGCGGATATTTTCACAAAGCCGTTGGACACTGCTACGGTTGAGCTCCTCAGACAACACTTAGGTGTTTGTCAGATTTGAGGTATTTCTTTAAAGCTTTTATTTAGCAGTAGAAGTTTTGTTTATTTATTTTGTGTACAGAAAATTAGAAAAACACAAAAAAAAATAGAAAGAAGAAAAAGGTGAAAAAATTATGGTTGAATATATTAGAAAGGTGGTTCTTCCTGGTATTCTGGTTTATGATGATAAGGAGTTGGAAGACAGTGATGCTGGACATGTTCCAACACAGAGTTTGGAGACAGGTTGAGAAGACGTGGACATGGATTAGAGATTCAGCTGTTCAAACATCAGTAACTGTGGTTGGAGAAGATTATGATCTGGATGGTGAACAAGTCTATGTTCCAACACCAGATAGGGGGAGAAAGTACTGATGAAGTGAAGGAAGCTGAGTATGAGATGTGTTGATTCTGAAGCAATGAGAGCTGTTATGTTCCAACATTGGTGACTGTGTTCCAACACAAGGTGAGCAGATTATTGAAGGCACTTCTGATCAAACTGCCATGAGAGATATAATTTCAGCCGAAGGGACAACTGATCTGGGTGTATATGAGGAGTGTGGATTTACAGCTTACCTGGACTATTTGGGTCTCAAGACTGCTACCTCAATCTACAAGAAGTACAACCGAGAGATTGTAGAAAAATTCTATGGGAGGCAACATTGATCCAGATTTTGAGTGGTACAATGGGGTGAAGTTGATACCTCAATTCATTTAGATGGTAGCTTTGGAGGTATAAAATTCCAGATTAGATGAGGCACAGATAGCTGCTCCTGAAGAGGTTTAAAGGTTCTATTATGACTATGTTCCAACATAGGCCAGATATTTGGTTCAGGGGGAGCTGCATTTAATGGAGATTCTGGTTTACTGTGTCTATTGCGTGTGGCATGTTTATGGTCCCAAGGGAGAGATGTTTTGGATTTCTTGGATGACTTTATTGGCTCCGTTGGGTTGATGTTCCAACATGCTTATTATTCCTGGATGTTGAAGGAATGCGGAATTCAGGGGGAGACGTTATGTTTCTATGTGCCAACATCCAGAGTGGTTTTCAAGGTTGATGTCTTTATTTGCATAAGCTCTTGTGATGAAATGCCAAAAGGTGATTGGTCCACAAAATGCCAAAAGGTGATTGGTCCACAAAATGCCAAAGGGGGAGATTGTAAAGTCTAGATTTATCTAGTTTGTTTGTGGAAATTATGCAAATATGGTATTATTGAGTTGCAACATCAAAGACGGAATTTTGGTGAAATAAGGAAAGGTTGAAGACTGAATCCAAGAAGGATACATCTAGTCCAAGTTGTATTTGAGTTGGAGAATATATCAGTTCCTATATATGTGGAGAATATATCAGTTCCTATATATGTCTACCCTGCACTTCCTCCCTCAACCCTATCCTCTGATTCTGAGCTATCCACAGATTTATTCGGCCAACGATTCATCAGCTTCGTCTCTAAGATGCACTTTAGCCACCCTGAGTTGACTCCCTCCTCAGATTACCACAACTTTGCCGCCAATGAGACCGTACAACATGCTGTTCTTTTGAAGCGATGATTCTCTTATCGACACTATACTTTTGACCTTTGTGTACGAACCCACCTAAGATTTAACGACTTCAAAGGCGTGAGAGACTGGCCAAGAGGGTGATTTGAAAAATGAGGGGGTGGGCTGGCAATGGTTTTGGTTTGGTGGTGGTTCGCGGTTAAAGCCCATATCTAATTTTTATTGGATCTAGGTTAACAAAGGGTGGCAGTAAATGTGTAGGGAAGGTGAAGTGCAGAAAGCGTGTCGGGAAGGTGTAGGTAGGCGATGGGTGGGACTACCTTATGAGAATTTGTTCAGTTACCTAGTCCGGGGGTTCAGATGGATAGGGTGTGGTGGGGGATCCTGTGGGGTGAGGGAAGGTGGTAGAGAGGTCCGATGGGTTAGAGGAAATTGGGTGGGGGAAAAGCGTCTGAAATGTAATTGAAAGTTAGCTATGGAGTTTTTTTATCACTACAAGTTCGATTAAAGCCGAAAACTTTGAAGTGAATCCGGTCTACGTTAAAAGAGTTATCAATTTAGAATTCAACACCGATTTTAGATATATCTTCACTTTCAAAAAATTGGGAATCATATATATATATATATATATATATATATATATATATATATGCACTCATAAGGGAGTTGGGGGCTACCAAACCATTTTCTCAAAGAAGAAACAAAGTAAGTACTCCCTTTGTATATCATCTATATGGTATACTCACTCTGTTCTAGTTCAAAATGCACATAATTTTTTTTCGTAGTTCAAATTGTCAAACCTTAACTACGTATTTGAATAAATATATGAGCAATGTATTAGTATATGAAATATTGTTAGATTCATTGTAACATGTAATTTCTAAATATCAATTTTTATTATTAGAGTCTCACATTGGTGGTTCATAGAGTTATAACTCAATACATAAGATTATAGGTTACCCTTGCGTAGTACCAATTAGTATTATGACAGTAGCTCATGTAACTAATTAACATGGTAAATATCAGACCCCAAGGTTGGCACGTGACCCCTTTTCTTTCCACATTTACGCAATGATTTCTACCGTTGCACGTGAGGGGCATGTTAAAATCTCACATTGGTGGTTGATAAAGTCACAACTCAATATATAAGATTGTGATTTACCCCTACATAGTACGGATTAATTTTATGATAGATACCCATAACTTCAATACTTATACATTATTATTATACGTAATTACATATTCTTACAGTACCCAAATATACTTATTAGAGATTGTACGAAAATTATGTACATATTAAATTGGGACACGGGATGAGAGATAGAAAACAAAACGTGAAACACGAACCAAGCGAAATGTCTCACACATTATTGGTACTCCACTACTCCTCGTACGTAGTTTATGTAGATTGAAGGGAATAAAGTTCAATTATTCATGAATGAATGAATGAAAGCAAGGGTGGTTGTCAAAAAGGTTCATAGCATGACAACGAGGCTGCGTCGCTATTGATGCTAATCGTTTTCCACGTTTTCCACGTTTTCCACGTTCCTTTTAATTTAGCTGCACTTTACTTTAGTTCAACTCAATCAATTTTGATTTGATAAAAGTTAACTTCTTTATTACTATTGTCCACTGCTTTTAATTTCATTTAATTTATTTATTTTGATTCAATCCAATTTTAAATCACGAAAAAATATAATATAATTCTCATTATCAATAATAAATCAAACACCTCATCATTCAACTACTTTTAGGTTAAAAAAATAAATTCTAATTTTACAGTTATTGATAGTACATCAAAGGGTGTCGGAGACTTTTTATCATTAAAATTAATTTAGTGGTGTAAAAAATACATTATTCACTCTGTTTTCTAATATTATCATACTTAGTACTTGTTCTCCAAAGTTTATATGTTACTCAATTCATTCCAGTTCAATTCAAATAATTTCAAATCAGTTCAGTTCGGTGTAAATCTGTTCAGTTCGGCGAAAAACTAAATTGGTAAAATTTAACTTGATTTAGTCATATATCACTAATTTTCAACTCACTTATTTTTAGTTCAATTTAATTAAATTCAGTTAAATTCAATTCAGCTTAGATCGAATCAGTTCAGATAAACTCTAGAGAACATGTCCTTACTTTTTCACTTAATTTTACTATAAAAGAAATCTAAAAGCATAAAATAATAAATAAAATAGTTTTAACTCTTATACTCTTGTCCTCCCGCCAAAAAAATTTAAAAGAAATTGTGATTTACTCTTTTATGTAAGTTGATGTGGCGAAAAAGAGGTTTTATAATGTGATGAAAGAAATTACTCCCCCCTGTTCATTTGTTTATGGCACATATGCTTTTGGCACGAGTATTTTGAAGATGCTTAGTAAGTGGTGGAGATTAACTTGAATGTAAGTAAAGTAGATTGAGTAATTGAAAATTTCTTAAATCATACTACTCTTTTCGTCTCAATCGAATCTACACTTTTTTTTAAAAAACTTTCTCAAGATATGTTTGACCATAAATTTCAACTAGTATACAGACACCAATATTATCATGTGAGATATTGTTGGATTCCCTGCAAGGGGTATTTACTGAATATCAAATTTTAACACACTGTTAATATAGGTAACTAAAGTTATCGTTAGTCAAACATGACGTAAGAAAGTTGATAAAAAAATGCGCACATTCAGCAGGAACGGAGGGAGTGCTACAATTAAAAAACATTAAAATAAAATAAATATCTCAAAATAGAATCGGTATCAAAATTAAGTGAATGGGGAAGAAGTCTTTCTACCTCCCAAAAACGAATTTCTTAGTGAGCAGGAAAGAGAAAGATTCATCTCTTGTTTCGTGGAAAACGTGGAAAACGTGGAAAACGATTAGCATCAATAGCGACGCGGCCTCGTTGTCATGCTATGAACCTTTTTGACAACCACCCTTGCTTTCATTCATTCATTCATGAATAATTGAGCTTTATTCCCTTCAATCTACATAAACTACGTACGAGGAGTAGTGGAGTACCAATAATGTGTGAGACATTTCGCTTGGCTCGTGTTTCACGTTTTGTTTTCTTATCTCTCATCCCGTGTCCCAATTTAATATGTACATAATTTTCGTACAATCTCTAATAAGTATATTTGGGTAATGTAAGAATATGTAATTACGTATAATAATAATGTATAAGTATTGAAATTATGGGTGTCTATCATAAAATAAATCCGTACTATGTAGGGGTAAATCACAATCTTATATATTGAGTTGTGACTTTATCAACCACCGATGTGAGATTTTAACATGCCCCTCATGTGCAACGGTAGAAATCATTGCGTAAATGTGGAAAGAAAAGGGGTCACGTGCCAACCTTGGGGTCTGATATTTACCATGTTAATTAGTTACATAAGCTACTGTCATAATACTAATTGGTACTACGCAAGGGTAACCTATAATCTTATGTATTGAGTTATAACTCTATGAACCACCAATGTGAGACTCTAATAATAAAAATTAATATTTAGAAATTACATGTTACAATGAATCTAACAATATTTCATATACTAATACATTGCTCATATATTTATTCAAATACGTAGTTAAGGTTTGACAATTTGAACTACGGAAAAAAATTATGTGCATTTTGAAGTAGAAGAGAGTGAGTATACCATATAGATGATATACAAAGGGAGTACTTACTTTGTTTCTTCTTTGAGAAAATGGTTTGGTAGCCCCCAACTCCCTTATGAGTGCATATATATATATATATATATATATGATTCCCAATTTTTTGAAAGTGAAGATATATATCTAGAATCGGTGTTGAATTCAAAATTGATGACTCTTTTAACGTAGACCGGATTCACTTCAAAGTTTTCTGCTTTAATCGAACTTGTAGTGATAAAAAAACTCCATAGCTAACTTTCAATTATATTTCAGACGCTTTTCCCCCACCCAATTTCCTCTAACCCATCGGACCTCTCTACCACCATCCCTCACCCCACAGAATCCCCCACCACACCCTATCCATCTGAACCCCCCGGACTAGGTAACTGAATTAAATTATACGAACTCTATGTATCATCCGAATCTAACAAGAATACAAGATAGATCGTTGAATTTCAATTTAGTTTAGTTAATTGTAAATGAAAAAGAGCACGGACAAAACGCATCCACCATATTATTAAATATGTAATAAATGAATTCCATAACTTACCATCCGTATTGCACATAAAATGTGATAATTGCCAACCATATATCTGCAGCAAAACTTAAAGTATGGCTCCCAAGCCTCCTTTCCAAATCAAAGATAGTACTATATATAGAAGTGCATAATAATTGAGTTCTCCACCAATCCCAACTTCAGAAACAGCTCCCAATATTTTTACTCCCTCTGGTTTTTTTATTATGGCCCCAACTTTTGGGCACAAACTTTTTCAAAAAAATAAATGAATAGTAGAAATTGTATTGAAAGTATAAAAAATTAAATGTGTGGATAAAAACAATCTAGGGTTTACTAAAAGGGGAATGAGCCAATATAAGAAAACAATCCAAAAAAGGAAAGTGAGTCATTATTAGTGGACCGGAGGGAGTACAAGTATTTCTAAACCTTAAACCATGGATATGAAACTAGCCATCGTTCTCCTAGCCTTAATTGCAGCCACCATTCGCAGCGGTGCCGATGAATCACCCCAAGATGTCGAAAGATGGTACCGCCGCCTCCCCTATGCAAAGGAGAAGATCACAAAGCTCAACTTCTTCATCCACGACATCATGGACGGGCCCCACCCCACCACCGTCCCGATCGCTCAGGCTCCCACGACGAATGCCTCCCCGACCAAGTTCGGGTTGGTGTTCGTCATGGACAGCCCGTTGACCGTTGGTCCCGATCCGACCTCGCACGAGATCGGGCGGTGCCAGGGGATCTTCACATTTTCCTCCCAACAGGAGATAGGGCTGCTTATGACCTTAAACCTAGTTTTCTCCGATGGGCCCTACAATGGCAGCACTCTTAGCATTCTTGGCCCTAAGAGGAGGGACAACCTCTACCGGGAGTACCCAATTATTGGCGGCACTGGTGTTTTCCGGCAGGCGCGTGGAATTGCGGTGGATAACACCTACCAGGGCACGGTGGCTCCTGGCGCCAAGCCGCCGACTCAGGCTCAGGTCATTGTCACTCACTACAATTCGCCTGTGTTTGCTGAGGAAATGGTGATCAAGAAGTTTGCTGAGGAGGTTTATTAAGTTGATTAGCTACTAATCAATCCATGTTTAATTGCACGTATTAAGAAGTTTAATTAGTTCCCTGTAATAATGTGTGGCCAGGATACATATGCATGAAGATGTATCTTCAGTTAGTACGTTCTTGTGAACTTTCCTAATGTGGAAGAAATAAAACTTCTACTTTTCAAAGAATTGTGTAATCGTTCGGTTCGTGGCCTCATTGCACCTTTTTGTTAATAACCAGCTATAATATTTAATGTATCTTTAAGATTATTTAAATAAATCACGAATTCAAACATCAAGAGACAATGGATCTACAGATAGTGGTGGTGGAGAGCTCTCGGCTAGGGCTTCACCGGTGGTATTGTGGATTCGGGGCTAGGGCATGGCGATGGTGGTGTTGTGGATTCGAGGATTTGCGATGGTGGAGATGGGGCTAGGGCATAGGAGGATGTGGCAATGGCGAGGAGTTTAGGGTTGGTGGCGAGAAGTTTGGGGCTATGTCGAGGAGGTGGCGCTACGGTGGGGTTGTGCGAGGTGGCGCTAGGGTTCGTGACAGGTGGTGGTGCTAGGGTTTGCTGCGGGTGGCGTCGAGCGGCAACGGAGTTAGGTGACGATAGGAGGTGGTGGTCAGAGGTGCGGGGCTGAGGCAGGGGCGAGATGGAGATCTGGGCGGAGGTAGGGGAGAGAGAGCAGTGGTGAGTATAGGTGGCAGGGTTCAGGTGGTGGCAGGGCGGGGCTCAAGTGGTGGCGGAGAGGGGGTCAGATGGTGGCGAGCGGGGCTTAGGTGGTGGCGGGGATAGGCTTAGGTGGTGGCAGGCAGGGATCAGGCGGTGGCGGGGATGGGCTCAGGTGGTGGCGGGCGGGGCTCAGGTGGTTGCAGGGTTCGGGTGGTGGCAGGGATGGGCTCAGGTGGTGGCGGGCGGGGATCAGGTGGTGGCAGTCGGGGCTCAGGTAGTGATGGGCAGGGCTCAGGTGGTAGCGGGAATGGGGGCTCTAGTGGTAGCGGGGATGGACTCAGATGGTGGCGGGCGGGGCTCAGGTGATGGCAAGGAGGGGCTTAGGTGGTGGAAGGGAGGGGCTCAGGTGGTGGCGGGGGGCACAGATTGGTGGTGGTGGTGGATTGGTGGTGGGGGTATTTTTGTAGTTTAAAATTTTGTATTAGGTTAGAAGGGCATTTTGGTCATTTCTAGTCAGCCAATGGCCGGAATGGCCAGTCAATGCCAAAATAATGGCTTTAGGGTTATATTTGCACTTATGTGTAATAGATAGGGTTATATTTGCACTAAAAAATAACTCGGGGTTATATTTGCACTTTCCTCAACATATAGGGTTATATCTGCATATTACCCTACACATTTTCTCTATTAAATTATCATACATTAAAATGCATTTTTTTTGTTTTTATTCTTCTACTGTATCATTCTAAACAGTCTAGAAATAGTTTTCCTGTTAGTATTGCTAAGGCTAATACTTTGTTTGAACTTATTCATTGTGATGTTTGGGGGCTTTATGGTTCACCCTCTTCTAGTGGAGCATTTTTATTTTTGACCATAGTTGATGATTATTCCTGACCTGTTTGGGTTTACTTATTTGTTTCTAAGTCTCAAGTACCATTGAAGATGAAGGAGTTCTTTGCGTTTGTTCAGACACAGTTTCACCGTCCCAATCAGTGGGTTTAGGCAGACAGCGGTACCAAATTCTTACCCCTCAGTTCATTTTTCTGGAGAAAGGTGTTCGTTTTGAGACCTCTACAGTCTACACACCTCAGCAAAATGGACGTGTGGAATGAAAGCACAAACATATTCTTAATGTTGCCCGTGCTCTTCGTTTCCAAGCTCATCTCCCAATCTACTTTTGGGGAGAATGCATTTTTACAATGGCTTACCCCATCAATTGCACGCTAACACCGGTGTTAGATGGCTGAATACCTCATCACTTTCTGTATGGTTGCACACTAGATAACAACCATCTTCGTGTGTTCGATTCATTGTTCTTTGCCTCTTAGCTTCCATAACCGCGGGATAAGTTTGCATCTAGAAGTCGGAAGTGCATTTTTCTTAGCTACCCTGTTGACAAGAAAGCTTGGCTTGTTTACTACTTGGAGTCTCGCACTATGTTTGACAGCCGGGATGTGGTATTTTATGAAGATTTTTTTTGCACCAGTTTTTGCGAAGACGCCATTAGCCGATCCTTTGCGCTCTCCGTCACCTGCCATCTTTGACTACTCCATTCCTAAGCTGTCTGACCCAGTGGAGTAGCCCAGTCCCGACCAACCACGACCAGCTCATCCCGAGCTTCAGTCTCACACCGTCGAGATGCGGTCAACTGTGACGCCAGGTCCGCAGCCGCACCTAGCTCGTGTGGAGCTCCAGCCACGGCCAACCGTGGCCGCCACTCCATCACGGCCCGTAGCCAGTTCTCCACCACGGTCGTCCCTGGTTAGCTCTCCACCGTGGCCGTCTGTGGTCAGCTCTTCACCGCGGCCGTCTGTGGTCAGCTCTCCACCACGAGCACCTCCATCTGCGTCCCTCCAACAGCGGGCGTCCATGGTTGCACGGCCATCGCGGGTGCCTCATGTCGTGCCCGTCGTACATGCGGTTCTTGATGATCCTGACCGCGGTCCCCTATTGCCGAGTGCGTCTCCTTACCAGCTGCTTCATCTACTCTCCGTCCTCCCAGCACTCATCTTCTTCAGCCTCTGAATAAATATAAAGGCTACATATGCACTGCTACTAGCTCAATAAAACCCCCCTCTGCTGATCCCACGACCTCTAATGCACTGTCCTCAGGTACGCGTTACCCTATTGCTAATTATGTTTCTTGTAGTAATGTTTCGGTTTTGCATTCTAGACTTTTGGCTGCAGTGACATATGTTGCCAATCCAGTTACTTTTTCTGATGCTTTTCGACATGCTCATTGGCGTGCAGCTATGTCCAACGAGATTGATGAACTCGAGCGGAATAATACATGGGTTCTTGCTCCCCTTCCTCCTGGTAAGAAAGCTATTGGTTGTAAGTGGGTTTATCGGACTAAGTTTAAGTCAAATGGTTCTATTGAGCGATACAAGGCTCGTTTGGTTGTCCTTGGTAATCATAAGATTGAGGGAACTGAATTTATTGAGACATTTTCTCATGTTGCCAAGATGAGTTCAGTTCATCTTTTCTTGGCTATTGTTGCTATTCGTGGTTGGGATCTTCATCAGATGAATGTTCACAATGCATTTTTTCATGGTGATCTTGAGGGGGAGGTGTCCATGCGCCCGCCTCCTAGTTATACACTTCCGGCACCGGGGTTGGTTTGCAAGCTTCGCAAATCTCTTTACAGTCTACGTTAGGCTCCGCGGAATTGGTTTGCTAAACTTGTTGCTGCTCTTCGCCTCTTTGGGTTTGTTTAGAGTAAGGCAGATTACTCCTTGTTTTCTTACTTGAAGGATGGTGTTTCTCTTCATGTATTGGTTTACATTGATGATCTTATCATTGTTGGTTCCTCTCCTACAATGATGTCCGAGTTTAAGAAGTATTTGTGCTCTTGTTCTCATATGAAGGATCTTGGTACCCTGAAGTATTTCTTAGGCATTGAGATAACTCATCGGCCTGATGGGATATTTCTGTCTCAGTGGAAATATGTCTTGGATATTTTTTCTGATACTGTTTTATTGGCAGCTAAGCCCACAAATTTTCCCATGAAACAATAACACAATTTGGCGCGAGATGATGGTTCTTTGTTTGATGATTCCGCGCAGTATCGCAGACTTGTTAGAGGGCTCATTTATCTTACCATCACTCGTCCTGAGCTTAGTTATTCAGTCCATACCTTGGCCCAGTTCATGGAGAAACCGTGTTTGACACATTGGCATGCAGCATTATGAGTTCTGCATTTCGGCTAACAGTTCTCTTTAGATTACAACATTTTGTTATTCAGATTGGGCAGCTTGCCCAATTGCTAGGAGATCTTTGATTGGATATTTTGTGATGATTGGTGAATCTCCGGTTTCTTGGAAAACGAAGAAACAACCCATTGTTTCTCATTTTTCGGCTGAAGCAGAATACCGGACTATTGCAGTCGCGTGTTGTGAATTGCTGTGGTTCAAGTCATTTCTTCGTTCGTTGGGAGTGGCCCATCCTACTCCGATGCATTTGTACTGCAATAGTCAGGCTGCTCTTCATATTGCAACCAATCCAGCTTCATGAGAGGACGAAACATATTGAGATTGATTGTCATTTTGTTCGTGATTTGATACGGTCTGCTGTTGTTGTTCCTTATCATATTCGCACTGCTAGTCAGCCAGCAGATTTATTTACGAAGGCACTTGGACGGCAGACATTTCAAACTTTGTTTGGCAAGTTGGGCATTTGAGATCCCCATGTTCCAATTTGAGGAAGAGTGTAAGAGATATTTTGTTGAAAATTTTCTACAATATTATTATATGTTAGATAGAATCATTTTTCTTTATTGACTCTGTACAGACTGTCTACATGTTGTATTCTTATGTCGTCATCGAAAACAACATTTACATTTTACAGATCCTAATACTCCCTCTGGTCCACTATGCCTCAAGAAAATTGCACAATTTTTTTTGAAAAGAGAAAGGAGAGGTGAAGATTGAATTGGGAGTATAAAAAGTAAGATGTGTGGATGAAAATAACCTAGTATTTACCAAAAGAAGAAGGGGCCAAAATAAAAAAACCATTCCAATAAGAAAATAGAGACATAATTAGAGGACCAGAGGGAGTACTAGTACTTGTGTGTATCATCCGTTAAGAGAATTAATAAATGTATATTTGACTACTCAGTCAAGTTCACGGGGAAAGAGGTTGGATCATGCATTCATCAAATCAAGTCATTCAATAGCGTAGGTGGTGCCGTTGTGCATGCTCCTTCTTTTGCCTCAATTTAAAAATGACACTAGCTAGTACGACGTGACAAAGTCTAGTTAAAGTGAGATTAAGGATTAGTGCATAATATTATAAAATTTAATTAGAGATAAGGTTTGCAATATAATTTAGGAACATTTGAGAGAGGAATGAGGGATCTGTGTGCAAATATCACTTTTTGGGGTGTTGGATACTAATAATTGTGGAATTAATGATTCCAGATCATAAGAATCTTGTGGGTTAAGAATCCGGGTCGGAAAAAAAATCTAGGGGTAAATTCTTTCCCTCATTTTTGCGCAATGCGCGGGTTTTTAGTACCGGATTTGATGTTTCATTTTCAGTACTTTATGTTTCAACCAAATACTGTGATATTTTTCCAGAATCATTTTTTCCACTAAAATCATGCATTTTAAAAGTTAAATTTTGATCTTTTATTGTAAATCTTGCATTTACATGTTAAATTTTTGACACTTGATACATTATGACACTAATCGGTAATATTTTATTATCTTAAATTTAAATTTATAATTTTTATTTTTATTTTGATTGATCTGTTCGTTTTTCAACGCATCCTTTTAAATATTGATATTGTTTTTTCCCCGGAATATTATATTTTTGTTTATTGTATCCTTTGATGTTTCAATAATATGAATTAGGTTTGTTAAATTTAATACTGATGGTTTTTTTTCCAATATTAGTATTACATTTTGGTGCACAATTTGATGTTTTAAAATTAATGGGTATTTTTATTTGAAGTTTACCTATTTTAGTTTAATGTATTTATTTAATTTTTATTTATTCTCATTTGATGTGTATTTTATTTTATATGATGTTTTAACTATTTTGATGTAAGTATTTGTTGTTTGCATTTGATGTATAATTACTTTAATGTGATGTTTATTTTCTTATAAATTTATTTAATATGTACTTTTGGAGTTCTTATTTATGTCTAACCATCATTATTTGATGCTTAGAAATCGGCTACCATGAATTAAGAAAAATTATTTCAACAACAAAAACAAAATAAAGCAAAGAAAGAATACAAAGGCTTGAGTGAGACGGTCTCACATAATTTTATTGTGAAGCGGTGGATCTAAATACAATTATTTAAAGATGAAAGATGATAAGGGGTATTTTTTTTGTAATTTATAAAACTTTACTTTGTACCTTATCTCAATATAAGTAATGATGAGACGGTCTCATACGAGTCTTCTCAAGAAAGAATGTGGTCTAAGATCCCATTCTTTTTAATTTAGCCACACTTTACTTTAGTTCAACTCAATCAATTTTGATTTGATAAAAGTTAACTTCTTTATTATTATTGTCCACTGCTTTTAATTTCATTTAATTTATTTATTTTGATTCAATCCAATTTTAAATCACGAGAAAATATAATATAATTCTCATTATCAATAATAAATCAAACACCTCATCATTCAACTACTTTTAGGTTAAAAAAAATATATTCTAATTTTACAGTTATTGATAGTACATCAAAGGGTGTCGGAGACTTTTTATCATTAAAATTAATTTAGTGGTGTAAAAACTACATTATTCACTCTATTTTCTAATATTATCATACTTAGTACTTGTTCTCCAAAGTTTATATGTTCCTCAATTCATTCCAGTTCAATTCAATTAATTTCAAATCAGTTCAGTTCGGTGTAAATCTGTTCAGTTCGGCGAAAAACTAAATTGGTAAAATTTAACTTGATTTAGTCATATATCACTATTTTTCAACTCACTTATTTTTAGTTCAATTTAATTAAATTCAGTTAAATTCAATTCAACTTAGATCGAATCAGTTCAGATAAACTCTAGAGAACATGTCCTTACCTTTTCACTTAATTTTACTATAAAAGAAATCTAAAAGCATAAAATAATAAATAAAATAGTTTTAACTCTTATACTCTTGTCCTCCCACCAAAAAAAAAATTAAAAGAAATTGTGATTTACTCTTTTATGTAAGTTGATGTGGCGAAAAAGTAGTTTTATAATGTGATGAAAGAAATTACTCCCCTCTGCTCATTTGTTTATGGCACATATGCTTTTGGCACGAGTATTTTGAAGATGCTTAGTAAGTGGTGGAGATTAACTTGAATGTAAGTAAAGTAGATTGAGTAATTGAAAATTTCTTAAATTATACTACTCTTTTCGTCTCAATCGAATCTGCATTTTTTAAAAAAAAACTTTCTCAAGATATGTTTGACCATAAATTTCAACTAGTATACAGACACCAATATTATCATGTGAGATATTGTTGGATTCCCTGCAAGGGGTATTTACTAAATATCAAATTTTAACACACTGTTAATATAGGTAACTAAAGTTATCGTTAGTCAAACATGACGTAAGAAAGTTGATAAAAAAATGCGCACATTCAGCAGGAACGGAGGGAGTACTACAATTAAAAAATATTAAAATAAAATAAATATCTCAAAATAGGATCCGTATCAAAATTAAGTGAATGGGGAAGAAGTCTTTCTACCTCCCAAAAACGAATTTCTTAGTGAGCAGGAAAGAGAAAGATTCATCTCTTGTTTCTTTGTGAACGTGGAAAACGTGGAAAACGATTAGCATCAATAGCGACGCAGCCTCGTTGTCATGCTATGAACCTTTTTGACAACCACCCTTGCTTTCACTCATTCATTCATGAATAATTGAGCTTTATTCCCTTCAATCTACATAAACTACGTACGAGGAGCAGTGGAGTACCAATAATGTGTGACATTTCGCTTGGTTCGTGTTTCACGTTTTGTTTTCTTATCTCTCATCCCGTGTCCCAATTTAATATGTACATAATTTTCGTACAATCTCTAATAAGTATATTTGGGTACTGTAAGAATATGTAATTACGTATAATAATAATGTATAAGTATTGAAATTATGGGTGTCTATCATAAAATTAATCTGTACTATGTAGGGGTAAATCACAATCTTATATATTGAGTTGCGACTTTATCAACCACCGATGTGAGATTTTTACATGCCCCTCACGTGCAACGATAGAAATCATTGCGCAAATGTGGAAAGAAAAGGGGTCACGTGCCAACCTTGGGGTCACGTGCCAACCTTGGGGTCACGTGCCAACCTAAAGTCTGCGCAAGTCTGCACAAGTCTGGGTTATTATCTGTTGGGATGAAAATAAATAAATTAGAGATTGGGTTATTGTGTAGTATTAGGAATGGGGGAAAGCTGCAGGTTGAAGGCAATAGGGGGAGGGGTAGAAGTAATTTTTGAGAAGGGGGGGGGGGGGTATTTGGATGAAAACTTTATAGGGAATAATTTAGCACTTCAAAATAATTTGGGTTGCATGAAGTAAAATTGGGGCAGCACGAAGAAGAAGCTCTGGTACATCATTTCTGAAAAGATGGCCTAGCCTATTTGAACATTACATTAATTTCAATGTATAATTGAAAAGATGGCATTATCAACGGTAAGAGAAAGGATAACGGTGTTCTATTATAGTTAGAACATCGTTCTAGAGATTGAAAATATAATAGTGATAGTCTTTAGAGCGGCCTCTTAATAAGAGATCACTCAAAAGTTCACTTTTTGCTCATAAGTGGAACGTGTGAGTTAATCTTTGTTTTTTTAAAATATGAATTTATTTTAAATTAAAATTTTGTACAATCTGATTTTTTTTTGTAAAATCTGATTTTTTTTTTGTAAAATCTGAATATTTTGTAAAATCTGAATTTTTGTAAAAAAAATGAAATTAAAATTTTAATGGAATTGGAGTCGAACTGAAACCGGTTCAAAACAGTGTTGAGGCTTTGGGAGGAGAATGGGATGGAATCGGCAGCCTCTCGGGGAAAGAAAGCGGAAGTATGGGGAGATGTGGAGAAATGGAGAGTGATTGTTGTTCCGGAGTGGAGATCCTTCTGGAGGAAAAAAGGGCAACATTGGGATCGTAACGGAGTTTATCCTGGGAAGCTGCATAGTTGATTTTGAAGCCTCTCGGGGAAGCTGCATAGTTGACGTTGAAGCCTCTAATTGTGTGAACGTTGACTCCACCCTTGCCTACTCCCACCGCACTGATCTTGTCTTCCGACCACTTTGAAATAATTACCATTAATCAAACCTCGCATTTAAACTTTGTTAAACATGAAATTTATTGTCATTAGTAGAGGATGTCTGAGCCACATCTCTTTTACACTGCTTTTTCAAAAACATTGGAGTGCTTCTTTTTGTCCCATCTCAAATTTCATTAAAAAAAATTTCCAATTGTTAAAAATATCTTAAATATTAATATGTTTAACTACGCATAATAACATTATATAAATTAAAAGTCATATCTTGAAACTAATTGTTATAATGGATAAAACAATATCACATTTAATAATATTATTTTTTACATATTTGATCAAAATTTGATACTCCCTCCATCCCAACTTATTTGCACAAAATCTTTTTTGGGTTAAAGATGTCAAATTTTGATCATATATTTGAATAAGTTTATGAGCAATAATTTTATCGTATGAGATATGATTAGATTTGTCGTAACATGCAATTTTTAAATATCATATTTTTGTGTATCATTATTATATATATCTACATATATTTATAATTAAACATATATAAGGTAATAATATTAAAAATTATTATACAATTTACAGCAGTTATAAGTTTATGACCCAGGTAATGTAATCGAAAACTTTATCTTAAATTTTTTTCTAATTTTTCATTTAAATATTAAATTTCATTTAAATATATATATGAAAAACCAAGTATTGATTTGTGATTCCTGTTAGTTATACACAATTTATATATTTATATAGGGATGCAGTTTAGTGTGTAAAACTCATTAACAATGTAACTATATAAAGTCTACTGACATTAATGTGGAACTAAATAAACTTGGTTATATGTTAGGCTAATAAATTGGTTAGACATATTTGTGAGAATAAAGTGAGATTTATGTTTATTAAAAATCTACAAATATAATTACATAAATTCATCTCATCATAAATTTTAGTGCACAAGGTTAAGTTTAAAATGCAAAATTACGGTTAAGTTTATAAAGTTAATGAATAATATTAAGATAAAGAGAGGTGTTTAATCATAATCATGATTCTGAGTAAGTAATATAGAAGATCAACTAAAATTTGATTTTAATAAATTGTAAATAAAAATTACATGTTACAATGAACATAAACCAATAATATTGTAACTATAAGAATGTGAATCAACCTAAATTTAGTCGAGTAGTATAATGACTTGATCCAAAATATACCCAAATCCAATACTCCCTCCGTCCCAAATTAAATGGTATGAGAGAGAATTTTACGCTCATCAAGAAAGTTGTCTAATCGTTAATATGTTTAATTACGTATAATTTTGGCATACAAAAAGTTACTTTTCAGAACCACGTGTTACGACGAATAAAACCATATAACATATGATAATATTATTGTTTATATATCTATTCAAATAAGTGGTCAAAGTTGGACAGTGAATAGTGACATTTTATGAAGTGTACAGTTTAATTTGGGACGGAGGGAGTATGAAATTTAACAAAATGACATGACCTAACTCGAATAAAACTCTAGTACAAAAACCTACAAGAAAATGACCAGACCTGAAAATAACCCGACATGATTCAACTCGACCTGAATATAACCCGAACAGACCAAACCCGATTGTAATCTGACCAAACCCGAGTAAAGAAATTATACGATAGTAACCCGACACGAGTGCAATCGCTCGACACGACCCTACCCAAAAAAAACTGACACGTATTACCCCAACACAATAGGAACCCGACTCAATCCGACCTGATCCAAAAAATAAATATAGCATGCTATAACCCGACATGTTTTAACACGAACTATTTTAAACCCGACACGATGACCCGAGTTGACACCACTAGACTCAACCCGAGCTAACCCGAGTAAAGAAATTACACAATAGTAACCGAACACGAGTGTAATCGAACCCGACATGACCCGACCCGAGAAAAAATCTGACACGTTTTACCCCAACACGATAGGAATCCGCTCAACCCGACCCTATCCAAAAATAAATAAAGTACATTATAACTCGACCTGTTTTAACACGAACTATTTTCAACCCTACCCGAATCTGACACGATGACCCGAATTGACACCACTACTCAACACTGATGTTGCATTTTCAATAGTAGCTATGCCTTAAAGCAGAAATGGCTAATAGAGGTTCGAATTCTACAGCATGTGCATTTGCAGTTGACAATATACCTCATTCTACAAGTGCTCTAAAAGCTGAAATTTTGGCTTTAATATCAGTGGTGAAGCTATATATGTTTTGAAATAAATTTCGCACATTTAGCAGTAGAAACAGGTTGTTTGAGGGACTTTGGCTGATTAGAAACACAATCAACCAAAATCACTACACGTGAACACTGTAAGTGTTTTATTTTAGAAGCACGGTGTTTTTTATAAGTCATTCGTAGGGTTAAATTTCAAGATATCTTGGGTTTCTATCTTAAAATCAATTGGTACTAAAATGAGGTGACCCAAGATATTATATACAAGTCATTTAGTTTTTAAGAAATCGATGTGGAATTTATCTTCCAACACGTCCCCTCACGTGCAAAAGTGGAAATACTCCACGACCCATATCGGACCAAATTAAAGGGGATCCACACATCGGCCCAATAAACTCAACCCGGACTCTGATACCATGTTAAATTTCAAGGTATGTTGGGCTTCCATTCTAAAATCAATTGGTACTAAAAGAAGGTGGCCCAAGACCTTATATATAAGTCATTATCTTTGTAAGGAACCGATGTGAAATGTATCCTTCAACACGCCCCCTCACGTGATAGCATGAAAACACTCAACGACCCATATCAGGCCAAATTAAAAGGGATCCACACATCGACTCAATAATACAACCTGAGATCTGATACCATATTTTCAACACATACAACTATTGTGAGGAACGAATATGAAACTACAAAATACTTTCTACTCTTCAAAATTAGTTAATTTTTTATATTAAGCTTCACATATTTTTAATGAAGTTGAGCCCCAAGTGAGTACTTCCTCTGTTAGTTACACACTTGTATTAATGAGGTGTTTTTCTTTAAAAGGCTTATTTTTCATTTTGACAAGATTCATTTAATTTCATCCACGCATTCTACTTTTTACATAATACATTTAATTTCAATTTTTCACCTAAATACAAGCACTTAAGAGAATCCACGGTGATAGTAGACTCAAGGAACACTTCTTAGGTGTCACACCATGGATTTTGATTTAAAAAATATATAAGAATCAACTACCAATAACGTAAAACACTTCTTATTATAATTAATTAAAATATAAACAAAATATCAATCATTGATTGGTTGACATTGCACAAATAAGTAGATAGCCATTCGTGAAATAAGAAGAAGCTCCTTATTAAAAAATAGATCTTAAAACTCCACAATTATCTTCCATAAACTGTGCCACTGTTGGAGCAACGGAAAGGGCACCATTTTCTTTTCTTCTACGGGTCTGCGTTTCACACATTTCACATGTTTCACGTTGATAGCCTTTTGGCTGAATTAGCTACACTAGTCACGTAGTGGACCAAAGAGTGAAGTCACGTAGTGGACCAGAGAGTGAAGACTCGGTGGGATATTCGTGTTTCACGTTGATAGTGGTTGAATTAGCTACACTCCAAAGAGTGAAGACGGTGGGATTGTGAGCCTTATCTTATCACGTGTCCGGAAAACAAACCAATAATGCCATGCACGTTCAAATTTTGCAATAAATAAAGCCAAACGCGAGTACAAAAGCTGGTTTTAAATATTTCTTCCGCGGTAGGTGGCTCCTTGATGTGGTGTTTGTTCTGCTCCAATAGTTTCTTGACGCAATCGGGTGCATTCCTTGCCAGAGCTCTTGATGTTTCAGCAACCAAACACAAGATTCAGTGTTGATGTCATGGCCCACCTTTGTTGACTAGCACATTACTTTTGTCTTTTGGGAGTCACGGGAGTCTTCGAAATTAATCTGTACCTTCGTCTCCGTTTTACCTTTGGAGAGGGCCCTGTGTAGAAATTGACGAATCTAATCATGTCTCATACTTATTGCTCATATACTTATTTAAATATATAATTAAAGCTTGGAATATTTGACTAAAAATAAATTCTGTGCAGAATAGGTTGGGACGGAGAGAGTAGTAAATATTGATTTTAAATTTATTTTAAATACTAATAATATGGTATTAAATATTTGTCTTACACAGTAATATTTAAGTATTAATTATATATTTTATTAAATGTTTGTTTTAAATATTTATACTAAAAATTAATATTTTAGTAAATATTTATATTAAACATTAACCTTTTAGTAAATATTTATATTAAACATTAACCTTTTAGTAAATATTTATTTTAAATATTAATATTTTAGCAAATATCTATTCTAAAAATTAACATTTTAGTAAATATGTATATTAAACATTTACTCTAAATACTAATATTTTAGTAAATTTTTATACTATTAAAATTTTATTTTAAATATTATTATTTAAGAAAATATTTGTATAAAATATTTATTTTAAATATTAATATCTTGAATATTTTTAAATATGTATTTTTAATATTAATATTTTATTAATTTTTATTTTAAATTTTTATATCAAATATTTTTATAATATAATTCAAATATTTATTTTAAATAATTTTATAATATTTATTTTAATTATTAATATAATTCAAATATTTATTTTAAATATGAATATTTCAGTAAATATTTATAAAAAATATTTATATAAAACAACAGGGTTGCGAATACCGATGGCAGTGCGGGCGAAACACGCACACTAGAGGTGCGATTTCACAGCAACCATGAAGCGTGGAAGGGGCAGGCCAGGTGGCTCCGACGACGGCAAAGTGGAGTGGATCAATATGGGAGGAGCGTGTTGAGGCTACCGGTCCGATGGAGGAAGAGGACGAGGAGCTATCGGAGGAGAATACTAAGGCAGTGGAAGCTACAGAAGAGGTAAACTCCATTATCTCAACTGATAAGGGCAATTTGATTGAAAATCGTGAGAAAAAAAGAGGGGATGTTATGGGTTGACATTATCAGTGGAAATGGGGTTCAAAAATGGGATGGAGATCGATTATGTAGTTCATACCGTTATAGATGGGGAATTTGAGGTAGAGATTGAAATGGAGGATGTGAGGATGAATTAGACTACTGGAAAAATGCTCTGATTATGTACGTTTTAGGTGGGAATTTGACGATGAATGCTGTGAAAAGGTATGTAGTGAAGTTCTAATTGTTTGTCAGTACGCCGGAGATACCGTACAATGACGAAGGATATATTATCCTCCGTCTAAAACCTTAGAAGGATAGGGATGAAGTTCTGAGGAGGGGGCCGTACACGATCTATGTCATGGCCATGTTCCTGCATTTATGGAAGCCCAATTTTTCATTGAAGAGCGATATGCTGCAAACTCTGCCTATAAAGGGTGAAGTTACCGAACTTACCAGTCCATCTTTGGGGGCCTAAGAGCTTAGGGAAAATTGGAAGTGCGGTGGGAAAGCCCCTATTCACAGACAAGCAATCTGTGGGTATCATATGCACGAATTTTGGTGGAAGTTGATATTTCACAGCAGATTAGGGAGGTTGTAACAATCAAAGATGTTGAAGGAAACAAAATCCAACAGTCAATTGAAATAGAAGGCATGCCACTGTTCTGTGACAAATGCCAAATGGGAGGGCATAGGTGTAACAGTGAGGGAGAAAAGAAGAAAAAGGTACAAGTGTGGCAAGAAAAGAAAAAAACATCACCAGTTGAAGGGAAGGAAAGTAAGGATGAGGGTAAACAACGGGTTGTGATCAGCGGGAAGGTGGTGGCACAACAAGCAGTGATCAGTGGTGAAGGAAATGCCTGGAAGGTGGTGGCACCAAGGAACAGGGGGAAACAAAAAGAGGGTGTGGTTATAACACATGGAGAATGTAGCAGACAAGGTTTGATGGGACTGGAGGTAGCTCTGGGAATTTTGATTGATTCTCCAGAGAGCTTTGACCACATTCCATGATTATCTCATGGAATGTGAGGGGGTTAAATAATATAGCGAAGCAGAGAGAGATTTACTCCTGTCTTTCTGGTAACTAGAGTTAAAAGAGAGAACATGAATGAAGTAAGGAAATGTTTTAAAAACAGGTGGCAAGCTATGGATAACTATAAGACCCACCCTAATGGTAGAATATGACTGTTATTGGATGATAAAAGAGTTGGAGTAATGAAGAGGGAAGTGACTGATCAAATGCTATTGTGTGAAGTAACTGACAGTAGTGGGGAATTGTTGTGTTGGTTGATTGCTGTCTATGCTGGGAATCAGATGAAGGTGAGAAACATACTCTCGAAGGATATTGAAAAATCTCAGAAACTGGTTACTGGGCCTTGGTTTTTATTAGGGGATTTCAACAATGTCCCAGGTATAAATGATAGAATGGGAGGCAATAATGTACAGGCTATTGAGTTGGGAACTTGAACAAATAATGATGACTGTTGGACTGAGTGAATGCTTATCAACGAGAGACTTCTACACATGGTCGAATAGACAGGTGGGAGGAATCGTCTATTCAAGAATTGATCGAGGAATGGGGAATTCACAATGGTTTATGAGATTTCCCGAGTCCATAGTAGAAATTAAAGAGGCGGGGATCTCAGACCATGCGTTACTTAGGGTGAAGCTGTTTGAAGACAAGGGGAGGAGACCTAGACAGTTTAAGTTCTTAAACTACCTGCTAGAAAGTGAGGAAGTTTTGAAAACTATTAAGGAGAGCTGGGAGAAACAATTGAATGGTAGGCCTATGTACGTTGTATGGATGAAGTTATTGAGGTTACATCAAGACTTAAAACTGGTTATCAAGCAGGTTGGTGAGGTGATAAGAAAGTTGGAGCAATCCAGAGAAGAGTTAAGTAAAGCTCAGAGAAATTTGATGACTGATAGAATAGATAAGGAGAAATTACTGAGGGTTGTAACCTGTATAGAAGAAGTATACAAGTGGAGTGGAATAGATGAGAAGATAGCAAAATAACAATCGAAAATAGATTGGCTACGCCTGGGTGATGGGAACAACTTGTATTTTCATGCATCGGTGAAGTCAAACAAGGCAGCGGGTATACTGAAAATAGAAAAAGAGGATGGAAGTGTGACCACTGAGTAGGAGGAAATAGAAGCAGAGATACTCATTTTCTACGAGAATTTGATTGGCAGGACAAGTAACAGATCATAAAGCATTGATGTTGAGATTGTGAGGAATGGCAGAATGTTGAATAAGGAAGACAGAAGGAAACTGATTGCGGAGGTTAATGAGAAGGGGATATATGAAGCCTTGAAGGGTATAGGTGACATGAAAGCACCGGGTTGTGACGGGTTTAATGTGAGATTCTTCAAAGTGAACTTGGGAGTGGTGAAGGATGATTTCATTAAAGCAGTGATGGATTTTTTTGAAACGGGAAGGATATACAGAGTTGCAAACAGCACATTAGTGACCCTCATTCCGAAAAGTCCCACGACAAGCAAGGTGAATGATTACAGGCCCATATCTTGTGTTTCAACAATATACAAGGTGATATCTAAAGTAATGATGAATCAACTGAGCAAGGTAATTGGAGAGGTAGTGCAAATTAACCAGGCTGCCTATGTTCTAGGGAGAAGTATTCACGACTATATCATGGTGGCCTATGAAATGCTAAGAGGATACAACTGAAAGGGAGGAACCCCGAGATGTGCAATACAGATGGATATACAGAAAGCATACGACACCGTCGAATGGGAAGCACTTGAGGATATTATGTAGGAGATAAGAATACCTGATAAATTTGTGAGATGGGCTATGGTGGGCGTGAAAACAATTTCATACAGATACAATGTCAACGGGCAAACTACCAGGTTTATCCAGGTAAAGAGGAGACTAAGGTAGGGAGGCCCCCTCTCGCCACTGTTATTCGTACTCGTTATGAAATATATGACAAGGTGCTTACAGGATAGTAGTAAGAAGGCCGGGTTTAAATTCCATCTTAACTGTGAACTACTGCAGTTAAATAGCATCAGCATTGTGGATGATATACTGCTACTTTTAAAGGGGAAGGCTGATTCTGTCAATGTTTTGATGAGGGCATACCAGAAATTTGAGAACTCCATTGGGCTCAGGGTTAGCAGGAACAAATGTAATGTGTACTTTGGAAATGTGGCACAGGACCAGAGAAGGAGGATACTAGAGCTGATAGGGTTCACAGAAGGGGAACTTCCATTCAGGTATCTTGGCATCCCTTTAGCTAGTAGAAAGTTAACAATCCATATGTGCCAACTTTTGATTGAGAAAATAGTTGAACAAATTAAACACTGGAGTGTTAAGCTGTTAAGTTACTCGGGTAGACTACAGTTGATTGAAAGTGTGATCTTCTTTGTTGTTAATTACTGGCTGTAAGTATTCCGTTTACCGAAAGCAGTAGTTAAACACATAGAGGCCCTGTGCCGTACCTACCTTTGGTGTGGAGGGGAGACGATTTCCAGAAAGTCACCAGTGGCATGGGAAAGAATATGTGGAAGGAGGAAAGCTGGGGGAGTAGGTTTAATCTCGTTGCAGGAATGGAGTATGGCAAGTGAGAGTAAAACCTTATGGAATGTTTGTAGAAAGGCAGACATGTTATGGATACGTTGGCTTCATGCGTATTACATAAAGGATAGAGATGGAATGAGAGTTAAGATCCCAGCTAATGCATCATAGATGATCAAAAGTATGGGGAAATGCAGAGACATGGTACTGAACATGGAGGCGTGGCAGAAGCAAGAAGGGCTAAAAAAAGTTCAACATCAGGAGGGTTTATGAGGAACTGAAGCAGGAGCAACCATAAATGGTTTGGAGAAAACTCCTCTACAGCAACTATGCAAGGCCACGGGCAAAATTTACATTCTAGATGTGCTGTTTTAAGAGACTGGCTATGAAAGATAGATTGGCAAAGTTCGGCATAGGTACTGACAGAAAGTGCAGATTCTGCGACAGGGAGGAAACGATGCAGCACATGTTCCTTGCTTGTTCTGAAACGAAGAAAATATGGAGGGATATGTTGCGATGGCTGAAGATGGCGAGGGAACCTGGTGCGTGGGATGAGGAGATAGCATGGCTGGTGTAAAAATGTCGAGGCAAAGGAAGGAAAACCCAGCTCTTGAAGATGGTAGCAGGAGAAGCAATTTACTGGACTTGGAAGAGAAGAAATGAAGTGTGTTTCCATAAACAGGAGAGCAAAAACATTGTAAGTAAAATAATAGAGTGTGTGGTGTATAGTGCTTGGGTTAAACCAAAGTTGAAAGTGTTATGTGCTCAGCTTATGGTAGATTTTGACTAATATAGGGCCTTTGTAACACAGGGTTGTGCACATTATTGGAAAGAAATGGAAGTTTTACAGAGTTCCAAAAAAATTATATAAAATTAGTTTAAATATTAATGTTGTAAATATTTTCTAAATATTTATTTTGAATATGAATATTTTAGTACATGCATATTTTAAATATTTATTTTAAATATTCGTTCTGAATATAATATTTTAGTAAATTCATATTTTAAAGGGCAAATTCATGTGTTTAGTTTTTAGTAAATTTTAAATATTAATATTAATAATTTTTAATTATTTAAATAAGCTCCAGTTCAATATATTATATGTATATACGTTTAGTTCAATTTTTTATATTTATTTAAATTTTATTCAGTTCAGTATATTATATTTATTAAAATTTAATTCAGTTCAGCTAATTATATTTAGCTAAATTCATTTCAGTTTATTCTAGTATATTATATTTATTTATATTCAACTTAATTCAGTTCAGTATATTTATTTATATTTATATTATATTTATTCATATTTCAGTGTATTATATTTATTTATATTCAGTTCAGTTCAGTTCAATTTAATATATTTATTTAAATTTATTTCATTCTAGTATACTATATATTTATATTCAAAAGATCAGTTAATTATATTTATTTGAAATCATTTCAGTTCAGTTCAGTACATTATATTTAGAGTGGGTCTCCTGACAGGCGGCCTGTCCATAAGCTTATGGACAGGCCACTTATTTCTTACCTTATACACTGCATTTCTTAAATTACATACAAAATTTAAAATTTTTGAAAATATTTTTTTATATGATATATTTTTATATTTCCACCTTCGAATACATATTATTACTTGTTTTAACTTATAAAATGCAATATTTAAATTTTATAAAAAAAATCACAAAATTTAAGGCAAATGCCCCTGAGGACTGTCCATAAGCTTATGGAAAGGCCGCCTTTCCTGAGACTTACTCTTATATTTATTTCAATTCAGTTGAGTATATTATATTGAGTAGGTCTCCTGACAAGCGGCCTATTCATAAGCTTATGGACATGCCACTTATTTCTTACCTTATACACTGCATTTCTTAAATTACATACAAAATTTAAAATTTTTAAAAATATTTTTTCATATCATATATTTTTATATTTTCACCTTTAAATACATATTAGGCAAAGTCTTGGGAAAGACGGTCTTTCCATAGGCTTATGGAAAGACGGGTTTAATTAGAATAATAAAAGGTAAAAGGTCTTAGTTGCAATATTAAAGTTTTAGTATGAAACATGTAGTAGTTATAAAATTTATAACCCGGTTCGTGTAACCCGAAAATTTTATCTTAATTTCTTCTAATTTACACTTTAAACCTTGGTCTTTCCATAACTTATGGAAAGACCGTCTTTCAAGAGACGGACTCTACATATTATTACTTGTTTTAACTTATAAAATGCAATATTTAAATTTTATAAAAAAATCAAAATTTAAGGCAAATACCCCTAAGGACTGTCCATAAGCTTATGGAAAGGCCGTCTTTCCTGAGACTTTCCCTTTGCGTAAACTCATTCTCCGATTCTGATCCTAAAGGTGGATATGGATCAGGAATTTAGGACCACCCAGTCAAGAGAATTAATAAGTGTATAATTAACTACTCAATCAACTTGACGGGGAAAGAGGTTGGATCATGCATTTATTAAAGGATCGAGTCATTCAATAGTTTAGGTGGGGGCCGTTGTTCGTACTTCCTTCTTACCCTTATTTTCTACGAGTATTAATTCCGTTGGAGTTGGTGGCGCTCAAGTCTGGGTTATTATCTGTTGGGATGAAAATAAATAAATTAGAGATTGGGTTATTGTGTAGTATTAGGAATGGGGGAAAGCTGCAGGTTGAAGGCAATAGGGGGAGGGGTAGAAGTAATTTTGGAGAACGGGGGTAATTGGATGAAAACTTTATAGGGAATAATTTAGTCACTTCAAAATAATTTGGGTTGCATGGGGCAGCGCGAAGAAGAAGCTCTGGTACATCATTTCTGAAAAGACGACCTAGCCTATTTGAACATTACATTAATTTCAATGTACAATTGAAAAGATGGCATTATCAACGGTAAGAGAAAGGATATCGGTGTTCTCTTATAGTTAGAACATCGTTCTAGAGATTGAAAATATAATAGTGATACTCTTTAGAGTGGTCTCTTAATAAGAGATCACTCAAAAGTTCACCTTTTGCTCGTAAGTGGAACGTGTGAATTAACCTTTATTTTTTTAAAATATGAATTTATTTTAAATTTAATTTTTGTACAATCTGATTTTTTTTTGTAAAATCTGATTTTTTTTTGTCAAATCTGAATATTTTGTAAAATATGAATTTTTGTAAAAAAAAATGAAATTAAAATTTTAAAATGAAAATATATTACACCCTCCGTCCCAAATTAAATGGTATGAGAGAGAATTTCACGCTCATCAAGAAACTTGTCTAATAATTAATATATTTAATTACGTATAATTATGACATACAAAAAGTTATTTTTCAGAAACTACGTTTTACGACGAATCAAACTGTTGGTATGCTTTGAATACTGTAATAGCCGCTTCTGCGATCCTAGCCTGGGGGTCCGGGGGGCGGCAGATGCCCCCGGCTAAACGGCGATCTCGATGATACACCCGCGGGTGTACCTCAGTGGTTGGGAGTTGGGTTCTCTTGGAGGCATCCACGGTTCGAGTGTCGGCCAGTTTCGGCTGCTGAGGGCGAGTAGTGATCGCCTCACAAATCTAATCATATCTCATACGATAAAATTATTGCTCATAAACTTATTCAAATATATGGTCAAAATTTGACATCTTTAACCCAAAAACGATTTTGTGCAAATAAGTTGGGATGGAGGGAGTATCAAATATTGATCAAATATGTAAAAAATAATATTATTAAATATGATATTGTTTTATCCATTATAAAAATTAGTTTCAAGATATGACTTTTAATTTATATAATGTTATTATGCGTAGTTAAACATATTAATATTTAAGATATTTTTAACAATTGGAAAAAAATTTAATGAAATTTGAGATGGGACAAAAAGAAGCACTCCAATGTTTTTGAAAAAGCAGTGTAAAAGAGATGTGGCTCAGACATCCTCTACTAATGACAATAAATTTCATGTTTAGCAAAGTTTAAATGCGAGGTTTGATTAATGGTAATTATTTCAGAGTGGTCGGAAGACAAGATCAGTGCGGTGGGAGTAGGCAAGGGTGGAGTCAACCTTCACACAATGAGAGGCTTCAACGTCAACTATGCAGCTTCCCCGAGAGGCTTCAAAATCAACTATGCAGCTTCCCAGGATGAACTCCGTTACGATCCCAATGTTGCCCTTTTTTTCCTCCAGAAGGATCTCTACTCCGGAACAACAATCACTCTCCATTTCTCCACATCTCCCCATACTTCCGCTTTCTTGCCCCGAGAGGCTGCCGATTCCATCCTATTCTCCTCCCAAAGCCTCAACACTGTTTTGAACCGGTTTCAGTTCGACCCCAATTCCGCTGAAGCCAAAGCAATGAAGACTACAATAGAGGAGTGCGAGATGCCCGCCGTCAAGGGCAAGGATAAGTTCTGCGCCACTTCACTGGAATCCATGGTCGATTTCAGCACCTCCAAATTGGGCAAAAATGTAGAGGCCATTTCCACTCAAGTTCAGAAGGACACGGAGTTTCCCCAAGAGTATAAAATGGTCAATGTTAAGAAGATCAATGGTTGTAATGATGCGGCAGTGGTTTGCCACAGGCAGGACTACGCGTACCCTGTGTTTTACTGCCACGCATTCAAGACTACTGAAGCCTACGCTGCTTGCTCGGGGCTAATGGAACCAAAGCCAAAGCTGCTGCCATCTGCCATCAGGACACCGCAGCTTGGAACCCGAAGCATCTAGCATTCCAAGTGCTGAAAGTTAAGCCCGGGAGTGTTCCCATCTGCCCTTTCTTGGCTCAGGATGACATCGTTTGGGTTTTCAAGTAATTATCAAGTCCTGATCAAAGCTTATGCCGGTGGAGACACAATTAAATATGTTAGATATGGATCTTAATTACGTTGTTTTCAATTTCAGTTTCATGTCGAGTGGTCTCTTATCAATTTTATACTCCGTAGAGATGTTTGATCAGGACTTGATAATTACTTGGAAACCCAAACGATATCATCCTGAGCAAAGAAATGGCAGATGGGAACACTCCCGGGCTTAACTTTCAGCACTTGGAATGCTAGATGCTTCGGGTTCCAAGCTGCGGTGTCCTGATGGCAGATGGCAGCAGCTTTGGCTTTGGTTCCATCAGCCCCGAGCAAGCAGCGTAGGCTTCAGTAGTCTTGAATGCGTGGCAGTAAAACACTGCGTACGCGTAATCCTGCCTGTGGCAAACCACTGCCGCATCATTACCACCATTGATCTTCTTAACATCGACCATTTTATACTCTTGGGGAAACTCCATGTCCTTCTGAACTTGAGTGGAAATGGCCTCTACATTTTTGCCCAATTTGGAGGTGGTGAAATCGACCATGGATTCCAGTGAAGTGGCGCAGAACTTATCCTCGCCCTTGACGGCGGGCATCTCGCACTCCTCTATTGTAGTCTTCATCGCTTTGGCTTCAGCGGAATTGGGGTCGAACTGAAACCGGTTCAAAACAGTGTTGAGGCTGTGGGAGGAGAATGGGATGGAATCGGCAGCCTCTCGGGGCAAGAAAGCAGAAGTATAGGGAGATGTGGAGAAATGGAGAGTGATTACTGTTCCGGAGTGGAGATCCTTCTGGAGGAAAAAAGGGCAACATTGGGATCGTAACGGAGTTCATCCTGGGAAGCTGCATAGTTGATTTTGAAGCCTCTCGGGGAAGCTGCATAGTTGACGTTGAAGCCTCTAATTGTGTGAACGTTGACTCCACCCTTGCCTACTCCCACCGCACTGATCTTGTCTTCCGACCACTTTGAAATAATTACCATTAATCAAACCTCACATTTAAACTTTGCTAAACATGAAATTTATTGTCATTAGTAGAGGATGACTGAGCCACATCTCTTTTACACTGCTTTTTCAAAAACATTGGAGTGCTTCTTTTTGTCCCATCTCAAATTTCATTAATTTTTTTTCCAATTGATAAAAATATCTTAAATATTAATATGTTTAACTATGCATAATAACATTATATAAATTAAAAGTCATATCTTGAAACTAATTGTTATAATGGATAAAACAATATCATATTTAATAATATTATTTTTTACATATTTGATCAAAATTTGATACTCCCTCCATCCCAACTTATTTGCACAAAATCTTTTTTGGGTTAAAGATGTCAAATTTTGATCATATATTTGAATAAGTTTATGAGCAATAATTTTATCGTATGGGATATGATTAGATTTGTTGTAACATGCAATTTTTAAATATCATATTTTTGTGTGTCATTATTATACGTATCTACAGATATTTATAATTAAACATATATAAGGTAAAATATTTAAGGAGAAGAAGAAACTTCCGATGGCGATGGATATCGATTCCCCACGTCACACTTGCCTTAAACTGAGCCTTCCCGAACCCATCTTCGTCAAGGGCTCATGGTTCCCCACGCGCTTCGAACTCGCCGCCACCGACAGCCGCGACGAGTTCGAAGCGCGTGGGGAACCATGTGCCCTTGACGAGTTCGAAGCGCGTGGGGAGTCTGATCAAGGCGGATCGGTAGCAAGGGGAGCTTGCAGGATTCACGTTATAGTTAGATAAGATAAGTATAATTGTATGGTGTACTTTGTACTGTATCTTTCTGATTAGTGGATTCATTTTGAACTGGGCCAGGCCCCGCAGATGTAGGTGGATTTCACCGAACTGCGTAACCAAGTCTTGTGTCCTTTACGTTTTACGTTAATATGCACTTGGTTAGATTAGTCATGTTGGAACACACCAGTAGTGATAATTGAATTAATTAGGTAAAACCAAATTTCAATTGGTATCAGAGCTTGGTCACTTATTATTCCCTTGGTTGTGTCTAGGAAAGTGAGATCGGTTTTACCAATGGCGACCAGAGAAGGAGCTTCTGTGTCTCGGCCACCACTGCTGGAAGGAACAAATTACAACTACTGGAAGGCTCGCATACGGGTGTTCATAAATTCACTGGATGAATTGGCTTGGTACTATGTTGAAGCATAATGGAAACCCCCTGTTGTTGGAAATTCTGAAGGAGGAGAATCTAAGCCTAAAGAGTCGTGGACACCAGGTGAAAGAATGGGAAGCTTGGCAAACTCTAGAGCATTAAATGCCATATTTACTGCAGTAGATGAAGATCAGTTCAAACTTATCTCTACATGCCAACAAGCAAAGAAAGCATGGGATATCCTACAAACTGTACATGAGGGGACAAGTCGTGTACGTGAATTTAAACTGCAGATGTTGGCTACAAAGTTTAAGGAACTGAAGATGGAGGAGGATGATACTATTTCTATATTCAATGGGAAACTCAGAGACATCTCCAATACGGCGTATCAACTTGGGAAAGTTTACAAGGAAACAAAATTGGTGAAAAAGGCCTTGAGATCTCTTCCTAAAAGATTTTCTATGAAAGTTGCAGCAATAGAAGAAGCAAGAGATGTAGCCATCATGACCTTGGATGAACTAATGAGATCACTACAGACCTGTGAGATGACAATGCAACAACCTGCAAAGAAAGTCCAGAAGGAGTTGGCCTTCAAATCCTCTTCATCAAGGGTCATCCATGAATCTGATAGTGATGGTGAAATTGAAGAACTTGCTCCTATCACCAAGAGCTTATCAAGAATGCTGAAGAAGGTTGTAAACAAGAATTCACAAGGAAGACCTGGAGGGAATAAAAATCGTCCTCAAGATTTTGGTAATCGTGGAACTCGGATGGAACAAGGAAGTCAGCAATTCTCTAGAAACCAAAGTGGTGAAGGAAAGCAGTCTGAAAGAATTCAATGTCGAGAATGTGGAGGATACGGCCACATCCAGGCTGAATGTGCTAATACTCTAAAGAAGCAAGGAAAATCACATGTCACCTCATGGAGTGAAGATGATGAAGAAGACGAAGAGGAACTTACAAGCAATTATATGGCATTTGGAGCAAAATTTCGTAGTGGATCAGTTGAGGTATGTTCCAACATGTCAGAGAAAAACGAAGCTGTATGTTCCAACACACGTTCTGATGGCACGTCCAGTGATGATGATGATCTGTCTGTAAGTGACGAAGAAATCTATAGCACATAGGAACAAATGTATGCCATGTGGGTTAAAGTAGCTGACAGGAACAAGGAGCTGAATGAAGAGAAAAGAAAGCTAATGGAAAGCGAACAATAATTACGATCCACGGGTGCAGATCTTGAAACACGTAATGAAGAACTGAACAAGAAACTGTTAGCTGCGGTCAAGAGGGCCGAGATGTCTGAAGCAACTATTTTTAAACTGAATTCCAGAAAGGCAAAGCTTGATGATATTCTGGATATGGGAAGAAACTTTGGTGATAGATATGAGATTGGATACGGGAAAGAATCCAAGACGGAATTGCATGAAAAACCAGTAACTCTAAAAGCCAGGATCCGAGAAGTAAAACGGAAGTATGGGATGCCGCATCAAAGAAAGCCACTTATTTGCAGATACTGTATGTACTAAGGACATTCTGAACAGCAGTGCAAAAGACTGATCCGAGATCAAATGACAGGAAGACAATCACTGCTGTGTTCCAACACAGGCGATACTCATACGGGAAAAACGATCAGAAAGGTATGAGTTGTTAAACGCACGAGTACTTGCCTTATTGCTCACACGTCTCCTATTGCACATTCTAGAGACGCGTGGTACTTTGATAGTGGTTGTTCTTGCCACATGACTGGAACTCAGGAATTACTAACAAACATCCAGACATATGATGGTGGTTTTGTTACGTTTGGCGATGGAAAGAAGAGTCGAGTGGTTGGAAAAGGTGAACTGTATATTGAAGGATTCCCCGTATTCACTGGTGTTTTGTTGGTGGAAGATCTAAAGGATAATCTCCTAAGTATCAGCCAGCTATGTGATGATAATATGACCGTGGAATTCCACAAAGAAAAGTGCATAGTGAAACATGGCAACAACAAAGTGCTTACTGGTATTCGGTCATCAGACAAATGCTACTTATTGGAACAAGAAGTGAACTGCTACAGTGTCAAATGTGATAAAGTGTATCGTACGGCTGACCATGTTCCAACATCGGTTGATTTCTCAGATCAGGGACGTAATGATGTTGGAACATCGAATGAGACAAATCTTAAAGATGAAGCTGGTGACTCTTATATCTTCAACAATGTTGGAACATCGTCCTCTCCAGAACTCTCCCGGTGAAGGCTGAATCAAGCGGAAGAATGACTCGATCGATCCCTTGGGTTAACTATAGGGAACTTGCTGGTCTACAATATTTTCTCTCCCTCATTGTTGTTTCCTCAGTTGCCAGGTTAGAATCTATTCGCATTCTCCTTGTTATGGTGTGCACTATGAATTTTATGATGTATCAAATGGCTGTCAAGAGTGCTCCCCTACATGGTGTGGTTAATGAGGAAGTATATCATCTACTCAAGAAGGCTTTTTATGGATCAAAACAACCACCACAGGCGTGGTATAAGCGACTCATGACCTTTCCTATTCAGAAAGGTTCTCGTCGAGGGGGAGAAGATCACACCTTGATTGTTTTTCAAGAACAAGATTTTGTGACTTTGATGCAAACTGAATTGAAGATGAGTATGGTGGGAGTATTTGTAAGAATTTGGGTTGAGAGAAAATTCGTGGTAGCCTATGTTCCAACATCGAGACCAATTGCGGATATTTTCACAAAGCCGTTGGACACTGCTACGGTTGAGCTCCTCAGACAACACTTAGGTGTTTGTCAGATTTGAGGTATTTCTTTAAAGCTTTTATTTAGCAGTAGAAGTTTTGTTTATTTATTTTGTGTACAGAAAATTAGAAAAACACAAAAAAAAATAGAAAGAAGAAAAAGGTGAAAAAATTATGGTTGAATATATTAGAAAGGTGGTTCTTCCTGGTATTCTGGTTTATGATGATAAGGAGTTGGAAGACAGTGATGCTGGACATGTTCCAACACAGAGTTTGGAGACAGGTTGAGAAGACGTGGACATGGATTAGAGATTCAGCTGTTCAAACATCAGTAACTGTGGTTGGAGAAGATTATGATCTGGATGGTGAACAAGTCTATGTTCCAACACCAGATAGGGGGAGAAAGTACTGATGAAGTGAAGGAAGCTGAGTATGAGATGTGTTGATTCTGAAGCAATGAGAGCTGTTATGTTCCAACATTGGTGACTGTGTTCCAACACAAGGTGAGCAGATTATTGAAGGCACTTCTGATCAAACTGCCATGAGAGATATAATTTCAGCCGAAGGGACAACTGATCTGGGTGTATATGAGGAGTGTGGATTTACAGCTTACCTGGACTATTTGGGTCTCAAGACTGCTACCTCAATCTACAAGAAGTACAACCGAGAGATTGTAGAAAAATTCTATGGGAGGCAACATTGATCCAGATTTTGAGTGGTACAATGGGGTGAAGTTGATACCTCAATTCATTTAGATGGTAGCTTTGGAGGTATAAAATTCCAGATTAGATGAGGCACAGATAGCTGCTCCTGAAGAGGTTTAAAGGTTCTATTATGACTATGTTCCAACATAGGCCAGATATTTGGTTCAGGGGGAGCTGCATTTAATGGAGATTCTGGTTTACTGTGTCTATTGCATGTGGCATGTTTATGGTCCCAAGGGAGAGATGTTTTGGATTTCTTGGATGACTTTATTGGCTCCGTTGGGTTGATGTTCCAACATGCTTATTATTCCTGGATGTTGAAGGAATGCGGAATTCAGGGGGAGACGTTATGTTTCTATGTGCCAACATCCAGAGTGGTTTTCAAGGTTGATGTCTTTATTTGCATAAGCTCTTGTGATGAAATGCCAAAAGGTGATTGGTCCACAAAATGCCAAAAGGTGATTGGTCCACAAAATGCCAAAGGGGGAGATTGTAAAGTCTAGATTTATCTAGTTTGTTTGTGGAAATTATGCAAATATGGTATTATTGAGTTGCAACATCAAAGACGGAATTTTGGTGAAATAAGGAAAGGTTGAAGACTGAATCCAAGAAGGATACATCTAGTCCAAGTTGTATTTGAGTTGGAGAATATATCAGTTCCTATATATGTGGAGAATATATCAGTTCCTATATATGTCTACCCTGCACTTCCTCCCTCAACCCTATCCTCTGATTCTGAGCTATCCACAGATTTATTCGGCCAACGATTCATCAGCTTCGTCTCTAAGATGCACTTTAGCCACCCTGAGTTGACTCCCTCCTCAGATTACCACAACTTTGCCGCCAATGAGACCGTACAACATGCTGTTCTTTTGAAGCGATGATTCTCTTATCGACACTATACTTTTGACCTTTGTGTACGAACCCACCTAAGATTTAACGACTTCAAAGGCGTGAGAGACTGGCCAAGAGGGTGATTTGAAAAATGAGGGGGTGGGCTGGCAATGGTTTTGGTTTGGTGGTGGTTCGCGGTTAAAGCCCATATCTAATTTTTATTGGATCTAGGTTAACAAAGGGTGGCAGTAAATGTGTAGGGAAGGTGAAGTGCAGAAAGCGTGTCGGGAAGGTGTAGGTAGGCGATGGGTGGGACTACCTTATGAGAATTTGTTCAGTTACCTAGTCCGGGGGTTCAGATGGATAGGGTGTGGTGGGGGATCCTGTGGGGTGAGGGAAGGTGGTAGAGAGGTCCGATGGGTTAGAGGAAATTGGGTGGGGGAAAAGCGTCTGAAATGTAATTGAAAGTTAGCTATGGAGTTTTTTTATCACTACAAGTTCGATTAAAGCCGAAAACTTTGAAGTGAATCCGGTCTACGTTAAAAGAGTTATCAATTTAGAATTCAACACCGATTTTAGATATATCTTCACTTTCAAAAAATTGGGAATCATATATATATATATATATATATATATATGTATATATATGCACTCATAAGGGAGTTGGGGGCTACCAAACCATTTTCTCAAAGAAGAAACAAAGTAAGTACTCCCTTTGTATATCATCTATATGGTATACTCACTCTGTTCTAGTTCAAAATGCACATAATTTTTTTCGTAGTTCAAATTGTCAAACCTTAACTACGTATTTGAATAAATATATGAGCAATGTATTAGTATATGAAATATTGTTAGATTCATTGTAACATGTAATTTCTAAATATCAATTTTTATTATTAGAGTCTCACATTGGTGGTTCATAGAGTTATAACTCAATACATAAGATTATAGGTTACCCTTGCGTAGTACCAATTAGTATTATGACAGTAGCTCATGTAACTAATTAACATGGTAAATATCAGACCCCAAGGTTGGCACGTGACCCCTTTTCTTTCCACATTTGCGCAATGATTTCTACCGTTGCACGTGAGGGGCATGTTAAAATCTCACATCGGTGGTTGATAAAGTCACAACTCAATATATAAGATTGTGATTTACCCCTACATAGTACGGATTAATTTTATGATAGATACCCATAACTTCAATACTTATACATTATTATTATACGTAATTACATATTCTTACAGTACCCAAATATACTTATTAGAGATTGTACGAAAATTATGTACATATTAAATTGGGACACGGGATGAGAGATAGAAAACAAAACGTGAAACACGAACCAAGCGAAATGTCTCACACATTATTGGTACTCCACTACTCCTCGTACGTAGTTTATGTAGATTGAAGGGAATAAAGCTCAATTATTCATGAATGAATGAATGAAAGCAAGGGTGGTTGTCAAAAAGGTTCATAGCATGACAACGAGGCTGCGTCGCTATTGATGCTAATCGTTTTCCACATTTTCCACGTTCTTTTTAATTTAGCTGCACTTTACTTTAGTTCAACTCAATCAATTTTGATTTGATAAAAGTTAACTTCTTTATTACTATTGTCCACTGCTTTTAATTTCATTTAATTTATTTATTTTGATTCAATCCAATTTTAAATCACGAAAAAATATAATATAATTCTCATTATCAATAATAAATCAAACACCTCATCATTCAACTACTTTTAGGTTAAAAAAAATAAATTCTAATTTTACAGTTATTGATAGTACATCAAAGGGTGTCGGAGACTTTTTATCATTAAAATTAATTTAGTGGTGTAAAAAATACATTATTCACTCTATTTTCTAATATTATCATACTTAGTACTTGTTCTCCAAAGTTTATATGTTACTCAATTCATTCCAGTTCAATTCAAATAATTTCAAATCAGTTCAGTTCGGTGTAAATCTGTTCAGTTCGGCGAAAAACTAAATTGGTAAAATTTAACTTGATTTAGTCATATATCACTAATTTTCAACTCACTTATTTTTAGTTCAATTTAATTAAATTCAGTTAAATTCAATTCAGCTTAGATCGAATCAGTTCAGATAAACTCTAGAGAACATGTCCTTACTTTTTCACTTAATTTTACTATAAAAGAAATCTAAAAGCATAAAATAATAAATAAAATAGTTTTAACTCTTATACTCTTGTCCTCCCGCCAAAAAAATTTAAAAGAAATTGTGATTTACTCTTTTATGTAAGTTGATGTGGCGAAAAAGAGGTTTTATAATGTGATGAAAGAAATTACTCCCCTCTGTTCATTTGTTTATGGCACATATGCTTTTGGCACGAGTATTTTGAAGATGCTTAGTAAGTGGTGGAGATTAACTTGAATGTAAGTAAAGTAGATTGAGTAATTGAAAATTTCTTAAATCATACTACTCTTTTCGTCTCAATCGAATCTGCACTTTTTTTTAAAAAACTTTCTCAAGATATGTTTGACCATAAATTTCAACTAGTATACAGACACCAATATTATCATGTGAGATATTGTTGGATTCCCTGCAAGGGGTATTTACTGAATATCAAATTTTAACACACTGTTAATATAGGTAACTAAAGTTATCGTTAGTCAAACATGACGTAAGAAAGTTGATAAAAAAATGCGCACATTCAGCAGGAACGGAGGGAGTGCTACAATTAAAAAACATTAAAATAAAATAAATATCTCAAAATAGAATCGGTATCAAAATTAAGTGAATGGGGAAGAAGTCTTTCTACCTCCCAAAAACGAATTTCTTAGTGAGCAGGAAAGAGAAAGATTCATCTCTTGTTTCGTGGAAAACGTGGAAAACGTGGAAAACGATTAGCATCAATAGCGACGCGGCCTCGTTGTCATGCTATGAACCTTTTTGACAACCACCCTTGCTTTCATTCATTCATTCATGAATAATTGAGCTTTATTCCCTTCAATCTACATAAACTACGTACGAGGAGTAGTGGAGTACCAATAATGTGTGAGACATTTCGCTTGGCTCGTGTTTCACGTTTTGTTTTCTTATCTCTCATCGTCCTCCCAGCACTCATCTTCTTCAGCCTCTGAATAAATATAAAGGCTACATATGCACTGCTACTAGCTCAATAAAACCCCCCTCTGCTGATCCCACGACCTCTAATGCACTGTCCTCAGGTACGCGTTACCCTATTGCTAATTATGTTTCTTGTAGTAATGTTTCGGTTTTGCATTCTAGACTTTTGGCTGCAGTGACATATGTTGCCAATCCAGTTACTTTTTCTGATGCTTTTCGACATGCTCATTGGCGTGCAGCTATGTCCAACGAGATTGATGAACTCGAGCGGAATAATACATGGGTTCTTGCTCCCCTTCCTCCTGGTAAGAAAGCTATTGGTTGTAAGTGGGTTTATCGGACTAAGTTTAAGTCAAATGGTTCTATTGAGCGATACAAGGCTCGTTTGGTTGTCCTTGGTAATCATAAGATTGAGGGAACTGAATTTATTGAGACATTTTCTCATGTTGCCAAGATGAGTTCAGTTCATCTTTTCTTGGCTATTGTTGCTATTCGTGGTTGGGATCTTCATCAGATGAATGTTCACAATGCATTTTTTCATGGTGATCTTGAGGGGGAGGTGTCCATGCGCCCGCCTCCTAGTTATACACTTCCGGCACCGGGGTTGGTTTGCAAGCTTCGCAAATCTCTTTACAGTCTACGTTAGGCTCCGCGGAATTGGTTTGCTAAACTTGTTGCTGCTCTTCGCCTCTTTGGGTTTGTTTAGAGTAAGGCAGATTACTCCTTGTTTTCTTACTTGAAGGATGGTGTTTCTCTTCATGTATTGGTTTACATTGATGATCTTATCATTGTTGGTTCCTCTCCTACAATGATGTCCGAGTTTAAGAAGTATTTGTGCTCTTGTTCTCATATGAAGGATCTTGGTGCCCTGAAGTATTTCTTAGGCATTGAGATAACTCATCGGCCTGATGGGATATTTCTGTCTCAGTGGAAATATGTCTTGGATATTTTTTCTGATACTGTTTTATTGGCAGCTAAGCCCACAAATTTTCCCATGAAACAATAACACAATTTGGCGCGAGATGATGGTTCTTTGTTTGATGATTCCGCGCAGTATCGCAGACTTGTTAGAGGGCTCATTTATCTTACCATCACTCGTCCTGAGCTTAGTTATTCAGTCCATACCTTGGCCCAGTTCATGGAGAAACCGTGTTTGACACATTGGCATGCAGCATTATGAGTTCTGCATTTCGGCTAACAGTTCTCTTTAGATTACAACATTTTGTTATTCAGATTGGGCAGCTTGCCCAATTGCTAGGAGATCTTTGATTGGATATTTTGTGATGATTGGTGAATCTCCGGTTTCTTGGAAAACGAAGAAACAACCCATTGTTTCTCATTTTTCGGCTGAAGCAGAATACCGGACTATTGCAGTCGCGTGTTGTGAATTGCTGTGGTTCAAGTCATTTCTTCGTTCGTTGGGAGTGGCCCATCCTACTCCGATGCATTTGTACTGCAATAGTCAGGCTGCTCTTCATATTGCAACCAATCCAGCTTCATGAGAGGACGAAACATATTGAGATTGATTGTCATTTTGTTCGTGATTTGATACGGTCTGGTGTTGTTGTTCCTTATCATATTCGCACTGCTAGTCAGCCAGCAGATTTATTTACGAAGGCACTTGGACGGCAGACATTTCAAACTTTGTTTGGCAAGTTGGGCATTTGAGATCCCCATGTTCCAATTTGAGGAAGAGTGTAAGAGATATTTTGTTGAAAATTTTCTACAATATTATTATATGTTAGATAGAATCATTTTTCTTTATTGACTCTGTACAGACTGTCTACATGTTGTATTCTTATGTCGTCATCGAAAACAACATTTACATTTTACAGATCCTAATACTCCCTCTGGTCCACTATGCCTCAAGAAAATTGCACAATTTTTTTTGAAAAGAGAAAGGAGAGGTGAAGATTGAATTGGGAGTATAAAAAGTAAGATGTGTGGATGAAAATAACCTAGTATTTACCAAAAGAAGAAGGGGCCAAAATAAAAAAACCATCCCAATAAGAAAATAGAGACATAATTAGAGGACCAGAGGGAGTACTAGTACTTGTGTGTATCATCCGTTAAGAGAATTAATAAATGTATATTTGACTACTCAGTCAAGTTCACGGGGAAAGAGGTTGGATCATGCATTCATCAAATCAAGTCATTCAATAGCGTAGGTGGTGCCGTTGTGCATGCTCCTTCTTTTGCCTCAATTTAAAAATGACACTAGCTAGTACGACGTGACAAAGTCTAGTTAAAGTGAGATTAAGGATTAGTGCATAATATTATAAAATTTAATTAGAGATAAGGTTTGCAATATAATTTAGGAACATTTGAGAGAGGAATGAGGGATCTGTGTGCAAATATCACTTTTTGGGGTGTTGGATACTAATAATTGTGGAATTAATGATTCCAGATCATAAGAATCTTGTGGGTTAAGAATCCGGGTCGGAAAAAAAATCTAGGGGTAAATTCTTTCCCTCATTTTTGCGCAATGCGCGGGTTTTTAGTACCGGATTTGATGTTTCATTTTCAGTACTTTATGTTTCAACCAAATACTGTGATATTTTTCCAGAATCATTTTTTCCACTAAAATCATGCATTTTAAAAGTTAAATTTTGATCTTTTATTGTAAATCTTGCATTTACATGTTAAATTTTTGACACTTGATACATTATGACACTAATCGGTAATATTTTATTATCTTAAATTTAAATTTATAATTTTTATTTTTATTTTGATTGATCTGTTCGTTTTTCAACGCATCCTTTTAAATATTGATATTGTTTTTTCCCCGGAATATTATATTTTTGTTTATTGTATCCTTTGATGTTTCAATAATATGAATTAGGTTTGTTAAATTTAATACTGATGGTTTTTTTTCCAATATTAGTATTACATTTTGGTGCACAATTTGATGTTTTAAAATTAATGGGTATTTTTATTTGAAGTTTACCTATTTTAGTTTAATGTATTTATTTAATTTTTATTTATTCTCATTTGATGTGTATTTTATTTTATATGATGTTTTAACTATTTTGATGTAAGTATTTGTTGTTTGCATTTGATGTATAATTACTTTAATGTGATGTTTATTTTCTTATAAATTTATTTAATATGTACTTTTGGAGTTCTTATTTATGTCTAACCATCATTATTTGATGCTTAGAAATCGGCTACCATGAATTAAGAAAAATTATTTCAACAACAAAAACAAAATAAAGCAAAGAAAGAATACAAAGGCTTGAGTGAGACGGTCTCACATAATTTTATTGTGAAGCGGTGGATCTAAATACAATTATTTAAAGATGAAAGATGATAAGGGGTATTTTTTTTGTAATTTATAAAACTTTACTTTGTACCTTATCTCAATATAAGTAATGATGAGACGGTCTCATACGAGTCTTCTCAAGAAAGAATGTGGTCTAAGATCCCATTCTTTTTAATTTAGCCTACTTTAGTTCAACTCAATCAATTTTGATTTGATAAAAGTTAACTTCTTTATTATTATTGTCCACTGCTTTTAATTTCATTTAATTTATTTATTTTGATTCAATCCAATTTTAAATCACGAGAAAATATAATATAATTCTCATTATCAATAATAAATCAAACACCTCATCATTCAACTACTTTTAGGTTAAAAAAAATATATTCTAATTTTACAGTTATTGATAGTACATCAAAGGGTGTCGGAGACTTTTTATCATTAAAATTAATTTAGTGGTGTAAAAACTACATTATTCACTCTATTTTCTAATATTATCATACTTAGTACTTGTTCTCCAAAGTTTATATGTTCCTCAATTCATTCCAGTTCAATTCAATTAATTTCAAATCAGTTCAGTTCGGTGTAAATCTGTTCAGTTCGGCGAAAAACTAAATTGGTAAAATTTAACTTGATTTAGTCATATATCACTATTTTTCAACTCACTTATTTTTAGTTCAATTTAATTAAATTCAGTTAAATTCAATTCAACTTAGATCGAATCAGTTCAGATAAACTCTAGAGAACATGTCCTTACCTTTTCACTTAATTTTACTATAAAAGAAATCTAAAAGCATAAAATAATAAATAAAATAGTTTTAACTCTTATACTCTTGTCCTCCCACCAAAAAAAAAATTAAAAGAAATTGTGATTTACTATTTTATGTAAGTTGATGTGGCGAAAAAGTAGTTTTATAATGTGATGAAAGAAATTACTCCCCTCTGCTCATTTGTTTATGGCACATATGCTTTTGGCACGAGTATTTTGAAGATGCTTAGTAAGTGGTGGAGATTAACTTGAATGTAAGTAAAGTAGATTGAGTAATTGAAAATTTCTTAAATTATACTACTCTTTTCGTCTCAATCGAATCTGCATTTTTAAAAAAAAAACTTTCTCAAGATATGTTTGACCATAAATTTCAACTAGTATACAGACACCAATATTATCATGTGAGATATTGTTGGATTCCCTGCAAGGGGTATTTACTAAATATCAAATTTTAACACACTGTTAATATAGGTAACTAAAGTTATCGTTAGTCAAACATGACGTAAGAAAGTTGATAAAAAAATGCGCACATTCAGCAGGAACGGAGGGAGTACTACAATTAAAAAATATTAAAATAAAATAAATATCTCAAAATAGGATCCGTATCAAAATTAAGTGAATGGGGAAGAAGTCTTTCTACCTCCCAAAAACGAATTTCTTAGTGAGCAGGAAAGAGAAAGATTCATCTCTTGTTTCTTTGTGAACGTGGAAAACGTGGAAAACGATTAGCATCAATAGCGACGCAGCCTCGTTGTCATGCTATGAACCTTTTTGACAACCACCCTTGCTTTCACTCATTCATTCATGAATAATTGAGCTTTATTCCCTTCAATCTACATAAACTACGTACGAGGAGCAGTGGAGTACCAATAATGTGTGACATTTCGCTTGGTTCGTGTTTCACGTTTTGTTTTCTTATCTCTCATCCCGTGTCCCAATTTAATATGTACATAATTTTCGTACAATCTCTAATAAGTATATTTGGGTACTGTAAGAATATGTAATTACGTATAATAATAATGTATAAGTATTGAAATTATGGGTGTCTATCATAAAATTAATCTGTACTATGTAGGGGTAAATCACAATCTTATATATTGAGTTGCGACTTTATCAACCACCGATGTGAGATTTTTACATGCCCCTCACGTGCAACGATAGAAATCATTGCGCAAATGTGGAAAGAAAAGGGGTCACGTGCCAACCTTGGGGTCACGTGCCAACCTTGGGGTCACGTGCCAACCTAAAGTCTGCGCAAGTCTGCACAAGTCTGGGTTATTATCTGTTGGGATGAAAATAAATAAATTAGAGATTGGGTTATTGTGTAGTATTAGGAATGGGGGAAAGCTGCAGGTTGAAGGCAATAGGGGGAGGGGTAGAAGTAATTTTTGAGAAGGGGGGGGGGTATTTGGATGAAAACTTTATAGGGAATAATTTAGCACTTCAAAATAATTTGGGTTGCATGAAGTAAAATTGGGGCAGCACGAAGAAGAAGCTCTGGTACATCATTTCTGAAAAGATGGCCTAGCCTATTTGAACATTACATTAATTTCAATGTATAATTGAAAAGATGGCATTATCAACGGTAAGAGAAAGGATAACGGTGTTCTCTTATAGTTAGAACATCGTTCTAGAGATTGAAAATATAATAGTGATAGTCTTTAGAGCGGCCTCTTAATAAGAGATCACTCAAAAGTTCACTTTTTGCTCATAAGTGGAACGTGTGAGTTAATCTTTGTTTTTTTAAAATATGAATTTATTTTAAATTAAAATTTTGTACAATCTGATTTTTTTTTGTAAAATCTGATTTTTTTTTTGTAAAATCTGAATATTTTGTAAAATCTGAATTTTTGTAAAAAAAATGAAATTAAAATTTTAATGGAATTGGAGTCGAACTGAAACCGGTTCAAAACAGTGTTGAGGCTTTGGGAGGAGAATGGGATGGAATCGGCAGCCTCTCGGGGAAAGAAAGCGGAAGTATGGGGAGATGTGGAGAAATGGAGAGTGATTGTTGTTCCGGAGTGGAGATCCTTCTGGAGGAAAAAAGGGCAACATTGGGATCGTAACGGAGTTTATCCTGGGAAGCTGCATAGTTGATTTTGAAGCCTCTCGGGGAAGCTGCATAGTTGACGTTGAAGCCTCTAATTGTGTGAACGTTGACTCCACCCTTGCCTACTCCCACCGCACTGATCTTGTCTTCCGACCACTTTGAAATAATTACCATTAATCAAACCTCGCATTTAAACTTTGTTAAACATGAAATTTATTGTCATTAGTAGAGGATGTCTGAGCCACATCTCTTTTACACTGCTTTTTCAAAAACATTGGAGTGCTTCTTTTTGTCCCATCTCAAATTTCATTAAAAAAAATTTCCAATTGTTAAAAATATCTTAAATATTAATATGTTTAACTACGCATAATAACATTATATAAATTAAAAGTCATATCTTGAAACTAATTGTTATAATGGATAAAACAATATCACATTTAATAATATTATTTTTTACATATTTGATCAAAATTTGATACTCCCTCCATCCCAACTTATTTGCACAAAATCTTTTTTGGGTTAAAGATGTCAAATTTTGATCATATATTTGAATAAGTTTATGAGCAATAATTTTATCGTATGAGATATGATTAGATTTGTCGTAACATGCAATTTTTAAATATCATATTTTTGTGTGTCATTATTATATATATCTACATATATTTATAATTAAACATATATAAGGTAATAATATTAAAAATTATTATACAATTTACAGCAGTTATAAGTTTATGACCCAGGTAATGTAATCGAAAACTTTATCTTAAATTTTTTTCTAATTTTTCATTTAAATATTAAATTTCATTTAAATATATATATGAAAAACCAAGTATTGATTTGTGATTCCTGTTAGTTATACACAATTTATATATTTATATAGGGATGCAGTTTAGTGTGTAAAACTCATTAACAATGTAACTATATAAAGTCTACTGACATTAATGTGGAACTAAATAAACTTGGTTATATGTTAGGCTAATAAATTGGTTAGACATATTTGTGAGAATAAAGTGAGATTTATGTTTATTAAAAATCTACAAATATAATTACATAAATTCATCTCATCATAAATTTTAGTGCACAAGGTTAAGTTTAAAATGCAAAATTACGGTTAAGTTTATAAAGTTAATGAATAATATTAAGATAAAGAGAGGTGTTTAATCATAATCATGATTCTGAGTAAGTAATATAGAAGATCAACTAAAATTTGATTTTAATAAATTGTAAATAAAAATTACATGTTACAATGAACATAAACCAATAATATTGTAACTATAAGAATGTGAATCAACCTAAATTTAGTCGAGTAGTATAATGACTTGATCCAAAATATACCCAAATCCAATACTCCCTCCGTCCCAAATTAAATGGTATGAGAGAGAATTTTACGCTCATCAAGAAAGTTGTCTAATCGTTAATATGTTTAATTACGTATAATTTTGGCATACAAAAAGTTACTTTTCAGAACCACGTGTTACGACGAATAAAACCATATAACATATGATAATATTATTGTTTATATATCTATTCAAATAAGTGGTCAAAGTTGGACAGTGAATAGTGACATTTTATGAAGTGTACAGTTTAATTTGGGACGGAGGGAGTATGAAATTTAACAAAATGACATGACCTAACTCGAATAAAACTCTAGTACAAAAACCTACAAGAAAATGACCAGACCTGAAAATAACCCGACATGATTCAACTCGACCTGAATATAACCCGAACAGACCAAACCCGATTGTAATCTGACCAAACCCGAGTAAAGAAATTATACGATAGTAACCCGACACGAGTGCAATCGCTCGACACGACCCTACCCAAAAAAAACTGACACGTATTACCCCAACACAATAGGAACCCGACTCAATCCGACCTGATCCAAAAAATAAATATAGCATGCTATAACCCGACATGTTTTAACACGAACTATTTTAAACCCGACACGATGACCCGAGTTGACACCACTAGACTCAACCCGAGCTAACCCGAGTAAAGAAATTACACAATAGTAACCGAACACGAGTGTAATCGAACCCGACATGACCCGACCCGACAAAAAATCTGACACGTTTTACCCCAACACGATAGGAATCCGCTCAACCCGACCCTATCCAAAAATAAATAAAGTACATTATAACTCGACCTGTTTTAACACGAACTATTTTCAACCCTACCCGAATCTGACACGATGACCCGAATTGACACCACTACTCAACACTGATGTTGCATTTTCAATAGTAGCTATGCCTTAAAGCAGAAATGGCTAATAGAGGTTCGAATTCTACAGCATGTGCATTTGCAGTTGACAATATACCTCATTCTACAAGTGCTCTAAAAGCTGAAATTTTGGCTTTAATATCAGTGGTGAAGCTATATATGTTTTGAAATAAATTTCGCACATTTAGCAGTAGAAACAGGTTGTTTGAGGGACTTTGGCTGATTAGAAACACAATCAACCAAAATCACTACACGTGAACACTGTAAGTGTTTTATTTTAGAAGCACGGTGTTTTTTATAAGTCATTCGTAGGGTTAAATTTCAAGATATCTTGGGTTTCTATCTTAAAATCAATTGGTACTAAAATGAGGTGACCCAAGATATTATATACAAGTCATTTAGTTTTTAAGAAATCGATGTGGAATTTATCTTCCAACACGTCCCCTCACGTGCAAAAGTGGAAATACTCCACGACCCATATCGGACCAAATTAAAGGGGATCCACACATCGGCCCAATAAACTCAACCCGGACTCTGATACCATGTTAAATTTCAAGGTATGTTGGGCTTCCATTCTAAAATCAATTGGTACTAAAAGAAGGTGGCCCAAGACCTTATATATAAGTCATTATCTTTGTAAGGAACCGATGTGAAATGTATCCTTCAACACGCCCCCTCACGTGATAGCATGAAAACACTCAACGACCCATATCAGGCCAAATTAAAAGGGATCCACACATCGACTCAATAATACAACCTGAGATCTGATACCATATTTTCAACACATACAACTATTGTGAGGAACGAATATGAAACTACAAAATACTTTCTACTCTTCAAAATTAGTTAATTTTTTATATTAAGCTTCACATATTTTTAATGAAGTTGAGCCCCAAGTGAGTACTTCCTCTGTTAGTTACACACTTGTATTAATGAGGTGTTTTTCTTTAAAAGGCTTATTTTTCATTTTGACAAGATTCATTTAATTTCATCCACGCATTCTACTTTTTACATAATACATTTAATTTCAATTTTTCACCTAAATACAAGCACTTAAGAGAATCCACGGTGATAGTAGACTCAAGGAACACTTCTTAGGTGTCACACCATGGATTTTGATTTAAAAAATATATAAGAATCAACTACCAATAACGTAAAACACTTCTTATTATAATTAATTAAAATATAAACAAAATATCAATCATTGATTGGTTGACATTGCACAAATAAGTAGATAGCCATTCGTGAAATAAGAAGAAGCTCCTTATTAAAAAATAGATCTTAAAACTCCACAATTATCTTCCATAAACTGTGCCACTGTTGGAGCAACGGAAAGGGCACCATTTTCTTTTCTTCTACGGGTCTGCGTTTCACACATTTCACATGTTTCACGTTGATAGCCTTTTGGCTGAATTAGCTACACTAGTCACGTAGTGGACCAAAGAGTGAAGTCACGTAGTGGACCAGAGAGTGAAGACTCGGTGGGATATTCGTGTTTCACGTTGATAGTGGTTGAATTAGCTACACTCCAAAGAGTGAAGACGGTGGGATTGTGAGCCTTATCTTATCACGTGTCCGGAAAACAAACCAATAATGCCATGCACGTTCAAATTTTGCAATAAATAAAGCCAAACGCGAGTACAAAAGCTGGTTTTAAATATTTCTTCCGCGGTAGGTGGCTCCTTGATGTGGTGTTTGTTCTGCTCCAATAGTTTCTTGACGCAATCGGGTGCATTCCTTGCCAGAGCTCTTGATGTTTCAGCAACCAAACACAAGATTCAGTGTTGATGTCATGGCCCACCTTTGTTGACTAGCACATTACTTTTGTCTTTTGGGAGTCACGGGAGTCTTCGAAATTAATCTGTACCTTCGTCTCCGTTTTACCTTTGGAGAGGGCCCTGTGTAGAAATTGACGAATCTAATCATGTCTCATACTTATTGCTCATATACTTATTTAAATATATAATTAAAGCTTGGAATATTTGACTAAAAATAAATTCTGTGCAGAATAGGTTGGGACGGAGAGAGTAGTAAATATTGATTTTAAATTTATTTTAAATACTAATAATATGGTATTAAATATTTGTCTTACACAGTAATATTTAAGTATTAATTATATATTTTATTAAATGTTTGTTTTAAATATTTATACTAAAAATTAATATTTTAGTAAATATTTATATTAAACATTAACCTTTTAGTAAATATTTATATTAAACATTAACCTTTTAGTAAATATTTATTTTAAATATTAATATTTTAGCAAATATCTATTCTGAAAATTAATATTTTAGTAAATATGTATATTAAATATTTATTCTAAATACTAGTATTTTAGTAATTTTTTATGCTATTAAAATTTTATTTTAAATATTATTATTTAAGAAAATATTTGTATAAAATATTTATTTTAAATATTAATATTTTGAATATTTTTTAAATATGTATTTTTAATATTAATATTTTATTAAATTTTTATTTTAAATTTTTATATCAAATATTTTTAAAATATAATTCAAATATTTATTTTAAATAATTTTATAATATTTATTTTAATTATTAATATAATTCAAATATTTATTTTAAAAATGAATATTTCAGTAAATATTTATAAAAAATATTTATATAAAACAACAGGGTTGCGAATACCGATGGCAGTGCGGGCGAAACACGCACACTAGAGGTGCGATTTCACAGCAACCATGAAGCGTGGAAGGGGCAGGCCACGATAGAAGGTGGCTCCGACGACGGCAAAGTGGAGTGGATCAATATGGGAGGAGCGTGTTGAGGCTACCGGTCCGATGGAGGAAGAGGACGAGGAGCTATCGGAGGAGAATACTGAGGCAGTGGAAGCTACAAAAGAGGTATACTCCATTATCTCAACTGATAAGGGCAATTTGATTGAAAATCGTGAGAAAAAAGAGGGGATGTTATGGGTTGACATTATCAGTGGAAATGGGGTTCAAAAACGGGATGGAGATCGATTATGTAGTTCATACTGTTATAGATGGGGAATTTGAGGTAGAGATTGAAATGGAGGATGTGAGGATGAATTAGACTACTGGAAAAATGCTCTGATTATGTACGTTTTAGGTGGGAATTTGACGATGAATGCTGTGAAAAGGTATGTAGTGAAGTTCTAGTCGTTTGTCAGTACGCCGGAGATACCGTACAATGACGAAGGATATATTATCCTCCGTCTAAAATCTGAGAAGGATAGGGATGAAGTTCTGAGGAGGGGGCCGTACACGATCTATGTCATGACCATGTTCCTGCATTTATGGAAGCCCAATTTTTCATTGAAGAGCGATATGCTGCAAACTCTGCCTATAAAGGGTGAAGTTACAGAACTTACCAGTCCATCTTTAGGGGCCTAAGAGCTTAGGGAAAATTGGAAGTGCGGTGGGAAAGCCCATATTCACAGACAAGCAATCTGTGGGTATCATATGCACGAATTTTGGTGGAAGTTGATATTTCACAGCAGATTAGGGAGGTTGTAACAATCAAAGATGTTGAAGGAAACAAAATCCAATAGTCAATTGAAATAGAAGGCATGCCACTGTTCTGTGACAAATGCCAAATGGGAGGGCATAGGTGTAACAGTGAGGGAGAAAAGAAGAAAAAGGTACAAGTGTGGCAAGAAAAGAAAAAAACATCACCAGTTGAAGGGAAGGAAAGTAAGGATGAGGGTAAACAACGGGTTGTGATCAGCGGGAAGGTGGTGGCACAACAAGCAGTGATCAGTGGTGAAGGAAATGCCTGGAAGGTGGTGGCACCAAGGAACAGGGGGAAACAAAAAGAGGGTGTGGTTATAACACATGGAGAATGTAGCAGACAAGGTTTGATGGGACTGGAGGTAGCTCTGGGAATTTTGATTGATTCTCCAGAGAGCTTTGACCACATTCCATGATTATCTCATGGAATGTGAGGGGGTAAATAATATAGCGAAGCAGAGAGAGGTTTACTCCTATCTTTCTGGTAAGAATTTTATCATTGCTGTTATAGTAGAAACTAGAGTTAAAAGAGAGAACATGAATGAAGTAAGGAAATGTTTTAAAAACAAGTGGCAAGCTATGGATAACTATAAGACCCACCCTAATGGTAGAATATGACTGTTGTTGGATGATAAAAGAGTTGGAGTAATGAAGAGGGAAGTGACTGATCAAATGCTATTGTGTGAAGTAACTGAAAGTAGTGGGGAATTGTTGTGTTGGTTGACTGCTGTCTATGCTGGGAATCAGATGAAGGTGAGAAACATACTCTCGAAGGATATTGAAAAATCTCAGAAACTGGTTACTGGGCCTTGGTTTTTATTAGGGGATTTCAACAATGTCCCAGGTATAAATGATAGAATGGGAGGCAATAATGTACAGGCTATTGAGTTGGGAACTTGAACAAATGATGATGACTGTTGGACTGAGTGAATGCTAATCAACGGGAGACTTCTACACATGGTCGAATAGACAGGTGGGAGGAATCATCTATTCAAGAATTGATCGAGGAATGGGGAATTCACAATGGTTTATGAGATTTCCCGAGTCCATAGTAGAAATTAAAGAGGCGGGGATCTCAGACCATGCGTTACTTAGGGTGAAGCTGTTTGAAGACAAGGGGAGGAGACCTAGACAGTTTAAGTTCTTAAACTACCTGCTAGAAAGTGAGGAAGTTTTGAAAACTATTAAGGAGAGCTGGGAGAAACAATTGAATGGTAGACCTATGTACGTTGTATGGATGAAGTTATTGAGGTTACATCAAGACTTAAAACTGGTTATCAAGCAGGTTGGTGAGGTGATAAGAAAGTTGGAGCAATCCAAAGAAGAGTTAAGTAAAGCTCAGAGAAATTTGACGACTGATAGAATAGATAAGGAGAAATTACTGAGGGTTATAACCTGTATAGAAGAAGTATACAAGTGGAGTGGAATAGATGAGAAGATAGCAAAATAGCAATGGAAAATAGATTGGCTACGCCTGGGTGATGGGAACAACTTGTATTTTCATGCATCGGTGAAGTCAAAGAACAAGGCAGTGGGTATGCTGAAAATAGAAAAAGAAGATGGAAGTGTGACCACTGAGTAGGAGGAAATAGAAGCAGAGATACTCATTTTCTACAAGAATTTGATTGGCAGGACAAGTAACAGATCATAAAGCATTGATGTTGAGATCGTGAGGAATGGAAGAACGTTGAATAAGGAAGACAGAAGGACACTGATTGCGGAGGTTAATGAGAAGGGGATATATGAAGCCTTGAAGGGTATAGGTGACATGAAAGCACCGGGTTGTGACGGGTTTAATGTCAGATTCTTCAAAGTGAACTTGGGAGTGGTGAAGGATGATTTCATTAAAGCAGTGATGGATTTTTTTGAAACAGGAAGGATATACAGAGTTACAAACAGCACATTAGTGACCCTCATTCCGAAAAGTCCCACGACAAGCAAGGTGAATGATTACAGGCCCATATCTTGTGTTTCAACAATATACAAGGTGATATCTAAAGTAATAATGAATCAACTGAGCAAGGTAATTGGAGAGGTAGTGCAAATTAACCAGGCTGCCTATGTTCTAGGGAGAAGTATTCACGACTATATCATGGTGGCCTATGAAATGCTAAGAGGATACAACTGAAAGGGAGGAACCCCGAGATGTGCAATACAGATGGATATACAGAAAGCATACGACACCGTCGAATGGGAAGCACTTGAGGATATTATGTAGGAGATAAGAATACCTGATAAATTTGTGAGATGGGCTATGGTGGGCGTGAAAACAGTTTCATACAGATACAAGGTCAACGGGCAAACTACCAGGTTTATCCAGGTAAAGAGGGGACTAAGGCAGGGAGGCCCCCTCTCGCCACTGTTATTCGTACTCGTTATGAAATATATGACAAGGTGCTTACAGGATAGTAGTAAGAAGGCCGGGTTTAAATTCCATCTGAACTGTGAACTACTGCAGTTAAATAGCATCAGCATTGCGGATGATGTACTGCTACTTTTAAAGGGGAAGGCTAATTCTGTCAATGTTTTGATGAGGGCATACTAGAAATTTGAGAACTCCATTGGGCTCAGGGTTAGCAGGAACAAATGTAATGTGTACTTTGGAAATGTAGCACAGGACCAGAGAAGGAGGATACTAGAGCTGATAGGGTTCACAGAAGGGGAACTTCCATTTAGGTACCTTGGCATCCCTTTAGCTAGTAGAAAGTTAACAATCCATATGTGCCAACTTTTGATTGAGAAAATAGTTGAACGAATTAAACACTGGAGTGTTAAGCTGTTAAGTTACTCGGGTAGACTACAGTTGATTGAAAGTGTGATCTTCTTTGTTGTTAATTACTAGCTGCAAGTATTCCGTTTACCGAAAGCAGTAGTTAAACACATAGAGGCCCTATGCCGTACCTACCTTTGGTGTGGAGGGGAGACGATTTCCAGAAAGTCACCAGTGGCATGGGAAAGAATATGTGGAAGGAGGAAAGCTGGGGGAGTAGGTTTAATCTCATTGCAGGAATGAAGTATGGCAAGTGAGAGTAAAACCTTATGGAATGTTTGTAGAAAGGCAGACATGTTATTGATACGTTGGCTTCATGCGTATTACATAAAGGATAGAGATGGAATGAGAGTTAAGATCCCAGCTAATGCATCATGGACGATCAAAAGTATGGGGAAATGCAGAGACATGGTACTGAACATGGAGGCGTGGCAGAAGCAAGAAGGGCTAAAAAAAAGTTCAACATCAGGAGGGTTTATGAGGAACTGAAGCAGGAGCAACCATAAATGGTTTGGATAAAACTCCTCTACAGCAACTATGCAAGGCCACGGGCAAAATTTACATTCTAGATGTGCTGTTTTAAGAGACTGGCTATGAAAGATAGATTGGCAAAGTTCGGCATAGGCACTGACAGAAAGTGCAGATTCTGCGACAGGGAGGAAACGATGCAGCACATGTTCCTTGCTTGTTTTGAAACGAAGAAAATATGGAGGGATATGTTGCGATGGCTGAAGATGGCGAGGGAACCTGGTGCGTGGGATGAGGAGATAGCATGGCTGGTGCAAAAATGTCGAGGCAAAGGAAGGAAAACCCAGCTCTTGAAGATGGTAGCAGGAGAAGCAATTTACTATACTTGGAAGAGAAGAAATGAAGTGTGTTTCCATAAACAGGAGAGCAAAAACATTGTAAGTAAAATCATAGAGTGTGTGGTGTATAGTGCTTGGGTTAAACCAAAGTTGAAAGTGTTATGTGCTCAGGTTATGGTAGATTTTGACTGATATAGGGCCTTTGTAACACAGGGTTGTGCACATTATTGGAAAGAAATGGAAGTTTTACAGAGTTCCAAAAAAATTATATAAAATTAGTTTAAATATTAATGTTGTAAATATTTTCTAAATATTTATTTTGAATATGAATATTTTAGTACATGCATATTGTAAATATTTATTTTAAATATTCGTTTTGAATATAATATTTTAGTAAATTCATATTTTAAAGGGCAAATTCATGTGTTTAGTTTTTAGTAAATTTTAAATATTAATATTAATAATTTTTAATTATTTAAATAAGCTCCAGTTCAATATATTATATGTATATACGTTTAGTTCAATTTTTTATATTTATTTAAATTTTATTCAGTTCAGTATATTATATTTATTAAAATTTAATTCAGTTCAGCTAATTATATTTAGCTAAATTCATTTCAGTTTATTCTAGTATATTATATTTAGTTATATTCAACTTAATTCAGTTCAGTATATTTATTTATATTTATATTATATTTATTCATATTTCAGTGTATTATATTTATTTATATTCAGTTCAGTTCAGTTCAATTTAATATATTTATTTAAATTTATTTCATTCTAGTATACTATATATTTATATTCAAAAGATCAGTTAATTATATTTATTTGAAATCATTTCAGTTCAGTTCAGTACATTATATTTATTTCAATTCAGTTGAGTATATTATATTGAGTAGGTCTCCTGACAGGCGGCCTATTCATAAGCTTATGGACAGGCCACTTATTTCTTACCTTATACACTGCATTTCTTAAATTACATACAAAATTTAAAAATTTTGAAAATATTTTTTCATATCATATATTTTTATATTTTCACTTCAAATACATATTATTACTTGTTTTAACTTATAAAATGCAATATTTAAATTTTATAAAAAAATCAAAATTTAAGGCAAATACCCCTAAGGACTGTCCATAAGCTTATGGAAAGGCCGTCTTTCCTGAGACTTTCCCTTTGTGTAAACTCATTCTCCGATTCTGATCCTAAAGGTGGATATGGATCAGGAATTTAGGACCACCCAGTCAAGAGAATTAATAAGTGTATAATTAACTACTCAATCAACTTGACGGGAAAAGAGGTTGGATCATGCATTTATTAAAGGATCAAGTCATTCAATAGTTTAGGTGGGGGCCGTTGTTCGTACTTCCATCTTACCCTTATTTTCTACGAGCATTAATTCCGTTGGAGTTGGTGGCGCTCAAGTCTGCGCAAGTCTGCACAAGTCTGGGTTATTATCTGTTGGGATGAAAATAAATAAATTAGAGATTGGGTTATTGTGTAGTATTAGGAATGGGGGAAAGCTGCAGGTTGAAGGCAATAGGGGGAGGGGTAGAAGTAATTTTGGAGAACGGGGGGTATTTGGATGAAAACTTTATAGGGAATAATTTAGTCACTTCAAAATAATTTGGGTTGCATGGGGCAGCGCGAAGAAGAAGCTCTGGTACATCATTTATGAAAAGACGACCTAGCCAGTTTGAACATTACATTAATTTCAATGTACATTTGAAAAGATGGCATTATCAACGGTAAGAGAAAGGATATCGGTGTTCTCTTATAGTTAGAACATCGTTCTAGAGATTGAAAATATAATAGTGATACTCTTTAGAGTGGTCTCTTAATAAGAGATCACTCAAAAGTTCACCTTTTGCTCATAAGTGGAACGTGTGAGTTAACCTTTATTTTTTTTAAATATGAATTTATTTTAAATTAAATTTTTGTACAATCTGATTTTTTTTTTGTAAAATCTGTTTTTTTTTGTAAAATCTGAATATTTTGTAAAATATGAATTTTTGTAAAAAAAATGAAATTAAAATTTTAAAATGAAAATATATTACACCCTCCGTCCCAAATTAAATGGTATGAGAGAGAATTTCACGCTCATCAAGAAACTTGTCTAATAATTAATATATTTAATTACGTATAATTATGACATACAAAAAGTTATTTTTCAGAAACTACGTTTTACGACGAATCAAACTGTTGGTATGCTTTGAATACTGTAATAGCCGCTTCTGCGATCCTAGCCTGGGGGTCCGGGGGGCGGCAGATGCCCCCGGCTAAACGGCGATCTCGATGATACACCCGCGGGTGTACCTCAGTGGTTGGGAGTTGGGTTCTCTTGGAGGCATCCACGGTTCGAGTGTCGGCTAGTTTCGGCTGCTGAGGGCGAGCAGTGATCGCCTCACAAATCTAATCATATCTCATACGATAAAATTATTGCTCATAAACTTATTCAAATATATGATCAAAATTTGACATCTTTAACCCAAAAACGATTTTGTGCAAATAAGTTGGGATGGAGGGAGTATCAAATATTGATCAAATATGTAAAAAATAATATTATTAAATATGATATTGTTTTATCCATTATAAAAATTAGTTTCAAGATATGACTTTTAATTTATATAATGTTATTATGCGTAGTTAAACATATTAATATTTAAGATATTTTTAACAATTGGAAAAAAATTTAATGAAATTTGAGATGGGACAAAAAGAAGCACTCCAATGTTTTTGAAAAAGCAGTGTAAAAGAGATGTGGCTCAGACATCCTCTACTAATGACAATAAATTTCATGTTTAGCAAAGTTTAAATGCGAGGTTTGATTAATGGTAATTATTTCAGAGTGGTCGGAAGACAAGATCAGTGCGGTGGGAGTAGGCAAGGGTGGAGTCAACCTTCACACAATGAGAGGCTTCAACGTCAACTATGGAGCTTCCCCGAGAGGCTTCAAAATCAACTATGCAGCTTCCCAGGATGAACTCCGTTACGATCCCAATGTTGCCTTTTTTTTCCTCCAGAGGGATCTCCACTCCGGAACAGCAATCACTCTCCATTTCTCCACATCTCCCCATACTTCCGCTTTCTTGCCCCGAGAGGCTGCCGATTCCATCCCATTCTCCTCCCAAAGCCTCAACACTGTTTTGAACCGGTTTCAGTTCGACCCCAATTCCGCTGAAGCCAAAGCAATGAAGACTACAATAGAGGAGTGCGAGATGCCCGCCGTCAAGGGCGAGGATAAGTTCTGCGCCACTTCACTGGAATCCATGGTCGATTTCAGCACCTCCAAATTGGGCAAAAATGTAGAGGCCATTTCCACTCAAGTTCAGAAGGACACGGAGTTTCCCCAAGAGTATAAAATGGTCAATGTTAAGAAGATCAATGGTTGTAATGATGCGGCAGTGGTTTGCCACAGGCAGGACTACGCGTACCCTATGTTTTACTGCCACGCATTCAAGACTACTGAAGCCTACGCTGCTTGCTCGGGGCTAATGGAACCAAAGCCAAAGCTGCTGCCATCTGCCATCAGGACACCGCAGCTTGGAACCCGAAGCATCTAGCATTCCAAGTGCTGAAAGTTAAGCCCGGGAGTGTTCCCATCTGCCCTTTCTTGGCTCAGGATGACATCGTTTGGGTTTTCAAGTAATTATCAAGTCCTGATCAAAGCTTATGCCGGTGGAGACACAATTAAATATGGTAGATATGGATCTTAATTACGTTGTTTTCAATTTCAGTTTCATGTCGAGTGGTCTCTTATCAATTTTATACTCCGTAGAGATGTTTGATCAGGACTTGATAATTACTTGGAAACCCAAACGATATCATCCTGAGCAAAGAAATGGCAGATGGGAACACTCCCGGGCTTAACTTTCAGCACTTGGAATGCTAGATGCTTGGGGTTCCAAGCTGCGGTGTCCTGATGGCAGATGGCAGCAGCTTTGACTTTGGTTCCATCAGCCCCGAGCAAGCAGCGTAGGCTTCAGTAGTCTTGAATGCGTGGCAGTAAAACACTGCGTACGCGTAATCCTGCCTGTGGCAAACCACTGCCGCATCATTGCCACCATTGATCTTCTTAACATCGACCATTTTATACTCTTGGGGAAACTCCGTGTCCTTCTGAACTTGAGTGGAAATGGCCTCTACATTTTTGCCCAATTTGGAGGTGCTGAAATCGACCATGGATTCCAGTGAAGTGGCGCAGAACTTATCCTCGCCCTTGACGGCGGGCATCTCGCACTCCTCTATTGTAGTCTTCATCGCTTTGGCTTCAGCGGAATTGGGGTCGAACTGAAACCGGTTCAAAACAGTGTTGAGGCTGTGGGAGGAGAATGGGATGGAATCGGCAGCCTCTCGGGGCAAGAAAGCAGAAGTATAGGGAGATGTGGAGAAATGGAGAGTGATTACTGTTCCGGAGTGGAGATCCTTCTGGAGGAAAAAAGGGCAACATTGGGATCGTAACGGAGTTCATCCTGGGAAGCTGCATAGTTGATTTTGAAGCCTCTCGGGGAAGCTGCATAGTTGACGTTGAAGCCTCTAATTGTGTGAACGTTGACTCCACCCTTGCCTACTCCCACCGCACTGATCTTGTCTTCCGACCACTTTGAAATAATTACCATTAATCAAACCTCACATTTAAACTTTGCTAAACATGAAATTTATTGTCATTAGTAGAGGATGACTGAGCCACATCTCTTTTACACTGCTTTTTCAAAAACATTGGAGTGCTTCTTTTTGTCCCATCTCAAATTTCATTAATTTTTTTTCCAATTGTTAAAAATATCTTAAATATTAATATGTTTAACTATGCATAATAACATTATATAAATTAAAAGTCATATCTTGAAACTAATTGTTATAATGGATAAAACAATATCATATTTAATAATATTATTTTTTACATATTTGATCAAAATTTGATACTCCCTCCATCCCAACTTATTTGCACAAAATCTTTTTTGGGTTAAAGATGTCAAATTTTGATCATATATTTGAATAAGTTTATGAGCAATAATTTTATCGTATGGGATATGATTAGATTTGTTGTAACATGCAATTTTTAAATATCATATTTTTGTGTGTCATTATTATACGTATCTACAGATATTTATAATTAAACATATATAAGGTAAAATATTTTAGGAGAAGAAGAAACTTCCGATGGCGATGGATATCGATTCCCCACGTCACACTTGCCTTAAACTGAGCCTTCCCGAACCCATCTTCGTCAAGGGCTCATGGTTCCCCACGCGCTTCGAACTCGCCGCCACCGACGGCCGCGACGAGTTCGAAGCGCGTGGGGAACCATGTGCCCTTGACGAGTTCGAAGCGCGTGGGGAGTCTGATCAAGGCGGATCGGTAGCAAGGGGAGCTTGCAGGATTCACGTTATAGTTAGATAAGATAAGTATAATTGTATGGTGTACTTTGTACTGTATCTTTCTGATTAGTGGATTCATTTTGAACTGGGCCAGGCCCCGCAGATGTAGGTGGATTTCACCGAACTGCGTAACCAAGTCTTGTGTCCTTTACGTTTTACGTTAATATGCACTTGGTTAGATTAGTCATGTTGGAACACACCAGTAGTGATAATTGAATTAATTAGGTAAAACCAAATTTCAATTGGTATCAGAGCTTGGTCACTTATTATTCCCTTGGTTGTGTCAAGGAAAGTGAGATCGGTTTTACCAATGGCGACCAGAGAAGGAGCTTCTGTGTCTCGGCCACCACTGCTGGAAGGAACAAATTACAACTACTGGAAGGCTCGCATGCGGGTGTTCATAAATTCACTGGATGAATTGGCTTGGTACTATGTTGAAGCATAATGGAAACCCCCTGTTGTTGGAAATTCTGAAGGAGGAGAATCTAAGCCTAAAGAGTCGTGGACACCAGGTGAAAGAATGGGAAGCTTGGCGAACTCTAGAGCATTAAATGCCATATTTACTGCAGTAGATGAAGATCAGTTCAAACTTATCTCTACATGCCAACAAGCAAAGAAAGCATGGGATATCCTACAAACTGTACATGAGGGGACAAGTCGTGTACGTGAATCTAAACTGCAGATGTTGGCTACAAAGTTTAAGGAACTGAAGATGGAGGAGGATGATACTATTTCTATATTCAATGGGAAACTCAGAGACATCTCCAATATGGCGTATCAACTTGGGAAAGTTTACAAGGAAACAAAATTGGTGAAAAGGGCCTTGAGATCTCTTCCTAAAAGATTTTCTATGAAAGTTGCAGCAATAGAAGAAGCAAGAGATGTAGCCATCATGACCTTGGATGAACTAATGAGATCACTACAGACCTGTGAGATGACAATGCAACAACCTGCAAAGAAAGTCCAGAAGGAGTTGGCCTTCAAATCCTCTTCATCAAGGGTCATCCATGAATATGATAGTGATGATGAAATTGAAGAACTTGCTCCTATCACCAAGAGCTTATCAAGAATGCTGAAGAAGGTTGTAAACAAGAATTCACAAGGAAGACCTGGAGGGAATAAAAATCGTCCTCAAGATTTTGGTAATCGTGGAACTCGGATGGAACAAGGAAGTCAGCAATTCTCTAGAAACCAAAGTGGTGAAGGAAAGCAGTCTGAAAGAATTCAATGTCGAGAATGTGGAGGATACGGCCACATCCAGGCTGAATGTGCTAATACTCTAAAGAAGCAAGGAAAATCACATGTCACCTCATGGAGTGAAGATGATGAAGAAGACGAAGAGGAACTTACAAGCAATTATATGGCATTTGGAGCAAAATTTCATAGTGGATCAGTTGAGGTATGTTCCAACATGTCAGAGAAAAACGAAGCTGTATGTTCCAACACACGTTCTGATGGCACGTCCAGTGATGATGATGATCTGTCTGTAAGTGACGAAGAAATCTATAGCACATAGGAACAAATGTATGCCATGTGGGTTAAAGTAGCTGACAGGAACAAGGAGCTGAATGAAGAGAAAAGAAAGCTAATGGAAAGCGAACAATAATTACGATCCACGGTTGCAGATCTTGAAACACGTAATGAAGAACTGAACAAGAAACTGTTAGCTGCGGTCAAGAGGGCCGAGATGTCTGAAGTAACTATTTTTAAACTGAATTCCAGAAAGGCAAAGCTTGATGATATTCTGGATATGGGAAGAAACTTTGGTGATAGATATGAGATTGGATACGGGAAAGAATCCAAGACGGAATTGCATGAAAAACCAGCAACTCTAAAAGCCAGGATCCGAGAAGTAAAACGGAAGTATGGGATGCCGCATCAAAGAAAGCCACTTATTTGCAGATACTGTATGTACTAAGGACATTCTGAACAGCAGTGCAAAAGACTAATCCGAGATCAAATGACAGGAAGACAATCACTGCTGTGTTCCAACACAGGCGATACTCATACGGGAAAAACGATCAGAAAGGTATGAGTTGTTAAACGCACGAGTACTTGCCTTATTGCTCACACGTCTCCTATTGCACATTCTAGAGACTCGTGGTACTTTGATAGTGGTTGTTCTTGCCACATGACTGGAACTCAGGAATTACTAACAAACATCCAGACATATGATGGTGGTTTTGTTACGTTTGGCGATGGAAAGAAGAGTCGAGTGGTTGGAAAAGGTGAACTGCATATTGAAGGATTCCCCGTATTCACTGGTGTTTTGTTGGTGGAAGATCTAAAGGATAATCTCCTAAGTATCAGCCAGCTATGTGATGATAATATGACCGTGGAATTCCACAAAGAAAAGTGCATAGTGAAACATGGCAACAACAAAGTGCTTACTGGTATTCGGTCATCAGACAAATGCTACTTATTGGAACAAGAAGTGAACTGCTACAGTGTCAAATGTGATAAAGTGTATCGTACGGCTGACCATGTTCCAACATCGGTTGATTTCTCAGATCAGGGACGTAATGATGTTGGAACATCGAATGAGACAAATCTTAAAGATGAAGCTGGTGACTCTTATATCTTCAACAATGTTGGAACATCGTCCTCTCCAGAACTCTCCCGGTGAAGGCTGAATCAAGCGGAAGAATGACTCGATCGATCCCTTGGGTTAACTATAGGGAACTTGCTGGTCTACAATATTTTCTCTCCCTCATTGTTGTTTCCTCAGTTGCCAGGTTAGAATCTATTCGCATTCTCCTTGTTATGGTGTGCACTATGAATTTTATGATGTATCAAAAGGCTGTCAAGAGTGCTCCCCTACATGGTGTGGTTAATGAGGAAGTATATCATCTACTCAAGAAGGCTTTTTATGGATCAAAACAACCACCACATGCGTGGTATAAGCGACTCATGACCTTTCCTATTCAGAAAGGTTCTCGTCGAGGGGGAGAAGATCACACCTTGATTGTTTTTCAAGAACAAGATTTTGTGACTTTGATGCAAACTGAATTGAAGATGAGTATGGTGGGAGTATTTGTAAGAATTCGGGTTGAGAGAAAATTCGTGGTAGCCTATGTTCCAACATCGAGACCAATTGCGGATATTTTCACAAAGCCGTTGGACACTGCTACGGTTGAGCTCCTCAGACAACACTTAGGTGTTTGTCAGATTTGAGGTATTTCTTTAAAGCTTTTATTTAGCAGTAGAAGTTTTGTTTATTTATTTTGTGTACAGAAAATTAGAAAAACACAAAAAAAAATAGAAAGAAGAAAAAGGTGAAAAAATTATGGTTGAATATATTAGAAAGGTGGTTCTTCCTGGTATTCTGGTTTATGATGATAAGGAGTTGGAAGACAGTGATGCTGGACATGTTCCAACACAGAGTTTGGAGACAGGTTGAGAAGACGTGGACATGGATTAGAGATTCAGCTGTTCAAACATCAGTAACTGTGGTTGGAGAAGATTATGATCTGGATGGTGAACAAGTCTATGTTCCAACACCAGATAGGGGGAGAAAGTACTGATGAAGTGAAGGAAGCTGAGTATGAGATGTGTTGATTCTGAAGCAATGAGAGCTGTTATGTTCCAACATTGGTGACTGTGTTCCAACACAAGGTGAGCAGATTATTGAAGGCACTTCTGATCAAACTTCCATGAGAGATATAATTTCAGCCGAAGGGACAACTGATCTGGGTGTATATGAGGAGTGTGGATTTACAGCTTACCTGGACTATTTGGGTCTCAAGACTGCTACCTCAATCTACAAGAAGCACAACCGAGAGATTGTAGAAAAATTCTATGGGAGGCAACATTGATCCAGATTTTGAGTGGTACAATGGGGTGAAGTTGATACCTCAATTCATTTGGATGGTAGCTTTGGAGGTATAAAATTCCAGATTAGATGAGGCACAGATAGCTGCTCCTGAAGAGGTTTAAAGGTTCTATTATGACTATGTTCCAACATAGGCCAGATATTTGGTTCAGGGGGAGCTGCATTTAATGGAGATTCTGGTTTACTGTGTCTATTGCGTGTGGCATGTTTATGGTCCCAAGGGAGAGATGTTTTGGATTTCTTGGATGACTTTATTGGCTCCGTTGGGTTGATGTTCCAACATGCTTATTATTCCTGGATGTTGAAGGAATGCGGAATTCAGGGGGAGACGTTATGTTTCTATGTGCCAACATCCAGAGTGGTTTTCAAGGTTGATGTCTTTATTTGCATAAGCTCTTGTGATGAAATGCCAAAAGGTGATTGGTCCACAAAATGCCAAAAGGTGATTGGTCCACAAAATGCCAAAGGGGGAGATTGTAAAGTCTAGATTTATCTAGTTAGCAATTTGTGGAAATTATGCAAATATGGTATTATTGAGTTGCAACATCAAAGACGGAATTTTGGTGAAATAAGGAAAGGTTGAAGACTGAATCAAAGAAGGATACATCTAGTCCAAGTTGTATTTGAGTTGGAGAATATATCAGTTCCTATATATGTGGAGAATATATCAGTTCCTATATATGTCTACCCTGCACTTCCTCCCTCAACCCTATCCTCTGATTCTGAGCTATCCACAGATTTATTCGGCCAACGATTCATCAGCTTCGTCTCTAAGATGCACTTTAGCCACAATGAGTTGACTCCCTCCTCAGATTACCACAACTTTGCCGCCAATGAGACCGTACAACATGCTGTTCTTTTGAAGCGATGATTCTCTTATCGACACTATACTTTTGACCTTTGTGTACGAACCCACCTAAGATTTAACGACTTCAAAGGCGTGAGAGACTGGCCAAGAGGGTGATTTGAAAAATGAGGGGGTGGGCTGGCAATGGTTTTGGTTTGGTGGTGGTTCGCGGTTAAAGCCCATATCTAATTTTTATTGGATCTAGGTTAACAAAGGGTGGCAGTAAATGTGTAGGGAAGGTGAAGTGCAGAAAGCGTGTCGGGAAGGTGTAGGTAGGCGATGGGTGGGACTACCTTATGAGAATTTGTTCAGTAACCTAGTCCAGGGGTTCAGATGGATAGGGTGTGGTGGGGGATCCTGTGGGGTGAGGGAAGGTGGTAGAGAGGTCCGATGGGTTAGAGGAAATTGGGTGGGGGAAAAGCGTCTGAAATGTAATTGAAAGTTAGCTATGGAGTTTTTTTATCACTACAAGTTCGATTAAAGCCGAAAACTTTGAAGTGAATCCGGTCTACGTTAAAAGAGTTATCAATTTAGAATTCAACACCGATTTTAGATATATCTTCACTTTCAAAAAATTGGGAATCATATATATATATATATATATATATATATGTATATATATGCACTCATAAGGGAGTTGGGGGCTACCAAACCATTTTCTCAAAGAAGAAACAAAGTAAGTACTCCCTTTGTATATCATCTATATGGTATACTCACTCTGTTCTAGTTCAAAATGCACATAATTTTTTTCGTAGTTCAAATTGTCAAACCTTAACTACGTATTTGAATAAATATATGAGCAATGTATTAGTATATGAAATATTGTTAGATTCATTGTAACATGTAATTTCTAAATATCAATTTTTATTATTAGAGTCTCACATTGGTGGTTCATAGAGTTATAACTCAATACATAAGATTATAGGTTACCCTTGCGTAGTACCAATTAGTATTATGACAGTAGCTCATGTAACTAATTAACATGGTAAATATCAGACCCCAAGGTTGGCACGTGACCCCTTTTCTTTCCACATTTGCGCAATGATTTCTACCGTTGCACGTGAGGGGCATGTTAAAATCTCACATCGGTGGTTGATAAAGTCACAACTCAATATATAAGATTGTGATTTACCCCTACATAGTACGGATTAATTTTATGATAGATACCCATAACTTCAATACTTATACATTATTATTATACGTAATTACATATTCTTACAGTACCCAAATATACTTATTAGAGATTGTACGAAAATTATGTACATATTAAATTGGGACACGGGATGAGAGATAGAAAACAAAACGTGAAACACGAACCAAGCGAAATGTCTCACACATTATTGGTACTCCACTACTCCTCGTACGTAGTTTATGTAGATTGAAGGGAATAAAGCTCAATTATTCATGAATGAATGAATGAAAGCAAGGGTGGTTGTCAAAAAGGTTCATAGCATGACAACGAGGCTGCGTCGCTATTGATGCTAATCGTTTTCCACATTTTCCACGTTCTTTTTAATTTAGCTGCACTTTACTTTAGTTCAACTCAATCAATTTTGATTTGATAAAAGTTAACTTCTTTATTACTATTGTCCACTGCTTTTAATTTCATTTAATTTATTTATTTTGATTCAATCCAATTTTAAATCACGAAAAAATATAATATAATTCTCATTATCAATAATAAATCAAACACCTCATCATTCAACTACTTTTAGGTTAAAAAAAATAAATTCTAATTTTACAGTTATTGATAGTACATCAAAGGGTGTCGGAGACTTTTTATCATTAAAATTAATTTAGTGGTGTAAAAAATACATTATTCACTCTATTTTCTAATATTATCATACTTAGTACTTGTTCTCCAAAGTTTATATGTTACTCAATTCATTCCAGTTCAATTCAAATAATTTCAAATCAGTTCAGTTCGGTGTAAATCTGTTCAGTTCGGCGAAAAACTAAATTGGTAAAATTTAACTTGATTTAGTCATATATCACTAATTTTCAACTCACTTATTTTTAGTTCAATTTAATTAAATTCAGTTAAATTCAATTCAGCTTAGATCGAATCAGTTCAGATAAACTCTAGAGAACATGTCCTTACTTTTTCACTTAATTTTACTATAAAAGAAATCTAAAAGCATAAAATAATAAATAAAATAGTTTTAACTCTTATACTCTTGTCCTCCCGCCAAAAAAATTTAAAAGAAATTGTGATTTACTCTTTTATGTAAGTTGATGTGGCGAAAAAGAGGTTTTATAATGTGATGAAAGAAATTACTCCCCTCTGTTCATTTGTTTATGGCACATATGCTTTTGGCACGAGTATTTTGAAGATGCTTAGTAAGTGGTGGAGATTAACTTGAATGTAAGTAAAGTAGATTGAGTAATTGAAAATTTCTTAAATCATACTACTCTTTTCGTCTCAATCGAATCTGCACTTTTTTTTAAAAAACTTTCTCAAGATATGTTTGACCATAAATTTCAACTAGTATACAGACACCAATATTATCATGTGAGATATTGTTGGATTCCCTGCAAGGGGTATTTACTGAATATCAAATTTTAACACACTGTTAATATAGGTAACTAAAGTTATCGTTAGTCAAACATGACGTAAGAAAGTTGATAAAAAAATGCGCACATTCAGCAGGAACGGAGGGAGTGCTACAATTAAAAAACATTAAAATAAAATAAATATCTCAAAATAGAATCGGTATCAAAATTAAGTGAATGGGGAAGAAGTCTTTCTACCTCCCAAAAACGAATTTCTTAGTGAGCAGGAAAGAGAAAGATTCATCTCTTGTTTCGTGGAAAACGTGGAAAACGTGGAAAACGATTAGCATCAATAGCGACGCGGCCTCGTTGTCATGCTATGAACCTTTTTGACAACCACCCTTGCTTTCATTCATTCATTCATGAATAATTGAGCTTTATTCCCTTCAATCTACATAAACTACGTACGAGGAGTAGTGGAGTACCAATAATGTGTGAGACATTTCGCTTGGCTCGTGTTTCACGTTTTGTTTTCTTATCTCTCATCCCGTGTCCCAATTTAATATGTACATAATTTTCGTACAATCTCTAATAAGTATATTTGGGTAATGTAAGAATATGTAATTACGTATAATAATAATGTATAAGTATTGAAATTATGGGTGTCTATCATAAAATAAATTCGTACTATGTAGGGGTAAATCACAATCTTATATATTGAGTTGTGACTTTATCAACCACCGATGTGAGATTTTAACATGCCCCTCATGTGCAACGGTAGAAATCATTGCGTAAATGTGGAAAGAAAAGGGGTCACGTGCCAACCTTGGGGTCTGATATTTACCATGTTAATTAGTTACATGAGCTACTGTCATAATACTAATTGGTACTACGCAAGGGTAACCTATAATCTTATGTATTGAGTTATAACTCTATGAACCACCAATGTGAGACTCTAATAATAAAAATTAATATTTAGAAATTACATGTTACAATGAATCTAACAATATTTCATATACTAATACATTGCTCATATATTTATTCAAATACGTAGTTAAGGTTTGACAATTTGAACTACGGAAAAAAATTATGTGCATTTTGAACTAGAAGAGAGTGAGTATACCATATAGATGATATACAAAGGGAGTACTTACTTTGTTTCTTCTTTGAGAAAATGGTTTGGTAGCCCCCAACTCCCTTATGAGTGCATATATATATATATATATATATATATATATATATATATATATATGATTCCCAATTTTTTGAAAGTGAAGATATATATCTAGAATCGGTGTTGAATTCAAAATTGATGACTCTTTTAACGTAGACCGGATTCACTTCAAAGTTTTCTGCTTTAATCGAACTTGTAGTGATAAAAAAACTCCATAGCTAACTTTCAATTATATTTCAGACGCTTTTCCCCCATCCAATTTCCTCTAACCCATCGGACCTCTCTACCACCATCCCTCACCCCACAGAATCCCCCACCACACCCTATCCATCTGAACCCCCCGGACTAGGTAACTGAATTAAATTATACGAACTCTATGTGTCATCCGAATCTAACAAGAATACAAGATAGATCGTTGAATTTCAATTTAGTTTAGTTAATTGTAAATGAAAAAGAGCACGGACAAAACGCATCCACCATATTATTAAATATGTAATAAATGAATTCCATAACTTACCATCCGTATTGCACATAAAATGTGATAATTGCCAACCATATATCTGCAGCAAAACTTAAAGTATGGCTCCCAAGCCTCCTTTCCAAATCAAAGATAGTACTATATATAGAAGTGCATAATAATTGAGTTCTCCACCAATCCCAACTTCAGAAACAGCTCCCAATATTTTTACTCCCTCTGGTTTTTTTATTATGGTCCCAACTTTTGGGCACAAACTTTTTCAAAAAAATAAATGAATAGTAGAAATTGTATTGAAAGTATAAAAAATTAAATGTGTGGATAAAAACAATCTAGGGTTTACTAAAAGGGGAAGGAGCCAATATAAGAAAACAATCCAAAAAAGGAAAGTGAGCCATTATTAGTGGACCGGAGGGAGTACAAGTATTTCTAAACCTTAAACCATGGATATGAAACTAGCCATCGTTCTCCTAGCCTTAATTGCAGCCACCATTCGCAGCGGTGCCGATGAATCACCCCAAGATGTCGAAAGATGGTACCGCCGCCTCCCCTATGCAAAGGAGAAGATCACAAAGCTCAACTTCTTCATCCACGACATCATGGACGGGCCCCACCCCACCACCGTCCCGATCGCTCAGGCTCCCACGACGAATGCCTCCCCGACCAAGTTCGGGTTGGTGTTCGTCATGGACAGCCCGTTGACCGTTGGTCCCGATCCGACCTCGCGCGAGATCGGGCGGTGCCAGGGGATCTTCACATTTTCCTCCCAACAGGAGATAGGGCTGCTTATGACCTTAAACCTAGTTTTCTCCGATGGGCCCTACAATGACAGCACTCTTAGCATTCTTGGCCCTAAGAGGAGGGACAACCTCTACCGGGAGTACCCAATTATTGGCGGCACTGGTGTTTTCCGGCAGGCGTGTGGAATTGCGGTGGATAACACCTACCAGGGCACGGTGGCTCCTGGCGCCAAGCCGCCGACTCAGGCTCAGGTCATCGTCACTCACTACAATTCGCCTGTGTTTGCTGCGGAAATGGTGATCAAGAAGTTTGCTGAGGAGGTTTATTAAGTTGATTAGCTACTAATCAATCCATGTTTAATTGCACGTATTAAGAAGTTTAATTAGTTCCCTGTAATAATGTGTGGCCAGGATACATATGCATGAAGATGTATCTTCAGTTAGTACGTTCTTGTGAACTTTCCTAATGTGGAAGAAATAAAACTTCTACTTTTCAAAGAATTGTGTAATCGTTCGGTTCGTGGCCTCATTGCACCTTTTTGTTAATAACCAGCTATAATATTTAATGTATCTTTAAGATTATTTAAATAAATCACGAATTCAAACGTCAAGAGACAATGGATCTACAGATAGTGGTGGTGGAGAGCTCTCGTCTAGGGCTTCACCGGTGGTATTGTGGATTCGGGGCTAGGGCATGGCGATGGTGGTGTTGTGGATTTGAGGATTTGCGATGGTGGAGATGGGGCTAGGGCATAGGAGGATGTGGCAATGGCGAGGAGTTTAGGGTTGGTGGCGAGAAGTTTGGGGCTATGTCGAGGAGGTGGCGCTACGGTGGGGTTGTGCGAGGTGGCGCTAGGGTTCGTGACAGGTGGTGGTGCTAGGGTTTGCTGCGGGTGGCATCGAGCGGCAACGGAGTTAGGTGACGATAGGAGGTGGTGGTCAGAGGTGCGGGGCTGAGGCAGGGGCGAGATGGAGATCTGGGCGGAGGTAGGGGAGAGAGAGCAGTGGTGAGTATAGGTGGCAGGGTTCAGGTGGTGGCAGGGCGGGGCTCAAGTGGTGGCGGAGAGGGGGTCAGATGGTGGCGAGCGGGGCTTAGGTGGTGGCGGGGATAGGCTTAGGTGGTGGCAGGCAGGGCTCAGGCAGTGGTGGGGATGGGCTCAGGTGGTGGCGGGCGGGGCTCAGGTGGTTGCACGGTTCAGGTGGTGGCAGGGATGGGCTCAGGTGGTGGCGGGCGGGGATCAGGTGGTGGCAGTCGGGGCTCAGGTAGTGATGGGCAGGGCTCAGGTGGTAGCGGGAATGGGGGCTCTAGTGGTAGCGGGGATGGACTCAGATGGTGGCGGGCGGGGCTCAGGTGATGGCAAGGAGGGGCTTAGGTGGTGGAATGGAGGGGCTCAGGTGGTGGCGGGGGGCACAGATTGGTGGTGGTGGTGGTGGATTGGTGGTGGGGGTATTTTTGTAGTTTAAAATTTTGTATTAGGTTAGAAGGGCATTTTGGTCATTTCTAGTCAGCCAATGGCCGGAATGGCCAGTCAATGCCAAAATAATGGCTTTAGGGTTATATTTGCACTTATGTGTAATAGACAGGGTTATATTTGCACTAAAAAATAACTCGGGGTTATATTTGCACTTTCCTCAACATATAGGGTTATATCTGCATATTACCCTACACATTTTCTCTATTAAATTATCATACATTAAAATGCATTTTTTTTGTTTTTATTCTTCTACTGTATCATTCTAAACAGTCTAGAAATAGTTTTCCTGTTAGTATTGCTAAGGCTAATACTTTGTTTGAACTTATTCATTGTGATGTTTGGGGGCTTTATGGTTCACCCTCTTCTAGTGGAGCATTTTTATTTTTGACCATAGTTGATGATTATTCCTGACCTGTTTGGGTTTACTTATTTGTTTCTAAGTCTCAAGTACCATTGAAGATGAAGGAGTTCTTTGCGTTTGTTCAGACACAGTTTCACCGTCCCAATCAGTGGGTTTAGGCAGACAGCGGTACCAAATTCTTACCCCTCAGTTCATTTTTCTGGAGAAAGGTGTTCGTTTTGAGACCTCTACAGTCTACACACCTCAGCAAAATGGACGTGTGGAATGAAAGCACAAACATATTCTTAATGTTGCCCGTGCTCTTCGTTTCCAAGCTCATCTCCCAATCTACTTTTGGGGAGAATGCATTTTTACAATGGCTTACCCCATCAATTGCACGCTAACACCGGTGTTAGATGGCTGAATACCTCATCACTTTCTGTATGGTTGCACACTAGATAACAACCATCTTCGTGTGTTCGATTCATTGTTCTTTGCCTCTTAGCTTCCATAACCGCGGGATAAGTTTGCATCTAGAAGTCGGAAGTGCATTTTTCTTAGCTACCCTGTTGACAAGAAAGCTTGGCTTGTTTACTACTTGGAGTCTCGCACTATGTTTGACAGCCGGGATGTGGTATTTTATGAAGATTTTTTTTGCACCAGTTTTTGCGAAGACGCCATTAGCCGATCCTTTGCGCTCTCCGTCACCTGCCATCTTTGACTACTCCATTCCTAAGCTGTCTGACCCAGTGGAGTAGCCCAGTCCCGACCAACCACGGCCAGCTCATCCCGAGCTTCAGTCTCTCACCGTCGAGATGCGGTCAACTGTGATGCCAGGTCCGCAGCCGCACCTAGCTCGTGTGGAGCTCCAGCCACGGCCAACCGTGGCCGCCACTCCATCACGGCCCGTAGCCAGTTCTCCACCACGGTCGTCCCTGGTTAGCTCTCCACCGTGGCCGTCTGTGGTCAGCTCTTCACCGCGGCCGTCTGTGGTCAGCTCTCCACCACGAGCACCTCCATCTGCGTCCCTCCAACAGCGGGCGTCCATGGTTGCACGGCCATCGCGGGTGCCTCATGTCGTGCCCGTCGTACATGCGGTTCTTGATGATCCTGACCGCGGTCCCCTATTGCCGAGCGCGTCTCCTTACCAGCTGCTTCATCTACTCTCCGTCCTCCCAGCACTCGTCTTCTTCAGCCTCTGAATAAATATAAAGGCTACATATGCACTGCTACTAGCTCAATAAAACCCCCCTCTGCTGATCCCACGACCTCTAATGCACTGTCCTCAGGTACGCGTTACCCTATTGCTAATTATGTTTCTTGTAGTAATGTTTCGGTTTTTCATTCTAGACTTTTGGCTGCAGTGACATATGTTGCCAATCCAGTTACTTTTTCTGATGCTTTTCGACATGCTCATTGGCGTGCAGCTATGTCCAACGAGATTGATGAACTCGAGCGGAATAATACATGGGTTCTTGCTCCCCTTCCTCCTGGTAAGAAAGCTATTGGTTGTAAGTGGGTTTATCGGACTAAGTTTAAGTCAAATGGTTCTATTGAGCGATACAAGGCTCGTTTGGTTGTCCTTGGTAATCATAAGATTGAGGGAACTGAATTTATTGAGACATTTTCTCATGTTGCCAAGATGAGTTCAGTTCATCTTTTCTTGGCTATTGTTGCTATTCGTGGTTGGGATCTTCATCAGATGAATGTTCACAATGCATTTTTTCATTAGAGATAAGGTTTGCAATATAAAATTTAATTAGAGATAAGGTTTGCAATATAATTTAAGAACATTTGAGAGAGGAATGAGGGATCTGTGTGCAAATATCACTTTTTGGGGTGTTGGATACTAATAATTGTGGAAGTAATGATTCCAGATCATAAGAATCTTGTGGGTCAAGAATCCGGGTCGGAAAAAAAATCTAGGGGTAAATTCTTTCCCTCATTTTTGCGCAATGCGCGGGTTTTTAGTACCGGATTTGATGTTTCATTTTCAGTACTTTATGTTTCAACCAAATACTGTGATATTTTTCCAGAATCATTTTTTCCACTAAAATCATGCATTTTAAAAGTTAAATTTTGATCTTTTATTGTAAATCTTGCATTTACATGTTAAATTTTTGACACTTGATACATTATGACACTAATCGGTAATATTTTATTATCTTAAATTTAAATTTATAATTTTTATTTTTATTTTGATTGATTTGTTCGTTTTTCAACGCATCCTTTTAAATATTGATATTGTTTTTTCCCCGGAATATTATATTTTTGTTTATTGTATCCTTTGATGTTTCAATAATATGAATTAGGTTTGTTAAATTTAATACTGATGGTTTTTTTTCCAATATTAGTATTACATTTTGGTGCACAATTTGATGTTTTAAAATTAATGGGTATTTTTATTTGAAGTTTACCTATTTTAGAATAATGTATTTATTTAATTTTTATTTATTCTCATTTGATGTGTATTTTATTTTATATGATGTTTTAACTATTTTGATGTAAGTATTTGTTGTTTGCATTTGATGTATAATTACTTTAATGTGATGTTTATTTTCTTATAAATTTATTTAATATGTACTTTTGGAGTTCTTATTTATGTCTAACCATCATTATTTGATGCTTAGAAATCGGCTACCATGAATTAAGAAAAATTATTTCAACAACAAAAACAAAATAAAGCAAAGAAAGAATACAAAGGCTTGAGTGAGACGGTCTCACATAATTTTATTGTGAAGTGGTGGATCTAAATACAATTATTTAAAGATGAAAGATGATAAGGGGTATTTTTTTTTGTAATTTATAAAACTTTACTTTGTACCTTATCTCAATATAAGTAATGATGAGACGGTCTCATACGAGTCTTCTCAAGAAAGAATGTGGTCTAAGATCCCATTCTTTTTAATTTAGCCACACTTTACTTTAGTTCAACTCAATCAATTTTGATTTGATAAAAGTTAACTTCTTTATTATTATTGTCCACTGCTTTTAATTTCATTTAATTTATTTATTTTGATTCAATCCAATTTTAAATCACGAGAAAATATAATATAATTCTCATTATCAATAATAAATCAAACACCTCATCATTCAACTACTTTTAGGTTAAAAAAAATATATTCTAATTTTACAGTTATTGATAGTACATCAAAGGGTGTCGGAGACTTTTTATCATTAAAATTAATTTAGTGGTGTAAAAACTACATTATTCACTCTATTTTCTAATATTATCATACTTAGTACTTGTTCTCCAAAGTTTATATGTTCCTCAATTCATTCCAGTTCAATTCAATTAATTTCAAATCAGTTCAGTTCGGTGTAAATCTGTTCAGTTCGGCGAAAAACTAAATTGGTAAAATTTAACTTGATTTAGTCATATATCACTATTTTTCAACTCACTTATTTTTAGTTCAATTTAATTAAATTCAGTTAAATTCAATTCAACTTAGATCGAATCAGTTCAGATAAACTCTAGAGAACATGTCCTTACCTTTTCACTTAATTTTACTATAAAAGAAATCTAAAAGCATAAAATAATAAATAAAATAGTTTTAACTCTTATACTCTTGTCCTCCCACCAAAAAAAAATTAAAAGAAATTGTGATTTACTCTTTTATGTAAGTTGATGTGGCGAAAAAGTAGTTTTATAATGTGATGATAGAAATTACTCCCCTCTGCTCATTTGTTTATGGCACATATGCTTTTGGCACGAGTATTTTGAAGATGCTTAGTAAGTGGTGGAGATTAACTTGAATGTAAGTAAAGTAGATTGAGTAATTGAAAATTTCTTAAATTATACTACTCTTTTCGTCTCAATCGAATCTGCATTTTAAAAAAAAAACTTTCTCAAGATATGTTTGACCATAAATTTCAACTAGTATACAGACACCAATATTATCATGTGAGATATTGTTGGATTCCCTGCAAGGGGTATTTACTAAATATCAAATTTTAACACACTGTTAATATAGGTAACTAAAGTTATCGTTAGTCAAACATGACGTAAGAAAGTTGATAAAAAAATGCGCACATTCAGCAGGAACGGAGGGAGTACTACAATTAAAAAATATTAAAATAAAATAAATATCTCAAAATAGGATCCGTATCAAAATTAAGTGAATGGGGAAGAAGTCTTTCTACCTCCCAAAAACGAATTTCTTAGTGAGCAGGAAAGAGAAAGATTCATCTCTTGTTTCTTTGTGAACGTGGAAAACGTGGAAAACGATTAGCATCAATAGCGACGCAGCCTCGTTGTCATGCTATGAACCTCGTTGTCATTCATGAATAATTGAGCTTTATTCCCTTCAATCTACAGAAACTACGTACGAGGAGTAGTGGAGTACCAATAATGTGTGAGACATTTCGCTTGGTTCGTGTTTCACATTTTGTTTTCTTATCTCTCATCCCGTGTCCCAATTTGATATGTACATAATTTTCGTACAATCTCTAATAAGTATATTTGGGTATTGTAAGAATATGCAATTACGTATAATAATAATGTATAAGTATTGAAATTATGGGTGTCTATCATAAAATTAATCCGTACTATGTAGGGGTAAATCACAATCTTATATATTGAGTTGTGACTTTATCAACCACCGATGTGAGATTTTAACATGCCCCTCACGTGCAACGGTAGAAATCATTGCGCAAATGTGGAAAGAAAAGGGGTCACGTGCCAACCTTGGGGTCTGATATTTACCATGTTAATTAGTTACATGAGCTACTGTCATAATACTAATTGGTACTACGCAAGGGTAACCTATAATCTTATGCATTGAGTTATAACTCTATGAACCACCAATGTGAGACTCTAATAATAAAAATTAATATTTAGAAATTACATGTTACAATGAATCTAACAATATTTCATATAATAATACATTGCTTATATATTTATTCAAATACGTAGTTAATGTTTGACAATTTGAACTACGAAAAAAAATTATGTGCATTTTGAACTAGAACAGAGTGAGTATACCATATAGATGATATACAAAGGGAGTACTTACTTTGTTTCTTCTTTGAGAAAATGGTTTGGTAGCCCCCAACTCCCTTATGAGTGCATATATATATATATATATATATATATATATATATATATATATATGATTCCCAATTTTTTGAAAGAAAAGATATATCTAAAATCGGTGTTGAATTCAAAATTGATAACTCTTTTAACGTAGACCGGATTCACTTCAAAGTTTTCGGCTTTAATCGAACTTGTAGTGATAAAAAAACTCCATAGCTAACTTTCAATTACATTTCAGACGCTTTTCCCCCACCCAATTTCCTCTAACCCATCGGACCTCTCTACCACCTTCCCTCACCCCACAGGATCCCCCACCACACCCTATCCATCTGAACCCCCGGACTAGGTAACTGAACAAATTCTCATAAGGTAGTCCCACCCATCGCCTACCTACACCTTCCCGACACGCTTTCCGCACTTCACCTTCCCTACACATTTACTGCCACCCTTTGTTAACCTAGATCCAACAAAAATTAGATATGGGATTTAACCGCGAACCACCACCAAACCAAAACCATTGCCAGCCCACCCCCTCATTTTTCAAATCACCCTCTTGGCCAGTCTCTCACGCCTTTGAAGTCGTTAAATCTTAGGTGGGTTCGTACACAAAGGTCAAAAGTATAGTCTCGAGAAGAGAATCATCGCTTTAAAAGAACAGCATGTTGTACGGTCTCATTGGCGGCAAAGTTGTGGTAATCTGAGGAGGGAGTCAACTCAGGGTGGCTAAAGTGCATCTTAGAGACGAAGCTGATGAATCGTTGGCCGAATAAATCTGTGGATAGCTCAGAATCAGAGGATAGGGTTGAGGGAGGAAGTGCAGGGTAGACATGGGAGGCGCAATTCAAAGAGACGGGCTTGGGGAAGTAGGGGGCGTGAGGAGATGATGGGTAGGACCAGTGACGGGGCCACATGGGGGCTGGAGGGGACTCTAGCCCCCCGTCGAGACAAAAATTACGGCAAAATATAGGGAGTAAATTAGGAAAATAAATTTCAACCCCTTATGATATAGGAAAATATTGGGAAATTGTTTTTAGCCCCCGCCACAGATGTATCATGGCTCCGCCTTTGGGTGGGACTGATGAGCGGCAGAGATTGTAGTGGTGGTGGTGGAGGTTTTGATAGAGTATTGTGAGGCGGTGGCAGAGTGATAATGGAACCAAATATGAGAAAGCTTTGTTTTGAGCCACATTGTGATTAGTTCTTTTTTTTCCAACTTATTAATTCTAAGGATATTTTCACCTTTTTAGCTTCCACTGATTTTGACTGGCATTGACCAAACCTCAGACAATACCAAAATCATATATGCACTAAAAAATTGAAAGGTTATATATTCATTTATCAAACAACTGGGGGGCAATATTGCACTTTTTCCTTCTTCTTTATTGACATACCTTTTTTATTTTTTGAAATATTTATTTAAATATCTTTCATTTTCGATAAAAGTCTAGATTAGTTTCAATCACTAACTATATATTTTTTACAATCCATTTAATTTCTTTTGCTCTTTAACATTTCAAAAAACATTTGTCGAAACTATGAGTGCACTACTGGGAGAACACCCCATATGCACCCGTATTTTCACCACATAGGCACCGTTATTTTTAGCATTTTCATACCGGTGGCTAACTAACCCAGTGCAAGAAATGTAGTTACATAGGCATCGGTAAGCGGTACCGGTGCTAGAAATTTAATCCAGCACCGGTACCACATACCTATGCCTATGAAACTACATTCTTGCACCAGGTCGGTTAGGCAGCGGTACGAAAACGCTCGACATGATGGTGCCTATACATTAAATACCGGTGCCAGAAAAAGATGATCAATAAAAAAAATCCAGCCAGTGAGAATAAACTCACCGGCTGGAATATGGAACTCAGAACAAACAAAACACAAAAAAAAGAATTTCTAGTAAAAAAAAGGAAAATTCATAACCACAACCTAGAAATTCACTACATGTATTTGAAAATACATAACAACCCTCAATTTGTGAAACAAGTTATACCTCAGCATAGATTAACAACACCCATCATTAAAAAACTAGAACATCATCTCCATAAACCCTAGATAACATCAACGAACCAGAATCGTGAAGGTGACGTTGCACGCAAGAGCTGCCTAATTCGAACGCTATGGTGGTTCTGAGAGCTGAGGTGCGGCGGAGTCGGGCTAAATCTGATGACCTCGCGAACCTGAGCTGAATCTGGTGAACTCACGACGGATTTGGGCTGAGGCGCAGTGGATCTCATTTTTGGTGTAGCTCGTTGGGAGATGGCGCCAGGACTGGTTCTGGAGATGGCATCGAGGGTGGTGTGCTGCGAGAAGGGCGGAGAGGGAGTCGTTAAAAATTTTTAAGTAGGGCTAGGCGGCAGGGGATGAAGAGGTGGTGAAGTGAGGGTTATTAAGAGGGAAGAGTTTTATATGATTAGGGTTTGAGTGCTCTAACTTGGGCCAAGTTGAGCTTCTTTTTTTAACACTGTGGCACCACTATGAACACCGGTGCTACTGGTGACCATACCGGTGTTAATACTTCAAACGCAATTGTGTGACGCTGCTTTAAATGTGCATTTTAATTTTTCTTTTCCTCCCGAGAGGAAAGAGAAGAAAAAAATATTCTATGTACCTAGCCCCAGCATAAAAACTGGTGCTAATGGTGATCATGCCAGTGCTAATACTTCAAATGCAGTTGCGTGACACTGCTTTAAATGGGTGTTTAAAAATTTTCCCTTCCCGAGAGCAAAGGGAAGAAAATATTCTAAGTACCTAGCATCGGTAGTTTGACCGGTGCCTATGATGCTGCTACCGGTGCTCATAAAGAAAACCTCAAAAATTTTGGAAGAAAATTCAAAATGTTCATTTTCCTGCTACACAGTAGCACTGGTATGCTGAAAAACAATTATGATGCTAGTATATTTTTTCTCCTAAGTTAAGTTTTACATTTTTACAATTATGTCCATGAGAAAAAATTTGGAGGAGTCGAATCACAAAATTGGAGAAACCAAAATGCAATTAAATAAGAAACAATTAAGTTATAGAAAATTAGGCTACATTGGGTGAACGGAAGAGGTTGTCACATAATTCGTGGAAAATTACATTGTGGCCTAAAATCGTGTTACCCCATCACCCATTGCTCCGAAATACATAATGTTTGTTATTCTTGCCTAAATATAGAAATATAAAATAAATGTTTTTTTTGGTAAAATATTGAAAAGTGCTAGTACATGTTCTAGAGTAACTTAAGATTGATTACTTAGGAGATACAAAGTGGAATCGGAAAGGATTATGATATGTTTCTGTGCTCGTTTATTGAAAAATGTTCCCTTACAGACATGGAAAATACAATGGGGCTGTATAGGGTAGCATCACATTCGAGCTGATTTCAATTTGGAGTTATGAGTAAAGTTTTTACTTTTTGCACTTAGGTCCTTCCAAGAAAGTTGAAGTTGTCGAATCACGAAATTGGCAAAACCAAAATGCAATTCAATAATATATGATCGTAACTCTGCAATTTGAGCTCATATGGATGAACGGAAGGGTCTCGAAAGTCAACATTGATCACTTCTATTAATTCTTGGAAAATTACATTGTGACCCAAAATTGTGTTACCCCATTATCTATTGCTCCAAAATACATGATTTTTGTTATTCTTGCCTAAATATAGAAATATAATATAAATGATGTTTTTGGTAAAATATTGAAAAGCACTAGCACATGTTCTTGAATAAGTTAAGGTTGATTACTTAGAACTTACAAAGTGAAATCAGAAAGGATTATGATATGTTTTTGTGCTCGATTATTGATAAATATTCCCTTACGAACATGGAAAATACAATGGTAGTGTATATGGTAGCATCACGTTCGAGCGGATTTCAATTTGGAGTTACGAGTAAAGTTTTTACTTTTTGCACTTAGATCCCTTCAAGAAAGTTGGAATCGTCGAATCACGAAATTGGCAGAATCAAAATGCAATTCAATAATGTATGATCACAACTCTGCAATTTGGGCACGTATGGGTGAACTAAAGGGTCTCGAAAGTCAATATTGAACCCTTATATTAATTCTTAGAAAATTACACTGTGGTCCAAAATTGTGTTACCCCATTACCCATTGCTCCAAAATACATGATTTTTGTTATTCTTGTCTATATATAGAAATATAATATAAATGATTTTTTTGGTGAAATATTGAAAAATACTAGTACATGTTCTTGAGTAACTCATACCAGAAACTCATTTTCAAGAGTAACTGGTACCATAAACCCAATTTTTTAGCACTGGTAATATTACAGGTGCAATTCCTCAGCATACCGGTGCTAGCTAGTTTTTGTATCGGTATTCAGTGTACCAGTGCTAAATTTATTTATAGGCACGGTTTTTTTTATAGAGTATCGGTGCTGAATTTATTCATAGGCATTGGTTTTTTTGTGTACTGGTGCTGGATTTATTATAGGCACCGGTATTTTGGTTTTGTAGCACCGGTAGCACTTAAATATTAGTGTCTATGTACCTTTTTTTCCAGTAGTGGTGCCTATAAATAAATTGTTAAAATTGAAGCTTTACCGTTCTTAATTAGTTGACACTTGACAGAGATGGTCTTTTGTGAGGCAATCTAAACGTTAGGCAGGGGTCTTTATTCAATTCTAACTGTATTCTAGCTCCACTGACCTATTTATAATAATTTTACAGGGACCTATCTCTAATATTTTTTCAAGGGTTTTTTTGTCCAATTTTTTCCCATCATTTTCTTGCCAGCCGCAATATGCAAAAGAATTCAAAAAATATATTTTAAAAATGCAAAAAAAATCAATATGATCACTAAACTAAAAATCATAATCATTAATGGAAACATCAACGGAAAATCATAAAATATAGATTAAAACATTGCAGGAAATATAAATATACATATGTGTGTGTGTGAAAAATCAAATAAAAATCAACAAAAATTGAAAAAACATCGATTACAACTAACAAAACATTAGCTGAAAATCATAAAAATAATAAACTGAAAATTATAAAAACATCAACAATCATAAACTGAAAATCACAAAAATATCAACAAAGCTTAAATTATTGTTTTTTTCTAAAAAAAACTACAAGCATCAATTCCTATCACCCAAAAAGCTAAAAAACATCAATTCCTATAACCTAAACTTCACCTGGAAAATGAAAAACGTCAACATAAGAAAAAAAATACTATAAAACATCAACTTATATCACCAAAAAAGCTACAAACATCAACTTCTATCACCTAGAAAATGAAAAACATCAAAATAAGAGAAAAAAAGTTTAAAAAATATCAACTCATATAACCCCAAAAAAACTACAAAACATCGACTCGTATCAACTAAAACTCACCCAAAAAATAAAAAACATCAACACGAGAGGAAAAAACCTAGAAACATCAACAAAAAAAGCTACGATACCTCAAGTTATAAATCATTCACTATGAAAATCATAAAACATCAACAGTTATTTTTTTTACAAAAAAAAACTACAAATATCAACCTATATCACTCAAAAACTACAAACATCAAATCCTATCACCTAAAAGTCACCTAAAAAATGAAAAACATCAACATGAAAGTAAAAAAAAGTACAAATATCAACCCATATAACCCAAAAAAACTACAAAACATCGACTCGTGTCAACTAAAACTCACCTAAAACATAAAACATCACCATGAGAGAAAAGAAAACTTAAAACATCAACAAAAAAACTACAGTACCTCAAGAGAATTAATTCTTCAATCTGAAAATCATAAAACATCAACATTTTTTTTTAAAAAAACTACAAATATCAACCTATATCACCCAAAAACTACAAACATCAACTCCTAACACCTAAACCTCATCTGGGAAATGAAAAACATCAACATGAGAAAAAAGACACTACAAACATCAATTCCTATCACCTAAACCTCAGGCGGAAAATGAAAAACATCAACATGAGAAAATAGAAACTGTAAACATCAACTCATATCACCCAAACCTCAAGCGGAAAATGAAAAGCATCAACATGAGAAAATAATAATAAAACTACAAATATCAATCCATATCACCCAAATAAACTACAAAACATCAACTCATATCAAATAAACCTCACAGAATACTGAAAAAATCAACATGAGAGAAAAAAACTACAAACATCAGCCAAAAAGCTACAATAACTCAAAACATAGATTCTTCAAAAACAAAAAGGTCCTAGTGGGATTCAAACCCGAGCCACTAACCTCAAAGTCCACATACTAACTACTACACCAAAGAAAAATTGTTGAACCTAATCTCAGCCAAATAAAAATAAACCTCAGCATATACATTAAGAATATAAGTTCTTCAAAAATTAAAGCCTAGCAGGATTCGAACCCTGGTCTATTACCAACTGATATGAATCTCCTTGCGAAAACTCTGGATTGTGAAATTTGATTGGATATTTGACTGCATTAAGGGAACACACAAACCCTAATATAGCCACACAAATTGATCATCAACTAGCCCTCTGGATTGACTCTCAAATCGAAATTTGCTTACTAACTAGCCTGCAGAATAGTTCACAGATAAAGGGTACTCATACTTAACTAGCTCGCAGGATGAAGCAACAATGAAAACACTCGCAAGAAATGAGTATAACTCAAAAATATAGAATATTTGATTGATAAGAATGGTGAATAATATAGGGTGAAACTCGGCCAAACCCTAATTAGAAACATAACGGGATTTGGTAATTCCCGTCAAAAACTGAAAAGAATTATGACAACTTTAAGAAGCTAAAACCATATATAAATAAAATACCTTAAATCTAAATGATGACCATACTCATCCAAGTAAAACAATCCAAATATTGGTTGAATTCTTGAATGAATCTACCGCATCTAAACTTACCAAATCTAGTTCTAACAAATCAAAATTGAATATCCTAAACCTTAAAATAAAATATAGCCAAAACTCTTCTAAGCCAACATGCTCGAGTTCGTGGGATTTATTCATAATAATAAAAATAAACTAAAATGATCACACTACCTCACTAGAAAACCAAGTGGGAAGAAGAGTATAATGTTGTCCTTCTAAAACCCTAATCTAACAAATAAATTAATAAATCCTAATTCGCACAATTCCCTCCGTGGTTGAAAAGTTTCATCCTCGAAATGTGAATGATCTTCAAAATTAAATGTAGACTAACGTCCACGCCATCCCTGCAAGATTCTGCTAATAAACGGTGATTGCACGTTGACTAGGCAGTTGCTGGGATGCTGATGTGGCTTTAACTGCTTGAACTCGCAAGAAGAGGATTGCTGGTGAGAAAATCAAATAAACCGCGTGAAATTGATAAACTCACGATATAATGAGCAGATAACGAGATGAAGATTGGACAAGCTGTAGCGCGCGTGTAGAAGCCGAGCCTCAAGTGACGCACGTTTGTATCCCACGTGCTCTGGTTGTGAGCTCGTGCATAAAGTCACGCGCCCTCTTCTTTTTTGTTGGACACCTTCTGCTCTAAACTTTTCTTCGCTCGCGTGGCACTAACTAGAAATGCAGGCGCCAGAAAACTAATTGCTGGAGGGGCCAAAAAATTGGAGAGAAGATCCTTTGAAGAAGAAACCGAGGTGCTTTGGTCGGAATGATGCAATTCGACAGAGATTTAGACTGAAAAAGAGCGGCGATTGGAATGTGAGAAGAACGAGGGAGTTGCGGTCGGAGAAGATCGCTGATAGAGATGCCGTAAAAGATCGCTGTTGGAGTGTTGGAACTCGCCAAAGATGAAGCTAATCAGCGGTGAGGATGTCCGACGGCGGTAGGAAATTCGCGGTGGTGAAGGCTTCAACGAGTAGGGTTTCTGAATTTTTCTTTTTAATTTTTTTCAATTCAAAAATAAAATACGGATATGAAGGTTTCAACTGATATCGCCCTAGGATGCCAAGTGATTCCAACTAATATGATGGTCACATGAACTTTTGCTTTGCTCCGATACCAAATGGTCACAAATAAAGGGTATTGATACTTAACTAGCCCGCGGGATTAAGCACAACGAAAACGCTCGCAAGCAATTGAGTAAAACTAAAAAAAATTGAATATTTGATTGATAAGAATGGTGAATAAAATCGTGAATGACCTCCCAAAATGAAGAATATGAATATGTTCTTCTTAATACTTGAGTTAGAAATATATCTTTATACCATTTGAAATCAGTTAAAGATGAACATCTTAAATTTGTTAGACATATTTTTGACCTTGTTAACTCTTCTTCTAGGTTTTCTATGAAATACATTGATATAACATAAATTAAATATGTTGAACCATCTTGAACCATTACATACTCTATACTATTACCTTCACCTTGAACTTCTTCTGTTTCATGATTCATAATGTTTTGTTTATCTTCTAATGTGAGATAATTACTCACCATCCTTTTAATTATCCTGTAAATCCTGTTACTAATAACAATACAATATTTGGTTCTGTAATATTAATTTTTGCTTTATATGCCATTCTGGCCATACCCATTTCTTGTAATATGTTTAATATTTGATATTCTGATTTTCCATCTATGTTCCATTGATACAATGATGAACCATCATAACTATTTAAAGTAGTATTTTGTTCCTCATATTGAATATCTGGTGGAGTAGGTCTAGGATAATAATTTTTTGTTCTATTATTTCTCCAATTTTTTCTAAATCTATTCATTTTATTTATTTGTAATTTTGGTTTACCATTAGATTGTTCTGGGTAATCTTCAAATTGTTTTTCTATTAAATCTATTGGTTTTCTAATTGATATTCTGATTCTTCTTTTGACTCAGAAGGAGAAGAGCTTGATGTGCTTGAATCTTGTGGGTTTATTTGAGATATTACACCTATGTTTCTTGAAGTACTAGCTTTATCCTTTTTTTTATTAAAGATACTGAATTTTCCATTATTTTTAGGAATCATGATACTTGAAAATGGGGTTTTGAAGTTTCATTTGGAAATCTTTCTTGTTTATTATCTAACTTGGTTGATATAAAATCTACTTGGTTGGCTATGGTATGTAATATTTGATTTGAATAATTATTCTGTTGATAAACTTTTTTAATATCATCTGAATTTACCATTTCTGACCCTTCTTTTCCAAATTTAAAAGTGGATGCTATTATTGTCTCATTATCTATAGTAATTTCTATGTTTTTTAATGGTGGATGGATTGAACTTACAACTGTATTGTTTTGTAATTTCCATTTTTTATATAGATTAGATTAAACATTAATAATTGGAATATCTTCTAATTTATCTCCCGTTATTATACTTTCTCTCTTTAAATAATATTCTAACCACATAAATTTTTTTTATTTTCCTAATCTTTTTTTTCATATAAATATGTATAAATTTCTTGTTTTAATTTTTCTTTTATTTCATCATCAAAATTTTCAAACCATGATCTATTTTGAATATTTTCTATATTGTAATAATATTTATTTAAATATTCTTTGTCTATTGAAAATTCTTTAATAGTAGTCATCATATTTAATTCTGAATTCCTCATTTGACTATAGGTTGGTGATCCTAATGAAGAATTAGAATCTTGAATTATTTCTGGTAATGGAGTTGAGTATCTAATTTTATAATCTTGAAAATTTGAAGGAAGTTCAGATGTTGAATGCCTATGTGATTGATAACTATCTAAGTTTGAATACTTAGATCCTTGACTAAGATTATGTCCATAATTTTCTATATACCTATTAGACATAGACCTATTAAATTTTATTAATATTTTCCATCCTTTTGTTCTTCAATTATTGAAGGTTCAGTTAATTTTAAATTTCTTTGTATGCTTAATGGTCTTTCAGCTACTATTTCTTCTGGAATAGTTATTTCATTCCACCTTAATAGTTTTGGAGTTTCTATTTTTGTATTATCTGAATTTGTAGTAACATATATTGATTCATCCTTTTCTGTAGGATTTAATCTTAATGCTGTTGGAATCATAGATTTCATTAGTTTGAAATATACTCTATAAATTAATATAAAATGCTCAGTTTCGTTTACTATTTTATCCTGTTTTAATTGGATATCTAATTTTAATGAATTCGTAATATTTGGGTCTGTTAGGCTAATCGAATAATTGGGAATACAATCAAATCTTATTGTACCATTACAAATATTAGTTTGAATCATAGCCAATATTGAGTCCTTATACTCAACTAACCTATCATCTCTCAATGCCATAAATATTGGAGTATCAATCCCTAATCTTACTAGTGGGTGCAAGGCTACTTGAATTAGGCCAAATTGTAAGAACCTTTAATTTTGTGTTCTATATTTAGTAATAGCTTTTTGTGAAAGCAATTTTATAGATTGGAATTCTTGATTCATTGGAAGTATCTCTTCATGAATTTTAATCGAATATGCTTTACTAAATTCTAATATGCCATGATGATAAATGAATTAATATTATGACCTGGTAATACTTGTTGGACTTCATGACTCTATAATATACTAGATGATGCTGATGATATAGATGCTAAATTTGAAAAACTTGACTCTCCGAACAAAAATCTTTTAACTCTTTCTGCCATATTAACTTCTCTTTAAATGTTCAATTTATTGTATGAATTAGACTGGTTTACACTTATCGAGACCACATCTATACCTTGCGTGGACCACCTCCCTAGGCTGACCAACCGTCTTACAGGCTCCGGATACTGACCAACGCTAAATGTATACAATCTAATACAGACTCTGAATTTCACAATTGCTGGTAAGTTAATACTTTGGAAATAGTAAAACCAATTTGTCCAAATAGTCATAATCCAGTTCAAACTTGGCTCTGATACCATTTGTTACTATATTCAAATATATAGTTGATCCGTACCTAGAAGGATGTGTTAACCAATGCCTTTAACACACTTATTAGTATCTTTTGTATGGTTGATTGCTAGGTTTAGTTGGGTTTACAACACAAGGGGTTTAGATAGCATTTGTTGGGTTTCTTGTCTAAATCCTTCGTTTTGTAGATGTATTTAGACCTAATGGATGCTATGTCCTTACGAGCATCTAGATCCTATTTTGTGATTTTCACTGTAGATCGCTCGTAAGCACTTCGGAGTAGAAAGTCATTCGCAAGGATGGTAGTAGACCGAAGGTCACACGCTTAATCGTGGCAGTAGATGGAAATGCGCTAAAGAGAAAGGACCTAAAGCTCGGACAACTTAGAAGACTAGCATGTCCGTTTCCTTCTGTACAGCCCGTACCGGCCAAAATGGTGGTGCAACTAAGTATAGGCACGAGTCGTGTGCTTTTGCACGGCCCGTGCCAAGCAAGGGGATTGTGCGGTTAAGTATCGGCGCAAACCGTGTCATTTTGTACGACATGTGTGCCTCGAAGAACAAGAAGTGAAGACCCAGCTCGCACCCCATGACATTTTGCACGGCCACGCGATTAGAAGAAGAAAAGCTCAACTTTAGCCCGCACTGACCTGCACGAGTCAAGTCGCTCAGACAACCAAAACGACCTTCTAGCCAGCAGCCCATGGGGAATTTCATGGTTGTGATGCTCAATTGGCTGGGAAAACCCTTCCAGCTAGCGGCCTGTGCATTTTTGCACGGCCCGTGCCGCCGCATTAGCCTAAGGTTTCTCTAGTTTTGGGCCTCTTTGAGCCCATTTCCTACCTACTATATAAAGATCCTATGTCTACTAGGGTTTAGTAGTGAGAAAGAGAAAACATTGGTTGTAATTTCCATTCTCTTAGTTTCTAAGAGTAGGTAGAGAGAGAGAGAAAGGGAATAACCATTCTCTCTTATTTTAATTCTCCTAGTTTTGCCCAAGGGAATTGAATCCAATGGTAAAATTGAATTCAATGCTTAGCGAATATTTTATTTGCTTGGGGGATCTAATTTGTATTCATGACTTGGTGGAGATTTTATGAGATCCAGGTCCCCTTATCCTTTATTTTTATGATTATTATGGTTGATTTAATCTTTACGTTCTTGTGAAATACATGTTAGATATTCTACAATACAAAATAGTTGTATGTTTCATGTATCGTGCTAGGCTTGTTTCCCTTGGGAGTGTCCGGTTAGGATAGCGGGATCGTGAGACCCGGCTATGTGAGTGTATGTACATAGATCGTAAGCAGCGAATCCACGCGAGTGTATGTCTCATTTCGACTGGGTCAGGCCCATGTAGATAATGCATGATAGTTTGTAGCAACTAGGGTTGTAGGTTGCGAGTTTTGCATAGTAAGCTTTTGAATTCTAGCATCTCCGTGGACGACCCCACACTCGACACTAACTACACTTTGGTAGCTTGTAGTGAGTACGGGAGAAACAATATAAATTATTATTTTTGGTCTTCTAAGCGCTCCACAGGTTAATTTATCTCTCGTGAAAAAGGCCAGTTTATCAGTGACCCTGCAATATATGTGTGTGTGTGTTTCCCAATTTTCTAAAAGTGTAAATATATCCAAAATCGATGTTGATTTCAAAATTGTTGACTCTCTCAACCTAGACCAGATTCACTTCAAATTTTTCGGCATTGATCGAACTTGTAGTGATAAACATACCCCTTAGCCAACTTTCAGTTATATTTCAGATGCTTTTTTGAAGGGTAGTCCCACTCATCGCCTCCCACGCCTTCCTGACACGCTTTCCGCACTTCACCCTCTCCGCAGCTCAACTGCCACCCTTTGTTAACCCAGATCCGATGCAAATCAGATATGGGCTCTAACTACGAACCACCACCAAACCCAAACCTCTGCCAGCCCACCCCGAATTTTCAAATCAACCTACCGGGCGATCTCTCACGCCTTCGAAGTCGTTAAATCTTAGGTCGTACGCAAAGGTCAGAAGTATAGTGTCAATATGCGAATCGCCACTTCAAAAGAATGACCTCCTCAGCGGCAAAGTTGTAGATAGTGGGGCGAATAAATTTGCTGCTAGCTCAGAATTAGAGGAAATGGTAGAGGAAGGAGGAGCAGAGTAGACATGGGAGGCGCAATTTGAAGAGACGAGCTTTGTTTTGGGCCATGTTGTGACTAGTTCTTTTTTTTTCCAACTTATTAATTCTAAGGGTATTTTGACCTTTTCAGCTTCCACCAATTTTGACTGGCATTGACCAAAATCTCAGACAATATCAGCACTAAGAAAACTGAAGGTTATATATGCATTTATCAAACATCTAAGGATTATATTAGCATTTTTTCCTTCTTTTTTATTGACATGCATTTTTTTTGAAATATCAATTAAATATTAATATCTTTCAGTTTCGATAAAAGTCTAGATAAGTTTGAATCACTTTTTTTTTCAATCCATTTAATTTCTTTCGCACTTTAACATTTTCAAAAAAAAAATTGTCGAAACTATGAGTGCCTGTAAATAAATTGTTAAAATTGAAGTTTTACCGTTCTCAATTAGTTGACTAATATTCAATGAGTTCGTCTCTTGAAAGACGGTCTTTCCATAAGTTATGGAAAGACCAAGATTTAAAGTGTAAATTAGAAGAAATTAAGATAAAATTTTCGGGTTGCATGAACCGGGTTATAAATTTTATAACTACTACATGTTTCATACTAAAACTTTAATATTGCAACTAAGACCTTTTACCTTTTATTATTCTAATCAAATTCCATCTTTCCATAAGCTTATGGAAAGATCGTCTTTCCCAAGACTTTGCCATATTCAATTAGTGAATTTGAGTTTATAAAATCTCTGGCAATATACTACTCAAAAGATTGTAATTTTTTATTATTAACAATCATATCCTCGGTATATGACTCTTCAAATTAATGGAAGGCCAGCTTTTATCATCTACTCCAGTGGCTTTATCGTTGGTGTAATGGGAATTCCCAAGATGATTTTCATTAGGATTTACAACACTATAAATAGATACAAGTAAGGGCCTAACTGCAATTAACTATACAAGAGATAAACATTAATCTTCAATCTTATCTTCAATCTTCACACCCACCCTCAAGCGAAGCGTCGGGTTGACCGAAACGCGAAGCTTGGACCTAAAGAATTCAAATAGAGCCGATTCAGTCCTTTGGTGAAAATGTCAGCCACCTGTAGAGAGGACGGGACATGACTAACACGAAGCTTATGACTAGCCACCAGTTCCCACACAAAGTGATAGTCAATGTCAATATGTTTAGCCCGCTTGTGAGCGACAGGATTCTCAGCAAGGAAAATGGCACTGTTATTGTCACAAAGAAGTTGAGGTGGACCCTGAAGTGGAAACTGAAGATCCCGAAGAAGATGGAGAAGCCAGACAACCTTCAACGCCGTGTTGGCTAAAGCCCGATACTCGAATTCAGAATTGGATCGGGAAACAGTAGGCTGCTTCTTGGCACTCCAGGAAACAAGATTACCTCCAAGAAATACAGCATAGCCATAAGTAGAGCGACGAGTTTCTAAACAACGGGCCCAGTCTGCATCAGAATAAGCAACCATCTCAGAGATGCCATCCCCCGAAAAATTTAGACTGCAATGAAGCGTTCCACGAACATAGCGCAGAATCCGAGTAACAGCTGAAAAATGATCATCCCGAGGATCCTGAAGAAATTGACTCACTGAATTGACTGCAAAAGACAAGTCAGGCCTGGTAATGGTAAGATACTGAAGAGCACCAACCAGCGAATGGAACAGCTTCGGATTGTGAAACGGAGCACTGGTACTACTATGGAGCTGAGATAACTGCAAAAAAGGAGTGGAAACTGGAGTGGCATCAACCATCCCTGCCCTGTGAAGAATATTCTGAGCATACTTGGTCTGTCCCAAGAATACACCGGTGGAAGTAGGAGTAACTTCAAGGCCAAGAAAGTAGCTGAGAGCCCCAAGATCCTTAACCGAGAACTCACGATCAGCACGAGCAATAAACTGTCGAATGGCAGGAATATCATTCCCAGTCAGGATGATGTCATCAACGTAGACCAATAGGTAAAGAACCACGGGGCCACGAGAAAATACAAACAGTGATGGGGTGATGGGTCCGATAGGCTGCCGATAAAACCAAGACTCCGAACAAAAGCACTGAATCGCTCAAACCAGGCACGGGGTGCCTGTTTGAGACCATAAATCGCCTTCCGCAGACGACAGACATAATCAGGATGAACAGAATCCTGATAGCCAGCAGGTTGAGCCATATAGACTGGAGCATCCAGAACGCCATTGAGAAAGGCATTCTTGACATCCAGCTGATGTAATGGCCATCTCCTCATAGTGGCAATGGCAAGCACAGTGCGTACAGTGCTAGCTTTGATCACAGGACTGAATGTGTGATCAAAGCCAAAACCCGGAATTTGAGAGAAGCCTTGAGCTACTAAGTGAGCCTTATAGTGATCCAGGGAACCATCCTGATGATACTTCAGTCGATACACCCATTTAGAGCCAACAATGTTAACACCGGGAGGACACGGAACTAAATCCCACGTGTGCTGCTGACGAAGGGCAGTCATCTCCTCATCCATAGCGGAGACCCATTTCGAATCTTGAGAGGCAGTGCGAAATGTATGCGGTTCTTTCTGAGCCAGCAACTGAGCAACAAGACCATAGACCTCAAACTCCGGACCAAGATTACGAACAACCCGTGTGCCGTCTCGGGTGCGGGTAGTCATAGGATGGATGGAAATAGCAGGAGGTGATGGAGAGGGAATACCATCTGAGGATGACAGTGACCGATCAGACGATGAGGTGGAAGAACCCAGAGATACACTGGAACTAGCAGTGGGAGAATCCTCGGTGGAGACTGCAGAAACAGGTAACAGCACTGTGACTGATGGAGAAACTGAATCAGAACACATAGAGCAAGCCGAAAAGTCAACAGGTGGAACAGCATCGTCGACAGCAGAATGCAGATCAGGGTCAATGAATGCGGCAACATCCAGAGACGTGAACAAGGCTTCAGAGGCTGAAGTGGAAAAAGGAAAACAGGTTTCATCAAAACGAGCATGCCTGGACATATAGATGCGGCCAGTATCCGTATCGAGACATCGAAATCCCTTATAATGGGCACTATATCCGAGAAAGACACAAGGAATACTGCAGGGAGCAAGCTTGTGGGCAGCAGTCGGGCGAACATAAGGGAAAACTCGACATCCAAAGGGATGAAAATTTGAGTATATCGGAGGACGACCGAACAACACCTCAAAGGGGGATATATCATTCAGCACAGGAGTTGGGAGACGATTGATAGTATATACTGCAGCAGTAAAAGCATCGTCCCAATAGGATAGATGCATGTGGGAGTGAAAAAGCATAGAAAGCCCCATCTCATTAATATGACGATGCTTCCTCTCTGCACGACCATTCTATTCAGGTGTATAGGGACAAGAAACCTGATGATAAATGCCACGGATACCAAAATGAGACTGCAAACGAGAGTTCAAAAACTCAGTACCACCATCACTCTGAAACACCTTAATCCTGGAAGAAAACTGATTTTCAACCAGGGCCTCAAATTGGAAAAAAATGTTAATGAAGTCTGATTTCCAACGAAGGGGGTAAAGCCACGAAAATCGAGAATGGTCATCCACAAAGACGGCATAGTAAGAAAACCCATTCCCAGATAGTACGGGAGATGGTCCCCATAAATCACAGTGAATAAGATCAAGTACACAATCAGCAAGTTTGGGATTATCAGAAAAAGATAACTTTTGTCCTTTAGCCATAATACAAGGCTCACAAATACTGGGTTTTGGCAAAACTGACGTAAGAGTTAAAAAACCATTCTTATGCAGTAAAGAAACAATACTAGAGGACACATGTCCTAACCGAGTATGCCAAGTTTCATAAGATGCTCGGTTATTATTCTGCCTAACAAACGAAAGAAGGGCTTCTTCACCACGATCCAGCACATACAACCCATTTTCACTGTGTCCGCGCCCCATAATTGCCTTGGTTATTTTGTGCTGAATAGTAAAAGACTTGTCATCAAATATAACAAGAACCCCCAAATCTCTAGTAATCTTACTTATCGACAAAAGATTTTTAGTAATAGCAGGCACAAGCAACACATCAGATAAACGCAATTTTGAAGAAATTTGAGCATCACCAACAGCAGTAATAGATAAAGAAGCTCTATTGCCAACAGAAACTAGAGTATTACCATGGTATGGAGTGATGCTTGAAAGATTCGAGGCGGAGGAGCTCAGATGATTTATGGCACCCGAATCAATATACCAGTCTGAAGCAACAAAAGACGGCTCAATAGGAAGAGTTGGCTGAACTTGCTGAGTAGCATAGGAGGGAGCATATGGCTGATATTGCTGAGCAACATGTGCCTGAACCGTTGGACGAGGAGTCGATGACGGACATTGCGCCGAAATGTGGCCTAAACCACCACAAGTGTAACATTGTATATTGGATAGACCAGCAGAAGATCTGGACCCAAAACCTCGACCAGAATACCTCCAGGAACCACGACCAGAGCGGCGGCCGCCAAACCGCCCCAGATTGGCCGCGCGTGGGCGCCACCACGCACTCTACCTCCCGGCGCGTGATCACACGCGCCACCCTCCTGCTGCTGCGACGAAGCCAGGAACGCAACAGGACAAGTACTGGTCTGTCCCTGAATAGAAAGCCCCTTCATACTATCCAAAGTTTTTAAAAATGACTCATGTCCCTTAGCTAAATTCACAACTTCAACATATTCCGGAATTGGATCACGATTAACCAAAGACCCACTAAAGTCCTTACATTCATGGCCTAACACCGTAAAAAACCATAAAAGCTTGTCATCATTGGCAGCGGGGCTGCCTATAACAGATAATTGCTCAAAAATCGACATAAAACTAAGGTGCAACTCATGTACGGTACCCGTTTTGCGGAGAAGACCGGCTTGTTGGCGAAGACTGAACACCGAGGTCCTGCTGTGGTGTTGATAGGCTGTGGCGAAAGCATCTCACATCTCCTTGGCAGTTTCACAGTGGGAGACTTCATTCATCGCTTCCGACGATAGAGAGGAATAGAGAAGGCTGCAAATACATATAGAGAATGCTAAGTCTAGACATACAATGTATCTATACATATCTCTATCAAATCATAATCAAATCTCAATCATATCTAATCTTTGATCTCATCTATCGTAACACCCCCCAAGCGAAGCGTCGGGTGAGCTGAGACGCAAAACTTGGACCTGAAAAACTCAAACAAAGGACGAGAAAGACCCTTGGTGAAAATATCGACAACCTGGAGAAATGTCGGCACATGATGAACACGCAGCTTCCCAGAGGCAACCAACTCCTGAATGAAATGATAGTTAATATCAATGTGCTTTGTGCGCTTGTGAGCCACCGGCATCTGAGAAAGAAAAATAGTGCGATTGTTGTCACACAGCAAAATAGGTGACTCAGAAAGCAGAAAATGTAAATCACGAAGCAAATGAGAAAGCCAGACAACTTGCGACGTAGTGTTGGCCAAAGCACAGTACTCAGACTCTGAACTGGAGCGAGATACAGTAGATTTCTTCTTGGAACTTCAAGAAATGAGATTACCCCCAAGAAACACTGCATAACCATAAGTCATGCATCGAGTCTCTAGACAGCGAGGCCAATAAGCATCAGAATATCCTAACACGTCCGTGGATGCAAAGGAATAGAAGGACAACCCGAAATGTAGTGTACCACTGGCATATCAAAGAATCCTGGTGACTGCTACAAAATGATCTTCACGAGGAACCTGGAGAAATTGGCTGACAGAGCTCACAACGAAAGCCAAATCAGGTCGATGAATGGTAAGGTACTGGAAGGCACCAACAAATGACCTTTATAGAGTTGGATTGTTGAAGGGCTTGCTCGAACCACTGAGAAGCTGAGAAGCAGGTACAAATGGAGTGGAAACTGGCACAACATTAGACATTCCAGTCCGATGAAGAATATCCCTGGCATACTTCGCCTGACCCAAAAAGAGACCAGAGTCGGTGAATGAGACCTCAAGGCAAAGAAAGTAGCTGAGGAAACCAAGATCCTTGATGGAAAACTCGCGATGAGTGCGAGGACGAACTGTCGGATGGCGGTAGAATCATTTCCAGTAAGGATGATATCGTCGACATATACGAGCAAGTAGAGAAGAACAGTGCCTCGAGAGGACACAAACAAAGAAGTGTCAGAAGAGCTGCAGACGAAACCTAGCTAGCAAAGAAATGAACTAAACCGCTCAAACCAAGCCCTCAGCACCTGCTTAAGGCCATAAATGGCTTTTCACAGACGATAAACACAGTCAGGCCTAGTAGGATCCTTGAAGCCAACGAGTTGCACCATATAAACTAGAGCATCAAGAACACTATTAAGGAAGGCATTCTTTAGGTCTTTTGTTCACTCTGAGTCAATTTTTATTGGAGATTTCAATGCTATTACATCTATAAACGAATATAAAGGTCCTTCTACTCCCAAACTTGGTAGTATGAAGGACTTTAATGAGTTTATTAATGTAATGACACTGGATGAAATAAACACTGTTGGAAATTTTTTTACTTGGAGCAACAACAGACTTCAGAACCCTACCAGACAAAGGTTAGATAGAGGTCTCTGTACATCATCATGGTCATCCACTTTTCCTGATTCTTCTATTCAAGTTTTAAATAGAGCTTCTTCTGATCACAATCCTATGATTCTTTCCATTGGTAGTGATATTCAATCTGTCTCTCGGCCTTTTAGATTTCTGAATACTTGGTATAAAAGGAATGAATTCAGGGATGTTATTAAACAGAACTGGAATCCTCCTATCCGTGAAACAGGAATGCTTGGATTTTTTCTTAAACTAATAAGACTGAAGAAGGAGCTTAAAATTTGGAATAGGGACCACTTCGGTAATGTCCATGAGAATGTGATTAAGGGTGAATCAGTTCTAGGTTTTCATGAATCTGAATATGATATAAATGCTTCCATTGAAAACCTGGTTAGAGTAAAAGAAGCTAAGGCTAGGTTGGTAAAAGCTCTCACAGAGCAAAAGAATTTTTGGAAACATAAGGCTAGGGTAAAATGGCTAAAGGAAGGGGACAGTAATACCAAATTCTTTCATAACTCTGTTAAATAAAGGAAAAGTAAGCTTGGCATCACAAAAATTAAGAGCAGTAATGGCCAATGGCTAGATAACATGCAAGATATTGAGAATGAAGCCATTTACTATTACAAGGATCTCTTAACCGATGATAGTTCCCCTGATAGCAACCTGTTTCAATCTCATTTCTTAAGCAAAATCCCTAAATTGATCAAAAATGAAGACAATGCTAAATTGCTACACCCTGTTGTACTTTCTGAGCTTAAAGAAATAGTTTTTAGCCTCAACAGAAATGGAACTCCTAGTCCTGATGGTTTCACTCCCATTTTCTATATCAAATCATGGGATGTCATTGCAAATGATTTATTGTCTGCAGTACATGATTTTTTATCTAGCAGCAATATTCCTAGGGGTATCAGCAGCACTTGGATCACAATAATCCCTAAAAAGGATATTCCCGTGTCTTTCGATGATTATAAACCAATAATTCTTTCTAATGTTGTGAATAAGATCTGCTCTAAGGTGCTCATGGAAAAACTAAAACCCCTTATGCCCAGGATTATCTCTCCACAGCAAACTGCCTTTCTTAAAGGAAGAGATATCTCTGATAATGTTCTCTACCTTCAAGAAATGGTCAGATTTTTGCACAGGAAAAATAGAACTCCTAATTGTATTGTTAAACTAGACCTCAGGAAAGCATTTGATAGAGTTAAGTGGTCTTTTCTATATTTTGTGCTAGCTAAATTGGTTTCCATGCTAAATTCATTTTTAGTATTATGAAGAATCTATCACAGTCATGGTTTTCAATTCTGATAAATGGTAAGCCTGTTGGTTTTTTCCAAGCATCAAGAGGTCTTAAACAAGGTGATCCTCTCTCTCCTTTCTTGTTCAATATTTTTTCAGAAGCATTTAGCAGGAGCTTAGCTTTTATTTTTCAAAATGGTAAGCTAGCCTACTATGATTTACCTGGTCAGGCTCTTCAAACCTCTCACCTCTCTTATGCAGATGATACAGTGGTTTTTCTTAAAGCCAATACTCAAACTTTGATTAGGTTTAAAGCCTTCTTATCTAAGTTTGAGGATACTAATGGCCAAAAGATAAACTACAACAAGAGTGGTATTTTCATTAGTAGGCATGCTTCTATTCATCAAATTACCTCTGTTAGGACAATTCTTGGCATGAAAATTGGTAAACTTCCTTTTAAATACTTAGGTGTCCCCATCTTTCATGGCATTGCAAAAAAAATATTTTTCCAACCATTAATGGAACAGATTGATTCTAGGTTAAATAGTTGGAATAAGTGGCTTTCAACTGGGGGAAAAATCATTCTCATTCAGTCATGTATTTATTCTATTCCACAGCATATTTGGTCTGTTCTTAAACCTTCAAAGGAGATTATTCACATTGTGGAGAGAAAACTGAGTAGATTTTTCTGGGGGGTGCATGATCTGAAACCTAAAACGGCATGGAGGAAATGGGATGCTCTCTGCTATCCCATTAACCAAAATGGCATAGGTTTTAGATCAATTCCCACCATCATTACCACCTGCTCAGTAAAATTGTGGTGGAAATATCAAATTGCTGATGTCCCATGGACCCATTTTATTGCTTCTCTGCCACCCTCCTTCAGAACCTCATCAAATTGGAAAATAATTTGCTATGCTAATGCATGGGATGAGTCTCATTCTAGAGTGATAGTTGGTACAGGTTCATGTAATTTCTGGTCATCCAACTGGTTGGACTTAGGCCCTTTTATGGATCTGTGTGACCAGCGTCTTATTGACATCCCATATGACTGTACATTGGCTAATTTCATCTTGAACAAGGACACTCTTCTTCCTAAAATCTCCCCTTTTCTCTCACCTAATGTTGTCTCTCTTTTGCAGGGTGCAACACTCTCTCCACACAGACAAGATAGGTTAATATGGAAACCTAACAAAAAGGGAAGTTTCTCCTTTCACTCTACATATCAATTGCTCAGATCACAAAGAGGTAATATTGCCTCAATTCAGCACCTATGGAATCCAAGGGTTCAAAAGAAAGTCTCAGTTTTTATGTGGAGATTGATTAACTCTTTCCTCCCTTTAGATAATGTTTTGAAAAGAATGAATTTTTGCATACCTTCAAGATGTTGTATGTGCTATCATCATGAGGAATCTCTAGATCATTTGTTTAATTCATGTCCTTTTGCCATTCACATTTGGAAGACGGTGCATGAGTTCATGGGTATTAGAGATAGAATTTTTCCATCCATATGGGAAAGACTGTCATGCTACCTCACATATTCTGGCCTCAGCTCTTTACATTCCTTGATCATTAGATTATCACCTTCAATAACTTGCTGGAACCTCTGGAAGGTGAGGAATAAATATCTGTATGAAAATGTGCCTCCACTGACCAGCTTAGTTGTTTCCCAGATCAGGGATCAGATCTTCTATTCCTTCAGTGCTAAACCTGTTTATGTTTCTTCTGTTTTTGACTTGGGTATTGCAGATCACTCCTTCCTTCCTCTAATCAAATCTGCCCCTAAGCCAAAAAAAATTAAAATTGCTTGGTCTAAACCGTACATAGGTTTTAAAGTTAATGTTGATGCTGCATGGTGTGGTCTTTCTAAAAAGTGTGGTCTTGGTATGATCATCAGAGATAATAGAGGTGGTTTTGTTGATGCACACAGGAAGTATACAAATGCTGAAACTCCTCTAGAAGCAGAACTTAAGGCAATTTTATTTGCTCTTCAGAGATTGCTGGTTGCATGCTATTCAGTTCCTATCTGTATTGAATCTGATTGTCATAATGCAGTCTCCTTTGTTCTGAACCCATCAACTGCTCATTGGACACTGTTCCAGTTGGCTGATGACATTAACCAACTTCTGAATGATAATACCCTAATGCATGTATATAGATAAGCTAACCAAGTTGCTAATAGCATAGAAAAATCATGCCTCCAAGCTCAATCTTGTTCAAACCTAACTTTTAGTTCCCTATCTAACACTGTACAGGGACTGATTAGACTAGATCATATTGGTGTTCCTACTATCAGAATTGCAACTTGAACGGATGCTACTGATTGTACTTGTTTTCTGACAGGTTCACACCCCTGACTAAGAAGATCCTTTCAAGCTCACCATGACTGAGAAGATCCACCCAAGCTGAGAGTATCCATGATGCTGACCAGATTGCTACATCTGTTCCTCATGATGAATGCCAAAGATCAATTTCCTGCTCAAGGGGTTTCTCCTTTCCAGCTCACTTTTTAATTTTAGCTCCACCTTTTGACTAAATTGTGCTTCGTTTTATACGATCACTAAATTGTTTGAGGGTACGGAGCTAAAATTATTGGGTGTTCACACGAAACAACTGAATAGATTTTGGCTGATCAGATGGTTTCGAGACCTCGAGGGGTGGTTCGTGACCTCGAGGGGTGGTTTCGAGACCTCGAGGGTTGGTTTCGAGACCTCGAGGGTTTGTTTCGAGACATAAAGGGTTTTAGTGACATCGAGACCTCGCAAATGGTGGATCGAGTCCTAAAGGGGATGTGGCAGATTGCTGTGGCTCGTGACCTCGAGGGGTGGTTCGTGAACTCGAGGGGTGGTTCCGAAACCATGGGGGGGTTTGTGACCTCGAGGGGTGTTTCGTGACCTCGAGGGGTTTTCTGAGACCTCGAGTGATGGTTCGAGACCTCGAGGGATGCTTCCGAGACCTTCAGGGATGGTTCGTGACCTCGAGGGGTGGTCCCAAAACCTCGAGGGGTGGTTCGTGACCTCGAGGGGTTTCCAAGACCTCGAACGGTGTTTTGAGACCGCCCTTTTTTGGCTATTTTTGCGGTTCGAGACCTCGAGGGGTGTTTCGAGACCCGAGGGGTGGTTCGAGACCTTGAGGGGTGTTTCATGACCTCGACGTATGTTTCAAGACTTCGAGGGGTGTTTCGGGACCTCGAGGGGTTTCCGAGACCCTACAAATGGTGGATTCAGTCCTAAAGAGGCTGTGACAGAATTTGGCTGATCAGGAGGTTCATGATCCTCGAGAGGCACTTCTGCACCTCAAAGGGTGGTTCGGGACCTAGATTCAGGCCAGTATAGTTTTTCAATTCTTAGCAAGCCTACTCCTTTTCATCACACTAACATAGGTTAGTACTATTCTTTTGGAATCAACTAGGGTTGGTTCGAGGGTGTTTCAACTCTCATATGTATCTCATATGATCCAAACTTAGCGATGGCTACCTGTATTTTGCTACTGTTCTTTTTAATGGTTTAGGGGGGCCAAATAAAATTCCCCTCCATCTCCGGATGGTTATATAAAAAAATGTATATCAAATCCTAGAAACCTAATATTTGTTTGGAATAAGTTCATTTTAGGTTCGGATATGACTAAACCATTTGCTTTCATTACTTTTAGTAAAATATATAAGTGTTTAAAATGGCTATCAATTGTATTAGAGTATACTAATACATCATCAATATATACTATCACAAATGATGAGTAGGGATTAAAAATATCATTCATTATTTTTTGGAATTTAGATGGTGCATTCTTTAATCCGAATGGCATAACATTCCATTCATACTGTCCAAATGTGTTTAAACTAAAAGATTCTGTCATTTTAGGTTTACTTTCCTCTAGTACTAAATTCTCCAATCTTTGTATATATTCTGTTTTATCCTCAGAATTTTCTATCTTATCTATTATGTCTAATAATTCTTTCTTTTTATTATTCGTACTGTTTAACATATTAATTGTTGGAATTCTACACTGACATGTATCTTTGGAACTACTAGAAGAGTCTGATTCTGACTCATAATTTGAATGTTCATCCTCTGAATTATCAATTAATATTGATAGTAGTTTATTTCGTAATTCCATATATTCATTGATACCACTATTAGTACTATTCATTATTTACTTGTTTTACCGATCCTACTTATCTTTTCTTTAATGTTTGTTTTTACCGTTATTCTAGTCAATTCCCAGTTATCACTACTGTATGTATACTCATTGATTTTATTGGATCCTGAGACGTTAATGGTATCAGAGCCAAGTGTGTTAGTCTTTTAATCCACACTGCAGTGTTAGAAATATTATAAGTTGAAAGGTTTACTGTACCTACGGACTTGTAAATCTTAGCGTTGTCAGCACCATTTGTGTTTATACCTGTAAATCGGTTGGTCAGCCCGTAAAGAGTGTAAAAGGGTGGTCCACGTATGGTATAGGTGTGGTCCGGATAAGATAAACGTGATTCGTACATCAGAAAACTGATCAATTAATAATAAGTTTAACATGGGAGAAAGGATAAAAAGATTTCTATTCGGAAGATCCAGTACTACTAGTACAGGATCTACATCTTCAAACGTTTTACAAAGTCATGAAATTCAATAAATTTTGCCAAATAAGACTTTAAAATCAATATATCAACAAGGCATATTAGAATTCAATAAGTCATATTCTATTAAGATTCATGAGGAAATCCTACCTATGAATCAAGAAGTACAATCAATTAGGTTATTATCATCTCAGACTATTCAAAAACATAGAGAACAAAATTATAAATTTTTGCATTTTGGTCTAGTACAAATTGCATTACATCCGTTAGTTAGATTAGGCATAGATACACATATATTCATGGCATTAAGAGATGATAGACTAATAAGATATAAAGATTCCATACTAGCTATGGTACAAACTAATATATGTAATGGAACGATAAGATTTGATTGTATTCCAAATTATTCGGTTAGTTTAACAGATCCACACATTATGAATTCTTTAAAATTAGATATTCAATTAAAACAAGATAGGATAGTAAATGATACAGGACATTTTGTATTAATTTATAGAGTATATTTCAAACTAATGCAATCAATGATTCCAACAACATTAAGGTTAAATCCAACAGAGAAAGAAGAATCAATATATGTAACAACAAATTCTGATAACATATCAACAGAGACACCTAAATTATTAAAATGGAATGAAATAACTATTCCAGCAGAAATATTGGCGGAAAGACCACTAGGAATACAAAGAAATGTAAGAATTACCGAACCATCAGAAATAGAAGAGCAAAGTGATGGGAAAATATTAATCAAATTTAATAAATCTATGTCTAATAGGTTTTATCCAGGTACATCCTCTAGGTATTCAAATATGGATAGCTATGGAACCCATAGACATTCAACATCTGATATTCCAACACATTTTAATGATGCTAGAATAAGATATTCTACTCCATTACCAGAAATTATTTCATATACTAATTCTTCAATAGGATCACCAACTCTTAGTCAAATGAGACAATCTGAGATTAATATGATGAATAATGATAATGAATTTACGATAGACAAAGTATATTTAAATAATGACTACTATAGTCCAGAAAATACTACAAATAGGAATTGGTTTGAAAAACTAAGTATAGATAACAGAGAACAAATTAAGAAAGAATTTTATAATGAACTTACAATCAAGAGGATTAGACAAATGAAAATTTTTATGTGGTTAGAATATTATTTTTAAAAAAATAATTAAAAAAGATAAATTTGTAGAAATTCCAATAATCAATGTTCAGTCAAATTTATATAAAAAAATGAAAATTACAAAACAATACAGTATTTAGTTCTATCCATCCACCATTAAAATCAATAGACATTACTAGTGATAATATTACAGTGACAGCCTCTCCTCTAAAATTAGGTAGAGTAGGAGCTGACATAGAGTCAATAAATTTAGGAGATATTAAAAAAGTATATGAACAAAATAATTATTCTAATCAAATATTAAGCACTATAGCAAATCAAGTTGATTTTATTTCCACTAAATTAGATAATAAAACAGAAACATTTCAAAATAAATTATCTAAACCTCATTTTCAAGTATCACCTTTTTCAAAGAAAATGGAAGAATCCTTATCACTTAAACAATCTGATAAACCTAGTAGTTCTAAGCAAATAGGGGTTATATCTCAAGTAAATCCAATAGTAGCAGACGATACGGAAGATTCCTATTCTGAAAATTCAGAAACTGAATCAGAGAATGATTTTGATAAACATATAAATTTAATATAACAACAATTTCAAGAAGATAAACCTGACATGCAAATTAATAGATTAAAAACTTATAGGTATAATAATAATTGGAAAACCCATAATACAAAAGCTTATTATCCCAGACCTACTCCTCCAGATCTTCAATATGAAGAAAACATTAGGTCATTCAATAGTTATGATGGTTCATCAATATACCAGTGGAACATAGATGGATTATCATAATATCAAATATTAAATTTATTACTAGAAATGGGAATGGCCAGGATGGCCTATAAAGCAACTCTAAATACTACAGAACCAAGTATAGTCATGTTACTTGTAACAGGATTTACTGGTCAATTAAAATGTTGGTGGGATAACTATCTTTCTTTACAAGATAAACAAACAATAATGAATCATGAAACAGAGGAAGCCCAAGGAGAAGGAGATGACATACAATTTGTTATGGTCCAAGATGGGTCTTCATTCCTAGTATATGCCATATCCATGCCTTTTGTAGGAAATCCTGAAGAAGCACTAGAGAGTTCAAAAATTTGTTTAACTAATTTAAGGTGTCCTACCTTAACTGATTTCAAATGGTATAAAGATATATTTTTAACTCAAGTATTCAGAAGAACAGATTCAAACTCCCCATTTTGGAAAGAAAAATTTATTACAGGATTACCAAATTTATTTTCTCAAAGAATATTAACTAATATACATAAAGCATTAGGAACAGATAAAATATATTATAATACAATAACGTTTGGTCAGATCTTTGCTTTCGTCAAAAAAAAAGCTTTAACTTTATGTCAAGATTTAAAAATTCAACATAAATATGGATCAGAACGAAAGGAGATGGGATCATTTTGCCAGCAATTTGGCATAACAGGAATAAAACCCCCATCATCCCAACACAAACAAGTAAGAAAACATAAGAAAAAAGATAATTTTAATAAAGAAAAACCATATTACAAAAAAGATTATGTAAAACATAGAAAAAGAAAAATAGATAAAAAAACAAAATAGATTTCAGAATATTCAATGTTACAAATGTAAAAAATTCGGTCATACTGCAAATTATTGCAGAACAGAAAGAAAAATTAATGTTTTAGAAGATACAGAATTACGAAATAAACTACTATCAATATTAATTGATAATTCAGAGGATGAACATTCAAATTATGAGTCAGAATCAGACTCTTCTAGTAGTTCCAGAGGTACATGTCAGTGTAGAATTCTAACAATTAATATGTTAAATAGTACGAATAATAAAAAGAAAGAATTATTAGACATAATAGATAAGATGGAAAATTCTGAGGATAAAACAGAATATATACAAAGATGGAAGAATTTAGTACTAGAGGAAAGTAAACCTAAAATAACAGAAGCTTTTAGTTTAAGCCAAACAATTAAAAAATATTCGGAATTAGAAAAGAAAAAATCCAAAATCGGTCCAACAGATACACAAGATTTAAGAAAAGAAATTACTCTATTGAAAACTGAAATAAGTCATATCAAGATGGAATTAAATAATTTAAAAGAAAAAGATTTAGAATTAGAATTACAGATAACATCATTAGAAAAACCCAGTAGTTCTATTATTCCTATTTCAAAAGAAATCCCAACTCATCAGCAATTCTTCAATGTTATCAACAAAATTAATATGGAAAAATGGTATTCCTTAATAACAATAGGAGTTCAAGATTTTAGCATAACAGTGGTAGCACTAATTGATAGTGGAGCAGACCAATCTTGCATTAGGTCAGGAATAATTCTAAGTAAATATCTAGAAAAAACTAATGAACAATTATTAGCAGCAGATGGTACTCCAATGATTATTAAAAAGAAATTATGTAATGGATTCATAACTAACAATGATTATTGTATTAAACATTCATTTTTAATACTAGAGAATGTATCTTATGATGCAGTATTAGGAAACCTATTTTTATATCAAATAACTCCTTTTAAAAAGACTCAAGAAGGAATTAGTACAAGAATATTAGGAAAAAAGTTATTATTTTCTTTCATAAGTCCTCCTCGTCAAATAGAATTACATCTATTACAAACTAATTCTATATATAAAAAAATATGTATTTTAAGTAGAAAACAAAAGGATATTCTATTTTTAAAAGAAGAATTAAGCTATTCAAAAATAGAAGAACAATTAGGAAATAAAATAATAAAATAAAAATAAAGAATTTAGAACAGACATTTAAAAAACAAATATTCTCAAACCATCCCAATGCATTCTGGGACAGAAAGAAACATATAGTTTCGTTACCATATGAAAATGATTTTAATGAACAAAACATTCCTACTAAAGCAAGACCTATTCAAATGAATGCAGAATTATTAGAATTATGTAAACAAGAAATCCATGATCATCTACATAGGAAATTAATAAGAAAAAGCAAATCTCCATGGAGCTGCTCAGCATTTTATGTAAACAAGAATGCTGAAAAAGAAAGAGGAGTTCCCAGAGTAGTCATAAATTATAAACCTTTGAATAAGGTATTACGATGGATTAGATACCCCATTCCAAATAAAAGAGATCTAATTAATAGATTAGTTAATGCAAAAGTGTTTTCAAAATTCGACTTAAAGTCGGGATATTGGAAAATTCAAATAGATGAAAAGGATAAATATAAAACAGCATTTATAGTCCCATTTGGACAGTATGAATGGAATGTTATGCCATTCGGATTAAAGAATGCACCATCTGAATTCCAAAAAATAATGAATGATATTTTTAATCCCTAATCATCATTTGTGATAGTATATATTGATGATGTATTAGTATACTCTAATACAATTGATATCCATTTTAAACACTTATATATTTTACTAAAAGTAATGAAAGCAAATGGTTTAGTCATATCCGAACCTAAAATAAAATTATTCCAAACAAATATTAGGTTTCTAGGATTTGATATACATTTAGGAAAGATTAGACACATTCAAAGATCCATTGAATTTGCAAAAAAATTTCCAGATGAAATTAAAGATAAAAACCAATTACAAAGATTTTTAGGATGTGTTAATTATATTTCGGATTTCTTTCCCAAAATTAAAATTATATGTAAAAATTTACATAAAAGATTAAAATCCAATCCTCCTGCATGGTCAGATAAACATACTAGCTTAGTAAAAGAAATAAAATTAAAAGCTAAATCATCACCATGTTTAGGAATTCCACATCCAGAAGCATTCATGATAGTTGAAACAGATGCATCCAACATAGGATATGGAGGCATATTAAAACAAAAACATTTAGGAAAAATATCTATCGTAAGATATCATTCAGGATTTTGGTCTAATGCACAGAAAAACTATTCAACAGTTAAACAAGAAGTTTTATCCATAGTTTTATGCATTTCAAAATTTCAAGATGATTTATATAATAAAAATTTTTTATTAAATATTGACTGTAAATCAGCTAAAGATATTTTACAGAAAGATGTCAAAAATTTAGTTTCTATACAGATTTTTGCCAGATGGCAAGCTATTTTGTCAGTTTTTGATTTTGATATTCAATTTATAAAAGAAAAGATAATTTTATTCTAGATTTTCTGACTCGTGAATTCCTTACAGGGAACCATGAGTGACAATTCAAAATCATCAAGTTCATCCAATTCCAGAACCAGTAAAGATTATATGAATCCCAGACCTCTTACTCCATCCATTACTCCATTGATACCATCTCGAGATTTTCCTCCACTCACTTATTCCACCATAGCACAAACTCCCCATTCTAGACTCATTCAAAATAAGACTCCTCCTTTATCTTCCAATTTTACACCATTATCTAGAACTCATACTCCATTTCCAAACCCCAAATCCATTCCTAGCAGTTCAAAATCCCATTCAACCTACTTTGATAAGCCCAATCCAGAACACATACTAGTTACTCATTTCAAATCTGAACCAGATATTCCACAATTGAAGATATTCGTTTCAAATTTATTCCTGCCATCATCCTTATGGATGGCTGATGATATACACAAGACTCAACAATTTTATGAATTAATTCTAGTAGATACACAGTCAATTGATATCCATCACATTCCAAATAAATAGGACCCCAATAGAATAGAATATTCCAAGATTTATATTAAGCAGATCTTAAGTCCTCACCAAGTCTCCAATATACATTCCACTACTCCCTTTTCAATTGATTATTTCCCTAGTGGATTTAATTATGCTGACTATATTCAAGCCTGGTACAGAACTTTATTTTTTAGATCTTTTGACCATTCCTGGTTTATTAATTTTCATCAAAACCTTCAATAACCATATTCCAAATTGGTTCATAGACTGGTGGTTCAAATTTGGACCATCCACAGACATATTTCCACAGCCTATTCTAGACGGATTCCAAACATTCCAAAATCTCAGTCAACAAACACTCAGCCATTCCGAACCTCATGAAAGAAAAATATTATTCCATGCTATTTTCAGGGTACCTTGGATATTTGCTTGGAGTTTCCAAGTACAACCATTATACCCTTCAAACCCACTTTCTTTAGTAAGACAATACAGAATTAAGTGGTGGATCAATTATAATCCAGAGTTTTGCTCCTCAAAAGCAATAACTCATTATTTCCAAACCAGGCAAAAATTAAAGATAGCATTCAAACCCATTACTCCACAGACACTTCCTTCACCTATTCATACTCCTCGTCCAACACCCATTGGACCACCAATCAGCAAGATTCCACAGCCTCAACTCTTATGTCCAACACCTATTCAACCAAACCCAATTATACAGATTCCAGCAGATGCAAGTCCAAAAGTTGAGCCGGATGAAGAATTACTAAAGGCTATTGAATTTTACAAACAATTAGTCAGTCAAAAATAGGCCATTAAGCAAGAAGCAGGTGATCAAATGTATAATCTCCAAGATAGTCAAGATCCCTATGACATGTAAGGGATATAATAAATGAAGTATTCCAGCATCAGCAATGGGTGGATCCCAGCTTCCACCAAAACGTAAGCAATGACGCATTCCAGCATAACAATCAATTAGCCAAGTGATAAGGTGGATCCCAACTTCCACCAAAGTCAAGATAAGGTGGACCCCAGTCTCCACCCACACTCGACAATTCAATAAAGCAGCAGACAAAAACAAGTGGTGGACCCCATTCTTCCACTACATTCAAAGGACGGCCAAGATGTAATCCGGATTCTAAATGTAATTCATTCTGATGTAATAGATTAGAAATCCACTCCTATAAGTAGAAGCATTCCATTTCATTTTGAAGTATGCTTGAATTATCGCCCCCTCTTGTATACTCTCATACAATTTCCTCAATCTGAGCTGAACGTTCATACTTCAGTTCCAAAGTAAGCCTAAGCCTATTCAATAAAAAAGAATTCTATTCAATTGAAAATATTGTTTGTACTACTCTTACATTTTACAGTTCACAATTACTGTTCATTTTTACTGTTCACAATTACTGTTCATTGTTACTGTTCACTATTAGTACTATTCATTATTTACTTGTTTTACTGATCCTACTTATCTTTTCTTTAATGTTTGTTTTTACTGTTATTCTAGTCAATTCCCAGTTATCACTACTGTATGTATATTCAGTGATTTTATTGGATCCTGAGACGTTAATGGTATCACATATATATATACCAACTGTCACAGGTCGACCTTTGAGGGGCTCGAACCGTGCGGCCTAGTCGCGTATTCAAATCTCACGACTACCGCCTTAATCCCACGTGCGTCGCACTCAGCCCGGTAGCACCAAGCAAACCGGGCCTTTAGAGGAACGTGGTCGGTGTGCAGCAGAAAATACACACACGGGTTTAGAATAGGAGCATGACTTCACACACACAAGCCAAAGATGTAATATAAAGTCCAACCTTGGGAAGCAAGTGCGACGCACGTGGGATTAAGGCGGTAGTCGTGAGATTTTAAGGCGGTAGTCGTGAGAGTTGAATACGCTGCTAGGCCGCACGGTTCGAGCCCCTCAAAGGTCGACTCGTGACAGTTGGTATATATATATATATATCTCATCACCTATAGCGGGTATACGATTAAATCCACCCCTTCTTATTGGGTATTATCTAAAATTCACCTCAGTTCCCATCATCCATTTGCGTCTTCATACCTACTTCAAATCTATTTTACTCACCCAATTTATATCTCCAAAAAAAACCTAAATTTTACTTTAAAATTAATTATTTAATATTATAATTTTAATAATATTTACATGAAAATATTGTTAGTAAAACATGTGCATGATGGATAAATAATACTTTATTATACTCCGTCTAATAAATTAGTGCGTCCATAACGGATATAGTGCGGCGTGATGGGGGTGGAGCGAGTATGAACTAATATTCATGCATGCACGACCCACTACCCATGGTGGGTATCAATTATTATCCTCATACCCGTCCCATCCCCACGAAAACTATATTCATACCCGTCCCATTGGAGCGGATGCGGGGCAGACTTTCACCAAAACCCGCCTAACTGTTATCCTTAGTGCTATATGACAAAAATAATTACTTCATATGGTAACAGCAAATTATTGCTCATTTGTAATTTCAAGATGTGGATTAAGAGAAAATCTTAGGAAAAGCGATTTTTCCATAAGCTTATAGACAGTCCACATGGACTTTTACCTTATATGTTGTAAATTTTTATGAAATTAAATATTGCATTTTATAAATTTAAACAAGTAATAATATGTATTTGTAGGTGAAAATATCAAAATATATGATATAGATTTTTTCCCCAAAAAATTGTATGTAATTGAACAAATACAGCGTATAAAGTAAGTGGATATCCATATGCTTATGAACAGACGCCTGTCAAGAGACCCACTCGTGAATTACATTGTACTTAACTCTCTGTATGACTAAATTTATGGAGTGATAGATCGATTATTAAAGATAGACATAGTTCAACGAAGTCTTTTGGAGTTTCTTTTTAGGGTATATGCAGATGACTAAATTTTATTTTAGTTCCCTACAAAGTATCTTATATCATGTTTTGGTCCCCGTTTGCAAATCAACCTTTAGAAGGCACCCAACAAATTCAAAAAAAAAATTTTGGTCCCCAAAGATGGTTTTCAGGGAAAGTCAACAGTAAAATTGGTCAAAATATGTAAAATGACCATTATACCCCCAAGTTTTAAAAAATAAAAACAAAAGCTTCGTTTCCACCACCACCTTCCGCTGCCGCCGCAGAGGAGCTTCTTCCACCGCCGAGCTTCTTCCACTCCAACAGTTTCACCACCGCCTTCTCCGCCACCGAGAAGCTTCTTCCGCCACCAAGAAGCTTCTTCCGCCGCCAAGCTTCTTCCACTCCAACAGTTTCACCACCACCTTCTCCGCCGTCGAGGAGCTTCTTCCGTCGTCTTCTTCACTCATCTTCTCTGCCAGTGGAAACTGAAGGTGAAAAGCGGTGAAGACGGAGACCAAAGTATCTAAAATTGGGTCCCTGACGGTGACGTCGATTGGGCTGCGATGCAGGAACGGTTGAGCGGTGGCGCGGTGAAGTATGGTCAATGGGCATGGGAGGAGGTAGGGTTCCGACAAGGGGGTTTGGAGGATTGGGAAATTAGGGTTTTAAGAAGTGATAGGAAAAATGCCATGGATGTTGGAACATCGTATAAGAGTTGCGGGAAATGTGGCGGCAGAAGGCTTCAGCGAAAAACTAAAGAAAAAGAAAATTAGAAAATTAGAAAATTTTAATTGAAAATATTTTTAATTAGTAAAATTACCATTATACCCCTGACTATGCCGAAAAACCACTCAGGCTTGCCTGAAAACCAGCTATGGGGACCGAAACATATCGTTTTAATTTGTGGGGTACTGTCTGAGGGTTGATTTGCAAACAAGGACCAAAATATGGTATAAGATACTTTGTAGGTGACTAAAAAAATAATTTAGTCTTTGCAGATATAACCCAGATATAACCCTCAATTGGTTTTTAGTGCAAATATAACCCTGACTATTGAGTGGAAGTGCAAATATAACCCTCCGACCATGATTCCGGCCTTGACTAACGAATACCACCCATTTACCCACTTGAAAAGGCTAAAATACCGTTATGCCCCTAGGCTTAAATGAAAATGACAATTATGCCCTCCATCGCTAGGCCACCACCACCCTCCTAGCTCCACCCCTCAATCTCACCTATTCCGATGGCCCTTCACCAATCTCACCAGCCCCTGCAGAGTTATTCACGATCACCACCCCTCCTAGCTCACACCACCACTACCAGCCAGTCCCCCATAGCCCCACGCCACCATCTGCTACCATTTCCGGTGCCGCTCAGCCAAGCACCAAAAAATCGAGACACAGACACCACTCTTCAATCGTCCAGGGCAAACTGTGAGAATTGGTCGGAGAAGATGGAGATGAAGTGACCGGAGAGGGATCTAGATGGAGATTAATTGCCACCATCGCCAGCCTTCTTCAGTTCCATCCGCAACTACCGTCTGCCGCTAGATCTTTTCCTGGGTTCGAGCTCATCGGATCTTTTCCTGGATTCGAGCTCGCCGGATCTGACGAAGGAACAAGTCCAGTCACGGAGCTTTCGATCGATCCGCTAAAGCTAACATCTCGCCCGGAGCTTTCGATCGATCCCCACCGTTTCCTTCAACTTCTAGAGGTCCCAAAGGGAAGAAGAACCATATGAGAAATTTGAGAACCAGAGGTCCCAAAGGGGAAGAACCTGAAGAAAAATGGAAGAAAAAGGGAAATCGACGAGAAAAAGCAGTTAGGGTTAGAGGGGTTGTGAAGGTATGGGATTAGGGTTTCACAACAGCTGCAGATTTGTGCTACATTTGTTCCTATTGTGCATGAAATCGAGGGGATTTGGATTATTTGGGGTCTAATAAGGGTTATTGGTTACATATTAGGTTGGGTTTATTTCTCATTTATTTCTCTATTTTTGTTCTCTTTTTTCAAAACGAGTTGAACATTAATATGGTTATTTTGCAGGAGTATTCAGTCCGATTGTCTTTGTCAATTATAATTTTTCATGTCGATCCTTTTTCTGGCAAGACAGTTGAGGGAAAATTAAATTGATTTCAGATATGATTTTTTCAAAGGCAGTTTAGGAGAAATCCGAGTTAAAGTCGTTGAATAAATTGACTTTTGGCGATTCCGTACCGTGGATATAAAAAAAAGTTTGTAGAACTCATTAGGATGTTTCAGACCGATTACACTGACCACTCAGCCATATCGTTCTTTAGACTGTTAAGACGAGTATCCTTCGAGGTCGGGTTATAGACAACTCTACGGACAAAACACTAGTTTTAAACATGGATAGAGAAGCACTTTAGTGATTGGAAACGACCGGTTAATGTTCCCTACTTTAGGGGAAGGAACATGAACGGGTTTAATCGGGATCTATAGGGAAGGAGCTTCAATTCTTCGTTTTGATCGCCTTGGCATCACCAGAAGTGTTAAGGATTAGTGTTTTGTGCAAGGATCGGTGCTTCTACTGCGACTAGCTTGTTGTATCAAGTTAGTGGAATTAGTTCCGTGAGTTTGGATCGAGCTTGTTGGACACTATCACAGTAGACGACCATTTATCATTTACCTACTCATTCAACTGTCACTTAAATTTCTGTTTAGAATTTTATAGGTACTACCTTTGTTTAATATGGATCATTTCATATCTGTTCTTGGTACTTTTAAAATGTAGGCATTTTTGCCCAATCTTACATATGAAAGGGGTTGAATTCCCGTCATTGACGGTTTAACTAAAAAAAAAGCAACTCGCTAAAAAAAATCATTTTATTATAAAATAGAAGAAAAGCGAACGAAAGAGCTTGAAAACATAAATAGGACAGTATAATTCATAAAATTTCTCATTACCCTGATCTAAATAAAGTAAAACCGTAAAATATATGACGATGATTCATGAGCTCATTAGGGTAGTTTATCTTGGGCAAAAGAAAATGATATCAATAAAAAAAAAGGAGAAAGGCAAAATGAAAATAAATAATCTATTTATTTGATTTTAAATTAGAAAAATTAATAGGAATCCAACTACTATCCCGTCCCACCCGAATCTGGACACTTTTTGTTATCAACTTTCTCACCATGTGTTTGACCATAAATTTCAACCAGTATAAAGACACCAATATCATCATGTGAGATATTGTTGAATTCCCCGCATGATGTATTTCCTAAATATCAAATTTCCCAACTATGCTAACTTAATTGGCTAGAACATTGCGAAAGGTTGTTGACATCAACTTTATAGCTTGAACCTATCGAATCCTTCTTGAAAAACTTCATGGCTCCTATCAAAATCCAACCATTTCATGACCTAAAAAATCCCATCAAAATTTTGGAGAAAGAAGAACAGCAGAAATTCATCACTAAAACAATCATTCACTTCTTCTGCATATGCATCCACAAATGTGAGATCTCCTCAGCTTGCACAGGTTTCAGAAGATAGTTCACGGCGCCAAGCCTCACGCCGCTTATTGATGCAGAAACCTGATCTCTTCCTGTCAAGACTTCAACAAACCGGAAAAAAATGTCAGAAGAAAGCTTTTTCTGCCATTTTCGACGATAACTCTAATCTATGATTCTGTTTAGTCTTACTAATGACAGGAATATGTAGCATCTCTTTATGGCACGTAATGTATCGTAAAGTCTGCCAGCCATTTGCCATCAGAAGATTGACTTCAGCAAGTATGATATCAGTGTGGCACCCATCAGAATTCAGCGCGTCAGCAATGCCCGTTTCTGACCTGATCCAGGTTACTGAAACAAACACATCAAACATCAAGAGTATGAAACCTAAGACTTCCTCTACTAATAGAGCAAGAAGAAGGCGAATGCCAAGAACTAGTAGTACCTTGGTACGAGGATTGGCAGAGAAGTTCGAAGGTTTCTCTTGAGCTCTCTGCATTGTTGTCCCAAAGCAGTATCCTTACCTTATGGTCTCCGCTGAAGCTGTGTCTTTTCCCCGAACGCTTTTCACCCTTCGAGACTCTCTTTCCCCTCTCCATTTCATACAATGTAAGAAGCCTTCCACAGAACTTATAAAGAATGGATAACCAACAACCACACATGCATGTTTCCATGCATATTGCAAAAGATGTTCTGCCTATATAACATGTGAATAATTCATCCCAGAGTTTGGCCTGCCAAATTCTCATGGGGGACCAAATTGAATTCACAGCTAAAAAAAATCGCATCTTTCCGCTATCTTGGACAGTATGGGAAGATTCAAGGCAATAAATGTAATTAAAATAAATTGGCAGCTGCTACCGAGGCTGTCAAAATGGCTACAAGAACTTCGGTTTACTTATCTACAGACGCGTGCCAAGCGACTAAGAGTGCTACAAGAGATCTGATGCCGTGAAAACACCCCCTTTATCCCCCAACTTTGAAGGATTTGGAGGTAGAATAAAATGTTAAGAAAGTGCAGGATAACTATTTGCCAAAACTAAAATTGTAAGCAGTTGGAGCAAAAGTTTAGCTAAAAGTACAAATAAATGCCTAAATCTACAAGTATGTTCTCAGTAGTTGCACATAGTCAGGTACTTGCAGCTTTCCTAGATTTGAGTCTACGAGATTTCAATCGATAATCGTGCACCGTAAACTTTCAGAAAATGACCAATATTAGCTATGATGATACGCATAAAACCTATCAGTCAAATCATTAGAAAGTAATGCCCAGAAGGCTTCAGTATACAATCTTAACTAACCATCAGAAACACATGTTGGAAGTTCAAAAACAGGCTTTGGAATATCAACTAAACACGTGTTGAAACTAAGCATCAAAAAATTTTGCTCACATTTTGCATGGTGTAGAAGAGCAGACAAATGTTAGGCTTACCAGACTCATGGGGCACACCTAATTGTATGGTACTATAGGGTCATTATGCACACAGCTATAATAATCTGCAAAATTTGGACTCTGAGATGATTAAGAGAAATCACAGCATCCAACATTGGCGAATGGAACATCTCTTCCATGATATATAACCGGAAAACTAGATTTAGATTTAATATAACACGGCTCAAATGAACATTCACATACTTAGCAAAAGAATGAAACTATAAAATGGTATACTGCAATTAGGCAACAGAATCATGTTCTTTAAGAATGAGATTTTACAAGTTAGCCTGGATTCTATCTGTCTTCGTCTGTCCAGTGTCAATTGGGTAGTATAATCAACTTGTTTGCCACTAGCCGAATGCCAGCATTCTGCTGAAAGTCATATGTGTTTATGGAGAAGCAAGCGTCCAAAGTCCTTCCTGGAGCTAACAAGGAATCTAATTCTGCAACGTCAAATCTACTGAACACGAGCTTTTGCGTGGTGGAAGATTCTTGATGGTATATCTCTGTCGCCCAGCGATGTGTGGTACCATCAAATATGGTGGGCAGGCTGTATCATGCATAACAAATAAATTAGAAGATAAGTCTTTAAGGTCCAAAATACATATGCTTATTATAAAACTAGCATGTGAATGAAGGAATAAGGAATAAATCAAAATGAGGCCATGAAAACTGATAATAATATATAATGGAGAGACTATTTGATAACCAACGAGCGTTAAGAAGCAAAAAGTTTGCTATAAACTAAAACCATACAAAACATATAGTCGAAGAGAGAGTAGTCAACTTTTAGAAGTTCAAACTCTTATTCTATCATGGTATAAAAGGAATAAGAGCTATAAAAGAGTCGAGATAATTTACTGGAGTCGCAGAGTGGGATAATTGAAGAAGCCCGGCTTTCTGGTAACAGATGGTCTCCATTCAGAATTGCTACCAGAGTCCACCGACAATTTTTGAGCCAGTTGGTCAATATTATCTAGCATTTCACATAAGTTTGGTGATGCACCCACCACAAAACTCAATCGAGGACGACCGTTATTATCAAGATATTTTGTGCTAATCCCAAATCGCACCTTCAGTTGCCTACCAAAAACTTGCAACGCTGTCCTCTTGTGCAGTATCTGTATCTTTTGAGTCCCACGATAGAACGGAGCAAGACTCACAGAAATAGAAGGTATATAAACTTCATGAGGCTCTAAGAAGTCAACATGCCCATTGTTACCCTGAGAGGCAGTCGCCATGTGAGATTCTCGAGACTCAGAACCAGATTCTCCTTCTTCCATAATGTCCTCCATTACAGGGGGTTCCCTTTCCACTCCGCTTGTCAGCAAGACCATGTCAAAGGGATCTGGCCCAGGAGTGTTGGGTACAGCTTGTTCAGGAGTATTAATACTTGTCATGGGAGTAAGAAGCGAGAAGATTGGATGAGGTTCATCTGTGTGATTTACGGGAGATGACGTTGAACAAATCTCAGCTTTAGCAGTTGATGATGACCTATCTGGGACCGTGCTCCTCTCTTCTGGACAAAGTCTCCCATTGCTGCGACTTCTTGTTGTAGCATTGGGTGAAACCCAACTATTTTCAATTAATATGTCAGGAAGGCTTGATTCCTAAAATATAGACAAACTCCACTCAGTTATTTCACTACATGACATAATGTGCTTTAAAGTATTTTAAGAATACAAGCCAAAATCAATATCTTTACAGAATAATCACCTATAGATAAAAACACATCATCAATTTCAATTGTCAAATAGCAATTAGGTTTTTTTTTTTTGAAATAAAGATAACATCATTACCAAAAATAAAACAGTTGCACAGTACTTCAGAACTTCAAGATTCATCCGAACATCATCTAAACTCCTGAAATAAAATAAAGAATATAGTGAGGAGATAAGCCATAAACAAACAATTCTATATCACAAACTCATCTGTAATATTCTTCCTGAAAATGTCCTGAAGTCGCAACTCATAAACGACATATGTTTATGGGATTATACCTATGTGTTTGCTCGCCAAGTCCAAAATACGTAGCAAGAGAGGCCATCTGAAGATCAACAGCGGTTAATGTAAACATGCAAAAATTCAAACTATTACTGCAATAATCTCAAACTACAACCTTTAAATGATCTACATGGATAAGTACACATTTCTACATGATGTACTCCATAACCACAATAAACCAAGATTCCAAGAACAGTTCAAAAGGAATGAAAGGTTACTGCACCTTCATGTTACCAGCTCTCCTCCCAAACCGCTGTGTTAACAACGCAAGCGAATCGATTGCCCCTCTGGGTTCTGGAGGTGGCCTATTTATCTCAGCATATGCTTCTCTAATCCGAGCACAATCAAATCTCAGTATATTGTGCCCTGCCCATATCCTCCCTGCACACCATCACATTCATCAGAAACTAATTCAAAACTCAAGCACCACATGCAATCAACATAACAAACCCCTAAATACCTGAAAATTCCAGCTCTAAACCTACAATAGACCCCACCAAAAAACTTAAATTTCCTGTACATAGTTCCAGAGCCCTAGTAATCCCTCCGTCCCAGCTTGTATTACAGCGTAAATTACACACCATTTGAGAAACATGTTTGACCGTTAATATGTCTAGCTACGTATATTAACGGAAAACAAAAAGTTACTTTCTGAAACTACTTGCTACGACGAATTCAATAATACCACATACGATAATATTATGTCTCATATATCTATATAAATATGCAGTCAAACTTTGATAGAGAATAGTGTCACAAAGTAAGTGTGTAATTAAAGGTGGGAGAGAGGGAGTGGGAGTACAAAACTTTAAGATTCTGTAAGATACCCATTTTAAAGTTTTCCAGGCTAATATTAGCATCCAAGAAGATAAACATATAAATGGGAAGATAAATATATAGACAGGAAAAACATGCAAGAACCCAACTTTAACATTCTCCAAGATACCCATGTGAAGAATCAGAAACCAAACCTACCATACATATAAACCTTAAAATCACTCCCTAAACTCCAACATGGGAAATTAAACAGGAGAATAACTAACCATGTAGGATGTCGTAAACTTTATCAGCAATTTCAGCGAAAGACGGGGCCGAAACGACGGCGTCCCGAGTGATCCCATTACACCGGACGGAGAGGTTGGAAATCTGGTTCAAATCCGAGGGCTTCACCAGAGTGGAGTAACTGTACAGCTCAATAAGCTTCCTGGGACAAACCAAGATCGCCCCGAACTCCAAAAGCGCGAACCCTTGTCCCCGCCGTGCCGGAACGCTGGTTTCGACGTCGAAGAACGCGATCTCAGACCTGTCGGAAGAGCTCAAGACCATGGCAGCTGACATCCGGCGAATTCTGGAGCCCTTTTGGCGAGAAAATTACTGGGTCGGGATTGAATTTCTCGATTGATTTGGGGATTGGAAGGTGCGAACAGTAATTGGACGTGCGTGTTTGTGCGTGTGGATGATTATATAGGCTTTGATGGAAGAGGAGGGAAAGGATTTTGGGTTAGCCTGTGTCGGAAGGAGACGAAAGCGTGGTTTGTAGGGGCAAGTAAATTGAAAGCGTGTTGTTCTAAACTTGGTTTTTCCTGTCGTTTGGGGGAGTATTTTTCTGTGATTCTGGTTGCAACTAAACTATTATTATCGTTTATTTTTAACTTTTAAAAAGTGTATTTTGTATTATTCTATATAGATTGATTGATCTTCTCAATTTACTTCAAATTGTTAAAATGCGCAATTGTTCAATTACATATTTATGTATAAACTCAGTAATAGCTTTTTCTAAATATGTATAATTTACGTTATTTACCTTCTTTTCTTGAAGATCTTCTAACAAATTTGTTGTCATAGTTGTAATTGGGGAAAAGATAATTATACTTTTATGAGATTTAATCAAAAACAAATAATGTAGCGATTGTGATAAGGTTCATTTTGCACAAAAATTATACTTTTGCATCAAAAGTGTAGTTTTGATTCCCAAATTGCAGTTTTAATTCCCAAATACCGTTTTGTACCAATATCGTAAATTTAATTCCCAAACTACAGTTTTGAACCAAAACCCTTGAAGTTTATTATTCTTGTCTTAATCAAGGTTAAGTCCTAGATAGAGATTCATCCAAAACAAAAACATGAAGGAAAAAGTCAATAGTCAACATGCACTTAGCATCATTCTTTGCCTTCTGTCAAGATATCCCTCAACACTTCCAAGCCCTTCGAAAATCCCAGCTTAACCAGCAAGCAACCGATGCCTTTTAGGCCACATTTTCCTAAACCCTAAAAAAGTAACTTTTTTTATCATATTCAAAGTATGAATCAACAAGAAAGAGTCACGATTCTTCAATGCCATTTATGCTGGCCGATTTGATCATCATTTTGATTGTTACAAACAGTATCCTCTGACACGATTCTTACCTTGTGTAACCGATCTCACTCATTGTAATCGCTTCTGAACGAATTTTTCAGTACCTAAATCAAGTGCTTCGTATCTACCATTCAAGCAACTTAGTTCCCTTCGTGGCCAGACAAAGCATATCATCTACTGCATTTTGATGCCTATCGTAAGACTTGCCATTGACAACAAAATCATGAACCACTCCATCAATCTGAACCCAGCTTCGACCCGAAGGCTTTCTCATCCCAGATTCATCGATCCTTTTCTTCACAAAGTGCGCGTCGTGCCACCTTTTAGCATTAGAATATAAGCTCGACATGAGCATGACGTACCCTGCTGTGTTACCTGGCTCGATTTCTCGCGAAAACAATCGAGCCACGCGAGAACCAAGCTCCACATTCCTGTAAATCCGGCAGCCACCAAGAAGAGCGCCCCATATCGAGTCATTAGGCTGGACCGGCATAGCCTCAACAAGCTTGAGCGCTTCTTCCAGCATTCCTGCCCGGCTCAACGTGTCAACCATGCATCCATAATGCTCAATCGTCGGCTCAATTCCCCATTTACTCGTCATACTCTTGAAATAACGCCATCCCTCGTCAACGCTACCTGTGTGGCTGCAAGCCGACATGACTCCCAACAATGTGATCTCATCGGGTTTAACATCTTTCACCTGTTCCATCTCGTGGAACAACCTAAGAGCCTCTTTCCCGAGCCCTTGTTTCGCGAAGCCTGTAATGACACTAGTCCATGAAACAATGGTTTTCAACTCCATCTCCCTGAATACTCGGTAAGCTTCATTCATCACTCCACAACTAGAATACATATGAATCAACGCGTTGTTGAACGAGATGAGATCACGACTAAGCATCTTTACCCGGTACTGATGAATCCATCTCCCCGTGTCCAAATCCCCCAACTCCGCACACGCTGACAGTGCAACCACCAAAGTCACCTGATCGAACTCCACTCCTTCCTCGTACATCTGTCTAAACAACACGAGCGCTTCTTTACACCTCCCGTTCCTCGCGCACCCCTCCATCATACTCGTCCAAGAAACCACATTCCTCTTAGGCATTTCATCGAACACCCCACGCGCTGCAGAAACATTCCCACATTTCACAAACCCAGAGAGCAGCGAGTTCCATGTCACGACATTCCTCTCACCCATTTCATCAAACACCTTGCGTGCATCCTCCCCCGCCCCACAAAACGAATAAAAATTTACCAAATTGGTCCAAACAAACACACCGAAGCAAAACCCACGTTTCAAAACCTTCCCATGAATCATCTCCCCTTCACTCAGAATCCCTCCATTCGCACATCCGCCGATCAAATAAGAAAACGTGTACCCATCAGGTAAAACTCCAACCTTTTCCATTTCCATGAACAACCTCACGGCTTCACGCGGTTCCGGGGATCTTCCGAAACCTCGAATCATCTGGTTCCAGACTCCGGTGCTGGGATTCCGGACCCGGTTGAAAACCCGGGTCGCAATTTCAAGGTGGCCGAAGGAGACGTAGAGGGACAAGAGATTGACAAGAATGAAGCTTTTTTGCGCGACGCCATTGGCGATTATTTGGGTGTGGATTTGGGTTAGGGTTTTGAAGGATTTGCAGGTTTGTAATAGGGAGAAGAAGTGTTGTTGGAGGCGGCGGGAGCTGGTTTGAAGCGCGGGAATGTGTTCTTCAACCAACATTCAAATGGTGGTTATGAGATAATACACCAAATATCAAACTATTTATGAGTCACTACATTATACAAAAAAAAATTGGATAATTGAATAATTACTACATTATATAAAAAATTTAAAATAAAACTATTTTTTTAATTAAAAAGTGGACCCCTTCTCGATACGATGATAAAACTATATCTCACACAAAGTGGGTTAGACTTCTATATGGTTCACACAAAGTGGGATGGGACTTCAAATGACTCACACAGTAGGCTGAGCCTCCCACATTCTCTAAGAGCATGCTCCACACCAACATAGTGCATTTGAGGATCATAATAGTGCAAATCAAGAAAAAAAATGAATTGTACCTGGATGAGCGCAATGCCCTGACCACTTTAAGAAACCAAATAATTAATCAAACTATTTATAAATGACTATTTAATACTATTATGTATTTGATTTTGCAAAAAAAAATCGAAAAAATCCGATTTTCTGCGGAGAGGATATAGCCAGGAAAAACGAGAATAATCGTCCACAAAAAGAGCATAATAAGCAAAACCACTTTCTGACAAAACAGGGGCTGGTCCCCATAAATCACAATGCACCAAATCCAAAACCTTCAAAGTCCGTTTAGGGTTAACAGAAAAAGATTGTTTTTGACCTTTAGCCATCACACAGGGGGCACACAGTCCCGGCTTAGGTAATAAAGAGGAAGCACACAAAGCTCCAGTCTTAATCAAATGAGAAATAACAGTAGGGGCCACATGGCCAAGACGAGCATGCCATAAATCAAATGATACTCGATTTTTATTCTGAGATATAAAAGATAATAAAGCAGCCTCGCCTCTATCCAGCACATACAAACCATGCACACTACGACCTCTGCCCATGATCGCCTTGGTGACTTTGTGCTGAATAACAAAATTTTGGTCATCAAAAATCACAAATGCATCAAGGTCCCGAGTAAGACGACTTATAGATAAAAGATTTTTAGACACATCCGGAGCATATAAAACATCAGTTAACCGCAAGGCAGAAGTAAGTTGACAATCACCAACAGAATGAATACCAATGGAATCACCATTTCCAACAGAAATTCGAGAAATACCAGAGTAAGGAGTCACACTCTCCAAAGCAGAGGCGGAAGAGGTGAGATGATTGGTTGCTCCGGAATCAATGTACCAATCCGATGCCGTATGAGAAGGCTCCATGGTCAAGGAACTTCGGAACTGCTGGGCCAAGAGGGCAGAATCATCACGGACAGCAGCTTCTTCACGCCGCGGCGGGAACAATTTGTAACACGTTTGAGCGGGAGCAATACCGGCACTCCACAACAGTTCTGCCCGAACCAGCACCTCCCTGACCACCAGGAGAACTGCCACGACCACCTGCACGACCGCGGCCGCCGCCGCGACCATTTCTGCCGGCGCGTGAGCCCCACGCGCCACCCCCACGCGCGGGCGCGTGGCTCCACGCGCCACCACCATGGCCGGAAAAATTTTTCTGGGCCAGAAAAGCCACAGAAGCAGGCTGGGATACTCCAAAACCCTGCAGATTTTTCATAAAGGCCTCTTGATTTTCCGCCTCCGCCACAACATCGACATAAGCCGGAGTCGGAGAACGAGACAACAAAGGGGCACTAAAATCTCGAAATTCAGCACCAAGAGCATGTAAAAACCACAGAACCATATCATCATTTGTGGCAGGGGCATCCATGGCAGCAAGTTTATCAAAGAAAGCTTTAAATTGAAGGTGTAACTCATGAACTGACCCAGTCTTACGAAGATTCATAATTTGCACACGAAGGCTCAACATAGATGACTTACTACGATTATGAAAAACACTAGCAAGAGTATCCCATATCTGAGCAGCCGTATCACAGGAAGAAATCTCGGACATTACCTCAACCGAGACAGAAGAGAGAAGAAGACAACAAAGCTTCTCGTCATCAATAATCCACTGATCATAAGCCGCCTTGAGCTCCTCATAGGCCGCCTTGGAGGAACCAGAAGGGGAGGACGAACCAGCAGCCTGAGCAAAAGAGGGTGGCAACGGAACCGTAGGGCAGGGATTCGAACCATCAATATGACCCAAAAGCCGCTGCGAGCGAAGAAGATGTTGTACTTGCTTCCTCCACATCATATAGTTTGAAGCAGTCAATTTTATGGTGAGAAGGTGAATCATATTGCTGTAGGTGAGTTTATCATCGGTGGCCATTTTGTAAAGAACAAGAAGGAAGCAAAAGAAGAAAATCAAAGAAGGAAATGGAAGAATTTGGACAGAAAGGAAGAGAAGAAGACAGAAGCAGCTGCCAAGGAGAGGAAAGGACGTCTAAGACGTTCTGGCTGATACCATGTTAGAGTGAAACTTCTCTATTCATGAGAATGTATTATGAAGAATAAATAGACAAAATACAATGAACTCTAGTTAAACCCATTTATGGACTTTAGACCATTCATCTACCTCTAATATTTCTTAGACCATTCATCTACCTCTAATAGAAACTCTACGCGAAAAAGCCAAGCTATCAAGCTTTTTTTTTTTTTTATCATTCATGCGGTTCGATCAAGTGAAATCGTCAACAGCCAAAAACCAATGAAAAAACACCGGTAAAAAACCATTTTCAACAATCTTCCATTTTCAAGCAATGCCGAAGCTCATCGTACCTTCCGAAAAAACCATCTCTTCTCCATCCTCATTCATGTCAAATTTAGCCGCCAAAATCCTCAACTCCAAGAACCCAAATCAAGCTCTCCATGTATTCAACTCCGCCTCCAGCACATTAGACCCCACCAAGAATCTCGCCGCTCATTCTGCTCTGGCTTGTGTTCTAACGGATGCAAAGATGTACGTGCAGGCAAGGTGTTTGATGAAATGCGCCATTGACGATTTGGTCGGGACCCGGAGACCCGAACGGGCGTGTGCCGCTGCCTTCAAGTCGCTGAGTCGGTTGGAGAGCTCTTGTAAGGTTTATGGTGTGTTGGTTATGGCGCTGTGCGAATCGGGCCATGTGGACGAGGCGTACTGGGTGTACCGGAAGATGGAGGACACGCCTGCATTGCAGGTTTTCAATGCAATGCTGGATGGGTTTTGTAAGAAGAGGAGGTTTGTTACAATGTGGGGTGTTTATCGGGATATGGTGTCTCGTGGTGTAATGCCTAGTGTTGTTACTTATGGTGTGTTGATTGATGCTTGTTGTGGCGAAGGTGATGTTGAGAAAGCGAAAGAGCTGTTTGATGAGATGGTTGGCAAGGGGATTGAGCCGACTGTCGTGATTTACACGACACTCGTGCGTGGTTTATGCAATGAGGCTAGGATGTCGGAAGCAGAATGCCTGTTTAAAGAAATGAGGGAGAAGGGTGTGGCTCCGAATGTTGTAACTTTCAATTGCCTGATAGATGGTTACAGTAAGATTGGGGATACTGAGAAGGCTGTTTGTCTGTATCAAGAAATGTTGGAGATGAAGGTGGTGCCGAGTGTGGTTACATTTTGCATCCTGATTGATATGCTTCATAAGGCCGGAGAGCTGGAAAGGGCTCAGAATTGTTTTGCAACGATGGTCAAGTTTGGCGTGGTTCCCAATCTGCTCTTGTATAATTGTCTGATGGATGGGAATTGGAGAGCAGGCAGGATTTCTGCAGCAGAAGCAATATTTACCGAGATGGAAAGACTCGGTATCGCTCCTGATGTTTACAGTTATGGTATTCTCATGAAGTGCTACGGTAGAATGCTTAGAATGGCAGAAGCAGAAGGATTGTTGGATACGATGAAGTGTAGGGGAGTCATCCCGAATTCTGTAGTGTATAATACACTGATTAAGGCGTTTTGTGAGGTGGGAAGCATGGATAAGGCTTTGGAAGTGTGTTCTCGAATGACAGAAGGAGGGGTGGAACCTAACATGATTACCTTTTCTACCTTGATCTATGGCTATTGCAAAGCTGGCAACATTGAAGCTGCCATGGGGCTGTTTAACGAGATGTTGATAAAGGGTTTTCATCCTGATGTTGTCGTGTATACCTCTTTGATTGACGGCCACTTCAAGGCTTGTAATACGGATGCAGCACTCCGGCTTCACAAGGAGATGGTCGAGGCAGGTGTTTCACCCAATGTTTTCACTACTACTAGTTTGATCAATGGACTGTTAATGGATGGAAAGCTCAATAAGGCGGTTAAACTTTTCCTGGATGAAGAGGATCGCCCTGGTTCCAGATCCAGTTCCCCCAATGCTGTAACTTATTCTGCTCTAATCTGTGGTTTGTGCAAAGATGGATATGTGTTCAAAGCTAGCAAGTTTTTCTCAGATATGCGACGAAATGATCTGAAAATGGATACTGCAACCTACTCGAATATCCTTCGGTGGCATTTTAAAGTAGGTCATGCCCTGGATGCAAAAATGCTGCAAGCTGATATGCTAAAGACTGGGATTTTGCCTAATGATTCCATGTACAAGGTCTTGATTAGTGGTTATCAAGAAATCGGGTATCGAAATTTAGCTCTCAAATGCCTTGAGGACTTGAAAAGTTCAAGCTGTCTATAACAAGATTTGTCATACAACCATGAACCACCTGGTTAGTCATAGAGAAATGGTTTTTTTCAAATGCATTTTTGGTACATTAAAGACTGAAATATACAACTGGTTATATTACTTTTCTGGTATTCCAATTGCTATGAAGCTCTTGAACCCTGTTGTAGGGAAAAAGGTGGCGAAATCGATTGCAAGCTTCAACAATGGCGGATTGCGAAAAGATTGCAACTTTAGGAGACCCAATGAGGTCCTTCAGAACTACCTTAAATCCAATCCCAGAAAGACCATCACTTTCTTCCGCTATTTGCAGAGGGAAAATCCTAGTGCCATTGATAGTTACTCCCTTTTGTATGTTATCAAAGCTTGCTCCAAAAAAGGGTTTGGAAATGAAGGGAAACAAATCCATGGAGTTGTTCTGAAAATGGAGTATGAACCCATTAATATCCTCTTGAATTCCCTGGTTAACATGTATTCTGTCTCAGGAAATCTCGCTGATGCTCATCAAGTGTTTGATGAAATGCCGAACAGAAATGCAGTTTGCTGGACCTCGTTGATTGCTGCTTATGTCAATAACCAGAGATCAAAGAAAGGTTTGGAGCTGTTCAGGAAGATGCAACTGGAAAATGTGGAGCCCGATCAGGTGACTTTAACCGTTGCTCTGTCAGCCTGCGCTGATCTTAGTGCGTTATCGATAGGTGAGCAGATCCACAGCTACATTCGTCGGAAAACAGATATAAATGCAGATTTAACTCTGGAAAATGCCCTGATCAACATGTATGTCAAGTGTGGAGATGTCAGAAAGGCTACAGAAGTCTTCCATAGTGCGAACCAAAGGGATGTCAGAACATGGACGTCCATGATCGTGGGATACGCGATAAACGGCCGAGCTGAGGAAGCACTGAAGCTCTTCGAAAGCTGTTCCACTGTCCCAAACCATGTAACATTCCTCGGGGTTCTGATGGCGTGCAGCTACGCCGGGATGCTGGAGGAGGGGAAACGCTACTTCAGAATGATGACTGTCGTGTTCGGGCTGGAACCCCGGGTTTGTCACTACGGGTGCATGGTGGATCTCTTCTGTCGATGTGGGATGCTGCAGGATGCGTTCGAGTTCATCCTCGCAATGCCTCTTGACCCGAGTGCTGTTGTGTGGAGGACGCTGCTGAGCGCTTGTAGCGCCGAGGGGAGGGTGGACATCGCGAGAATCGCGCGCGAAAAGCTCCGGGAATCGGAGGAGGGCGTTGTAGGGGATGATGTTGCCATGTCCAATGTGTATGCTGCCAAAGGAATGTGGGATGAGAAGTGGATGATTAGGGATGAAATCCAACATAGGAGAATTCCTGGACATAGCACCATTCAAGTGTAACTATAGTTATCAGAATTTCGATTCAGATTACATGTGGTTTTAGGATTCAAATTAGGAAAAAACGAACGATAAAATCTTACGATCTTGATGTCATATATATTATCATTGATTGAATGTACATAAATTGTAATGCATCAGAGATATGAAATAATTTGTCAAGAAGTAATGTAAGAATTGAATGCTCAACTTTTAAGTGGACAGGACTCATTTGCCTCAAATTGCATGTCAATAGAATACTCCTTCCGCCCCAGATTAAACTAACTATATGTTATTATTTACTTTTAACTTTGAACACATATTTGAATAGATATATAAATAATAATATCATCATGTATATAGTTGGATTCGTCGTAATAAATGGTTTCTAAAAAATAACTTTTTATTTTACCGTTACCATATATAATTAAACATATTAATGGTTAGATAAGTGTTTTAATGAGCATAAAAAAGATTTGGTGTAATTTAGTGTGGGGCAGCAGAAGTATGAGAAAATTTGACAGAGATTGTGAGGTCAACTATTATGAGCATGTGAAAATTCGACATTTTCTGACTTGAATTTATGAGTATGGTCATTGTTATAGTGACGTACTCCGAAGACTTTGTAATGTTTGTTTGGTATGAATTATTGATTTCATTAAACTAAGTTAAAGTTAAAAATTTTAAGGCAAACTCTTGGAAAGTGTATTTTTTCATATGGAAAAATGAGTTTAATTAGAATAATAAAAGGTAAAATATTTTAGTTGCAATATTAAAAATTTACTATGCAACGTGTAGTAGTTATAAAGTTTATAACCCAATTCATGCAACTCAAAAATTTTATTTTTATTTTTTTCTTATCTATACTTTAAATCTCAATTTTTTTTCATTATTTATAGAAATACAATCTTTTAAGAGATAGACTCAATTTTTAATTATAAAGTAAGAGAGAGATGAACGTAGAAAATACAACAGGAGGACAAAAAGGTTAAAAAGTGAGAGAGCGTCTCTCGAATGATTCGGTTGATTGTGTTAAATTTCATTTCATGACTTTGTTACTTCCTCCGTTCTAATTTTATTTTCACTCTTTTTTGGTCGACTTTTTCAAATTATATTTATCCGCGGTTAACTTTAGTTACATATATTAATAACTTTAAAAAAATTAATATTTAAAAAATACAAATATAAGGAATATAACAATATCTCACGTGATAATTACTTATATACTAATTGAAATTTATGGTCAAATGTGTATTGAGAAAATTGATCAATTTTTTTGTAAATAGATACGGGAGTCTGTTAAAAAATTATATTTCCAGATACATGTTAAAAGTTTTAAAAGCTATCGGAGTTTACTTCGGTTTATTAGACGGTATTCCATAAGTCATGAAAACACTAAGGTTTAAACGGTAAATTTAAAGAAATGAAGATAAATTTTTTGGATTGCATTAATCGAGTCATAAACTTTATAACTACTACACGTGAAATAATAAATTTTTAATATTTACATTTTTATTATTTCTAATTAAACCAATCTTTTCAAAAAAAAATCATAAATGAAATAAGTAGTAAATTATTTTATTAGTAATAGTATTGGTTATCATTGCACCAATGATATGTTGGCATCCACCATCCTAGCTCCTACACGTATCCTCAAATCAATCCAGTCCGTCAACGATAGATCACCGTACATTAGACGTGGCTCTCCCTCCGCCCAACACGTGCGCAACAGTCAAAAACCTCGTTCTATTAGAAACTGCCAATAAAACATAAACAAATCCCTCATTCCACCACCGCCACGTAATTACGTAAAACAACCATTCCACCGACTTACGGTGACACGTGTCCCCCTAAATCCCCCTATATAAACCCCTTAGATAGATTTCATGGATCAACAACCCGATTTTGATTTTGTTAGTTGTTGTTCGTGATCTGCTCCGTTACCCTTATTCTCGAAGTCATAGGTCATTTCTCTCTTAGTTTGTGGTGATGGGTTTAGAGAGGAAATCCTCGATCGAGAACGAGCCTCGGACCCTCTTCCTCCGCCAGGTGGAAGCTGCGCGAGAGGCCGCACTCCTCGTGTTGAGCACAAATAGTGTGGAGGATGCACTCCGGATCTTCACCACCGGGTTGAAGCCGGTAGTGGCAGAAGGAGATTTGAGGAGAGAAGGAGAAGGCACGACAAAACACGAGAATTGTTACAAGGAGGAGTTCGAGGAGTATGAAGAGTCGAACGGGGTGATCAAAGATGTTTCCTCGGCGCCATTTTGATGGGTTTTGGGAGATTTGATGATGGGTACGTATCAGCTATGGCTCATGCATTAATGGATATAATATGTTACTGTAAGAGAATTTACTATCCTTAATCTTAGTTTAAACTTTAAAGATCTTAGGTTTCCGATGCGTAAAAAAGTTTGAATTAATGAGATTTTTTTTAAAGAAGGGATGAAATTTTGGGTTATTTTGTTGGTTCTGTAAGCTTTAGATCATTGGATGCGGGTTGAATGATCCATAGAAAAATTTCAATGTCTCAATTTCTATTTAGATTTGAATTCGATTAGATTTGAATTCGAAAGATTCTTATTAATAAAACTATACTTTCATTATCTTATATTATTATCTTATATGCTTATCCTTAATTAATTATTTATAAACAGCCTAAATATGTTATCTTTATATTGAGGTCAAATCTTATTAAAGACATGAATAAATTTATTTATTTTTAATGTCAAGTGAAATGTGATTAGAGATGTTTTGTTTATTATTGATTTATAAATAATTCTTTAAATATTTCATATATATATATATATATATATATATACTATATATTATGAATTTTATAATTTGTTGAATCCTTTAATATGGATTGAATTTTTTTATGAAAGGTTAAAGTGGAAATTTATAGAACTCAATGAAAAGAAAATGATAATAGTGATAGATCTATTTACTTTACAACTATTTTCACGCTATCCAACACACATGTTTGATCGTTAATATTTTTACTTATGTATAATAACGGTAAATAAAAAATTACTGGTTACGACGATGGAACAATATTATATACAATAATATGGTTGTTCATAATATATATATATATATATATATATATATATATATATATATAAAATTTGTGGTTAAACTTTAAACTTTGATACTAGGGAATAGTGTAAAAAAAAAATACAAATACAGCTGTAATAGAGGGAGTAGAAAATGTTTTAATTCATGATCCATAAAATTTATCATTATTGGGTATGAGTCTACCATTTTCTTATACTATGAATCTCTTCATATTTGGATCCACCTATATTTCATAGCATTAGATATGGATCTTACTAAACCAACTATTTGAGTCAATTGTATTCCAGTGCATATAATAGTTTGACCCAGTCAAAGTGTATCTGTTTGTCAAATTTAAAAGTAAAAATTGTTAATAATTTTAAGTTTATAAATTATTGATATTTAAATATATATTAAAATAAAATATACTCCCCATGGTCCACCAGTTTTGGCCTATTTACTTTTTTTAAAATTCAAATTTTGTAAATTTTGACCTAAATATAAATTATTATATTCATAATAAAAATATCATTTGAGATATTGTTAGATTAATCTTAACATTTATTTTCTAAATATCAATTTTTCATGTGAAATTATTACATGTAATTAGAGATATCGACGGTTAAACATAATCATTGAAAACCGTAAAAAATAAATATGCTAAAACTGGTGGGACGGATGTGGAGTATATCTTACCTTTTCTTTTGAAAAAAAAAAAATCTTACTTACCCACTATGTTTCTCTATTTTTAGTTGTTTATTTTATAATGACACATTTTTTATTTTTGGCAAGATTCCTTCAATTCCATCCACTCATTCTACTATTTACTTTCTAACTTTAATTTCATCCACTTATTTTCTTCATTTAAATTCAAACACCTAAACTTATGGTGCCACTATTAGTGAAACAGAGGAGTAATAATACTATCGACACTTGATTAACAAAGGTTTCTTTATAGAATTGATAAAAATGTGCCTTTTGATTTAATAATACCATCACTTAATAAATTTTCTTTGAATAACTGACAAAAATGTGCATTTTGATATGAAATGGAGGGAATGGAATAGTATGTTTTGCAAGTTCCAATTTTGTCATAAAATGGAGTTTTGTAAGCATAATGCCATAATCTTGCTGTGAAAAGAAGGAAAAAAAGATTAAGAAAGCATAATCTTATCGTTTCATTTCATCACTTCTTAAGCATCACTACTTCAGCTGCAAACTCAACACCTATAATGGCTTAAACTTAATCCACAAAATCAAGAACAACTCTTGATTCATTAAAATCCAAGAATTCAAGATATTTTATGGCCTTACCCTGCTCTTGGTTGTCATGCGGGTCGGATTCGGGTCATTATTGGATCAAAGCCATATGGGTTCTTCCCTTCTGCTATGTGCTGAGGTTTATTGCCATTACAATCTCAGCTTCACTAACCATGGTCTTCTTGATGGGTAATTGAATCACAAGAAACCCTTTTTCTCTATGTTCTGTATTTCACTTTCTTGGAATTTTGAGTGTAAATCAAGAAGTTTTAAGTTTGAGCCTTGTTATTCAATGGAATTTGTTGTGTTCGAGTAATTAAATGTTAAAAGATTTAGTCTTTGATTGTTGAGTTCATGTTGTTGCAAGAAGATTGATTGTGTCCTGACCCAAGTTGGAGTTGATGTTGTTGTTGTCTTGTAGACATAGAAGAATAATGCTAGTTATGTTTCTTAAACCCTAGTAATTTGGATGAGATCAAGTTACTTTACCCGTGTTCATCATTTGCACTAGTGACATTCGAATTTGTGGCGAAATCCATTCGTATAGTTTCATGTGTAAGTCGGGTTGTCTCCGTAAATCAGGTTGTCGTGTCAGAAATTGCAACTTCAGGCTAACCTCGTATCTGTACTGAGTGCTTGCTTCTTGTAGTATTCCTGTATTGCTCTGAATATTAGTTGAATTTTACCGACATAGGTGGGATTTTTGCTGGTTGTGTTGTCGGAGCATTTGTTAGTTGGATATCTAGTAGTGGCATCATTCGCGGTGTCATTGTGGTTGCCATTGCCGGGGCTGCTATCTCTCTCGAATTATTGGAGGCTATGCGTAGTTACTGGCTTTTGGCGCAGCCTGGCTTAGATAACTCGTCCTCTATGGTCAGGATGGTTCTTTGAAGTTGTATGTGTTTTCATCATCGGTTTACTCCTGATGTTTCATTTGTTCTTGTTGTGATTGATTGTCTTACGTTGTCTGACATTCCAACCTGCGATTTCAGGCTGATTTCTTGCAGCAGCTTCTTCACGACAGGTTTGTTAATGCACAGATGGAACAACTTCTTGCAACTTTAAGAACTTATGATCTGCAGGTATACTTTCTTCGATAAAATCTGCATCTTCTGTTTCTGTATCTTTGATTGAATCCAGCCATCGCATATATCTTTCATCATTTATTGTCTCATTCCATAATTTCTCAGTTCTCACTTTCGTGTTTATTTATCCTGGTGGTTCTCTGTTTCATACACATCTTAGAACCGATTTAGGCGTTTCTCTCATTTCTTTCATCTACTTTGAGCTCTCCTGTTTTGCAGTATAAGTAAATCCACAAAACTAATATATATTGAGAGAAGTCTTCATATCAAACAACTAATTTGAGTTCTTTTATGTATCAAAATTTCGCACATTCTTGATTATACTCTTCCTATTTCAAATCTACATAACTTCTTGTGTGTTCTGTTAATGGCATTCTGCTCAGCGGCTGAGCGGTTCTGCCACGAGCCCAGGTGAGCGAACTGCGCATCCTGGTGAAGTCGCGTCACCCGGGCTGTCCATAGATTTGCTCAAGAAGCTACCGTGCCATATACTCTCGTATGAAGCGAAGACAGCGCAAGAAGAGACACACTGCACGATATGCCTCCAGGTTCGGACTCATTCTGGAAAAAAACGCCTCTTCTTATCGTTGCATCTGCTTATGATGATCATAGCAATCTTTGTGTTTTTAGGACATTTCTGTTGGTGACATTGCAAGGTGTTTGCCGCAGTGCAAACACACATTCCACCTCAAGTGTGTGGACAAATGGCTGGTCATACATAGTTCTTGTCCGGTTTGCAGACAAGAAGTATGAGTTCTGATATAAAGGGTTGGGTGTCCTAAAATCCCGTCATAGCCACGGTTCTATTTTATAGTACAGAAATATCAAATTTATACAACCTTGAAGAAACCTAAGATGGAAGTGAAGGGTATATATACCGTTCCATTGGAGTTAAGAAACGGTAAAAAAAATTGTCGTTTTCTTCCTGCAACGCAATTATACAGTACCATTGGAGATGGTCTAACAAGGAGAACTATGATAAGAGGCATGGCTGAATTTCCAAGTCCAAAGAGAGAGAACTTTTGCAAGTTTTTGAGTTTAGGATTGTATAAAAATATGCTCCTTTTGTAAAAATAGCTAGTTTTGTACACATGAATCTCCCATTTGTATAGTATAGCTTGTTAACCACATCGATGTAAAGGAGTGCTTCCATAAATACACCGCTCATCAATAAGAAAAATCATACTTTGTTTATAAAAGTGGGGAAAAAGTACTTCGTCTAAGTCTATTCTTCACAAAATTTTTTTTGTCAAAGATAGGAAACTTTAACCATATATTTGAATAGGTATATGAACAATAATTTAGATGTATGTGATATGGTTAGATTCGTTGTAATATGTAGTTTCTAAATATTAAGTTTTTGTGTGTTAATATTATCTGTAGGTACACATATTTACAGTCAAACATATTTATTAGGGATTATGAAAAAAATCTGTGCACAATAGAATGACACATATGGAGTATAGATTTTGTTAAAGGGATCCATTGAATCCCAAAGGGAATCTTACATCACAATTTCCAATCACCAAATTGTCAAAATTCAGTTGCAATTTTCTCCTCAAACAGGATGACCAACCATTGGAGATATGGTGGCCCACCAAGAAGAAATCAAATCTGCCACGTGTCACTCACTGGTTGAATTCCAACCCACGCCATTTCCTCCCTCTCTTCTCTTGCCTTAGACTTCAAACCAGAAAAAAAAACATTCTTTCCTGCTTCAATTCAGAGATTTTAGCGCTAAAATCTTGATTCTCAGAATCCCATCTCCAAGAATTCACTTGGAAATCAATGGCGGCGGCCTCAGCTTCTTGTCTGGGCTCAGCAGCTCTAGCTCAATCCCAAATCACTGGCCTCGGTTTGGGCCTCAACCTTCAAAATCCCAGTTCAATCTCTTTCACCAGGTGATCTTTCGTTTCTATGTTCTTCCATTTCGAAAAGGGTTTCTGGGTTTTTGTCCTAGATTGTGGAAAGGGTCAAAGCTGTTTCCTTTTTCTTGGGTAATTTATAGTTTTGTAATTATCTGGGGCTTTCTGAATTGGTGTGAGTGTTCTTTGTCTCCATAAGTGAGCTTCTTGTTCTTGTTGTGAGCCTATGTTGAAATTATCCCACATCACTAGTTTTAATGAAAATGAACTAATCTATGAACATGGTTCGTATCATGTTTGTGAAATTGCCCCGTAGAACTGTTGCCAGATTGTGTGTTTTGATCCCTGTAAGCACTGATTACTTTCATTTCTTTTATGATTCTGTTTCCTGTTCTGTTTATTTCTCTTGTTGATAGAGATAAGAAGGATGCCTTTTTTCTTTGAAGGCTTCCTTGTTGAAATTGATAGATCATTTGTGTGCGTTTCATGGCGGAAGTGAATGTGGACTTGTGGGTTTGATTGTTCTCTTGTAACTAATTATTGGTGTTTACCGCATACTTTCAGGAGAAAATCTCAAATGGTTGTGAAGGCAACTTCTCGGGTTGATAAGTTCTCAAAGTCAGATATCATTGTTTCACCTTCTATCCTCTCTGCTAATTTTGCCAAGTTAGGAGAGCAGGTATAGCTTTTATTCTACTGTTTAAAATGCTTACTCACCATTTTTGGATCTTTGCATGATGAAAAACAGAGTTTTGTTAATAAAATTCATGAGACTTACTCTGCTGAATATCATATGCATCTAGGTGAAAGCAGTTGAGTTGGCTGGTTGTGACTGGATTCATGTAGATGTCATGGACGGTCGTTTTGTTCCTAATATAACAATTGGACCTCTAGTTGTTGATGCTTTACGCCCTGTCACAGACCTACCATTGGACGTCCATCTGGTATTTCTTATTTGTCAGTGATGAATAAAATTGCCTTGGTGGATGCAGGAATGAATTTTCTAACCTACGCATAAAGTGTGCGTGCAGATGATTGTTGAACCCGATCAGCGAGTTCCTGATTTTGTTAAGGCTGGAGCTGACATTATCAGTGTTCATTGTGAGCAGTCATCCACCATTCATTTGCACCGGACAGTTAATCAAGTGAGTTCCCTTTGCATTGGACATTTTTACATTGTGATTATTGCTTGTGGTACCTGTTCATTGTTAGTGTTCAAAAGTTCTGAGATAATGGTTCAACGTATCTTTTTAAGTTAGCTTATTAAACTTCTTTTTGTTTTTAAGGGATTGAATAATGAGAGGTGTTCACCTCTTTAAGCATTTAATAACTTTTCTTTTATCAGATCAAAAGTCTTGGAGCTAAAGCCGGAGTTGTGCTCAACCCTGGAACCCCGTTGACCGGAATAGAATATGTACTAGATGGTAAGATTAGCTTATGTTGGTATATTTGTAGGTTCGAAGGTATTAGATACTAGTAGTATATCATACTACTACTAACTAATACCTTCAAAAGAATATGTACTTGCTTTTGATGCTTATTTTTCCTTAAAAAAAAAAGAAGAAAGAGAAAGTGATTCTTTTTAAGGGACATCCAAAAATGATATGAGTGAACCTAAAAAGTGATCGAAAGAGTACTGTTTTTGTGAATTAATTTAAGCATATTTCTTCTTTCAGTGGTTGATCTGGTGTTGATCATGTCGGTGAACCCTGGATTTGGCGGACAGAGCTTTATTGAGAGCCAGGTGAAGAAAATCGCAGAGTTAAGAAGATTGTGTGTAGAGAAGGTATTGCCACTCAATTTGAACTTTGCTAAAATTTTCAAAAACAAACAAAATTAATTTTTTTAAAACTGTTTTGCAGGGGGTAAATCCATGGATAGAGGTAGATGGTGGCGTTACTCCTAAAAACGCATACAAGGTGAGAGATTTAGATGTGTCAAGTTTTGTATGTCAGTGTGTATGAAACTGGAACGGCTTGATATTGCTATCTATTCTTGCTGAATGTTTCTTTGTGCACATTCTTCAATTAGCTAGGATTTATTTTTGCACGTGTTTTTAATCCAGATCCCACCTTCTTTTAATCACATTTTCTGTAATTATGTTTGTGAAACAATTAACCAATATTCAATGATGTGATCAAACACATGAGCCACGGTACCCTAAAATTTTGAAATCTGATTCTGGGTTGCCAGGTTATCGAGGCTGGAGCCAATGCTTTAGTTGCTGGTTCGGCTGTCTTTGGTGCACCAGATTATGCAGAAGGCAAGAAGCAAAATTATTTATGATTGGACTTCATTCATAAGGAAAATCAGATCTTGAAATTATGAATCACTGTTCTAATATCCCCGTGTAATCTCTGTGTTGCAGCTATAAAGGGAATTAAAACCAGCAAAAGCCCCGTAGCCGTTGCTGTATGATATGCTTCTTCTATTCTTTGAATATGATATAAGTCAGTTTGAGAATCTCAAGTTCTGCACCCCAATGTAAGTACCTGCTACCTTCGTTTAACTCTGCCTCCTGTTCTTGTTCTTCCTTTATTCAAAACCCGTAGCTTGTCAGAAAAAAAGGCTTTAGAGTGATTTATGGATTATGTTCTTAGTTCAGTGATTCTCCGTTTCTTGATGTTCTTGATTTGTGATCATGGCGGTTTTTCGCTTGCAGATAATGAGAGCAGGAGGACCAGATAGAGCGGCGAATCTACAGTTCTGTTTCCTTTTTCATCTGTATATTCTGTCCTGATTTGAAATTTCTGGCTCCAAATGTGAAAAATAGCTAGATATATATATATATGTTAGGAAAGCACAATAACTACTTCACAATTAATGAAAGGTGTAGCAAAGTATTGAGTTCAATAAAGAGTGCATTGAAGTTTTGGTGTATTGTTTTTGTAACACTCAATGTACAGTTCTATGATTTGCAGCTCTATGACCTAATCCTTCTTGGATAGTTTATCTTTGTGATTTTTCTCTAATAATATTTTCACTGCGAGTATTTGGCAATCAGATTTGAGTCCGTCTATCGAAATACGGCATTTCCATAACTTATGGAAAGGCCAAAGTTTATATTGCAAATTAGAAAAAATCAAGATAAAATTTTTGGCTTGCATTAATCGGGTCATAAACTTATACGTTACATAATAAATTTTTAATATTACAATTAAAACTCTTTTATCTTTCTATAATTCTAATTCAATCCCGTCTTTTCATACGCTTGTAGAAAGATTGTTTTTTCCAAGATATATTAGTTAAATTTTGGATTTTGGTTAGGTGAAATATTTGCCTGCTCCTCTCCTCAAAAAGTCCAGACGTATTATTTTTAAAAAAACATGTTTATAATCACTATTTGTGGCTTACAATCTCAAACAGAAGAATTTTTCACTAACAGAACCCGGTCAATTTGAACCCAAACAAAAAGGACCAAATTGTATGACTCTTTCCAAACATAAGAATTGTTTCTATAAAACCCCTTTCAGCACATATTTGGTTCATTAATTTGCATGAAAATCACATCACTTCTGAATTCACACAATACTAAACCATACAATACTAAACCATGAAGAGGCTCAAGAGAATCTCCAGATACCATGAAACCATGCCTTTCCGAAACTACCCTCAGAATTTTACATTTACTGCGAAGGGTTCCGAAGAGGGTAAATATTTCACGGGAGATAACATCAAAATTATGGGTTTCTTAGGGGTTTGTTTAGTGGGATTCTCCCTTTTATTTTCTTCTTTTGATGGCCTCTGGAGCACTGCTGAAGCCAGGCATTTTGATGGCAAATCTTCCAAAAATGGTAGCTTTTTGTTCTTTTTACCCAATTCTTTTCCAAGATGGTAACTTTATAGATCAAATCACACATATTTGGCTGTTCATGACATTTTTTTTCATATTTCACTAGCATTTGTCGTGTAACGATGTACGAACATGTTACACGGGTCGTGTCCCTTAATAAGTTACGCATTTTTGAAAGAATGCTAAATCCATACCATGTTACACGTGTCGTGTCCCTTAATAAGTTACGCATTTTCGAAAAAATGCTAACTCCATACCGAATGTATATCAGAATACAATATTTTATCAAAACGAATCCTTCTTGCATGAGCTTATGTTATGTTTGTGATCTCATTTTGTCAAATGTTTGTGACAGATCAAGATTTTGCTTTAGCAGATGGAACAGAAAACATTCAGAAAAACACAAATGTCGAAAAGACCAAGAATCCACTTTCAAATGACCTTCTTCCAACAGGAATGGATGAAAAAACATGCCTAAGTATGCATCAATTAGCCTCGTACCACAAACTACAAACCCTTCTGCCTTCATCCTACCTGATTTCCAGATTAAGATCCTACGAAGCGCTGCACAAGCGCTGTGGCCCGAATTCAGCTCCCTACAACAAATCCATGGAGCATTTCAGACACTCGGGCCAAAACATCGCGAAAAACGCCACAACTTCCCCTTCAGAATGCAAGTATGTCTCCGCGGTTTCCTTCAGTGGCTTGGGCAACAGAATGCTAACAATTGCTTCTGCATTCCTCTATGCACTCCTGACAGAAAGAGTCCTGTTACTCGATCCAGGAACCGACATGAGTGACCTCTTCTGCGAGCCATTTCCCGACACATCATGGCTCCTCCCTCCTGATTTCCCCGTTCTCCATAAGTTCAAACACTTTGATCAGAAATCTCCTGAGAGTTTTGGCAATCTGATGAGGCTAAACGTCGAAATGTTGGGACTTGGATTGCCTCCATATGTCTACATTCATCTTGTTCATGATTACGACGATCACGACAAGTCCTTCTTCTGTGACGAAGAGCAGATTGCACTGCAGAAAGTTCCATGGCTTGTGATCAAAACTGACAACTACTTTGCTCCATCTCTTTTCCTAATGCCATCTTTTCAGGCAGAACTGCACAAGCTGTTTCCGGTTCACGATGTCGTTTTTAACCTTCTGAGCCATTATCTGTTCCATCCAACAAACTCAGTGTGGGGGCTTGTGACCAGGTTTCATGATGCTTATTTGGCTAGGGCTGATGAGAAGGTAGGGGTCCAGATTCGGGTTTTCGACACGGATCCCGGGCCGTTTCGGCATATCTTGGAGCAGATTAAGGGATGTGTGATGCAGGAGAATGTTCTTCCGAGGATCAATGAGGATGAACAGATCAGCATTGCATCAGGGAAGGCTAAGACTAAAGCTGTTCTTGTGACTTCGCTTAACTCGGGATACTATGAGGCTTTGAGGAACATGTATTGGGAAAATCCAACTTTGACAGGTTAGTTCATGTCCATGCACTTTTTATTTGGAGCTGTTTCGCTGGTAAATAACTGTCACACCTTCTATTTCAATCTGATTTACTAAGAGCGATACTTTACAAATATAGTAAAAAATAGTCCGTTTTCTTCCAAAAATGAACATGGGTCTAAAACCCAATCCAAGCCCATTAGGTCTAAATCCATTGGATGAGTATAGATTCAATCTTTTAAACTCATCGGATTCGGGTAGAATTTGTCTGAATTTTTTAAAATAGGTGGGTACGGGTCTACAATATAATGACTCAATTTGACTCAACCCATGGAACTCTATAAGGTCTAAATATATTTACCCAAAATCACTTGAAGAATACATGAGTAATATTATTTATTTTTCATGTCAAGCAAAATTATGATTAGATATCTTATATTTATATTCTCAATTCAACAAATAACTCTCATGGGTTGAAATTTTTGCATGATTTTAAAATTTTGGGGATGAATTGAATTTTAAATATATTTTTTTAGTATTTAGGATAATGGATATTTAGTGAAAAAGATAAGGGGCATTTTTACATGTTTAGAATCCATTTTAGACCCATAACCCATAAAATCCATCAAATTTGGGTTTGGGTATAAGATTTTAATTCTATGAGTCTGACTCAGGTTTGAGTCTAGTTATATTTTTGAAGGTCGGGTATAGGTCTTATTAGACCCGACCTAGGCCATGCTCATGTCCATCATCATTTTCATCCATTCAGTGTGACAGTGCTAGAAAAACAAAATCACGCAATTCTTCTCAACTTTTTCCAGGTGATGTTATCCAAGTGTTCCAACCAAGCCATGAAGAATACGAACAAACAGAGAAGCTAATGCACAACAAGAAAGCTTTGGCAGAAATGTACCTTCTGAGCATGAGTGATAAGCTGGTGACAAGTGCATGGTCTACATTCGGCTATGTTGCTCAGAGTTTGGGAGGTTTGAAGCCATGGATTCTGTACAAGGCTGAGAATCGGACCACGCCCGACCCGCCTTGCCGGAGGGCCGTGTCGATGGAGCCGTGCTTCCATTCCCCTCCACACTTTGACTGCAGAGTCAGAGGGTGGGGTGATGGAAGCAAGATAGTTGATCATGTTCAGAGTTGTGAGGATATGAGTTGGGGGCTTAAAATTGTTAGCTAAGATTGATGGATGAGATGATTGCATATTGTTATTGCATGGTTTGAAAGTTCTAGAGCTTATTTGTAAATTGGGATTTCAATCTAGCTTTCATTTTGACATGACGGAGTGACAATTTCTGATACGATAACTTAATTTGCACATAATTAATTGGATTAATACAGCACGAATGCAACGATGTGGAAAATAAACATGGCATATTTGTCAATCTAAGCGGCACTTAGTCATCGCTGGTGTTGTCAGTTTCTGATCTAAACTTAGAAACCAATTCGATCCGAAGATAATCCGATCTAATTATGCTTTGTGAGACGAAATATTCAATCTAATTTGAAGTCAATCCAAAACTCATTTCTGATCCAATAATCTAGACATGAATCCGATTTGATCTACATCTGAAAATGATCCGACATGTACTCAACTCGAAACAGATTCAACCTGAACAATAATCTATACTATTAATTCATCACGACCCATGACTAGTCGGACTCAAACTATTACAGACCTGACCCGCTCACAACATTGAAAATCTCCCACACACAGGCTGTGCAACAATCCTCCACCCTTCCCACCTTCGGTGCACAAATCTATAAGACATTCTTCTGAATTGCAAAAAATTATAGAGTTGAATAGGAAAAGACATTTTTGCCTCTTAAAATGTTAACAAAGGTAACTTAGTTGTTTGACTAGACGGAAGTGACACGACTTAACACTTCTGTTAATTCAGGGATCAAGAGTACTTAAAAATAAAATTGCAAGTCAAAGATAAACGATGACAATAGAGACTACTGAAATCGTTTGCCATATTTAATACTCTCTCTATCCCACATGGATTTACACTCTTACCTTTTTGACATTATTCTCTATCAAAGTTTGACCACATATTTAATTAGCTATATGAACAATAATATTACCGTACGGTCCGTACCTAATATTGTTCAATTCATCGTAACAAGTATTTTCTTAATATCAACTTTTTATTTGCAGTTATTGTACGCAGGCAAACATATTAATGATCAAACGTATTTGTTAAAGTGGGTGAAAATTCAGACAGAATAGAAGGAGTAGTCCAGAAGCTTCCTTTGGCGGCACCATTATCTGATTAATTTTGCTGGCCGTAGGCTGCCTAAATCTAGCAAGTGGTGGAATTATCGCTGCAGCCTGCCTAAAAATAGCAAATGGTTGAATTTTTTATCCTGCCCGGGAGGCTCGGGCACCAGAATTCAACTCTTCTCACTACCAAATCAAGATTATTTGGGAACTTATAATCGGTTTTACTTATAAGTAAAGGCAAAGTTTTGGGGAAGACGGTCTTTCCATAGACTTATGGAAAGACGGGGTTTGATTCGAATAATAAAAGGTAAAAGGTCTTGGTTGCAACATTAAAAATTTAGTATGCAACATGTAGTAGTTATAAAATTTATAACCCGGTTCATGCAACCCGAAAATTTTATCTTAATTTCTTCTAATTTACACTTTAAACCTTGGTCTTTCCATGACTTATGGAAAGACCGTCTTTCAAGAGACGCACTCATAAGTAAAAGAGTAATTTATTTTAAAAGCATAAGTTAAAAATGGGGAAAATAAAATTTTATCTCTTCCTACTTTCAAAATAAATAATTTTACTTATAAGTACATATCTGTCAAACAAAACCTTAATCACACACGGGATATCAACCAAAACACTATATAAACCAGAAATGCTCTTGACAAATTCAACTTGCACATGTTAGGACATTGGAGTTTCCAAAAGAATTTGAATTCATTTTCAAGAAATCAAACATCGTTCTAATCATCTCTACATTTCCTCCATGACAAGATGCTCACTACACACATAAATTGGAACACAAAGAAAGTTTTGATACTTTACTCTATATCCCTTTTGGCCTTTCTTTTCTTCTTCATTCTCAAAATACAATCTCCCAAGGCACTTTGGAGCAATACTGATATCAAACAAGATAGCACTCCCCTAATTTTTCCATCAGTTTTGGCAGAAGAAGATAGCCATCCCTGGCTTCATGGCAGAGAAGAGAAACAACTTCTTGGTGGGCTGTTATCCAAAGGATTCAACAAGAAATCGTGTCGAAGCAGATATCAGTCAGGCTGGCGCTTAAAGCGAACACCATCTCATTATCTCATTTCCAGGTTTCGTGGCTACGAGGCTTTGCACAAGCAATGTGCACCAGGCTCCCAGGGCTACAAGAGAGCCATGACACGTCTCGATTCAGGCTATTCTGGCGAGTTGAATAGCTCGAGTGGCTGCAAGTATGTCCTATGGATGCCTCGGGATGGATTGGGGAATAGAATTGTTAGCTTAGTTTCGACTTTCTTGTATGCGCTGCTAACCAACAGGGTCATCCTGATCCACAATCGGGATCAGGCTGACCTGTTTTGCGAGCCGTTCCCTGAGGGTTCCTGGTTGGTTCCCAAGAACCTCTCCCTGACCAATTCATTTGCGACACTCGACAAGCTATCCAATATGAGCTATGGAAACATGGTGAAGAATGGAAATGGCCCCTCATTGATTAAAAAATATGGCTGGGTTTACCTCCATTTAGTGCATGACTATGATCAGAACGATCAGAGGCTGTTCTGCGATGACCATAACCAGGTTACACTGCAGGACGTGCCCTGGCACGTCCTGCAGTCAAACCTGTATTTCGCTCCCTCACTTTTTCTAATGGCATCCCATCAGAACGAGCTGGACCGCCTCTTTCCAGAGAAAGACGCGGTTTTCCATCTCTTGGGACGATATCTACTCCACCCCTCGAATAGTGTATGGAGAACCATAACAAATTACTACAACCATTTTCTAGCTAAAGCAGATGAGAGGATAGGCATCCAGGTGAGAATCTTTAATCCAAAACCCGATCCTTTTCAAAAGTACATGGATCAGATTCTGAGCTGTCTATTCAAGGAGAATATATTACCATTACCATTAACTGTATCCACACGTCAAATCAACCTGACAGACGAATCGCCAGGAAAGCTCAAAGCTGTCCTGGTGACATCTTTAAGCGCGAGGTACTACGACACACTGAAACAAATGTACAAAGATAACATGACCACGACACGAGAAACTGTTCGGGTTTTCCAACCCAGCCATGAAGTTGAGCAACATACCGAGCTAGAGGTCCACAACATGAAAGCATGGGCGGAAATGTACCTTCTGAGCTTGATGGATAAGTTGGTAACAAGCTCGAAATCGACTTTCGGGTACGTGTCCCAGAGTTTGGGAGGATTGAGGCCATGGATACTTTACAGGCCGGAAGAATACAGTGGAGTCGACCCGAATCTGTCTTGCCAACGTGCTTTGTCCATGGAACCATGTTTCCATGCTGCACCAGGTTATGACTGTAAGACAAGAAACCAGGTTGATTTAGGTAGAATTGTTCCTTATGTTAGGTCTTGTGAGGATGTGCCATGGGCTTGGGGGCTTAAGCTTTATGGGAAAGATAGTGAGTCATGAACCCTATTTTCTTGGCTCAATTCCCTAGAATTTGGTTCTTTAGATATCAATTTCATGTTCTTTGGGTTATTATTTATTTCTTACAATTAAATTTCATGTTAGGTTTAATTTATTTGAAATGTAAGAATTGAATGTTGAGTGGTCATTTGTTTTCGAGCATAAACATTATTAATTTTTAATAATAATACATTTCTATAATGCATTTTTATCATTTCCCACCAGCAACGCCGATCAGCCACCACTAGCCACCCACCAAACAACGTCCTAACACCACTAACCACCACCAAGAACACAATTGAAACTCTAATTACATCAGATAAAAAACCCAGATCATTTTTTAAAGAAAGCCCAGATCAAATCCCACGTCTTCCCCTCCGCCGTTGCCGTGAATCGTCGTCTCCTCCGCCTCTGCATCATCACCGTCTTCATTCCGTCGTTGTTGTGAATCTTCATCTCCTCGTCGTAGGTTCCTTGCCATGAACTTTTTAAGGATATTTTGATAGAGAATTGGATGTTTGGGGGTAAGGAATTTCGGCGACGGCAGTTGGTGGTAACGAAATGAATGGCGAAGGCTATATGTGAGTGGGATAATAGGTTGGGGTTTAGGCTAGCTGAACCCAAATGAAGGAGGGTAGTATAGTCTTCTCACCAATAATATTTGGTGTTAGATTTCAAAATTTAGAAAGCATGCAACTTATGATAAGACAAACTAAAAAAGAAAGTGTGTAGATTATATTGGGACAGGGGAAGCATGAAAATTTAACATCAATATACACTCCTCTGATGACATTTATGACCATGATTTTTTTAGATGTAATTTGGGATGGCAAATTAGTGGACATATTGATACAAGTCAGATAGTGTATGAGGGGTAGCTTAAAATGTGGGACAATATATTTTGACCCGTTTTATGACAAAGTATGAATGGATCGGATAAAAAACGGATAAGGTTGAAATTTACTCAACACGTGAGTTTCAATCTACATTGGTTCATATGTCAACCCATATGGGTTAAGATATCAATGAAAATTGGTGTATATTTTTAAAAATCATATATTTATAATTCTATTTTTTAAATTCAAATTTATGAATTGGAATTTTTTTTATTTTTTTACTCTATTGATATTGTTAAATCTTAATTCACATGTTGAGGGGGGAGAAAAGTGGATAAATCCCTGGGTTTAACTTGCAGATTTAACTTTTATAGAATCCACAATCAACTCATTACCCATTCCATTCAACATGTATTTTTAAATTTTCTATTTGACTCGCTACCTGTTTTATCAGTGACTTGTTTTATCCATACTCGAGTGGGGGTAAAACTTAAAAAATCTCTTGTAATTGAACATTGTGCTTAGGGCCAATTCCACTTTAGTAGATCATTATATCATGCCATAGACTTCTCATATCTCCACACAGACTTTTGATTTGTAATTTCATAGCACAATGCCTTATATATAAATGATCTTTTAAAGACCACATCTCTTGTAATCACACATTGTGCAAAATTAAAATTGATAGAACATATATGAAAATCCTATAAACCTCATCCTAATGATGATTTAATTTTAAAGTACCTGAATCATATGAAAGACATGGAAAGATGTACTATATTCTTGATCATCAAACACATGTCTCATCAGGTTGTACGCTTATCACTGATCATACTTTCTTAGATCCATTTATACTAATTTTCTTTTCATTTTAGATATATATTAATGATTACTTCTTGCAAATTTTAAATTATTTTTATTCATTTGAATTACTTTTTATTCTTTCATTTTAATATTTGTCATTTTATTTTTTTAAAAATAATGTATCCCAAAGTAGGAGCCATAGGAGTAATCCAACACATGCATGTTTCATTGAAGTGTAGATTTATCATTAGTCATATTATTGTTAGTTGGCTGGTCCTCATACAGGATAGGGAAGTTACAATTATTACTTCTACCTTATCTAAATTTTATAATTATCAAACGGAAGAATAAAAGCCACTATCCAAATTCATACGGGTATGTTTTCCGGGGCTCTATCACTAGTGGAGAAAGCCTCATTAAAAGTAGTGTTAGAATGTGGTTCTGTGTATTTTTTTGTAGAAAGCCTCATTAAAAACAATGTTAGAAGGCGGTTCTGTGTATTTTTTTTTTGTAGAACTGCCTTTTAATGAGGATCAGATGAGGTTTCGATATTGGAACTACTTTCAGACCTTTGATTGACATCAATAGAAGGCAGTTCTATTGAAGAACCGCCTTTAATTGGATGTCTTTGTTGGTCCCTATAAAAAGAGAAACCCTAATAAGCCCTCACTTTAACTCACGCCTCTCTCTCTCTCCTTCTCTCATTAGTTTCTCTCATTAGCCTCTATGATCGATCTCTCCATCTCCAATCGAGCTCTACCACCATGACCTCCTCTCCGCCGGACCATTACCAAAGTCCGTATCGCCGCACCACCACCGCTCATCCTCGCCACAACCGCTCATCCTCGCCACCACCGCTGGGCAGCGTCTGCAGATCTGGGCTGCGCCACCACCGCTCGTTCTGGCCACCACCGCTGGGCCTCGCCATCGGCGCTGGGCCTCTTCACCAGCGCAGGGGGTGTCACCACCGCCGGGCAGCGTCTCCACCGCTGGGCTGCGCCACCACCACAAGGTCACGACGCCACTACTGGGCCGCGACACCACCGTCGGGGCAATGTCTCCACATCTGGAACATGCCACCACCGTAGGGCCACGTCCCCTCCGTCGGGCCTTGCCACCACCGCCAGGCCTCATCACCACCGCTGGACCTCCGTCGCTCGCCTCCACCGCTGAAGATCTCATCTGTCACTGAAGCTCTCTTCCGCCGCCTCTGTTAGGGTTAAGTCCACATTTTTAGATTTTTAGATCTGTTAATTTGAATTTTTTAAAGCCATAGTCAGATTTATTGTTAATGTTAGGCAAGTGATGTTATTATTTTTTATATCAGGCAAGTGATCTGTTGCTCTTAATGTTTACTATTTGTTGTTGCTCTTCCGTTGGAGAAGTTCAATAGTTGCTGGAAACCTAAGGTTTTTGGCAACCTTTTTTTAGAAGGTCAGATATAGGTTCCGACATCGGAACTCCTTCGGATCCAATAGATAGCGGTTTCAACCCCTCGTTAGAAGGCAATTATGAACCGCCTTCCATTGTTACGTTAGAAAGCGGTTCCAGGAACCGCCTTCTATCCTCATCAATGGAAGACATGTCCATAGAAGTCACCCCCAAAGTGATTTCTATTGATCATAGGAACCGCCTTTAATAGAGGCATCTCCACTAGTGTATGTATTTATCTTTTTTAAAAAATATGAGTCTATCTCCTATGAGACCGTCTCATGGTGAGACCAGGGACTAGAGGCAAAATAGAAGAAGGGAAAACTAAATTCGGGGATAAAAGTATAAATAATTTACACTCAGGGTAATTAATGAAGGCATGGAAATATGGGGGACCAAATAGCAAATAGCCAAAATTTGGACACTAAACGTGTCTTCCTCTTTCATCCACCTTGCCTTCCGCCCTCTCCACCTCGTCGTCTCCTCTCCGCCTCAACTAAAAATACAATAGATTATAGTTAATCATTAAATAAATTAGAATAGTTTAATGCTAATTATAAATTAAAATACACATCAAACAAAAATAGTTAAACATCAAATAGATAAGTTTTAAAAAAATAACATCCAATACAAAACTAAAATACACATAATGCTTAGTTCATCTAAAATTAGCTTGTCGGGACTTGGTTATTATTTACTGTCATACTGAGATGTTACACAGTTATGTTGTGACGGTTCAACTTTTTTGTTTGATGTTTTACAAAAACGTACTAATAAGAATGTTGATTTAAACAAGATATTCATATGTTCCACTGCACTTATAAATTCCACTGTTGTTGCATTGAAATAACTTGTTAAACATCCTTCATTACAAAAAGGGTTCAAATGCCCTAAGACATCGCTAACATAAAAACATATGAAATTCAAATAAATCTAAACTATCAACAACAATCTAGTGCCCCAACTCTAACAAATAAACCAATATTTTAAACATCATTCAAACAATACATCCCAAACAATCAAATTCTATTTTCTCCCCAACTTATTTCCCTTCGTTGCTCGATTGTTCACGAACTTGCCTTTTCTCCTACTTATTTTGAAGGGGATGACTCTTCTACTCACCAACGCCAAAATCAAAGGTCGGCTCCGGTCCTCTGTTCAAGGGAACATCTTTAGGAGCATGATTTTTATAGCTGTTTTTATTATCTCATCAATTGCATCGTAAAGCTCTACCTGGGAAAGTGTTCATGTGAAAAAACATAAAACATCACATACAGTAATTAAAACTTCAATATATGAATTCAAAACATCACAATAGCACACATAGCATCCTACTTTCTTCTCGATTGCAACAACAGGGGCAAGCGTTCTTAGACATCTAAGAAACAACAACAACAACACAAAAATTAGCACAAATTTGTAACAGGGCCCTAAGATATCACACACAATAAAAAATGAACATCAATTGCCCACTTAAACATGAAAATACCACAAGCATCAAGCGTTGAAATTAAAATATCACACCAACACTGATAACAATACTTAATGTCTAAAACCTTAAACATCACACTGAAAACGAGAAACATCATTAACTATACCTGAAACATCACTGCTGAGAATTAAGAAAATTTACAAATCTTTCTTCCTTCTCGATTGTAGCAATAGTGGAAAAATGCTCTTAGACATCTAAGAAACAATAAAAACACACAAAGTAGCACAAATAGTAACAAAACTCTAAGATATTACACACAAAATCACAACAACAAAACTAAACATCAATTGCACACTTAAAACACTACAACCATCAAATACTGAAATTAAATCATCACACCAACACAGAAAACAATACTTAAAACCTAAACATGAAAGGTTAAACATAAAACCTGAAACATCAACAACAGTATTTAAAACATCACATTTGCAAAATAACAAAATTTACAGATTTGTTTTCCTTCTCGATTGCAGAAACAGTGGGAAGCATTCTTAGACATCTAAGAAACAATAACAACACAAAAATTAGCACAAATCATAACAAAACCCTAGGATATCACACACAATCAAAACTGAACATCAATTGCACACTTAAGCATGAAACACCACAAGCATCAATCATTGAAATTAAAACATCGCACCAACACTTATAACAGTACTTAAAGCCTAAAACCTGAAACATCACGCTGAAAATGAGAAACATCATTAACTGTACCTAAAACATCACAACCAAAAATTAAGAGAACTTACAAATCCTTCTTCCTTCTCAATTGCAACAATAGTGTGGAGAATCTTCTTAGACATCTAAGAAACAACAACATCAACACATATATTAGCACAGATCCTTAAGAACAACTCACAAAACACAAAAAATAGAGAAATCCCCAAATATTACTCAGTATAACCTACACAAATCCTAGAGTATCACATGAACCAAAGAAAGTAACAAAAAAAATTTAAAAAAACAAAAAATATGCATAAAAATATGAGCAAAGACATTACCTTCGAAAATAAATACAAAACGAAGCTTGTATTGTGTTCGGCCGCCGGAAACCGAAGTTATGTCAGAAAAATTGCTGGAAAACTCCAAAAATATCAATGAACCACTGAACGCAAGAGAGGAGGAAGAAAAATGGAGAGGATGTGCGGTTAATTGGAGAAAATGATCTTGAATTGAAGGAATGTGGAAGAGAAATAGAGAGGATAGAGAAGAGTGAGTTTTACGTTGGAGAGAGAAATGGAGAGGAGAGAGAATAAGAAGGTGGTTCACGCAGGAGAGGAGAAAGGTGAGGAGACAGAAAGCATCAGAAAAACATGGGAGAAGAATGAGAAAATATTGATATTTATACATGGACTTAAATGTAAATTAATGAAATTTCACATCCAGCCCCTGCACTTTTAAAACTTCAATTAGAAACCTCATTTGTAATTGAATCTGTGTTCTCACTATGTGACGATCTTATACAAGACTTTGTCTTAAAATACATAAGTGAGCACATGTTTGATCATTACTAACTAGATTTAAAACAAATACAATTATCTCACTTTTTAAAGTAAAAGATTCATCCTCATTTCAAGATTATGGACACGAAATTTGGTAGAAACATCCAAACATTTGTAACAAGAGAACTTGACTTTCTAAAGTTTGCAAGCGAGTGAGGTACAAAGAATTTGGCAGAGCTTATAAGCTGCTTTGGTTATAAGTAAAACACTTTTTAGTATTTGGTAAAGTGCTAAAAAATAGATTATTTTGAAAGTAGAAGCTATTTTTTTGAAAAAAAGCAGAAGCTAGTCTCGAGTCTCCCCGTACTTTCAAAATAAGTCAACTTTACTTATAAGCACAACTCTGTCAAACAAACGCAAAATCTCTACTTCTAGAAATTTAGAATGGTCTTCTAATCAAAGTCATAGAAATTTGTCTTGGATTGAATCAATATATGCGCACAAATTGACGAAGCTTCCTCGTCTCCCAACACCATTTTGATCACGCCTAACGCATCACCAATCACTACTCCATTCAGGAAGATTTATTCTTGCGCCAAGATTAGTGCCTCTTCCAACACGATGATTTTGCATAAGCTGGGCTTGTGATTCCTGGGATCCTTCTACCTAAAGCACGAAAGAAATTTATGTCTCGATCATGAACCACCACTCCACTTGTTGTGGCAGCCCGGTGGAGATTAACCTGGCCAACTATGAATAAATAGGGAGGCACGCAGTACCTAATTGCTCCAAACTAAAACGGACTTCCACTCAAAACTCCTTCAACAGGCACTCTCCACCGCTGATTGGAGAAATCCAGCTCCAACCTTTTCATTGGTGCTGAGAAACCACAGAGTTGTTGCAACCCGGTGAAGACGAAGATTGAATGCCGAGTAGTAGATTGTCTATATGGCATATGGACCTCATGATAGGTTTATTTGTGGGAGGCTCACCCCTCATTGTGTGAGCTAAAGAATGTGTTCAAGTTTAGAAGTTTGTAATAGATTTGTTAGCCAGGGGTTGTGTAAAGTCCAGATGTGTTAATTGGTAATTTCTGGTAATTATGCAAATATGGTGTTGAAACATCAAAGAATGAATTTTTATGATATAAGGAGTGTAGAAGTTTAATCCAAGGAGTAATCTCGTCTTATATGATCTGATTTGGTGAATATATTAATTCTTATATTTGTGGGATTGGATTAGAGTTATGGAATTGGAATTGAAATTGATATAGGAGTTTCGGCTATGGATGGCTAAGGATGAGATATTCTAATTCCTATCTCTAAGGGATTAGATTTGGTAATTCCTAACCCCAAGGGATTTGATTGCTATCAGAATATTCTGTGGAGATAGAATTCCATTTGCACAAGTTACAGAATACGTGCAACTAGCTATATATTATGGACATTTTAGCTAAGCTACTTACAGATTTATTTTGAGAAAATCTGCACTCGAGTTTTAAATACTCAGAAGTAGCCAAGAGCTTTACAATTGTGTTCCAACATGATCAAAACCTTTTGATCTTATTAAAGTTCAGAACGTAAGCCTTAATTCCTTGGGAGTCTAATCAAGGCGGATCAACAGTTAGGGGAGCTAGTAGAATTCAGATGTTTAGTTAGAAAAAATAAGAATTTTGTATGGTGTACTTTGTACTATCTTTCTGATTAGTGGATTCATTCTGAACTGGGCCAGACCACGTAGATGTAGGTGACATTCACCAAACTACGTAACCAAGTCGTGTGTCTGTAAGTTTTTACTTTATTACGTACTTGGTTAATTAGACTCTGTTGGAACACGGTAAACTCAATTGAATTAATTAGGTAAAACTAAATTCCAGGTTGTGCGCCCTAAACCTGGCGCAAATGTGTAACGATTTTTTAAGTACCGGGAATGAGAACACCTTTGACCAAAAAAATGTAGTCATTTTAACTTTAATTTTTTCTTGTGAGGGTTCATGTTGCCACCTCCAAGCCATCGAAGCCAATTTTGTGGGCAAACAGTTGCGATTTTTTTTGAGCTCCGACAACAAACAATTTATGTTTAGCACAGGAGCAACCGAGAAGAAATCGACATGAGTAACCGCTGCGAAGATTGATGGGATTCAGGTTGGATTCATGGTGACTAACAAAGAAAATGATTCAATATATAAAATTATGGTCATCCGGAGACAGAGCCAGGAAATACATGCGATGAGATCTTACAGGAAAAAAAGTTTTCCACTTTTTTACATGTTAAAAGGGGGTTGGTAGAAATTTATTTTCTCAAAATTACACCCAATGACTTTCTATCCGGTGGATGCTAATGGAGAAATTTTCAAAACTACTCCCACTAATTTGCTTGACGGGGGCTAGAGGGGGCATCCGTTGCACGTGAGTGAGTGTTGAGACTCCCACATCGATGATTGATAAAGAAATTTCTTTAATAAGTATATAAAAAGGCAAAATACAAAACTAACCCTAGTATTTTCTGATTACACCAGTCTAACCTTGTAAAAATTGAAAGTGTGATTCTAACTCTAAGTTTTTTTAGCAAATGTGCTGATATAACCTTTTTGCACTATTCAGGCATTGACTTGGCATTTTTCCGGCATTGACCAAATGTAAAAAGACTAAAATACCCCTAGTTTTGAAACTATAAATTTAATGACAAAAATACCCCTAAGTTCTTCTTCTTCATCTTCGTAACCACTACTACGATGCCACTTCCGCCACCACTGCTCTACCGCTCCACTTTCGCCCGTGGCTAGAATTTGGAAATTCACTGGAATCTCGAGTTTTGCTATCTCACTGCCTCACCATCTCCACTCGCCCAGTCCAACCCAGACCCGCCACCACGCAGCACCACCACCGTGAAATTTCTGGATCCTCTATCTCCTCTCTAAATCTTAGCACCACCACCATCTCCCAAACCCTTGCCGAGAAAAATTCTTCTTCTTTCTTTTCAGTTAGTCAAGACCAAAATTCCACCTTCTCCAACTAAATCTCCTCCCGTCACCTAGAATTCCATCTTCTCCACCTAATTCCCTCTTCACATCGCCGTCACCCATTTCTCAACCTCTCTGACTACTCTCACCCCCATTCTACATTTTTTTTAATTTGAGCTTGCGGCCATGAATGAATCTCCAGGGTTCTTTACCCTATTATAGCTCACAACAACTTATCTCCGGTGGAGATATTCCAGGAAGCATTATTATCAAAGAGATGTGTTAAGGAAATAGAAACCCTTTCCTTGTAGGAAAGGTTATAGATAGTAGTTACCTTATAGAATTAGTTATAGATGGTAGTTACCTTATAGAATTAGTTGTAGATGATAGTTTCCTTATAGACTTAGAATTATATTCCTGTTAGACTTTGGTTTGTTGTAAGGCTATATATTGTAATCCTCATCATTGATGAGATGTGTCATTGATTAATATCAGTGCACCATACTAAAGCTCTCTATATTTTATCACGGTATCAGAGCCTAAAATTCTGAAACCTGAATAGAAAATTTTCCGCTGCATTAAAACCTGTCGTCCGACGTCCACGCGCCGCCGATCTTGACGCCACGCACCAACCACCGCCACGCGCCGATCGTCGTTCGCCACCGTCCAACATCCGACGACCGCTGCTCGCCCTCACGCGCCGCCGCGCTGCCGCTTACTCTCCGTCGGTGTGTCCTGTGCTCCTGATTTGTACCTGATTTTTACAATATGTCTGGCTCTAAAGATCAGCCTCGTTCTGTTGCTCTGAAGATTCAGGATATGAGTGGTTATGATGTGATTACAGCTTTGCTTCAGCAGCTGCAATTGCAATCTGGCCCTCGTACTACTTTACCGATTGGTCGTGTGTCGACTGATCCTTACTTCATTGGTCCTGGCGATGGTCCAGGTTTACAACTTGTACTGCCCATACTGATGTTGGTTTTGAGGCTACTGCGCTTCAGAATAATAATGGCTATGAGGTAATTGCGACTTTAGTGAAACAGTTGCAGTTGCAATGTGGCCCTAAAATACCTATACATGTTGGTCGTTTGTCGACTAAGCCCTACTTCATTGGCACTTCTGACGGACCTGGTTTGGTTATTGCACCCACCATCCTGAAGGGTCAAGAGAATTACCTTGAATGGTCTCCTACAAATACTGCTCTACCAGCTGCTACTGTTACGGTTGTTGCTTCTACTTCTACCCCTACTGAGAATTTTTAATTTTTTTTGTTTTGTTTTATTGATTAGCAATTTCATAATCTTCTTCGCAAGTTGGACATTCTTGTCATCATGTTCCAACTTGAGGGAGGGTGTTAAGGAAATAAAAACCCTTTCCTTGTAGGAAAGGTTATAGATGGTAGTTACCTTATAGAATTAGTTATAGATGATAGTTTCCTTATAGACTTAGAATTATATTCCTGTTAGACTTTAGTTTGTTGTAAGGCTATATATTGTAATCCTCATCATTGATGAGATGTGTCATTGATTAATATCAGTGCACCATACTAAAGTTCTCTATATTTTATCAAGATGGTTGCAAGAAACAAGGCGGTGGAGCAACGGTGGTGCCTCACCACGCCGACGCCGTCAAAGAACCAAACCCTTCAACTGCTATGCCGGAGAAGAGATATGCCACAACATTCGGCGGAATTTTCTCAATGAAATAAAGAAAACGGGTTTAGAGAGGAATAATGAAAACGGGTACAGTTTCAAACACGACTCCAAGGGTTGTAACCACTTCTCTCTGCAATTTTGCCCGTGATTTCCTCTTCAATCCCAAATCAACAGACCTTTGGGAGTATTTGGAAATTAGGAAAGGAAATTAGGCTTTACATATTTAGAAATTGGGCTTCTAAAGAAAATAAAGGAAGTTAGGAAGAAGAAGGGGGTAAAATGGACTTTTTTATATATTTATTTATTTTTTAATCAGGGATATACTGGTCATTTTATTAAATTTTGGCCAATTTCAGGTTCCCAGGATTATATTGACACTTTTGATCAAATAATTGAGTTAGAATTTCACTTTCAAATTTTACATGGTTAGATTGACATTTTCAACCAAAATATAACATCATTTTTGCATAGTTCACTTTCACATAGTACATTTTATGATAGACCATGATTCTTACACAAAAATAAAAAGAAATCACTCCATATAATTTGTGGGATACTAAAAATTACACGTTTGTTTTAGAGTGAAGTTTGTTTTAATCCTATGTTTTGGTCGAAAGTGCATAAATGACCTTGTAAAATCTGAAAGTGCAAAAATAACCCCGGCCTTTGGATGCTGAAAAGCATGGGCAATCAAACACCACCAATGTAAGGTGCCCGAGGGAAATTAATGGCCATGGAAATCACACCGCTTCCACCGCCGTCAGCGGTCGCTGGCGAACGCTTCTATCTTCGGGCAGGCCAGCGGCGTTGCGGTGGGGATAGCGTCGAATGCGCGGATTGCAGCGTACAAGATATGCTGGAATCACTGAGGTATGGAGTGCGATATAATCACCAGAATGGATAAGGCGGCGAAGGACGGCGTTAACAACATCTCCATAGGCAGCGGAACCTCTACTTACAACTTAGACCCGATTGCAATAGGGTCATACAGTGCAATGAAGAAAGGTATTTTCATTTCTGCCTCTGCTGGAAACGAAGGTCCAGCAAAGTACACTGTCACCAACGTGGCACTATGGATAACCAGCATTGGAGTAAGTACGATCAATAGGGGGTTTCCGTCGAACTTGATTCTCGAAGATGAGGAGGTTTTGAAAGCTGCATCAATTTTCCGATCATTGTGGGGGTTTTCAAAGGAAGGTTTTCCCATTGATATACGCTGGAAATGCGTCGATGGATTTGAGCCACATCTACGCCAGAGTTGTGCCTTACCCGAGCTTCTCTGTCGCCACGTGCACGGAGAGGTCCCTGGACATGAAGAAGTTGGCGGAAATGAATTTTGAGGATGGGGGGAATCACAATGGTGGAAATGGATTTTGGGGGTTGGGGTTGGGGGAATCACAGGTGGGGGTAATCAGTGGGGGAAGAAATGGTAGTGGGTTCCGAGAGGCCGTGGGGAGAGGGAGCGGCAGAGAGGTGGCAGCAGCAGGGAGATAGAGCAGCGGGGAGAGGTGATGGCGGCGGAGGTGCTCGTCGGAACTAGGGTGATGGCGGCGGCGGTGCTCGGCGGGTGGTGATGGAGGTAGGGTTTAGGGCGGTTCTGGAGGTTAGGGGTATATAGGACATTAAATTTGAGGTTTTAGATTTAGGGGTATTTTTATCTTTCATTATTAGTCAATGCATGATTTAAATTGGTCAATGCCAAAAATCGGCCAAATGGGTAAAACTGCACATTTCGACTAACATATATTTCTACACTTTCAAATTTTACAAGGTTATTCTTGCACTTTCTCAGTCTTATAAGGCCATTTTTACACCTTTTCTTTGTTTTATATTCACATATAAGACTTAACTTAGCAAAGTAGTTTACCAATCTCAGTCACAAAATGCCATATATAATAAAAGTTACTACTCCCTAGGGAAATTGCATAGAATTTTTCAAAAAATATGTTTAATTATAAATATATGTAACTATGAATAATGTCGGTGGTATAAGAATTAATATTTGTAAATTACATGTTACGGGACGAATCTGATAATATCTTATAAGATAATTATTGCTAAATAATAAGTGTGGAGAATCGGATGAGACGGAAGGATGAGACGGAAGGAGTAGCAAAGATCCATTTTGCGGGCTCTCTGTTTATTATAATCTTTGAATAATTATAGAAGTCATGAATATAGTCAACAGGGATACAATATTAAATACCTGAAACCTGGGATATTTCGAAAGATTCTTCTAGGACTTACCTTTCTTGCATGTTACTCTGTAGCATAAACCAAAGACTCCCAATTTCTTTATTCAGAAAACCAACAATTCCATTTTGTTTTCATCCACAGATTTCAGAATCTGCAAAAGCTCTACAACTCTTTCCTTTCTCTTCTTCTTCTTCACTTCTTTAAGAAAGATGCCTATTTGGAATTGGAACCCTAGGAAAGTTTTGCTGCTTTTCTTGATATCCATTTCAGTCTCTGTTCTCTTCTTCATCCTCAGAAACAAGCCTCCAAAGGCTTTCTGGACTGATGCAGATTTCAGACAAGAAGGTAAGGAAACTTTGATGAGAAATTTCTGTCTTTTTTTCCCATGAATATAGTTTTTCATGTTTTTGTTTTTTTTGGAGAAGATGAATATCATCATCTTTGGCTTGATGGAAAAGAAGCGAAGAATCATCTCGACGGGCTTTTGGCAGAAGGGATGGATGAGAAATCGTGTCGAAGCAGGTATCAGTCCGGGTGGTATCACAAAGGACTAATGCGAAAACCGGCACCATATTTGATCTTGAGGTTGAGAAGCTATGAAGCTTTGCATAAGAGGTGTGCCCCGGGCACCGAAGGGTACAAGAGAGCCCTTTCGCGTCTCAACTCGACGTACTTGCAGTCTGTAGGGTTTAACAGCTCGACAGACTGCAAGTATGTCGTGTGGACTCCGCGAGATGGTTTGGGGAACAGGATCATAACCCTAGCTTCCACTTTCCTGTATGCCCTTCTAACCAACCGAGTCATGCTTGTTGATGATCATGATCGGGTTTCCGACCTGATTTGTGAGCCTTTCCCTGAGGGATCATCATGGCTAGCTCCCGGCGACTTCCCCCTGCTTAAGAAATCCGGCAGCTTTAACCGGAACTACAAAATGAGTTATGGAAACTTGTTGAAGAAAAATGATAGTAGTGTGGGAAAAATTGGTTGGGTGTACCTTCATGTGGTGCATGACTATGGTGAGGACGACAAGAGGTTGTTCTGCGACGATCATGAGCAGACGGGGCTTCAGGACGTGCCCTGGCACGTCTTGAAGTCCAACGTCTACTTTGTGCCATCGTTGTTCCTCATGCCGTCCTTCCAGGAGGAGTTAAACCGTCTCTTTCCTGAGAAGGAGACGGTTTTCCATCTTCTTGGACGGTACCTCGTCCACCCCACCAATGTTGTGTGGAGGGCCGTCACGAATTACTACAACCATTTCTTAGCGAGAGCCGATGAAAAGATAGGCATCCAGGTGCGAATCTTCGACACGAAACCCGATCCATTCGAGCATTACATGGATCAGATACTCAAATGTGTGCACAAGGAGAATCTACTACCTTTACCAGCAAGTCAAACGAATCAGTCAACAACTAACTCGTCAAGGCAGACGAAAGTTGTCCTGGTGACATCTTTAAGCCCTAGGTACTACCAAACACTAAAGAAAACATACTCGGGCAACTCGACCACCCGATTTTTCCAGCCGACACACGAGCTTCATCAGAATACCAAGGATATGATGCAAAACATGAAAGCATGGGCTGAAATGTACCTTCTGAGCTTGATGGATGAGCTGGTCACGAGCTCAAAATCAACATTCGGGTATGTCTCCCAAGGTCTTGGAGGGATGAAGCCATGGATTCTTTACAGGCCCTCGGAATACCGGGGCGACCCAGACTCGCCCTGCGACCGGGCCCGGTCGATGGAGCCCTGTTTCCAGGCTCCACCGAGCTTTGATTGTAAAACAAGAAAACAGGCTGATTTGGGAAGGATTTTGCCTTATATTAGGCATTGTGAGGATATGCAATGGACTTGGGGTCTCAAGCTTTATGGTAAAGATGGTGAGTCATGAGTCTTCTGGCTTTTGCTTATAAGATCGGAATTCAACACAGGATCGATAGTTACTAATGTTTATAGGATAATAATTCCGCGCATAATCGATCGTTATCAATGTTTATAGAATTGGAAGTCTATGCAGGATTGAAGGATCGTACATGGTTAATATTGTACTAATTTGAATTGTAGTATTGATATTAAAACGGGCCAAATACTAGTCACAATAAATCATCTCTGTTTTGTCTTTTTTCAGAGAGCTGCTAGTACATATTGACGCCCGTAAGCAGCACATATTTAAGGGTAGTAATCTATTTCATCGAGTATTTTATTGTATGCAGAGTAGCATTTACCAGTATTTATAGAATCTGTATTGATAGAATTGAACAAATATATATTTTTTAAGTATGATTGGAATTGATCGGATTTATTTGCTATCAAAAATTTCAAAGCTAATTTATGTAAAATTTATGATGTATTCATTTTTTATCAAAAATTTCAAAGCTAATTTATGTAAAATTTTATGTATTCATTTTTCAAAGATTGTATGGAGTATCTTCACCATCCATAAATTGTGTCTATGGTTACTTAGGCCCTGTTTTAACTGATTAATTTCTTACAACGAAACTAAATTTAATTTAATATAATTTAATTTAAAAATAATAAATCATGTACTCGGACCATGTTTTCAAACTTATTTATTTGGATAATGAATATACGGCCTCTTGCCGCAAACCCTTTCTCGGCGAACCTCTCACATGCCGCAACCTTTTTCTTCAAATTTGTTTTTGATTTTTTTATTAAGTGAGATGGAGAATAACAGTTTATTTTAATTTATATTTTTTATTTGTAAATAAGTGTGATATTTATCTCCAAATATTAGTTTTGTTCTTCGACCTGATCGATTAGATCATTGCGTTTATGATGATAACTTGATTTAGTTGTTCACGTTTATGTATTGTTCTCGATCTGCTTGTTCATCGTGTGTTCGTAATTTTGTTTGTGGTTTTATTTTTTGGGTTTTCATTAATTTGGATTCGTCAGATCTGTATTTTTCAAGGTGTTTACAGTTTGGATAACATAGATCGTGGTTGGATCAAGTGGTGTTACAGCATTAGAAGATCCTTATTTAGCGTGTGATACGCTCCTTTCTACCAAGTTATTATATTTGCGGGAAATAAATTAATATCCCTAAGGGCGATGTTACAGCTTTTATTGGATCTCTGATCTGTAATAGAATAGATGATCAATCTGCTTAATATGTAATTTAGATATTCTTGCAATATATTAATTATCGTTGAGCTTTTTTCTCAACATATCGAAGTGATTCATTTTTTCTAAAACATGTATTTTGATAATGAAGGCCTAATTAATGGGGGTAAATTGGAAAGATAACAAATTTCCAAGTCTATCCATAATTTGCCAAATCGAGGAAATTGGAAGGAAAAAGTGTGCGTCTTCATTAAGCTATTTTGTTTGTCTCGTAGGAGAGAAGAAAGTGATGTCTTAATATTGTCTTTTCATATTTGTACGTGTATACAATTAGCAGAAATTTGAACAAGATACTCCGTTCATCTCATCTTAAATAGTAAATAATCTTTTTTATGGTCTCAAATAAACACCCTTAATTGTCTTAAATTATCTTTTCACCAATTTCGACATCAAATTGTCGGAAAAAGTTATATTTGCATATAACCTGAATAGATAGGGTTATATTTCCACTTTCAATTAGCGCATGGTTATATCTGCACTTTCGTTAATTATATAGAGTTATATCTGCATTTTTCTCGATTTAATTTTATTAGGAGGCATACATAACAAAATTTTATTAGTGTAATAAACAGTGGTACACAAAAATTTAACAGACGATCCAGAGCCTATTTTTAGTATATTCCAAATTGCCATTTTTAACATCTTTTTGTACACTTCCTTTGTTTCGTGTATTTCACTTTCTATTTTTAGGTTAAATGTTAACCCTACCTTTAGTCTTAAAGTGTCAATATAACCCTGTAAAATTAAAAAGTGTCAAATTAGCCTTAACTTTATGATGAATTGTGCCAATATAACCTTCAGGCCACATTCCGGCATTTACTGCCCAATTGAGTCGTTGATCGGATCTAAAATGACAAATATGCCCTTGGCCATTTCAACTTAAAATTTTCCCCTTTTACCTTCCTGTTGCCTCCAGCCACCACCAATGGCGGAACCATGTTTAGGCGAGGGCAGGCGTGCGCCTGCCCTGAGATCCGTCGGCCAGGCGGGAGTTACTGTTCCCGGCCGACGGATTGAGGGTTTCCGCCTACAGCGGCGTAGGCGTGCCGCCCGTTCGCCGGACGGCCGGAGGAGAGGAAGCTGCTGGCTCTGTTTTTTTTTTTTGAAATCACGACGTCAAACGACGTCGTTTGATTAAGGTTTTTTTTATTTTACCGATTATGTCAGTGGGATTTATAAAAAAAAGAAAAGTCAAACCCAAACAAACGGGAAAGACCCAAACCCGCCCTCTTCTTCTTCTTCAGCCTCTCCCTCTCTCGGCTCCTCTCTCTCTCGGTTCACCACTTCACGGCTTCACCACCGCGGCGCCGCCAGTCGTCCGCCACGGCGCCGCCACCGCCAGGCAGTCCGCCACCACTTACCAGGCTCTCGGCTCCTCTCTCTCTCGACTCTCGGTTCACCAATCACCACTTCACGGCTTCACCGCCGCGGCGCCGCCAGTCGTCCGCCACTCGACGCCGCCAGTTCGCCACCAGGCCCACCACCGGCACCGGCACCGCCAAGATCCACTGCCATTTAGATTTAGGTATTTAAAAATTCAAATTTCAATTTCAATTTAGGGTTTATACTCTTGAACTAAAATTGAAAGATTCAAAACATGAATTTAATTGTTTCTAATTCAATTCCTTTTCAATTTTGATTTTAGTTATGCAATATTGTTTTTATTCAATTCATTTTAATTTTCCTTTGAATTGTGATTTGTGAGATTTTGTGAATTTGTGATTGTGAGGTTATTTAAATTCATTGTGATTTTCGTTTGAATTGTGATTTGTGGGATTTTGTGAGTTAATAATTTAGGGTTTATCATGTATTCATATTGATTTGATTTATTAATAATTTAGGGTTTATCATGTATTCATGTTGTAATATTCATATACTCTTGTAGATTTTATAATGAGTTGAATTTGGTGTTTGATAGGTTATGAAGAATTTAGTGCAACGGAGTATAGGATTTCCACCTTTGAAGAAGAGAGCTCTTGAATGTGATGAAGGTACCCAAGATAGGCATAATGAGGAGGGTGGTAGTGGTAGTAAGCAATCTCATTTACAATTTTGTGCCAATGATGTTATAAGTGATCCCGCCTTAAGAAAACCTATAAATGAGTATGATGCTTCTATTATAGATAATGTGAGGTGTGAATATGTGAAAAGAGGGCCTTGTCAACCTAGGAACCATCATTTTCCCAAAACATTTTATTCAAGCGAATATAGAAAGTTTCAAAAGAATTGGTTTGATATGTTTCCTTGGTTGGAGTATAGTGTGTCAAATGATGCCGCATATTGTTTTCCTTGCTATCTTTTTAAGGACACCACAAGTAATGATGACTATAGTGTGGATGGGGTGAAAACTTGGAAGAATGCCCTAAACTCTTTTAGGAAGCATCAAAAACATGTGGATGGTAAGCATCATATTGCCAATGGGAAATTGTCGGACTTTAGTAATCCAAACCAAAGAATCCCACATTTTTTGGAGGTTCATGGGCGTGAAGTAGAAGAGGCATACCGCATCCGTTTGAGTGGGATTTTGAATGTGATAAGATTCTTGTTAAAGCAAGGTTTGGCTTTCCGTGGTCATGACGAGAGTATTGATTCTCTCAACAAAGGTAATTTTCTTGAATTGGTTGATTGGTATTGCGATCGAAGTGAGGATATTGCTAAGGCAATGCATGATGCTCCGGGAAATAACAAGTTGACATCCCCCTTAATTCAAAAACAACTCTCACATGCTTGTGCCGAAGAGGTAAGTGATGCTATCATTGATGACATTGGAGATGGTGTATTTTCTATTCTTGTTGATGAGGCTAGAGATTGTTCAATAAAAGAGCAAATGGGAGTTGTTTTGCGATATGTCAACAAACAAGGATGTGTTCTTGAGCGTTTTCTTAGTCTTGTGCATGTGAATGATACTAAGTCTACCACTTTGTTTCTTGCTCTCAAGACACTCATTGGAAATAAGAAATTGTCGTTGTCAAGGTGTAGGGGGCAAGGATATGATGGGGCTTCAAACATGCGAGGAGAGTTTAATGGGTTGAAAGCTTTGATGTTGAAAGAAAACTCCTCGGCAAGGTACATCCATTGCTTTTCTCACCAACTTCAATTGGTTGTTGTTAGTGTTGCAAATAGTACTCTATCAGTGTGTGAATTTTTTTCGTATCTTGTTGACATCGTGAATCTAGTTGGGGGTTCTTGTGTTAGAAAAGATATGCTTAATCGTTTAGAACATGATAGACTTGCGGAGGCACTGGAAAAAGGAGATAATGTTAGTGGAAGAGGCAAAAATCAGGAAATGAGTTTGAGACGGCCTGGTGATACCCGTTGGGGATCACACTACACTACTATTCTTCGTTTCGAGGTTATGTGGTCTTCCCTTGATCAAGTGCTTCTTAATATATGTGAGTATGGCAATTCAGCTGAAAATACCTCTAAAGCAAAGGGTTTGATGGATAGAATGGAGAGCTATGAATTTGTATTTTGTATGTTTTTGATGAAACATTTGTTGGGAGTTACAAGTCAGTTGTCTCTTGCCTTGCAACAAAGAGATCAAAATATTGTACAAGCCGTGCATTTGATGAATACAATGAAGCTTGAACTGAGAGAATTTAGAGCTGGGGGTTTTGAGGTATTGTTGAATAAAGTCAAGACCTTTTGTAAGAAACATGAGATCACAGTATGCCAGATGGAAGATCAACGGAAAATTCGTCACCGTTCTAGACGTCGTGGACAGATGGAAACCAATGGTGACTTTTATCGCGTTGACATTTTTCTTCAGGTAAACTTTAAAATTTATATACTTTAATATATTTTTTTAGACTATTTTACATGTATTTTTTATCTTGTTGATGTTTTTTTCTTTTTTTTTTCTAGACCGTGGATAATATGATTGTCGAAATGAATGATCGATTTTCTGAAGCAAGCTCGGAGTTACTCACTTGTATTGCATGCCTTGATCCGAGAGATTCATTTTCCAGCTTTGATGTTGGTAAGTTGGTTCGCCTTGGTGAACTATATCCGAATGACTTCTCTCGAATTGATTGTCTTCAACTTGAGCAAGAACTTAACACTTTCATTCGTGATGTGAGACATAATAATGCTTCTTGTCCAGTGATCAATGATCTAGGACGTTTTGCTCAGCATATGGTTCAATCACGTAGCCATGTCGTCTTTCCATTGCTATATCGTCTTATTCAGTTGGCATTAGTTCTACCCGTTGCAACTGCTTCAGTTGAACGAGTTTTTTCTGCTATGAAAAAAATCAAGACTGATCTACGTAATAGAATGGGAGATGAATGGTTGAATGATATTATGAGGGTTTATGTTGAGAAAGGGGTTTTTGTTAAGATTGAGAATGAAGCAATCATGCAACGTTTTCAAAGCTCGGAGCCTCGTAGGATTAAATTGCCTCCACTTCCTAAATCTGCTTCTAGCATTAGAATGTAGTTTTTTTAGTAGTGAATTTGTAGGACTTATTGTATTGTACTCATCTTATTATATTATGTTAATCGATCATTTGTTTTTGAGTTGTACAAAAAAAAATTTTAAGTACAGTGCAATTTCAGCCTACCCTCACATTTTTTCCTGGTTCCGCCACTGGCCACCACCCTCTCTCCAGCCACCACAACCACCATCTTCGACCACCTCTGCCACCACCATAACCACCACCTCCGCCGACCATTGCCACCCACCATCTCTGCCACCACATCACCACCACCAACCACCATCTCCGCCACCACTAACCACTACCTCCGCTACCACTAACCACTACCTCCGCCACCACCAACCACCTCCACTAACCTTACCTCTGATGATCAACCTACCTCTCATCGCTACTCATTAACACACACACACACACCCCCCGACCCCCCCGCAGCTTACCTTCCTTCCGTTGTTCTTCCAACTCCGCCTCTCGATTCTGATATGTGGTGGAGGAGAGTGTGAATGTTAGGGTATTTTCCCTTCCAATGGTTGCACACCGTAGGCCGGATGGGCCGTGGAGACCTCCGACGAAGAATGACGGAGCGGTGGAAATTTGAGGTCTATGGCAGAGAATTGAGGTCAGGTGTCAGAATGGTCTGGGGAAATTAATTGAGCGGCATAGAAATTAGAGAATTTATGGTAAAATCGATTTTCTTTTTTTAATCAATTTATTTTCATTTTTAGTAGGGCTAAAATTGTCATTTCATTAAAATCCAGCCAATTTCAGCATTGAGAATTGGAGTCAACAACTTCCAGGGTTATATTGGCACATACATCATAAAGTTAGGATAATATTGGCACTTTCTCATTTTACAGAGTTATATTAACACTTTTAACGTAAAGTCATGGTTATTTTGGCACTTTACTCATATTTTTTGTGATAACTTTTAAAGAATTTTTTTACCATCAATTATTTTAGGGAAGACTACAATCAATCAAAATTAAGTCATTTTTAAAATTTTAACTCTAACCTTACGTTGAAAATTTCAATATAAACTTGCAAGATGAGAAGGTGTCGAAATAACTCTAACTTTATAATAAAAATGTGCAGTTACAACCTTTTGACCTATTTCCGACGTCGAAGGTATCACGCATTGATCAAATTTGAAATGACAAAAATATCCCTTACCCTTAAACTGAATTCTTCTTCTTCGGCCACCACCCGCCACCACCCTCTTGTCCCATTTCCTCTCCTCTCCCCGTCAGCCCCTTCCTCTTACACCTGCAACTACCCGCCCTTCCCCCTCATTCTAGTAGGAAGTTGGGGACCACAAGCGCATCCACACAACACCATGTAATTCCTATTAAGAATCTTGAACCTTTGGTAAATTGATAACGAAATCAAGATCCAATTCACTATTAAAACAAATTTAAATATACTCGTATTAAAACGACATTTAAAATTTTGATATTTAGAAATTGTTTATTACGATGAATTCAAAAATACCACATACGATAATATTATTGATTATATATCTATTCAAATATGCGCTCAAACTTTAATGTATAATAGTGGCAAAAAAAGTATTGGATAATTTTAGCTGGGACGAAGAAAGTATAATTATTTATATTCGACATCTCACCAATTGCCAACCTCAGGCAAATAAAAAGTACACTTCCCTTGTCTCTTCCAAAATTACGTAGAATTTCTTCATGGTCTCTAATATATAATATGACGGTAAATATATACAATTACTATAATAACAGTGCATAAAAAGTTAATATTTTTAAATTACATATTACGATAAACCCAACAATGTTTTAGACAATATTATTATTGTTCATTTATCCATTTAAATATGTGATCAAAATTCAACAACTTTGACTTATTAAAAAAATTTGTGCAAATTCAGATGGAAGGGGGAGTATACCTTTATTTATTTAAAGATGAAACCACCACATTAGACCAATCTCTTTCTCCCCTCTCTAAAAAAAATACCCTACTTTCTCTTCCATTTTCTTTTCCTCGTCTTCCCATCATGGGGAGATGGGAAAACAATAATTTTTCAATTGATATTCTTTGAATTTTATGCTATTGAATAAGTATGGATTTGTCTCCATACATTAGTATTGTTCTTCGACCTAATAGATTAAATTGTTGTGTTCGTGATGATCACTCTATTTAGTTGTTTGTTGAAGTTTTGTTCTCGATATGGTTGTACGGATCGAGTTTTTATAATTTTGTGTGTTTTTGGTTTGGTTTTTCATTAATTGGATGCTTCAGATATGTGTTTTTTAAGGTGTTTACTATTTTAACAACATAAATCTGCTTTGGGTCAAGTGGTGTTGCAGTTCATGAAGATCCATGTTTGGCGAAGAGATTGATGTGTGATACGTTCCTCTCTGCCAAGTAGTCATGGTTTTTGCGGGAAACGAGTTAATATCCCGACGACAATATTACAATATTGGATCTTTAATTTCTAACAGCACAGACGATCAGTCTGGTTGACATGTAATTTGGATATCTTTGCAATAGATTAGTTATTGCTAGAGAGTAGTTGAATTGGATATCTATTCCACTTATTGTAATTGATATTGAACTTTTTTTCCAGCAACCATAAATAATTATTTTCAAAAAGATGAAACCACCACCACCACCACCCCTCAACTTGCCTTTGGTGGTGGTTTTAGTGGAACGGGGCTTTATAACATTCCATTGTTGACATCTTTCTCATTGTCTATTTATTCGATTGGTCAAAATCAACTTTTTGTTTCTGAATTTTAGCTCTTTCAATTCTTCGTTATTACCATGTTTTACCATTATGGCCATTCGTAGCCTATCTTCACATTATGCTCAATCATAGTCTATCAATTCATATTTCAATAATTTCTTACAATTCCACACATTTTGTCCTGTTTAACAAGTTGACACACACCTCAACACATAAAGCCAAATTAAATGGGTGATTTGTTAATGATTTATATGGACACAAACATGAAATGAAATCCCATGCAAATAGAACATTCAACTCAAAACGTATTTTCAAAGTTACCATCTAAATAAGCAATATTTTCTGTTTTTATAGGCTTCTTGATTAATTAGAAGTACAGGGTTTTCCAAGTTAGGTTACGTGCTGGAAATAGTATAGACTTCAGTTTATTAAATAGACTTTGGTTAAATCCAACCCTTCTTTGAAATATATGCCATCCTTAAAACTATTTCATCTCGACATCACAGATTAAGGAAAAATTAAATCAAGGGGTCGATCATCTTTTGCTTATTTTCTAGTGCACACAAGAAACTCTCCGACAAAAAGAAATTCTCACACTGCAATTGTCAGAATTCTAATCCATAACTATCGTAGTATTTAATTAAACACTTAACCATTTGATCGATTGTGGTGGTGTAAATCCAACTTTTGTTGACTATATAAAGAAATTGTTTATTTTGAAAAAAAAAAGAATGTGGATTTTATAAGACATCACCATCCTTTTGAAAAAAATCTTAAAACACACATCATGCATGCTTTAAAAATATCAAAAAGTATCATTATGCTTTCATTTTCGATTCAAAGTACATCTCCCCCACCAACATCATCGTTATATTCATTTTCCAACCATTTTATGGAGGATACTTTTGTCATTTTAAAATTATTTCTAAATTTAAAAATCAAAATCTCAGTTACTCTTCATCTCCTTTCTTCTTCACCACCACTACCACCGTTCAATTACTACCTTTTTAATTAACACCACCATTATACCACATGGCATCAACACCATAGCCTTTTAAAAAATAATAATTATTCATTCCAAGATGTTGAGAAAATGCCCAACGACGATTACAATGAGTGGAATTGACATCTAACCTAACTACCCTCTAGCAATAACTAATATATTCAGTGGCGGAACTAGAAAAAATTTCTAGGAGAGGCTGATAAATATTCCTTAAAGGAGGCGGAGAGAGAACTGGTGGTGGCGGTGGCGGCTTCCGGTGTCAGGAGGCAGAGACCTGGCGGTGGCGATGGCGGAGAGAGACCTGGTGGTGGCAATGGCGGCTTCCTCTCTTCAGCTTTCCCTTTTCGAATTTTGGGAGAAAGAAATGGTATTGCCTATTGGATTGTTGGGATTTTTGTTTTAGCCCAATCCAATACATATTTAAACCCATATTTCGTTTTAATTTTTTCCCTTATGACAAATGAAACGACGTCGTTTCCCTAACGTGAAAATGACTTCGTTTTTCTACTTCAGCTGAAAAAAAAGGCTGCGAAGCAGCTTTCTTCCGTGAGCTTCTCAAACAAGTGGCCGAAATACGCGGAACGGGGGCGGCGCCGCTGCGGAAGACGCGCTGGATGCCGGACATCGATTCCTTCTACCTACAGCCGGCGATTTAGGTAGTGCTGGAGCCCTACCTCACTACCATTGGTTCTGCCACTGAACATATTGCAAGGATATCTAAATTGCATGTCAATCAGGCTAATCGGCTGTACTATTATAGATCAGAGATTCAATCAAAACTGTAACATCACCCTCGTGGATATTAACTCGATTCCCACAAAAATCATGACCACTTGGTAGAGAGGAGCGTATCACGCATCAATATCACTGTGGCAAACATGGATCTTCTACAAATGTAACACCACTTGATCCAACCATGATCTATGTTGTCCAAACTGTAAACAACTTGAAAAACACAGATCTGACGAATTCAAATCAATGAAAACCAAAAAATAAAACCACAAACAAAATTACGAACACATAATCTGAACAAGCAGATCAAGAACAATACATCAATGTGAACAACTAAATCGAGTTATCATCATGAATACAACGATCTATAAACGATGAGGTTGAAGAACAAACCTAATATCTGGAGATAGATCTCACACTTATTCAATAACAAAAACATAAATTAAAATAAACTGTTGTTTCCCATCTCTCTTAATGGGAATATGTGGAAGATTTTGAAGAAGAAGATTTGTGGCAAGGGAGGCTGCGACAACAGAGAGAAGAGAGACATCAACACCATAGCCTAATCCTACAATAATGTATTCCCTCTGTCCCACTTTAAACTTTCTAATTTCTTGTTCACAATTTTTAATGAGCATGTTTGACTGTAAATATCTCTAGTTACATATAATAATTACGCATATAAAATTGATATTTAGAAAATAGATATTAAGATGAATCTAACAAGATCTCACATGATATTTTTATTATGTGTAAATGAATTTTTATTTGGAGTCAAAGTTTACAAAGTTTGACTTTAAAAAAGTGATTAGAATATTTAAAGTGGGATGGAGGGAATATTAGTCTTGTGTATTAAATTGAATGAACATGTTCAATTCGCATCATATCATTATATCAAGTACTTCTTTTCTTCTCTTCCTCCTTTGCCAAGAAAATCAAACGGCGAGCGAATAATATAATAACGTTGTTTAGTTAAACAAAAACTAATATCTCGATATCTTAAATGCCAGGATCCATTACATGAACAGTAACTTTTTGTCGTCACAAATTCCGTGGCTTTTCCTTTTTTTTTCTCCTCTCCATCCACACTAATACGTGTCATGACGTCCTTCTGTCTACTTTTTTCTCTTTTCCCTCCGCCGTACACGCGTCCTCCATCCTTTTTTGTCCTGCGTCTAATTCATCTATTCTTCGATCTGCAGCAGTAACTCTGAGGATGATGGTTCCTCCAATGCCTTTATTTCCTTTCAAGGTTTCTATAATCTAAATTTTGCTTCTTTTTTATGTCCCTGTTTTTGTTCGTTTTGCTTCATTACCATGGCGAAGGCGCTGGTTGTTCTAGATTTATCGGTATTGTAGCAGCGGTCTTTGCGAACAGGGCTCTCTGGCGGGGCTGGAGCAGAGTTCGTCGGGCCTTTATCATTCTTAGCGGTGGTAGAAGGGGATAGATGGTTTTCTTGGCAGCGCCACCTCTCAAATAGGTCATTCAGGCTGGGCCTTCGTCATCTCTGGCGAAGGTGGGGCAGAGGAGGCGATCGGCTTAGGCTGTAGAGGTGGTGGGAAGGTTGGGAGATGGTGGTGGTAGGCGAGGATGAGTGGGAATAGAGCTAATAGTCTCCGATGATTAGAGTGGAAGAGTGGGAATATAGCTGGTGGTCTCTGGTGGTTCCATTTATACAAGTAGAGGAAGATCAACATTCGAGTAGAGGTTAGAGTGGTAATGGGTTCGAGTGGAGAGGGTTCAGGTACAGAGGTTCGAGTGGTACTGGTTCGAGTGAAGAGGGTTCGAGTAGAGGGTTTGGATAGAGAGGTTCGAGTGGTACTGGCTGGAGTCGTACTGGTTCGAGTGGTGAAGGTTTGCGTGGAGAGGGTTTGAGTTGAGGTTCGAGTTGAGAGGGTTGGAGTGGTACTAGGTTCCAGTGGTTCTGGGTCCATGTGGTGAGGATTTGAGTGGAGAGATTCGAGTATAGGGGATTCGAAGGTTTGAGAAGAGGTTCGAGTGGAGAGGCTCTGAGCGCAGGGTTCGAGTGGAGAAGGTTTGAGTGGTGAGGTTCGAGAGGTGATGGTTCGAGTGGTGAGGGTTGGAGTGGTGAGAGTTTGCGTGCTGAGGGTCGAGTGGAAAGGTTCGAATAGAGGTCCGAGTGGAAAGGGTTTGAGTAGTAAGGGTTCGAGTGGTGAGGGTTCGAGTGGAGAGGGTTCGAGTGGAGAGGATCGAGTGGTACTGGGTTCGAGTAGTCCTGTGTTCGAGTGGAGGGTTTGAGTGGTACTGGGTTCGACGGGAAAGGGATCGAGTGGAGAGAATTCGAGTGGAGAGAGTTCGAGTGGCACTGGATTCGAGTGGTAATGGGTTTGAGTAGAGGTTTGAGTAGAGAGGTTGGAGTGGAGAGGGTTCGATTAGAGAATTCAAGTGGTTAGGGTTTGAGTGGATGTTAGAGTAGAGAGGTCCGAGTTGACTTGAGGGGGTAGATGATTCGAGTATATGTGGTGGACAGTTCGAAGGATGGATGGTTCTAGGGTTTTGATGGGTAATGATTCGAAGGGTCCGAGGGGTGGATGATTGCTTCGAGCGATAGATGGTTCCATGGGTTAGGAACCAAATGTTCAAGGTCAGAGTAATGGATGGTTAGAGTGGTGGCGCGATGGATGATTCGAAGGGTGATGGTCCCAGGAGTGGATGGTTGATAGTTCGAGTGGTGGCGAGGCGGATGGTTGATGGTTCTAGGGGTTCAAGGGGTGATGATTTGAGGATGATAGTCTCGGGTGGAAGATGGTTAATGGTTACAGGGGCTCGAGGATTGATGATTCGAGGGAGGATGGCTCGAACTAACACCCCTCGAGGCAGATGTATGGTGTTCAAGGGGTTGATGGTTCGAGTGGTAGCTGGTATACCCCTCTTGAGAGGCAGTACATCCTCAAAGGCTTATGTGCCCTAGAGGGGTTGATGTGTGACCTCTTGAGGGCTAGTGTACCCTCAAGGGCTGGTACACCTCTCTCAAGACGTAGATGGCATACCCTCGAGGGGTAGTATGTGTACTCTCTCCAGTGGTGGATGCTTTACCCTCTCGAGAGGTAAACCATCAACCATCTCCCTCGGATCATCACTCTACGAACCCCTGGAACCATCAACCAACCACTCCTCGGACCATCACCCCTTGAACATCCATCACACCACCACTCTAACCATCCACCACTATGACCTTGAACAAATGGTTCCTAACCCCTCGAACCCCTGGGACCATCCATGCCTCGAACCATCAGCCATCCACCCTCTCGAGCCCACCATTCAACCCCAAATCGTGACCCCTGGAACCCCTAGAACCATCAATCCCTGGAACCATCAGCCATCCACCCCTCGAACCAACACCCCTTGAACCATTCACTACACATCGGGGCATTACCCCTCCAACCATTACCCCTCGACCATTCATCCCTCGAAGCATCAACCATTCATTCCTCGAATCTTCAACCCTTGAATTATTAACCATCAACCAACTTTAACACTTGATTCCTACACACGAGTTTCCGCCACTCGAACCATCCACCCTCGATGCACTGGGTTCGTATAGTGAGGCTTCGAGGGTTGATGCATTGAGGAGATGGTTGATGGTTCTAGGGACTCAAGGGTTAATGATTTGAGGGAGGATGCCTCAAGGGGTTTGAGAGGTGGTAGGGAGACCTCTAGGAAGATGGTTGATGATTTGAGAGGTGGATGGTTCGAGTGGTGGATGGTAGATTATTCGAGAGATGGATGCCACGAATGGGTCATGGTTCGAGAGCTAGCTGGTTCGAGTGGTACTAGATTCGAGTGGTTCTGGCTTCGAGTAGAGCCTTCGAGTAGAGATAGTTTGAGTGGAGAGATTTGAGTGGTGGGGGGTCGAGTGGTGAGCATTCAAGTAGTACGGAGGTCTCGAGGTGTATGGTAGATGTTTGAGAGGTAGATGGTTAGAGTGGTAACGTGGCCGATGCTCGAGAACTAATGGTTTGAGGGATAATTGTCCTGGGAATGGATAGTGTTCGAGGGGTAGGTGGTTCGAATTATGGTGTCGTGGTTGTTCGAGGGATATATGCCTCAAGTGGGTCATGATTTGAGAGCTAATATGGATGATTCGACACTCTCAGTGGTATACTCTCTCGAGGGGTGGTGTACCCTCGAGACCTAGTGTACTCTACAGGGGTGGATGTGTGAACTCTCGAGGGGTAGTGTACCCTCGAGGGCTAGGCCACCTCTATCGAGACGTAGATGGCGTACCCTCGAGTGGTGGAAGGTGTACCTCTCCAGTGGTGGATGGTTTACCCTTTCGAGAGGTAGATGGTGTACCCTCGAAGGGTGGTTGAGGTGTGTGGATGGTTTACCCTCTATGTACATCTCGAGATAAGTGTACCAGCCCTCAAGGGTATACCATCCCTTGAGAGGTTCCATATCCACCCCTCTAGGGTACACCAGCCCTCGAGAGTATACCACCCCCCGAGAGAGTATACCACTGAGAGCATTAAACCATCAACATTAGCTCTCGAACCATGACCCATTCGAGTCGTATACCCCTGGAACCATCCACGCCTCGAACATCAACTATCCAACCCTGGAACTATCACCCCTCGAACCATCAGTTCTTGAACATCCACCATGCCACAACTCAAACCATCCACCTTTCAAATCATCAACCATCCGCTTCGAGGGCTCTCTTCCACTCGAAACATCCACCCCTTCAACACCAACCATCTGCCCCAAGGGGTGTTTATTCGAGGCATCATCCCTTGATTCATTAACCCTCGAGGCCCTGGAACCATCAACAATCTCCCTCGAGGTATCACACCTCGACCCATCAAAAATCTCCCTCGCCACCACTCGAACCTCTCCTCTCGAACCTTGTACTACTCGAATCTCTCCCCTCCACCGTCACCGCTCGAACTCTCATCACACGAATGCTCACTACTCGATCCCTCACTACTCGAACATATTACTATTGGAATCTCTTCACTCGAACCTATTACAACTCGAACTTCTCCACTCGAACCCAACCTCTCCATCAATTCATTAACCCTCGAGGTCCTGGAAACATCAACCACCCCCTTCGAGGGATCACCCTTTGACCCATCAACCATCCGTCTTGCCACCACTCAAACCATCCACTCTTCGAACATTAACCATCTGACTCGACTCAAACCTCTCCACTCTAACCTCTACTTGAACCCTGACCACTCAAATCAGTACCACTTGAATATTTTCCACTCGAATTCTCTATTTGAACCCTCTCCACTCGAATGCTCACCACTCAAATTCTCACCACTCGACCCCTCACCACTCAAACTCCCTCCATTTAACCCTCACCACTCAAACTCTCACCACTCGAATGCTCACCACCCAACCCCTCATCATTCAACTCTCTCCATTCGTCCCTCACCACTCGAACTCTCACCACTCGAATACTCACTACTCGAACTCTCTCTACTCGAACATATTATCTCTCAAACCTTACCCCTCAAACTCTCTCTACTCGAACCTCTCCACTAGAACCCCATCCACTCGAACCTCTCTACTCGAACCTCTCCGCTAGAACCCTCTCCACTCGAACTCTCTTTACTCGAACCCTCTCCACTGGATTCCTCATCACTCGAACCTTTCCACTCGAACCTCTCCACTCGAACCTCTTTACTCGAACCTCTCCACTCAATTCCTCATCACTCGAACCTCTCCACTCGAACCCAGTATCACTCGAACCTCAACTCGGACCCACTCTACTCGAACCCTCTATTTGAACCTCTCCACTTAAACCCTCTCCACTCTAACTCCTATTACGCCTCACTACCACTTTATTTTTTATTTAATTTTAAATTTTAATTAATTAACAACTAAGCGATTTCATAACCTGTTGTCGACAGCCCACGCAAAAACCCCTATTCTAAATTAAAAATATAATGACTGTTGCATAACTTATGAAAATACCAAATTTCATTTGACGGGACTAAAGAAACCAAATTTTCATTTAATACACTGATAATAGTTGTCATTAAGTGAGAAATGCAGGTTTATTTTGCAATTGACTAAATTGTTTTCTAGTCTCATACAGAGTATCTTATACCATATTTTGGTCCCCATTTGCAAATCAACTCTTAGACAGTACCCAACAATTTTCAAATAATTTGTCTGGTCCCCAATCACAGTTTCAAGCCAGTTTTTTGGTATAACGACACACGTGCCGGACATGTGACAATTTTTCCGATAAGGGTAGGGGTAATTTAGTAATTTTACAAAATAAAAATGTTTTCCATTTAATAATTTAGTCCATTCTCTCTGCTTCCATTTTCTCTCCACCACCACCGTATCCTTTTCTTCGCTGTTGTTATCCCTTTCCACCACCACAAAGCTGGAATGGTGGCTCCAGCATATTAGCCCCAGCCATTCCCCGAAGTCTAGACAGAGGGATCTTGCCAGAGCCGGAGTTGGATGCCGTGGCCCATGAGTCCCGGAGGTAGTAGTAGGATACCATCGTCTTCGCTCTTCTCCTGTCGTCTTTGCCCTTCCCGACGCCGATGTCTCTCCATTTCTACCGATGTCGGCCTTCGTTTCCGCTAGCACATGCCTCCTCCGCCGGCGTACAAGGCTAGGGTTTCAGGTACGAGGAATCCACATATGTAATTTTGGGCTGTGGTGATTTGAATCGAGGGTAGTGGTGAATTGGGGATGATGATTTGAATCGGGTGAGGGTGGTGAAGCACCACTGATGGTGGTTTCAGAGAGGTGGTGGGGGTGAACCACCACCGACGATGGTTTCAGAAAGGTGGTGGGGGTGGTGAACCACTTGGTCTTGGATTTGGTCTTGGATTTCCAGCGCTTAGCTGAGCGGCGCTGGGGTCGGAGGAAAGATGGGGTGGAGCGGGTGCGGAAGTGGTGGGAATGTGGTGGCTGGTGTGGTGGCAGAGGTGGTGGGAATGTGGTGGCTGGTGGTGGCGGAGGTGGTGGGAATGTGGTGGCTGGTGGTGGCGAATGTGGGAGCGGAGGTGGTGGGAATGTGGTGGTTGGTGGTGGAAATGGAAAACATTTTTATTTTGTAAAATTATTAAATTATTCCTGACCTTACCGGAAAAATTATCACGTGTCAGGCACGTGCGCCATTATACTAGAAAACTGGCCTAAAACTGGGATTCAAGACCGAATAAATTATTTAAAAAGTGTTGAATATTGTTTAAAGATTGATTTGCAAACGATAACTAAAATATGGTATAAGATATTTTATCGGATACTACAAAAATTATTTAATCTTTGCAATTGTCCTTTGGTTCCTATTCGGCATTTTCTATGGCCCCAATTGCAAATGGGAGGTGGGTATGGGCAAACAGGCACACGCGTTTTCTTTAAATACTTTGCCTAAATTACATTTTCTTCCTCCAAAATTTTCAATTTTAGTAATTTTCCTTTTCAAACTTACAACTTCAATGATGGATAAAGTTTATGTTATTTCATAGGATTAGGTTCTAAGCCGGCCTTAGCCCTTAGACATAGGCCATTGTCTAAGGTTTTAATATTTGAAGGACATTCAAATTTTAATTAATGTGTAGAAATAATATTTGTGTACTTACTGTACTTTTTTAAGATATTCGTATAATTAAAATTTGTACTTGATATATATATTTTTTTAAACATATGATATTATTCTTTTAGTTCTACATTAACAGACATATTTTTCAAGTTATATAAGGATTATTCAGTTATAATACACATTATTTCGGTCCTTAATATATTTTACTTAAATATTGTATTTGTTATGTGTGGGTTTTATTAATTCTAACCCTTCAAGTTAAATAAAAGACAAAAAAATACAAAGATTTGAGTGAGACAGTCTCAGTACTCAATTATATTGTGAGACATCGGATGATCTAAATACAATTGTATGAAGATGGAAGATGGTATGAGGTACTTTTTATAATTTTTAAAACTCCATATACTCACTCGTCTCGCCATAAGTTATGGTAAGACGGTCTCATATGAGTTTTTCTCACAAAAAAAAGCATTAATGTTAGAAAAAGTAGCACTACCTCCATTTCTCTATTATTGACACATCACTTTTGAGTGTTAGAATTTAGGAGATGCTAAATGAATGGTTGAATATGAATTGAAAGAATAAAAAAGTAAAATGAATTAGTGTAATAATCTTAAACTTGCCGAAACTAGAAAGTGTCAATATAAAAAAATACCTCAAATTAGAAAGCGTGTCAATTAATATTAGAGAAACAGAGAAAGTATAAATTTTCCATTTTGCATATAAAATGTCAAATAAAAAGAATAATGACTATTTAGCAAGAAATTTTTGAAAAATCTACCTACCATAAGTTAAACTAACATTTATTATATTTTTATTCTTTTATAAATTGTCGTTCAGTTTGTGTGTAAATTTTATAAATTACGTACGATTTTTATAATTTAATTATTTACATATACATATCAAAGAAACAATAGCAAAGTGCATATATACCTCTATATAATTGGCGAAAGTGAAGATATAACCCTGCAATAATTGAAAGTGCAAATATAACCCTAGATATTCATGTAATGTGCAAATATAACATTTTTCGGCAGTTTGAGGCTGGATTAGTATGAAAAGACTATTTTAAGGGGAAGAAGAGTAATAAGGGAAGAAGACTATTTTACCCCTGATTCTTCTTTCCTCCCCGTTTCTTTTCACATTCAAGTCCCTTCCCAATCCTAGATCTACGAATTCCTTCTTCAAAGGTAACCAATCCCTTTGATTTCCAACCATTTTCTCTGTTTCCACGAGATATTCGCTCAAAAATCTTGATTTTTCCGTGTGGATTTTGCAGGATTGGAATCTCCGACCATTAATCTCGACAATGGCGGTGGAATTGAGCTCCTTGAGGAACGGCAATGGCGCTTCGAAGAAGCCCTTCAAGATCTTCGTCAGGTATGATCCGTCGTCCGTTTCCCTTTCTCCTTTTTGGTGGCGGGGTCTGGGCATCAGTAGGGTGGTAGGGTGGTAGTGGCGCTAGGCTGAGGATGATGGGGCTAGGATGGGTATCGATTTTCAGCGCTTGGCTGACCGGCGCCGGAAATGGTGACGGATGAGAGGGCTTGGTGGTGGAGAGGCGGGCGAGAACCGCTGGTGTGGCGGGTGAGCGCGGTGGCTTGGTGGTGGCGAGGTGGGCCAGTGGCGAGGCGTGGGGGGCGAGTGCGGTGACGTGCTGGTGAGAGCTACGGGCGTGATATGCGAGCTTCGGGATAGGAAAAACATGATGAAGATGATGAGGACGTAGTTGGGGAAGAAGTGGCGGAGGTTTTGGGAGACGAGAAAGGTGGTGTTGGAAAAGGAGATTGGGATGCTGAGGGTGGAGAGGTAGGTGAAGTGAGCCCATGGCGGAGGTGCTGGAGCTGGGCGGCGGCAGAGGACGGTGGAGGGGATGACATTGGTCGTCAGAATTTGGGGAAGAGGATTGAGTTTTTTTTAGTGGATTGCTATATCACGCCCTATATTTTACTTGATTACGCCCAGTATTTTATACAATTTAAATACTCATGTATTTTTTATTAATTTAAATGAATTTGTAAATCAATGATAATTAATCATATTAACATTAGTATTAAATTAACCGTTAATGATAATTAATGACTGGTCAATGTTAATTAACAGCTTGGCAGTTGGTGTTCAGTGCCACAGCCGGCGGGTGGCGGTCAACGGTCAACGGTGATCAGGCGGTGGTGGATTCGTTTTCGTTTTCATTTTTTCATTTTCGTTTTCTCCGGCAACCGGCGTCTTCTCCGGCAGCGTCTCCCCTTCTTCTCCGGTGGCGTCTTCCTCGGATTCCCCGGCAGCATCTTCTTCTTCTTCTTCCCCGGCAGCATTATCATCTTCTTCTTCCCCGGCAGCATCATCTTCTTATTCTTCCCCGGCAGCATCATCATCATCATCTTCTTCTTCTCCGGCCCCTTGTCCTTTTCTTCTCCCGCCTGTTCTCCTTCCCTTCCCCGACATCCGCTCTCCTCTCCTTCCCCCGCTCCGGTTATCCTTCCCTTCTCTGGCCTCCGTTCTCGTTCCCTTCCCCGGCCCCCGCTCTCCATTTCTTCTTCGCCCTTCTTCTCTTCTCCGGCTCTCCAGTTCTTCCTTGGCCCCTTTCTCTTCTCCGGCTCTCCCGTTCTTCCTCGACTCCATTCTCTTCTTCGGCTCTCCAATTTTTCTTCGGCTCTGTTAGCGTCTCCGGCTCTCCGTTCGTAACCCATGCCCGTTCTCCTTGGTAAGAGGTGAACCGGGTTTCCTTGACCGGTTCGCCTTACCTTGACCCGGACCGGATCTCCCTTCTCGGTTCTCTTCCCATTCCCTTCCTGATTCTCCTTTCCATTTATTACCTCTGGTTCTCCTTTCTTTCCTAGTCTTCTTCTCCTTTCCTCTCATTTTCGGTTCTTCTTTCCTTTTTCCAGCTTTCTTCTCCTTCTCATTTTTGGTTCTCCTTTGCCTAACTAACATCTGCCCACATTTAATGTCATTTTCTCCATTCAATTCGAAAAAGTGAAAAAAAATTCTATAAAATAGGCTATAAATTCTCATTGGGTTGAAATATCAGAAATTTTACTCTAAATTTGGTTGTAGGAAGTTCCATGTCTTCCAAGGTATTTTTCAAATTAAAGTGTTGATTTTTTTAATAATTAATAGTTAAATTTATGATTTATTAGTTGTTTAAGTAGAGACTTATATTCTATCTAATGCTATAATTTATTATAGTTAAATTTTATTCTTCTTAGTTACGTGAATATTTTTTTGAGTTTTTATTTTAGTTAAATTTATTAAGTTTTTATGTTTTTTGATAGTTAAATTTTATTAAATTTAATTACGTGAATTTTTTTATATGATTTGTTATAGATAAATTTAATAATTATTTATTTATTTATTATATTTATTATTTTTTTCATCTTGGTTACACGTGCATTTTGTTTTAATGATTTGTTATAGTTATATTTATTAAGTTTTTATGATTTATTTTAGTTAAAGTTTATTCATTTTTTTAATCTTATTTACGTGTAATTTTTTGTAGTTCATTAGATAGTAATACTAATTTGTTAAATAATATGGTTCATTAATATGGTACTACTAATTTATCTTAGATGATTTATCTTAGTTATAATTTGGTTCTACTAATACATTAGTTCCTTTGGAACATAAAATACGTTCGTTAGTTTGATAGATGATTTATCTTAGTTAGATGATTTATCTTAGTTATAATTTGGTTCTACTAATACGTTAGTTCATTAGGAACATAAAATACGTTAGTTCATTAGGAACATAAAATATGTTAGTTCGTTTGATAGATGATTTATCTTAGTTAGATAATTTATCTTAGTTTAAAATGATTGTACTAATACGTTAGTTCATTTGGTGCTACTAATACGTTATAATTTGGGACTACTAATGATGATATACGTTAGTTCATTACATATAGTTTTACCAATGATGATATAACAAAATATATATTTTTTAATGTGGTTATAGATTTCATACTAGTAGTGAGAATTATCATACTTTAAATATGTGTAGGTATCTTTTATGCACTTATTAAAAAATATTACGCCCTGTATATTTTATTTGTTATTAGACAGATTTATGACATCATCGTGTTTGGTATAATATTTGAGTGAAACTAATTACTTGATATATATTGTTGTTTAAGGGTGGCAATGAGTCATATGGAGCCATTGCAGGGGGGAATGGTTACTCAGCATTCGCTACCACAAATGTGTTTCCAAGTCACATCGAAGCTTATTCCTACTTGCAACGGACTGCTCGTCATGTAGGATTTGAACTTGTTATGGGGTCGTACAAAAAAATAAGAATGGTCCCCTTAGGATATATTATATTTGCAATCGAGGTCGAAAAGATAAGGTTGTCGATATGAGCGATTCGATTATTGTCCGACAAAGTAACACATCGACAAGAAGTTGTGATTGCCCTTTCATGATTGTCATAAAAGAGAGTAGCACGGGGGAAGGTTGGAATGTAGTACCGTGCAAGGATTCTCGGCGAGAGATGCACAACCACCAATTTTCAGTGTACGCTGATGGGCATAGAAAGAGTAGCATGCTCCATGCAGAGGTGAAACAAATGATAAGAGATTTGACAAATGCTGAGACAGCCCCCAGACATATCAATGTGAGCCTCAATCATTCGTTTCCAGACCTGCATTAAACCATTAGGCAGGTGTACAATGAGCGATCATCCTATGTAAGAGAAAGGCGAGGCAGGCACAATACAGCTGAGAATTGTTTGCATCTTGCCACCTCCAATGGGTATGTCACTAGTCACCGCTCAGCACTTGATGGTACTTTGACTCGTTTATTCATGGCTCATTCTGAAGCTATTGTGGCATTTCAGACTTATCCATGGATTGTGGCTATCGATTCAACGTACAAGGCTAATCGATACGACATGCCATTCATTGAGATGGTTGGTATGTCTCCTTGCAACACAAATTTCCTGATCGACTACGCAAGTGTCGTCGAAGAAACAACAGATACTTATGAGTGGGTTATGAACGCACTTAGAAGCTTGCTTGTCGATGGACCGTTCCCTGAGGTTGTGGTCACCGATCGTGAGATGGGATTGATTAGGCCAATTTGGGTAGTGTTTCCGGACTCGAAGCATTTGCTTTGCACTTGGCATATTAACAAGGATGTGGAGGCATGTGTTACTGTGTTAACATGGAATAAGAGGAACAGGGCATCCTTCAAGAATGGTGCATGGTCCCGGGTTTGCAATGCCTCCACCGTTACTGCCTACGAAGTTGCATTGGTAGATCTGAGGGCTGGTTGGTCTTGGAGTGAAGCCGTTATTAGTTACGTTGAGACCATATGTCTCAACCCCCATAAGGAGAAATTTGTTTGGGCATGGACGAATAGATATATGCATTTTGGGAACACAACTACATGTCGGGTCGAAAGTGCACACTCGCCATTGAAAGGGTGGTTACAAACATTAACTGGTTCCCTGGATACGAATATGGAGGCGTGTCGACCTGCAAATAGCTGGGCAAATTACTATGATCAAGGACAACCTCGAGAAATCAAGAATGCTTATTGGTAGATTGCACCATAGAGTCCTTTTCAACAATGTGTTCAATAATGTGTCAAAATATTGTCTGGATAAATTGATGTTTGAGCACAGAATGATTAATACACTTAGAGCACAGGTTTATACATATTGTTATTGTGTATTGCGTTCGACACACGGAATACCATGTGCTTGCGTCATGTGGAGGGCAATTGAACAAGGAAACCCTTGTATTTGGACGACATTCATCCACTGTTTAAGACACTGACATTGGGTGATGACTTGCAGAACATGGAAAATATTTCTAGGGGGGATCGGGACCAAGCAATGTTCAACAGTCAATTGGAGGAGTTGGCCTGCAGTGACCCATCAGTTCTCCGTCAGGTTTCAAGCTACATAGGCGAGCAGTTGCATCCAGAGGATAGCGGTATTAGAGAGCAGGACATTGTTACTAGTGCACGTGGAAGACCAAGCAAGCAGGTCCCTTGGTCAAGATCAACTAGGTGATCACTGAGCTACCACGAGCACGTTAACAGGCGGTACGGGCCATCTCTAAGCGGTAGTTCAAGGTCCCCGGGGCGCGGTACATAAGGGAGAGGTAGCCGACACGTAAGTATATCGATTATTCATCCAAGTGAATAGTATGACCACTTCGTGAGAATGAAAATAGTCTTAATATTTTCTCTTACAGCGACATTCCCGTACCTTGAAAGTATCCCCCACATTATCAGGCATTACATCGAGGGCTGGAACGATGTTTTGAGTGATGGAAACTGTGGCTTCAGATTCGTTGTTGATGCCTTCCATGTATATGGTGAAGGTGAATGGTCTGAGGAGCGTCGGGCAGTATTTAACGAGTTATCGACTCATTGGCCTGACTATGTTCCCATATATGGTTCGAAGGACATCGTTGAATTAGCCAGGACCCGTATACACCACACCAAAGGTCCATGTGGACGTGAACATTGGTTTACGGTCATTGCAGATATGTTTCTTATCACCACCTACTACAACACGGTTGTAGTTTTATACTACATTCTAGAGAATTGGTCGGCAGACTATTATTGTACAGTCCTGCCATTGAGAGCGGGTGGGAGCGAGGATGGAACAAGGAGGGAGCTACACATTGTATATGTTCGCAGTGCAAGCCATTTTGTAAGGATACATGTGAAGGAAAACTGCCCCATGGCCCCTGTGGTTAATATGTGGACCATATGGAGGAAGTCTGATGTTATTGGTTGGGATTTACCCTTCCGTAGGAGGATGGTGACTTGGAACAAAGCATACATGCCTCATAATTAATAGTTGTGTGGGACTATTATTCTTGCAAACTGTGTACGATACTGTTTAATATATTCTCAGAATGTAGTGAATTGAATTGCATCATACAAGGGCTGTGGTATTGGACCCAACGAAAGTGTTCGGCATACAAAAATGAACATAGATTAGCAAAGAGTTCCGGTTACAGAAATGAACAAATTAAAAAGCAAACGGTTCGTTCATACAGAAATGAACCAGTCACCTAGGGAATGAGTTCATAATCGTGGTGTCTGCGATACTCCTCGCGACGACGGATCCAAGTAGCCATGGGATCAAAAACATCATTGGGCCTTGGAGAAGGCTGCTCAACTAGTACCTCGTGCCCTTGCACAAGTTCCTGCAACTGTTCATGCAAATGTTCCTGCATAATGACGCGACCTCTCGCATGTCTGGCCGACACACTAATCCCTCTTTGTCGAATACAATGACCTTCATCAATAGGTCCGCCGTCAGTGGTCATCTATAATACAAGATATATAATTATTATCTTAACAATTGATTAATTGTATGAGAAAATAAAATAACATAAATAGAAATAAAATGTTAACTGATATGAAAAAAATACTACATAATTTCAAACTACTTATGAAAAAAAATTAATTGCACATAAAATACATTATCAACTTCTCATGTAATTTTTTATCTTATATATTATAATAATAGAGTACATATTTACTAATTCATAGAAAAATGTAAATATAACGTAAAAGAACAAATTCTTAACAAAACATTTAATTCTTATCAAATCCTATACAAAGAACTATTTATTTTTATTATTTAAAAATTATAAAATAATTTACTTAATCATTACATAATAGTTAATTAATTATTATATAATAATTTACTTAATTATTATATAAAAATTATTTTTATAATTTATTAAAATAATTATTTAATCATATCATCATAATTTACTTCACAATTATTTTAAAAATATTCATGAATTTGATTTTCATAATATTAATTTAAATAATAATATATTCTATAATATTATATTTACTTTTCAAATATTTAAAATATTTTCCTTTTAAAATTTAAGCTAAACAATTTTTTAAATTTTAAATTTTTTCATTTTAATTTCAAAGTTTTTCAATTTTTAATATTTAATTTTTCAAAGTTTAATTTACAAATTTTTAATTACAGTTTTCATATTAAAATATTAATTTTTGGCAAAGTCTTGGGAAAGACTGTCTTTCCAAATGCTTATGAAAAGATAATGTTTAATTAAAATAATAAAAGGTACAAGGTCCTAGTTGCAATATTAAAGTTTTAGTATGCAACATGTAGTATTTATAAAATTTATAATCCGGTCCTTGGTCTTTCCATAACTTATGGAAAGACCGTCTTTCAAGAGACGAACTCTTAATTTTTATTTAAAACTTTAAATATTAAAATTAATTACAAATCCCTCCCATCTTCTTCATCCCTTCTTCTTCATCCCCAACCGTCGCCGCTGTCCTTCTCCGCTGCCGCCGTGCCTCCTCTCCAGCACGACGCCACCACCGCGCCACCACAGTCTCCCTCCTCTCTCGCCCGACGCCACCAACTCTCTTGCCCGATGTCCGACGCTACCACCATCTCCCTCCTCCTCCAGCCCGAGACCACCACTGCGCCTCCACCAACTCCCTGCTATCCCTTCTGACGCCACCACCAACTCCCTCCTATCTCGCCCGACCCCACCACCATCTTCCTCCTCTTCCTCCTCTTCCTCCTTCAGCCCGACACCACCACCGCACCACCAACAACTCCCTCCTATCTCGCCCGACGCCACCACCATCCCCTCCTCTCCATTCCGACGCTACCATCGTCTCCCAATTCTAACCATTCGAACAAAGTCTAACAATCCCCAATTCTAACAAATTCTAATAGATTGCAAGAAAAATCAAACCCATTCCAAGATTTAGATCCGGCCAGATTCAGAAAAATCATACAAAATGCAGAATTCTAAAAAATTGGAAAACTTACATTTTTGGTGAGATTCAGGCAATGTACGGTGGTCGGTGGTCGGCGGTGGCGGCGGTCGGTGGTGGTCGGCGGCGGCGGCGGTCAGCGGTCAGTCTCCGACGGCAGGCGATGGCGGTCAGCGGTCAGTCTCCGACGGCAGGCGGTGGTCGCGGGTGGCGGCGGGTTCAAGATGAGGAGAGCCAATTCTAGTGAAGCTCACCAGTTGAAAGTGAGGGAGAGAAATTTTCAATTTTTACCCTAATTTTCTTACCAACATTTTTAACCCACACACTTTTAAATATAAATTTTCATTCAATAAAAATATTAAATTAAAAATATTAATACATGTATGTCTATGTATTAGGGCGTAACATGGCGTGATATATCAATGCCCTTTTTTTTACTGTGGCTGGCGGTGTTGTTCTGTTCAGTTAGCTAAATCGGCGTGATTAAGATGAGGGAGAAGGGGTGGAAGATTAGGGACAGGAAAAACGTGACGAGGAAGATGAAGACGTAGTTCGGGAAGAAGTAACTGAGGTTTTTTTATGGTGGTGGGTTTGGTGGCGCAACTTGTGATGGTGCTGGTGAATGTGAACAGTGGTGAAGTAAAGGATATTTTTATCTTTTTAATTTTTGTACTAGCCCAAAGGGCATTTTGGTCATTTTGGTTGGTCAATGGTCGAAAATGACCGGTCAATACCAGAAATATGGTCATAGGGTTATATTTGCATTTTCATTCAATACTTAGGATTGTTTTTGCATTTAAAAACAAATCAAGCTTATATCTGCACTTTCTCCGACATATAAGTTTATATTTGCATAGTACCCGAGAAACAATACACTATTGTAAAAATTTGATTCACGTAAGGTAACATAATGGTCAAAACATTAAAGAGCTAGTTCAAAATTTATCAAAAAACGAGGGGCTAGATGCAATTTACCTTGTTCTATCCGAGTATCCGTGAGGGGACATGACATGAGCCACATGATAATACGGTATGGCCTAAACAATTCGAATATTTTTTATGGGCACCAAATTTTACACGAATTGAAAAAAGTGCCCATTGGGCATTGGCCACTTGCATTTTATTGGGACACAACAGTTTGACCAACTAGGAACACTACAGTTTTCTCCATCTTCAGGTTGGATTTCTCTCTTCAACCTTTTCTTTCCTCCATTTTTGTTCTTAGTTTCTGTTTATGTATGTTTCTTGAACAACTTGCATTAGTTTCATGGCTCAAAATGATATCATGCGAGTGTTGGATTCTTGTTGTTTGATTGTATTGTGTTCATTTGCAACAGAGATTTCCTGTTTTAGTGCTGGTTTTGAGCTTATATGTGCTGTTTTTGTGCTGTTTTTGGTGTTAGAAGGTATGAGAAAACTAGACTCTTTGTTTTAGGAAAGTGCTGAGAAAGAGAGCTGGAAAATGAGGATAGTTTGTTGCAAAACTAGGTGGGCTAGAGTTGGGTTTTGGGATACCTTGTTTACCGGACTCGGATCATACTTCGCCCCGAATGGCCTTACTTGCTAGGTTAAGGACAGTGACGGAACTAGATTCATATATAAAAAGAGGGTTTAGGATAATGTCAAAGAATTTTAGCCGTTCTAATGGATTTTCCGACCAAGAAAAGAGAGGCCGGGAGCTCCTACTCCCTTGGTCGGTGGATTATTGGAGTGGCTTACTCGTGGCTCGCCACCCCTAAAGCTATCCCAAAAGCAGTGACGAAATCAGATTAATATTAAAGAGAAGAGTTCTACTCCCTCCGGCCTAGTTTATTTTGCACAATATTTTTTTTTGGTTAAAGATGCCAAAGTTTGACAATATATTTAAATAGGTATATGAACAATAATTTTATCGTATGAGATATGACTAGATTCGTCGTAACATATAGTTTCTAAATATTAATTTGTGTGTCATTATTGTCTGTATCTACGCATATTTACCGTCAGATATGTTTATTGGAGATTGTGAAAATATTCTGTGCATAATAGGTTGGGACGGGGGGTTGTGAACTAAAATTTAATGTGGAAATGGGTTGTATTAAATTTTAAGAGTCTGTTTCTTGAAAGACAGTCTTTCCATAAACCATGGAAAGATCAAGGTTTAAAGTGCAAATTAGAAGAAATGAAGATAAAATTTTTGGGTTGCATTAATCGGGTCATAAACTTTATAACTATTTCACGCTGCATAATAAAATTTTAATATTAGAACTAAAACCTTTTACCATTTTATTATTCTAATTAAACACCGTTTTCCATAAGGAAAAAGTAAATAAGCAATGTATAGTGTGATGGAGGAAGTATATCTTTCAAAATCACCCTCTTAAATTCTTATGAAAATAACCATATTTTACATTAAAATTTGGCAAAATTTTGGGAAAGACTGTTTTTCCATAAACCTATGGAAAGACCTATCTTAGCCCTACCACTCAACTCAAAACTAAGGCCCGACAAACTCAACCCAAAACTCGCCCAAAAATCTGGGTCCAAAACTTGACCCAACTAACTTTGGCTTGAAAATCCGACCATACTAACCCAGAGCAGTAACTTGACTCGGCAACACGGGCTTCAAGCTCAATCCAACTATCTCTGGCCCAAAATCTAACTTCACAACCTGACCTAACAGCCCGGGCCCAAAACCCAAATTCTAATCGATTCGGACCAGAAACCTAGCACAACAAATAGAATCCGAACCCAACCCTACATACCAGGGCCGTATGTCTAACCTGGCCAACATGGTCCTGCAATCCGAGCTGACTAACTCGACACTAAAACTTGTCTCGATAACATGTGCCAGAAACCCGACCGGATAACCCAAGGCCGACACCCAAACTTTGGCCGACCCATTCCCAAACTTGACTGGGCTTGCCGGAGCCTAAAACTCGACACAAGAACCCAAGTCAAAAATCAAGCTCGAAAATCAACCTAAAAATCGGGTCTGAAACTTTACTCGACCAACCTAGGATGAAAATTAGACCTTACTAACATGGATTGGAAACTTGATCCAACCAGCATGGGCTCAAAACTCAACCCAAAAATGCCGCACCCAGAACTGACTCAACAACCTGGGCCTGAAACCCGCCACAACAACCTGGGCCTGAAACCCGCCACAACAACCCAAGCCCAAAACCCAAAGCATGGGCGATCTGGTCTCAAAACCTAACCTAACTTACCAGGGCCTAATCCCCGACTCAACAGCTCGGATCCAAAATCAAACCCGACAAACCAAACACAAAACACTGCCCTATTAACCCGGGCTAAAAATCCGTCCCAACCAACACTGGCCTGAAAGTCGACCAGATAAACTAAGGCTTAAAACTTGACACGAAAAGTAGGCACAGACCTGACCCAAAAACCCGAGCCCAAAATCCAAATTCTCGTCGACCCGACCTTGACTCGAGCTAGATCTCACTTACCTAGGCCTAAAACCTGACTAAAAAAACCTAGACTCGAGCCAAATCTCACTTACCTAGGCCTAAGAACCTGACCCAACCAACCATGTCCTTAAAATCCGACCCTACTATTCTTAATAAAAAACTTGACCCGACTAACTCGGGCCCAAATCCCAAACTAACAACCCGTGCCCGAAACCTGACCCGATAACTCAGACTCAAAACCAAAACTTTGACTGATACACACCCAAAACTTGACCCTAGTACCCTAGCCTAAAACCCAACTCAATAACTCGGGACCAACACCTAATTTGAAAAACCAAACTGAAAACTCGACCTTCCTAACCTAGGTTGGAAATCTAACCCGACCAAGTTTGGTTCGTCGACATGACTAAGTTGGGTTAAAACCCTAGCTGAATAACCCGAGCTCAAAACCTGAACTGACTACCATGGACTAAGAAGTTTGACTGACCGATAAGCCTGGCCAACCAACTAACCCTACTAAACTAAACCAAAGTGCAACCCTACTAATCCGGGACAGAAAAAACTCACCCGACCAACCTAGGCCCTAAACCCAACTCGACCAACACGGGCCCAAAACTCGACACGAAAACTCGCGGCCAAAACTCAACTCGATGACTCGGGACCAAAACTAAAGTTCTAGCCAACCCAGACCCAAACTCCAACTAAGCTTAGCACCGACTCAAAAACCTGGGCCTGATACCGACTTGGAAGATGACCCGACAAACCAAGTCTGAAACTTGACCCGGACAATCTAGGCCAAGTTTTAACCCTAAACCCAATATGGTTCCAAAACCTGACATGAATTGCGAGCTTAAGACCTGAATCGATAACCAAGGCTTAAAACTAGACCTGCTAAACCAAACATGAAATCATGCCTTACTAACCCTAGCTAGAATCTTGCATGACCTAACTAACTCGACCCCAAAATTTGACACGACAACCCGGGCACAAAACACGACTCGACAACTAAATTCTGGCCAACCCAAACCCGAGCCAAACTTGAGCCAGGCCCGACTTACGCAAACCTAAAACCCAGTTTAAAACCTAGGCCTAAAATGGAGCTGAAACTCGAGCCGACAAACCAGGTCTAAAAACTTGACCTAGACAATCTGGGCCCAAAAATCCAGCCATATTATTCCAGATCAGAAACTTGACCCGACTTACTCGGGCCCAAAACCCATCATGATAACTCGTACCCAAAACCTGCCCTAACAACCTCGACCCAAAACTAAAAATCAGATTTATTCATACTTGAAATCTGACCCGACTTACTTAGGTCTAAAACCCGACTTGACAATCTGGACCCGAAACCTTACCTAACAAACCAAACCCAAAACCAGACCTTACGAACCCGGGCTAGAAATTTGACCCGACGTAACTGGGCCCAAAATTCAACACATTTAACTGGGTAAACAACCCGAGTTTGAAACCTGACCTAACAACCCGAACCGAAAATCCACAGTCTAATTAACCATGACCTTAAACATAATCCGACTTACTCAGGCCTATGACACGACTCGACAACCCGAGCTTGAAACCTAACCCAACAAACCAAACTTAAAATGCAACCAGACCAATCTGCGCCCAAAACCTGAATCAACTAACTCAGGCCAAAGCTCGACAGAGCAACCTGTGCACTGAATCTAACCCGACAGCTCGGGCCCAAAACCAAAATTATGGCCAACCCAAACCCGGACCTAGCCCGACTTAACCGGGCATAAAACCCGACTCAAAAACCTGGATCCAAAACTAAGCCTGAAATTTGACCCAACCAACATGGTCTGAAACTTGACCCTTCCAACCCGGGCTAGAAAATCTAGCTTTACTAGCTCGGATCGGAAACTTGACCCGACCTACACGGGCCCAAAAATTTAACCCAATTAACTCGGGCCCAACACCCGATCTGACAAGCCGAGCCTGAAACTAGCCTAACAATTTGGGCCCAAAACCAATAGTCCGACTGTATCAAAAAACTATGGGTATATCTGCACCTACCAAAGAATCGAGGGTTATGAAAGCATTTCTTCTTCATTTCAATCTCTTCTTTTTATATGCTTAAAAAAGACTGTTTTTCCCAAGACTTTGCCTTCATTAAATACAGTAATATATTTAAATAAAAATTTTAAGTCTGTTGGGAAATGAAAAGGAGATGGCGGGAGATAATTTAGTATTGTGGGACAGCAAATCATGATTTGACTTTAATATCTTGGTTTATTCATTCCATTCCTTTCATCTTCTTCCAAATCATTTCCTCTCTCTATCACAATTAGATGGAAGCGGTTGGGCATGGATATGGGAAGCCCCCTTGGATATTCAAAGGCAGGCAAGTGTGAGGTTTTTGTTGCTGCTATAATTTGTTGTTGAAAATATGAGATTTTAGTTTCAATTTGTAGAGCACTATACCAGCTGCATCTGGTTAAAGCTGAAACAGCGAGAGGTTTGATTCCCAAGGAATTTCGACTGGTTGAGGCTTTTGGGTACACTCTGGGTGGCTTCTTTCTGGCTTCTTATGATGACAGCCCCGCTGGGAGTTTCGATGAGGTACATCCTCTGCTTTTTACTGTCTCCATTAAGTTTGAATTTACTGTCCTCTGATTTCAAAACCTTCAGCTCGTGGTCATTGCAGGCATTGTCTGGAATCCTCCCACTTCTTGTGCGTAAGTTTCTATCTGAAAAGCTTTAGTTCTTCAGATTATACTTGCTACATCTCTTGCACTAGAAGCACCGACAAGTATTGCTTTTGAAATGCGATTTTGCTTTCTGACTGACTTGGATCTACCATTTCCCGTAACAGATGGGCTGCAAGGGTGCTGGTGAACAGCAACGAGGCTTGCGTTCACGGCCGGAAGGTACATTTCCAAAATCATTCGAATATGTATTGATACTTACTTGGTTGCATTGCCACAGGATGTCGGACTTCCAAGCCGGGTTGCCACATTTTCCAAGGTCACTTGCTCTTCCCCCTCATAACACATCCTTCTTTTCCTTGTCTGATGATGAAGAGGTGAAATTTTGTGTAAATTACCAGCTTCTTTTGTGGTGTGTAAGGCTGAACCATCTGCTGTGTAATAATGCCTAGTGTTTATTTCTCCTGTAGCAGACTACGAGAGCAACTCCCAGGAAACCAAAACCAAGAATGGGTGGTTTCCTCGATACACTTGGCGTCTTTGATTCTGATACCCCAAGCAGCTCCATGGAAGTGCAAGTAACTGAAATGAAGGGCCTTTCACCTCTCAACTTGTGCAACATCACGGCAGGTCAGTAGCAGTTATCGGATTTCTGCCACACTAGAACCAGGGGCATCCTGTATTCTTGTTATAACCTTTTCCCGTGGCAGACCAACAATCCAGCAGGTGGATGGGTCCAAATATCAAAATGTCACTTCCGAGCTTTAGGTACAATATGAGTTTTAGGTGTTTTATTTGAGTAGAAGAAGAATAAACTAACTGCGGATGGGTGTATGGTGCAGTGGGCGTACCAAGTATAACTCGGAGCTCCTCAAGTATTCTTGTGAGGTGAAATGCAGGTCTGTATTATTTCTTGTGTGTTTCCCTGTCTGATTCATCTGGTAGAAGCTTATGTGTTTCTCCCCGAACGGAGTTGTTTGTAATCAGGGTAAGAACGGTGGCACCTGCAAAAGTATTAGGGCCGCCCCCTCCCGCTGATACAGATCCGGATGAACCAAGATCTCTGGGAAAGAAGAGAAACCTCAGCATTTCAGTTTTGTTATCCAAGCCAATTATAGCATTGGAGTTCACTTGTCTTAACATGAAGGTTGAAGCCCCTACAGTTGCCTCACAAAGCCCCTTAACACATTAGCCCCCTCTCTCCAACTTTTGTCTCTCAAAAGTGTTTCAAGTTTCGCACAAATTTGTCAGCTTTTTCTTGTTAGCTGGAATTGTACAATTAGTAGAGCTTACATTGGACCGTGGACTTAACAACACCTGGCTTTTGAAATGTACCAGCTTAAGTTCCCTTCCAAATGTAGCTCTCACCATGCGAGAACAGTTTATCGAGTGGGAGGAATCCAAACACCAGAATGATACACCGTGCTATAAAACCTGAGTACGTACAACTTCCGAGTTTTGCACTTCTATCAAGAATTCATACAAGCATAACAAAATGAAGATGGGAATCTAAGAGCAAGTCTAACAGCTTCCCCGGACTTGAGAACCATTTGAGAGGAACGACTTGTGGTCAATTTCTTTCTGGGATGCTTCCTATGGTCGTTGCTCAGTATCTAATTTTCTGAGTTCTATCAGGACTTGCTCTACTGCAAAAGATCAACAAGGCATAATTAACATATTACACGAGTACATCTAATTGTTTTGCTCTAAAGTGTGCCATTTTAACTAATTTTACAACCGCTTTAACTAATGTGCTGTCTTTCAGAACCAAAAACATGTTCTAGTGCTTATTGATGAGTATAAGCGGTTGCTATATAGTGTTGTAAAGCGCAATTAAAAGTTTTCAGAATTGTGGTCATCAAGATGCATGGTGAAAATTGCAGATCAACTAGCGGACCTTGAAATAACTATAAGCTACTATTTGTTGAGAGAACGGGCAGAACATCAAACCAAAGCAGGAAATACGTCGCGCGTCTATGCAATAACGCGTGGAACCAAACGCTCTAGGAGGGAACGACGTGTTTTGGCAAACGTGCGTGACAACACGCGCTTCTGGTAGCTTGTTGTGCGTGTGAGATTCATGCGCGCTTTTGTCTTCCAGAAACTGAAAAACGAGCCTAGTCGTCCTAAGAAAATGGGCAAACGGCACTGGTCGGAGCAGCAGGCGGAACATGCTTGTCGATTGGAGTAGCAGGCAGAAAGAGCTCGCCAGTCGGAGTAGCGCCGATTGGCGAGAAAATCAGGAGAGCAGATCTCTTTCTTTCTTTTTTTTTTCCATTTTTAAGAAGAAAGGTAGCTCGGATCGGCGGCGCATGATCATGCGCGGACGGCGGCGGCGATGTTTAAGGGAAATTTAAGACGGAAAATTTAGGCTTTTAGGTTTCAAGATTTTAGTCTATAATACCACGTAGAAAATAAGGGTGTAAAGTTGTGTTTGTATTCATGCTCCGGGGTACATTATATAGTGTTACAAGAGTCCTAAGTAAATATGGAAAATGATACTTAATCTATATACAAGTAATATTCACAAAATATTTATTTTCCTCAATGGTTGGGAATATGGGATTGGGTCTGTGGTGTTGCATGGTGGCGGGTGGTGGTGGACAAGATGGAAAAGAGAGGTGGGACGATGGAATGGAGAAGGGAAGTGGTGGAGGAGACGGAATCGAGTAGCGGCAGGTTTGGGCTGGGAGGGCGGGTCTGGGAGGATAAGACGGAGGAGACGAAAGAGGGTTAGATGGGTTTGGGAATCCAGGATAGGGGTTGTGGTGGTGGACAAGACGGAGAAGGGAGGTTGGACAATGGAGACGGATGAGGGTGTTTGGAAAAGGGAGGTGGCGGAGGACACGGAGATGAAGCTAGGCAGCGGCGGGTCTAGGCTGGGCTGGGTGGATGGTGGTGGAAAAACCCAAAATTTTGGAGAAAAAGTCCAAATCTCAGCCACCACTGCCCAGAGGTATTACATGTAGATAAGAATTACTCCCTCTGTCCCATGGTAACTTGCATAGAATCTTTCCCACGGTCTCCAAGAAACATATTGACTGTAAATATATGTAACTACGCAAAATAACGACACATAAAAATTGGTATTTAAAAACTACATATTATGACAAATTTAACAATATCATATACGATAATATTATTATAACTAAATTATTTTTTAGTCCCCTACAAAGTATCTTAAACCATGTTTTGGTTCCCATTTGCAAATCAACCCTTAGACAATACCCCACAAATTCAGAACGATATGTTTTGGTCCCCAATGGTGGTTTTCAAGTAAAGTCAACGGTAAAATTAGTCAAAATCTATAAAATGACCATTACACCCCTGAGTTTGAAAAAAATTTAAAAAGGAAGAAAAGAAAATAGGATGGAGCACCGCCGTTGAACCTCTTCCCCGCTGAAACCTAAATGTCGATCAAGAGCACCGCCGCCAACTGGAATCCTCTTTTAGCAATAGGATGGAGGGAAATTGCCGGCGCTACTGTCGTAGATGTTAAGGAGCCACCTCATGTCGGCGATGGAGTTCTCGAGGAGCACCTGCAACTTCTTGAAGTCGGCGGCAGAGACCATGGTGACGAGGTTGCGGATGAGGCTACCGCAACGGTGCTAGCGGACGAGATTCAGTGTCTTCTCCAGAAGCTTTGTGACCTCCACTGCAATCTGGTGGATGGGCCGCTCGTTGAGAACGCCGAGTGGAGGTTCAGACCAATTTTCTCGGCGAGGATCTTCATGGCGATGCACTCGGATTTGATGGAATTAGCCTTTATCGCCACCTTGCGTATGCGTTCCGAGAGGATCACTAGATACGAAAGGAGGTCCTCCATCACCTCCTCGCACTTCTCCTCGTCGGCGGCAGGGGCCGGCGGGGACCGGTTGCAGCATCGCCGACTTTGCCATTTCTTGTTTTTAGTTTATTTGCAATTAAGCCCCTACCCAAATATAGAATATTTGCGTATTGATCCTTTAATTTAATTGAAAATGTTTTTTAATAAGTAAAATTACGAAAAATACCTCTGGCTATACCGGAATACCATTTAGTCTTACCTGAAAACCACCCCTGAGGACCAAACAAAACGTTCTGAATTTGTGGGGTACTGTCTAAGAGTTTTATTTGCAAATGGAGGTCAAAACATGGTATAAGATACTTTGTAGGAGACTAAAAATATAATTTAGTCTATTATTATTTATACATATCTGTTCAAATATATGGTCAACAAATAATAATGTACGGACTCGCCTGGTACGAAGGGAGTATACAATTTATGTTACATTGAAAGACATCAAGTTGTGAGTCAATTGCTCATTGCAAAGGCTTATGACTATGGATCCATTCAAAATACTTCAAATGCATCACATGATTCTCCTTCAAATTGGAACTTTGACGGTTTATTAAATTGCGCCTGGGAGAAAATGTATCCATTATGATTGTACTTGAGTAATTTAATCATTTTAATTTTTTTCCTTTTCATTTTTCATGTGTGGGTTCACTAACTGATAAATTTTAACGGAATGTTAGTACGAATTGATGCTGGGTTCCAAAAACTATTTTCTTGAATTGTTAAGGCAGCGTTTTTATATAAAAATTTGTTTGGACTCAGAAAAGCTTCTTTTCAAACATGATAAGGAATCATTTGAACAATTTAATTTAAGAAATCTATATTTAAGAGTTCGTCTCTTGAAAAACGTGTTTCCATGAGTTATGGTTAGACTAGGAATTCAAGTGTAATTTTACTAAAAAGAAAAATAAAAATGGGTTAAAGTAAATAAAATTTGGGTCGAGGAATAAACTATTTGGATAAACTCACACGCTTATTTGAATTTTTGGTTAGAAACACAACGTATAATTTTTACGTTTTACTCTAAATGTGTAATGTTTCTAATCAAAACTCAAGTAGTTATTGTAGAGTATAAACCCCTAATTTTCATTTTCCCCAAAACTTTTCTATATTTAGAACAAATAAAGTTCACAATTTTGTCAATCAGAATGGGAGATATAATATTAAAAGGTACATCATAAAGAAATACACAAAATGTTGAGAGTCCAGTAGTTGGCAAAACAACTTCCTTAGCATATAAAATCATGAGTCAGCTCTACATAGTACGAATTTGATTTATGATAGAAATCTACGATTCTTTCATAGTATTAGAGTATAAGGTTGGCTTAATTGGTTCAGTGGACATATATTCTTACCGATAAGCCTGTAAGTCTGTGACCCATATCTATCCACTTTTACACATTGAACAATACCTTTCTGTCAGCTTTTACAAAATGAATAATACCTTTCTATTCACTTTTACGCAATAAACAATATCCGTGAATGTAAGGAGATGTGTTGAAAATTTCAATAATAAACAAAGTTATTTCTTTAGTATACAGAAGTACTAATTAATTTATAATAGAAAGACGTGATTCTTACCCAAAACCAAAAGAGTACACAGTTAGATTTGTGAGATGCCATATAAAAATTACACGTTTGTTTCTTAGCAAAGTAGCTTACTAGCTTACCAATCTCAACCACAAAATTCCATAAATATAATAGAAGTTAGCAAAGATCCATTTTGCTGGCTCAATCTATTTCTATATTTTCCTTTGGGATATTTCGAAAGATTCTTCTGGGACTTACCTTTCTGGCATGTTACTCTGTAGCATAAACCAAAGACTCCCAATTTCTTTATTCAGCAAACCAATAATTCCCTTTTGTTTTCATCCACAGATTTCAGAATCTGCAAAAGCTCTACAAATCTTTCCCTTCTCTTCTTCTTCTTCACTTCTTTAAGAAAGATGCCTATTTGGAATTGGAACCCTAGGAAAGTTTTGCTGCTTTTCTTGATATCCATTTCAGTCTCTGTTCTCTTCTTCATCCTCAGAAACAAGCCTCCAAAGGCTTTCTGGACTGATGCAGATTTCAGACAAGGTAAGGAAACTTTGATGAGAAATTTCTCTGTGTTTTTTTTCCATGAATATATTTTTTCATGTTTTTGTTTTATTAGGAGAAGATGAATATCATCATCTATGGTTTGGTGGAAAAAAAGCGAAGAATCATCTCGACGGGCTTTTGGCAGAAGGGTTTGATGAGAAATCGTGTCGAAGCAGGTATCAATCCGGGTGGTATCACAAAGGACTAAAGCGAAAACCGGCGCCATATTTGATCTCGAGGTTGAGAAGCTATGAAGCTTTGCATAAGAGGTGTTCCCCGGGGACCGAAGGCTACAAGAGAGCCCTTTCGCGTCTCAACCCAACGTACTTGCAGTCTGTCGGGTTTAACAGCTCGACAGACTGCAAGTACGTTGTGTGGACTCCCCGAGATGGTTTGGGGAATAGGATCATAACCTTAGCTTCAACTTTCTTGTATGCGCTTCTAACCAACAGAGTCATGCTTGTTGATGATCGCGATCGGGTTTCCGACCTGTTTTGTGAGCCGTTCCCTGAGGTATCGTCGTGGCTAGCTCCCGGGGACTTTCCCCTGCTCGAGAAATCCGGAAGTTTCAACCGGGACTATAGCATGAGTTATGGGAACATGTTGAAGAAAAATGGTAGTAGTGTGGGAAAAATTGGTTGGGTGTACCTTCATGTGGTGCATGACTACGACGAGGACGACAAGAGGCTATTTTGCGACGATCATGAGCAGACGGGGCTTCAGGACGTGCCCTGGCACGTCCTGAAGTCCAACGTCTATTTTGTGCCGTCGCTGTTCCTCATGCCGTCCTTTCAGGAGGAGCTAAACCGTCTCTTTCCCGAGAAGGAGGCGGTTTTCCATCTTCTGGGACGGTACCTCCTCCACCCAACCAACAACGTGTGGAGGGTCGTCACGAATTACTACAACTATTTCTTAGCGAGAGCCGATGAAAAGATAGGCATCCAGGTGCGAATCTTCGACACGGAACCCGACCCCTTTGTGCATTACATGGATCAGATACTCAAATGTGTGCACAAGGAGAATCTACTACCTTTACCAGCAAGTCAAATGAAACAGTCAACAGCTAACTCGTCAGGACAGACGAAAGCTGTTCTAGTGACATCTTTAAGCCCGAGGTACTACCAAACACTGAAGAAAACATACTCGGACAACCCGACCTCCCGATTTTTCCAACCGACACGTGACCTTCATCAGGATACCATGGATGAGATGCAAAACACGAAAGCATGGGCGGAAATGTACCTTCTGAGCTTGATGGATGAGTTGGTTACGAGCTCTAAATCGACATTCGGGTATGTCTCCCAAGGTCTTGGAGGGATGAAGCCATGGATTCTTTACCGGCCCTCGGAATATCGGGGTGACTCGGACCCGCCCTGCGAGCGGGCTCGGTCGATGGAGCCCTGTTTCCAGGCTCCGCCAAGCTATGATTGTAGGACGGGAAAACAGGCTGATTTGGGTAGGATTTTGCCTTATATTAGGCATTGTGAGGATATGCAATGGACTTGGGGTCTCAAGCTTTATGGTAAAGATGGTGAATCATGAGTGTCATAACTAATGTTTATAGGATCGGAATTCTACACAGGATCGATCGTTATCAATGTTTATAGAAACGGAAGTTTTGTAAGATTGAAGGATCGCATTTTGATAGAATTGAAATTGTGGTCATTATGATACTAATTTAAATCATAGAAGTGATATTAAAATGGGCCTAATGTTACGCACAATTAACCATGTTTTTTTATAGAGTTGCTAGTACATATTGATGTAAGGGTAGTAATCTAGTTCATGACTATTTTATTGTAGATCTTATGAATATATAGTATACTATTCTTTATGTATTATTGGAATTGACATTATCGAAATTTAAATGGCATAAAAAATTTCAAAGCTTGTATATGTAAAATTTATCAAATTTTCAGTTTTCAAAGATTGTAGGATCAGATTGAATAGTATGGGTAACTTTTTGTTATCCTACTCTAACCATTAAGGTACATGCAATTTCTTTATTTTTAGCTATCTTCACCATCCAAAAATCTTGTGACATTGATCGGTCCTTAATTTTATAGGTGGATTTCTTATTGAAAAAGAATGAATTGAACAAAAATAAATTAAATTAAACATAAAAAGTAAGTTTAGTTGACCATATATTATGATCATGTACTCCGATTTATTTTGAGAATGCCGCCCTTTGATGAGGTAAATTGAAAAGATAACAAACTTCCATGTCTCTCTGTAATTTATCAAAATGAGGAAATTGAGAGGGAAAAGAATGCTTCTTTTTTTTAAACTTATATTATTCGTTTTTTAAGATAGAAAGTGATGTCTTAATATTGTCTTTTCTTATTTGTACTCGTCATGCAATTATCGAGAATTTGACAAATTACTAATTTAGTTTTGTCGTTTACATTTAGCCACCAAGTACAGTAAAGTTGGTAAAAGATAACTATTTTGGTGTATGGCAAATTGGGAATCCTATCGTAACTTTGGCGCATTTCCTTCATTTCATAATTTACTTTCTACTTTTAATACTCCCTTCGATCCAACATATTCTCTATACAATCTTTTCACGATCTCCAATAAATATGTTTAACTGTAAATATATGTAGTTACGAAAAATAACGACACACAAATAATTGATATTTAGAAACAACATATTACGACAAATCTAACCATATTTTATACGATAAAATTACTTTTCATATATATATTCAAATATGTGATCAAAGTTTGGCATGACTAAAAAATATTCTGTGCAGAATAGGCTGGAACGGGGGAGTAAATATCTTTAAATTATTTTTTACTTCGAATAAAAAGTAATTTATCTAAACTAAATAGTGTTAACACAGTTTCAGGTGGTGAAGAGCCGACATAGAGGTGCCAAACCTTTTCATCGATGTGAGCACTTGGGGAGCATGTTATCCCTAGAGTAATTTTATTTGTTGAGCGACGATCATTCCACCGGCACCTTTGGATTGCTAAGGTCGACTTTCGTCCCTACTCAACAGTCGAACTCCCTTCTACCTTTACACTCGAGAGCCAATCTTCAGCCAATCTTCATCCAACCGAGGAGACCTTTGCATGCCCATGTTACCTTTTGGGAGGCCTACACCAAAAATTGTTTACCGGAGAATGTCCCTTGGCCAGTAGGTCTTGACAGAAGGCTGGAATTCTAGCTCTTCCAGAGTGGTATCTCACTGATGGCTCCCTTGCACCCCCCCCCCCCAATCCCCCCCG